>CM053503.1:143155554-143472514 GCA_028627145.1 Eidolon dupreanum
GCAGGAAGCATTTGCATCTGCCCCTCAGGTAAAAGCTTCTTTTATAGAAATGGGCAACGAAAACAGAAAATTTTATAAGTAGAGCAGCTCTTGTTTGTCTTTTCATGTTTAGTCGTGGAAGTGTACTTATCCAGATACCATATTCTCCTCTTACTAAAATTGCAGCTTTTTGAAGGCAGCATTCTTGTCTGCCACATTCACCAGTCTATTATAATTTCTAGCACAGCTCCAGGAAGAAAGAAGGCACTCAGTAAATATCTGTTGAATATTTATGAATGAATAAAGCAGACCCAGAACACCTGGCACCTAGTTTTCTCTCCAACAGAGACACACCTATGACAGTGGACAAATCTATCATTTAATTATGTACACTACCTTCACATCTCCTAATTCATTCAGAATGTTCCAACATTTCCTTCCCAGCAAAGTCATTAGCTACTGGGAAGTGAGTAGGAAAGAGGGCATTTTCATTATTCCTCCAGCTCCAGTGTTAACTGCCTTTTAAAAACTGCTTTCTGATAAGTAAAGGGCTTGGCAGTTAAGCACTGATCTGTAAATATTTAACAGTGATAAAGAGATACAGAGAGACATGCTGGTAAGTGGGATCATCCTGTAGATCTTTATAGAGCAAAGAAACTAACCACCTGACTCTTTAAAACATTCCTCAGGTTTTCAATCTTCTGCCTTTCAACACTTCCATGAACCTCCTTGGGTCATTTACGTGCACTGGTCAACCTTGAACAAACACTGGTTTGCCCTCTGGCCTCCAACTTGTTCTTCCAGAACTGTGGGGGATACCTGACTTGCTCAGCGGCCTTAGAACTCACAAAGGCGAAGCTAACTGACTTTCTGGATAAAAGAAAATCTTCTCTAGGATTCTGAGCAGCATCCTCCTTTAAGGGGATAAATAAAGTGCGCCTTCTGTCCTTTATTTTTTATTTATCTCTGTATTGAGGATTCAGTCCACTCTTTAATACACTGAGCTCCTTCATAGAGGAATAAAAACAGCTTAACCTTGCTTAGATTGGATTAGAGAAGAAACAAAGGCCCTTTCCCCAGAATCAAGGCTGGTGATGATTTTTACAGGAAGAACTTGACTAGTGTCATTCGGCATCACAATAGTGGCATTACTTCAGTGGCAGGTTGTGTCTTCACATCCCCAAGACTAAAATGCCCATTCACTCCACTCATACAACTGATCAACCTCATCGAATTAAACAATCAGTGAAACTGGTTATTTGACTGAGTCAAATGGTTGTTTGAACTGATCAATTCAGTTCAAAGCAGTCATCCTGGGAGCCCCATGTTGTTCACACGGCCCCATGATGGTGTGAATACTGACCACAATGGACACAGAGAATCATAGGACTGTCTGGCAGAAGGTAATAGGCTGCCAGATTGCTGAACCACAGCACCTGAGTGGTCATAGAATAAACTTCCAGAGAAACAACTTCACGCTTCGCATTCTCCACCCTGATGTAGTGGTGAAGGGTATGAACTCTGGAACAGGAATGCCCAGGGTGAAATCACAGCTCTATCATTCACCTTCTCTGTGACGTGGAGTGAGTTACCTAACTGCTCTCTCCCTCCACTCTACAATTTGGACATAACACTACCTATTGTAAAGGGTTGGGGTGTTTGGTGGATTAATGGGATAAGACATAAAAAGCACTTAGTAAACATTCAATAAATGTTTGCCATTGTTTTTGTTATTATTATATAACAGAAGGAAACTTCAGACAAGTGCCTTCATAGTGTAACTAGAATTTTCCAGTGCCTCTTCTGCTTTTAAAATTGAAGTAATATATCTCCCAGCAAAGATATTTTCACTTGTCAATCAGATTTTATTTTTTCAGAGTCCTCCAAATACTCATAGCTTATATTGACATAATATCAGCAAAAAGTTTATTTGGAATTATCCTTATTGAAAACTTTTATATTGGCTCCAGAAAAACCAGAGCTCTTCTTGTGTTGACCAAAATCTATCATCTTTTAGGGAGGTGAAATACACAGGGAAAATAAATTTCATGTGAAGAGCCTGGGGCCACTGTGTCTCCTAGGCACAGAGATGGCTTCGTGAACGTGCAACCTGTACAGTTTCATAAGCCCCATGCTTAGGAAGCACTGCACTTGGTTTTATGCTCTGCTGTCATCGTGAAATTCTTAATAACTTTTGAAAAAGGGGCCCTGCATTTTCATTTTGCAGCGGACCCTGAAAATTATTTAACTGGTCTGCCCGGGTGTGATTTATTACTGGTAGCTAAAGTCCTAGAGTAATGCACATTCCACAAATCAGAGCCTTTCTGTTAGAAGATTTTAATAAAATATTGATTAGCTCAGCTGGTATGATACTTATAGCTGAAACCTAAGTTTTCCTGTGGTTATTGTCCGTGAAGGAGCTGCCTCAGAAGACCGTCATTGCCTCACAGTACAGACTCAAAAAGTGGAACCAGAGCTTCTCCATTAAGCACTTCTCTGGGTTCTCACAGGTCAGGGGGATGTTGATGAGCAAGAGTGATTCAAGTCATTTCCCTCATCTGCGATTCCACTAATGTCAGCTCATGATTCAAAAACGTATTTCAAGTAATCTTGAGAGCCTAAAAGTATCTTCATGCCAAATGCTGAAATAAAGACCTCGATTCTTCCATCCTCCATCCCAGCCTTCTTTAGTTTATATCTCGTTCTTAAGCTTCTGACATGGTCTCTGTATTGTCTTTCTACAACATGAGATAAACACCATTGTCTTAGTTGCTCGATTTTTACTGTGTGATTACTCTAGGCATGATAGAAAGGCACATAGAGCATTATTTTATTTGAAAGCCAGAAGCACATAATGTTTATTAATAAAGATCCTAGTTTACATAGATTTTATTATTATTGAGCATAAAATGGTTTATATTACAAGCAAGGGTGAAATTACTAACTAATTAGCCTGTGAAGATCATGTTTAATGGAATATATAAATCTAGGGTGTTGCTTTTTTTTGCAAACCTTAAGGGTCTTATTCATTAAACATGTACATATGCAGCCTTTATGCTGAAACAGGGGATCGTGATATACAATTCAAGGTCAAATGATTCGTTTTGTGTTTCTCAAAGTCCAAACTCTTAGGCTTTAAACACTAACACTTATTAAAGTCTGTTTCAATAAACAGCTGCCTTGGTGTGAAAACCAAACACAACTATAAATGATGATAATTGAGAAAAGCAAAAGTGAATAATTTAAGAGCTACATTCTCTCTCTCTCTCTCTCTCTCTCTCTCTCTCTCTCTCTCTCTCTCTTCCCACACCCCACCCATTTGGGTACTATAGCTTAAGACCCATTTAACTCTTCCAAAGGAACTTTGTTTCTATTAACTTAGAGGATTGCACAACTTTGTAAACACACCATTCTCATATATGTTTGTTAAATTTTGTAATAGCACCATAAAATGTGTTAGGCGTTGCTATAAACTATCAGTCACAAGCACAAATTGTATGGGAAAATTACTGGAAACCATGTCTTAGAAGGCAGAAAAAAGCAAAATTCTTCAAGAACTTGGAAAAAATATCCTAAATGTTTCCTTAAAATGTGCCTTTCGCATTTTAATAAGAAATAAGGGCTGTGTGTTTTAAGATTTCAGGCTTGGAAACAGTGTGGCTACTTTAATCCTCTGACTTCACCCACATTCTTGAATGCTGGTTCTTCAAGGCCACCGGAGAGCAGATAACCTTCGCTCTACCAACCCAGACCACTCTGGAGGGGAGAGGGGTAGGTATCAGCAGGGAGCTCAAGTTGCTGCGGAGATGTGCCCAAATGTATGCTTTCCATTTTTTACTTTCAGAAGAGTTTTATGGGTAAAGCTTAGAGTATATTGCGTTTGTTATGTATTACATAGTTTAAAGCTGACTTGCAACATATTTTTATTATAGTCCTTTCGCTCAGAATCCAAGTCCCCACAGGTGAACAACTCACTTCTGCTCTAGGAAGCTAGAATATGCTTATTTGGAAGAATAAAGGGGCCTCAGTTGAGGGGCTGGCTTGTCTGAAGGTAGCAAGTTGTTTCATTTGTCTCCTGGTTGTCTGAGCAGCCTCAGGATGACTACAGTAAGCAAAATCAAACAAAAACAAAGCCCCGGTTTCGCTGCTATGATAATACTAGGGTGATTTTCAGTTATTCTGTGACTATCCCAACAATCCCAAATGATTAAAACATTATTTACAATGACAATGAGGCCAAACGTTGCCATAAAGTCTCCGATTGGTCTGTTTTATGGAGTGCTTTTGTTTTAATGTCAGAACTCAGAGCAAATCTAGGCTTACCAAACCATAAGATTTTTATTCAGGAAATTTGTGTTTATGAAGAATCTCGAATGTTTGCTCTGGAGGGTCTGGGATTCTTGGACATGGGTGATTTCGGGTTTTGTGAGGCCTGCCAGCCAAAGTTGCATCATTTAAAGATGAACACTGCCCCCTGCTGGGGAGAGGTCACATTACTTCCGGAAGAACTACGTTTGAGGGTGAAAAACCATCACTAGATAACCGGGAAATTTATTTTGATTCTTTTACCTTTTTTCAGTTCTTAGCTTGACAGCTAAATTCAGAATAATTATAACTTCAAAGAAGCATTATTGCATTTAAAGAAAACGTAGTTTATTTTACTTTTGTTACTTGGCCTATTATTGTGAACTATCTCATTCCTGACAGAGATCCACCTAAATGAAAAGATAAGAGAAACAAAGGCAGCTACTCTGGTAACTAGGGGCTTCTGAGATAGAACAGGGCATGGAAAAGAGAAAACTCTGTAAAAGGTTTTCATAGTTTATAATTTTATGGTAGCCAATTACAGCACCAAAGCTAGAGAGAATTTAAGCTGAATTAAATGCTCAGAGCTTACAGTAGCATCTGATGCCTTATGTTCTGACTATATGCCTTTTCTCCTAAACTGAGCACCAGGACAGAGAGAGTGGAGCCCAGGGTTGGGGATCCAGCCCTAAGTAGGTGTTAGAACACTACAAGAACACTATGGTGAGTCCTCACCCCAACTCCCTTCCTACTTCCCGGGGTGAATCATGGTTAAGGTGAACTTCCTGGGGTGAACTGGGATTAAGGTGAACTCCAAGAGCAACACTGCTGGGGAGAAAAAGTCTTAGAAAAAAAGAGCTGTCTACTCCCCTTGCCACCTCAAAGGTGATGCATTTCACAGAACCTCTGGAAGCCTTCTGTTGATGAGGAAAATCTGTGGGCCGTTTGCTGAGGGAACCCTGGAAAGCGCAGCTCAGATTCATCTGTCAGAGAGCTGATAGTCTTAAGGGAGAGCTAACAAATAACTCCTGATTTTTAATTGTACTCATTGAGCAACCACCCTTCTTCATGCTGCTAGAAGACAGAGCCAAGATCTATTTTCATCGGCTGTTTCAGCAAATGTTACTGAGTGCCCACTGTGTGCCAGCTTCCTAGAGTGCTTAACGACTATTCATTTAGATAATCCTTTATAGTTCACAAAGTACTTTAACACCATCCCACCAACACAACTCCTGGAGGCAGGAGTTGCCTCCTCTTTACAAGTTAGGAAATTTGGAATTAAAAACATCAAATAACTTGCTCATGATCATGCAGTTAGCAGGTGAAGAAGACCCTGTGCTCATCCTACATAATACATCCATAAAGTTGACATATAGCTCTGCTTCCCAAGGCTGCCCTATCGACCTGTGAAAATAAATACAGTAATGTGCTGCACTGGATACTCAAAGAATTCTATTAAATATTCATCCAATTCACTGATGAGTTCCCTATAGAAAGTAGCACTGACCATCAAACCATGCTTTGTAAATAAGAACTAATTCAGTATTTTACTTTTTAATGAGCAATCCCTTTGGATTCGGTTGACATATATTTATTGCTCCATTTCAGAATAATTACTATACTTAAAAAACAAATACTATATTCCTTCAAAAACACTTTTCCCTTTTAGACACTAACCGCAAACAAGATATGATCACATGTCACTCCCCTCCTCAAAATTTTTCATTGTTGTCTGGAAGTGAATATTAATAGGTGCTCAAAATAAAAGTATTCTAAAATCAAATTAATTTAGAGAAAGCTCCATTTTATACTCCTTTCTTGGTAAATCAATACCTCTGAAAAATCTACAGTAAGAAAAACTAATTTTGTTGTACCAAACATTTCTCAAATTTATTGAGCCACCGAATTTTATTAATGGAACATCTATTAACCGAGCAAAGAATCTGGGGACACATTTAGAGAATACTGGGTTTCATAATAAAACTTGGCACAAAAGTAGTTCAAAAGCCAATTCTCGCCCATCATCTTCAGTTACATTTCCTACCATTCTTCTCCAGGCATCCTACAATAGACCTAACTATTTGCTGTTTCCTGAATTTATCTTGTTCTTTCATATGTACATGTCTTTAAATATGCTGGACCTCTTTATCCACCTGGCCACTTTCTAACCATTCCTTCAAGCTTCAAGTCAGCTCTTCCTCCTCTGTGAAGATTCCTCCTTCCCTATCTTTCCCAGGGAGATTTACACACTGCTCCCCTTATATCTAGGCCCTTGTGCGTACCTCCCTCCACTTACCACATCATCGTATTTTTCCCCTCTGTTTCTCCATTAGCTCTTCCAGGAACCCAAAGTATCCCTATTCTGCAGGACTTATCATAATGCCTGGAGCATACCTGATCAATGACAGGGGAATTTATTCTGAGATTGCCTTCTTTATTTAACTTTCTTCTTTATTCAGGGTAGTTCTACACAAAGTAATTTCATCTCCCTTTAAAAAATGGATAATAATAACTAAAATTTATTGAGTGCTTACTATGTACCAGGCTCCACACTAGTTATTTTTTATGGACTAGCTTGTTCGATTATTGCAACTATAGGATATGAATATATGATTGTCTCCATTTTACAGATAAGAAAGTCAAGGCACATAGAAGTTAAATAATTTGGTCAAGTTCACAAAACAGGTAGATACAGAGCTAAAATTTATACCCAAAGATTCTGTTAACTCCTATATTATTATATGCTAATGTGTCTATTCAAACATGGAAAATGTTCACTACAATAGAAGTAGAGATACGAAGTTTAAATTTTCCTCCAATTCACCTAAGAGGGGGAAGAATTAGATATTTATGGTGCAATGTAGGAGGACTACAGAAGAACTACAAACAGGTCTTGCAAAAACCCATAGTCAGGAGCATTATAAATAAGGTTGGATAGGTCATTTATTCCAAAAACATGAAGCAGCTTTCAGGAGTTACCTGGAGGCTACTGGCTGAGTAAACCTCCTGCTGTGCTGTCACGGAAGGCAGTGGGGAACACCAGCCGCAGCTGTGTTAATAGTTGGGCCTCCAGTCGTGTGGCGACAATAGCCACAATGACCACCACAACAGTTCAAATGTGTCTGTATCCAGCCCTGCACTCTCCCCATTACGGATGGGAAAATTGAGGCTCAGTAAGTCCAGTGACTGCTCACCCAGATAATAACAAAGTTGAGTTCAAGTCTAGATCTGACCCAAGCCTCTTTAAGACTCCAAGGAAACCAAGCAGTCTTTAAAAGCCCACTAGGATTCTAACTCCTTCTGCGAAATTGTATCTGCTCTCATATTCTTTATTGAATTTTAGCTTGGTCGACAAAAATCAGACTGAGTATCTGTTAGGACAGGATGTTACGTTTTTGTCTATTGTCCTTGAGCATAAACTGCATGTTCACTGAACACTTGTTTGCTGATTGATTAAATGAGGCCCAAGGGCAAATGCATAGGTCAAGGGAGAAAAGGCCTTCTGTGACTTTTAGGCAGCTGGCAACCTCAGACCAACAGAAGTCTCCAGGATTTTTTCCAAGGCCACATGAGGAGCCCAAGCACTCCTGCCTCTGCCTCTGACTGGCTGCGAGACATTCATTAAGTCTTTTGACCTCTCGGAGTCTGCAGTGCCTCCTTAATAAAATGAGGATATAGATTTCTCTGAAGGTCTTTTTAGCTCTCAATTTCTAGAGATTTTCAACATTGAAAATAATAGAAATTCCCTCAAAAATGCTGACATTACTGGTAAATAATGTGCATTTTCAGTGGTTTGCATAAGGATTCGAAAGCCTAAGTACCATGTTTCTAGCATATAACTTTCCTTTAAAAATAAATGAAAAAAGAAATAGATGGGCTCTCCTCCTAATTAACATGATTTTTGCCTGGGCTTTCTAACCATAAAGGAGGCCTTAGCCTTTATATATATCTTGTGGCATAGCCAATGCCACAATTCAATAGTAATTATGGGACTTGAAATAGGAGCCAGAGGTCATAGAATATGCCTCACATTGCCACTACCATAACACATGAGAAAATCTTTATTTTTTAATGACTATGACTGCTTTAGCATCTCTCCTGTTGGGAGGGCCTCGCAGATGCCGCTGGATGCTGGCACCTCCACCGTAACCTGAGACTAGACTGCTTAACCCCCTATCACAAACTGACTTATGCTCCCGCACCCACGCAAAAAAAAAAAAAAAAAAAAAAAAAATTTTATACGTTGAAATCTTAACTGTCAGTGTGACTATATTTGGAGATAGGCCTTTAGGGAAGTAATTAAGGTTAAATGAGGTCCTAAGGGTGGGGCCCTCATCCAATAGAACTAGTGTCTTTATTAGAAGAGGAAGACACATCAGAGATATCTCTGTCCATCTCTCTCTCTCTCTCTCTTTCTGTGTGTGTGTGTGTGTGTGTGTGTGTGTGTGTGTGTGTGTGTGTGTTTCTCAGCACACAGAGGAAAGGTCATGTGAGGAAAGAGTGAGAAGGTGACCATTGGCAAGCCAGTAAGAGAGGCCTCAGGAAAAGCCAAACCTGCCAACACCATGATCTTAGACCTCCAGCCTCCGGAACTGTAAGAAAATGCATTTCTGTTTTTTAAGCCACCCAGTCTATGGTACTTTGTTATGGTGGGCCTAGCAAAATAATACACATACACATACCCCCAAAAAAAACAGTATTGTGATATCCTTTAAAACAACTTCCATTTTGACTCAGTGACTAAATCAGAACAACTTGTTTTTATTACTCCAGAGTTTAAGAATTGAAGCAGGATTTCTAAATTCTCCTACCGTTACCTATTTCTTTCTTCTATCACCACAGCATTTTTAGGAATAAAAGGCTTGATTATCCCAGACCTCTCCCTGCCTTCCCGTTTCACAGTCTCTGAGACTTGGACACAGGCCACAGGCCAAAAGAAGGAAAAATGTCTAGATCACACAAGGGCTACTTCATTTTGTCCTTAGAGAACTGGTGACTTCATGTTTGTCTCTCAGTCAGCAGCATTCCCAGACATATTGTGGAAGCATGGCCACCCAGGGCACCAGGCTCCAGGATCTTGTACCACTCTGTGGCTGCCTATCAACCTGCTGTGTCCCCATATGTCAGTCTAGTGCTTTGCTTGAGCAGGCAAAAAGAAGGCAGGCCATTACTCCCCTGCTATGCCTAGTTTTATTGATATTCATTCATCCATTCTGTCATTCAGCAAATATTTATTGAATGCCTACTATGTGCCAGGCATTGTTTCAGAGATTTAGGATATTGCAGTGAACAAAACAAGCAAAAAAACCCCCATCTTGACGAAGCTTACATTCTAACAGAAGCCCTTCTGATGAAATAACTTCTAATGCAGCAAGAATTCTCTTTTATTTTGTCTTATTTTAAAACTGCTCTTTATTTTTCACACAATGCCTTTTCTTACTCTGTAACAGATTTCTGCCTTTAACCATTTTTTACCCACTTTCTCATTTCTTCAAGAAAGTAACATTACCTTTAGTCCATTTTACCAATAGGAACGTTGAAAGACAAAGGGTAATTGAATGTACTTTTTCCCAAAGCACTCACATACCTCATATCATTGCAAGTTTTGGAAATAAGGATTTCTAAACTCTGGAGTACAGATTAACCATCAGAAAGCAAAGTATAAGTACTTCACATTCTTAGTTTCCACTTAAGCCCTGCACTGGCAGTAAAAATACAAACAAAATTCCCCATAACTTCTCCATGGAGACCCTTCTTGGCTGGTTTCTTATAACTCCATTGCACTGGTTCAGACAAAATTGACCAAGGTCATGACAGTGAAATGCATATCGCGCGCTGATCAGAGAACTTGGGTGGGAGCTACAAGCATGAACCTACAGCCAGAACACTGAAATTACCCTGTAATTATTTTATTTTCAACTATAGAAAGTCTCAATCAAATTTCTATCCTGAGTTCAAAGCACTGTTTTCTGAAAATATCTAAAAGCCAACTTATGCTTAAATGCAAAATGTACATATTAAATATAAATGATTTGGCAACATGGGTCAGAATTTATATGGCATAAAAATCTTTAAAATCAACCAACCCAGAAATTACCTTTATCATATTTATAAACGTGTTTGAAGATGGTCTTTTTTTCTTTATGAAAATCAGTAGACAATTACCGGCATCTCAAGGTTTTAGGTTAAAGCAGGAGAATTTCCCAGGCTGTGGCTCATCGCCCTTTGTATTTTGTCTTCTTTCTTAATTCCTCTGACAGTTTTGTCACACTGGAAGCTTACTCTCTCCAAAACTAAGACAGTGACAATATTAGTCATGGGTGCAGGTGGGGAAGTATGTGTTTGAGTCAAAATAGAATGGGGTTTCATTCCAAGAAACTTATTGTAGAGAAGTTGCCTAGAATTGGCCTTCTGCCTTTGGGGGACAAGTTAGATTCAGCTCTTGCAATGGTTGTAAAGAGTCAAGCCAATCTGATCATCAAGGCAAAGTTTAATATCTTTGCCACAGATGCCAGATCACCAGAGAACTCCAAGTCCTTGCCCCTAGTCGGCTACAAGAATGTCAGCATCTAATGAATAGATGAAGCCCAGCGTGAGGCATTAAAAAGAAGGGGCTTTGTTAAAAATTACTGGTGTTTGGCCACCATACATCAAGCTGGTTTTGAAAATCAATTATCTTTCTACTCAAGGCTCAGAGCCTCCTGAAAATCATCAGAAGCCCCAAACTTTCATGACTGAGTCAATGGAAAACCACCTCCACTGAGAAACACAAGCAGATGGATAAGGCCTCCCATGGACGAGGTGTTCTTTGTATTTAGTTTTCTTTGAGATATTCGATGAAAAGACTCCATTCCCAGCATCCCAATTAAAGATAAGAGAATGTTCCTTGTATGCTGCCAAACTGAAGTCCTTCCCAACTCTTCTTCCTTCCCTGACCTCCCACTACCTTAAACCTGGTCGGCTGTGAGGTTAGATTCAGACTGATGTTTCTTTGCATTTTGTTCAGGATCGACATTGGCATGAGCAACATCCTATTTCAAATAAGAAGGTTTATTAAAAAAAAAAAAAAACTCAAACCCTCATAAAGCTTCTTGGACATCAAATGACTCTTACAAAACAACAATTTGATGAATTAAGTGTAAATGAATCAGAAACATGTGGATTAAATTTCCCTCAGAATACGCATGGTTTTAAATATTCAGAGGGATAGTACTTGGGAAAACATATTTTGAATTTTCCTGAACGCAACATGTTTGAAAAACAATCTCAAGCTTCCTTGACAGCTTCCTCACCCCAGGTCAACCTGAGTGACAAATACATGTTATGTAGGTATAGCTCACAGTCACAGAGGCTTTGCAGCTCTGCCGCCCTGGGTAATAACTACAGTACAGGGAGTGGGCCGTGAAGAGAGGCTGCGAGGCCTCGGGCTTGTCTGTGTTCCCACTCACACAGGGTTTGTTTTTGTTTGGTTTTTCATAGGAGAGAAGAACGTTGTAATGATTTCCACTGCCACTCACTCGCCCCCTCCCAATCATCTTATTCCCATCGCTGAAACCCTCGGGGAGAATCTACTGTGTGTGACAAAGAAATATGTCTTTTCTCTGTGTTACAGACCTTGGATTGCATCCAGAGCCCCCCTTTTCCCCGGAGGCCAGCTCTCCTCATTTATGATTTGCATTTCATTGCCATACACTGAACCCAGCGAGAAGTTGTCTGAACCAGCAGAATGGTGAGAGCTAAAAGTAGCAAGCAAGAAGTCTTCATTTTCCAGCTCATTCTGCACTGAGTCTGCATTGCCAGAAATCTAAAGCCAAATTTGATTTAAAATTTATACAAGCAAAGAACATCAACATGAGTACACTTAGTCTCTCTTCTTTTCCCCTTTCCCAAGACCCTTCTTGGCCTGGGAACCTCTATTTTATTTAATTTAATTTTGGGTTGCTAATTATTATCTTTTTCTCTTTCTCCCTACTCTTACTTAATCTTGTACTCTACTTTCAAGAATGTTCTTATTTTCTTATGCTCTCTTTACCCATGAATCTTCATCTTGCAAAACTGAACAAAGTCAACTTCCGGAATGTTGAACTACATGAATTTGAAAGAGGAAAGAGTCGGCTCAAGAAGAGTCTAGTATTTGGGGGGAGGGGAGGAATTCAATTTAGAAGGTACTATATACTCTATATTGGAAAATAAAATCTATATTATCATTCTTATAAATAAAAGAGCTATAGGAAATTTTTTTTTAAATGAAGTTTTGTCTAATATTCAGATAGGTTAGCTAGAACTACAAAACAAGACTACTAATTTGAAAACAGAACTCTCTCCTAAACTATTTTTTTGAATTGCTATTGAAATGTCTCCATGGGTAAGTCTTTCCAGCACCTAAAAATAAAAAGTAAACTACTTTCTGTCCTGTATTCCTACCTTTGTTAAGGATAGTGGTAGAAGTCACTTACTCTCAATGCCCCCTGTCCAAGAGGCCACAAAAAGTGATCATTTTGTAAATGCTTCCTATTTAGTTCACACCTGAGCCCCTCTGCCTGAGTTTGAACATTCATGCATTCATCTGTCCTTGATCTGCGTGTCAGTCCATCATCCACACTGCAATCCCAGTGATAGTTCGGAAAGGCACCCCTGAGTGTGTGCCTGCTTTACTGAAGCCCTTCCATGTCTTCCATTGCTGGAGAAGGTGGTTTCAGGGTCAAGGAGTGGAAGGAAGAGAATTTACTCAAATCTCCCAGGAAACTTTTATGCTCTCAACGATTTCTACAATAATTGTCCTTCCTCCCTCTTGATTGGGACATGGTGTGAGAATTCTGAGGTAGCCTCTCCTGCCCTTCCTGCTCACCTCCCCTTCTCCTTTGCCCCTCCTCAAACCCTCCAGCCTAGAGGATGAAGCCCAAACTCTCCAGAGCACTGGAGACCTTGCCAGAGAGGGGGCCTGGCAGCCTTTCCCTGCCCCTCTGCCTGCACACACCCGAATGCAGTCACCCCAGGCTCTTGCCCATCCAGACTCTCTCCCTTTCCAACTTTGTAGTTCCTGCTTTTTTCACTGTCTAAAATGTTCTTTCCCTCCTGGCTATCTCCCTGTTCTCTATCAAGCTTCAAATCAAACATTTCCTCCTATTGGAAAAGGCTCCTTCCTCACCTGGGGCACACGGGGCCCTTCGCAAGGACCTGACATGTGTCACCTGTCTTTTTCCCAGTCCAGGGCTTTCTGAGGGGTGAGACCAGATCTTATGAATCTTTGTTCCCTCAGTAGAGGCTTAGTGGTTTTTGAATAACTGGATGCACTAGTGTGTAAAGAAATAATGGGTGAAGGAAATCATAGTAGTCAGGTCTATATGAGCTGACTCATAGATTTTGCAAACGGTTTGTAGTAATATCTTATTATTGTACATAGTAATGTCATATTATTGTACAATCAACGCAATTTGGTCACTAAGCTACCAGCAATAATGGGACTATGGTACAACTGAACTAGTTATTTTGGTCATTTAACCTGCAAATGAGACTTAGCCATTTGTTGATCGAATCACATATGAAATAAATTCTACCCCTCAAAAAGAGTATATATCAAATATTATTAATTTAGAAATGCTAACATTTATTTACTGAATGCTTACTATGCACTGAGAAGGGTCTTAAGTGTTTTATGTTTACTGATTCATTCGATCTCATAAAAACTTAGTCTAAAAGGCAAACAGTTTATGGTGTCCACTTAGCAGATGAGAAATCTATCTATGGGCACCCAGCAGGCACCAGCAGAATGTGCATGGCCCATGTTCTCACCCAGTAGGTTACACTGTCTCTCAGGATACAAACAAGTATTGTGTAGTTTCTACTAGAAAGAGTGAGACAATATTTTCCAAAGTAGGACCATAATTAAACTATCTTCAGCTTCTGCCTTATATTCAGATCAAAAAGACACCACAAAGTGTTCTGCAGCTAGATCCTGTCACTCCATTCCTTAATTTATTCATTATACTTAATATATCAAAAATTGTTCTTTTCATCTTGACCAAACTGATTTTTGCCCCCTTCCTTGATAAAACTGGTTCAGAGATAACTTTAACTTAATCATCGCCTGGAGAGCAAAGACTGTGGGTGCTCTGCAGCTTCAAGGACACTGGATTCCAGAAATGGCTAAATAAATGTGAATCAGGCAAGGGGATACAGAATCAAAATGTACAGAGCATAAGAATTGAGGGCTTTTTGGACTTTACCAGATAGACTCCATGGGAGCCATGGTAATAATGTCAACCAGTACTTAAGGAGGATGCCCTTAGGGTGTGACTGGACCACCCCAAATCACAGAAATGTCAGCCACTACTGCCCTCAATAAGCCCCAATTGCAAAAGCCAATAAACATAAGGATTCCACCTTGTTAGGACCAAAAAAGCTGAACACCTCAGAGAGATGATGCTCAAACCTAATCGGAGAGCATCACAGACGAGTATGCTGAGAGCTGAACTCTGACCTTCTGGCCTTTGTAGCCCCTGGCTTGGGACCAACAGGAAACCACTCCCGCCACCAGTCAACAGAGCTCACTCACTTTGGAGACACTAAGGGCTTTCATCTCATCGCTTTGTCACGTAAGACTCTGCACTGCCCCTTTCTGTGTGTTCTGTTTAACCTGCGTGGGTACCTGATCAGTTTATCTGAGAAGGTTCCATTCAATAAACCTGGCATTGTAGAAAGGCACAAATGCGCTCCAGGGTGTTACTTACGTAGCCGCTTTCCTTGCTCGAGACACAAAGTGAGCAGGACTCTGAAAGTGGATGGTGTTTCACGTGCTGCCTGTCCATGCTTCCTGCTGTCCCCTCAAAATTCTGAACTTTTGAGTAAAAACAACTACCTTACTTCCCTGTTGATGTTCTCTTTACCCAAAGCAGGAAACCAGGCTTAAAAGAGATGAAAAACATACTTGTAACCATGTCATCTTTTTCTATTTCCTTTTGTAATAGTGTTTTATGTTATAATTACTATTAAAAAAAAAAAAAACAATGAAAATTAAATCAATAATAGTTCCTCTCTCATAAAAGGTAAGGAGGCTTTGGCTTCCATTCTCACCTCCCCACGTCATAGCCCCTACCCACTTCACTTCCCAGAGCCCCCTGGTTGAGTCTCCTGGTCTAATAGGAGACCCTACCCCACTGTGGACCTGAGACTGAATTCTATGCCCAGTTCCTCAGTGGAAAGTGAACAATTTAATAACCTCTCTTCACTGTTATCTCTCAATCTGCAAAACTCTGAGATAACGTGGGCCACACGCTTCCCTTGTATGAGAGCGGTGAGAATGTACAGCAGTAGGTTAATGCTGTCAGATTTCTGAAAAGCTCAAGGAATTTGGAATGAGAGACACTGCGTGGATATGAAAGGACTGGGCTGTTCATATACCTTCAGAACCAAAGGCACTGGAACACCAGCTTTTCTATTTGTTATTTGAACTGGTGCCCAAAAGGGAAGAGGACAAGACATGACTGAAGGATATAATCGAGATAACCCTTCTGGTGACTGTCCATTCAACATCTGTCTAAGGCGAGGTGATTACAGGGCCTCAGATTGCGGACTCCATTATCATTAGCACATTATTTGGTACTGAATGCTTTGAAAGGACAGTTCAGGCCACAAATGTCTTTGTTAAATGACAGGCTGTTGTAAAGTGAGCTGAGAGGCTCCCCTTCTCCCTACTCTGCTTCCACTAACCCCCACTCCTGGGACCCCCACCCCTCATTTAAGAGTTCACAAACTATTTATTCCTGCCAATTTAAGCAAAAAATGTTCAGAGAGGTAACAGGGCCATGGTAATTAATTTTGCTCCTTGACTGGAAGGTGAAAAGCTTTTTATTATGTAAATTATAAATGTCCTGAAGGGAAACTTTATCTCCCTCTCACCAATGAGCCCATCAGGCTGCCTGAATCAGGATTTTTTTTTATGTTTATTAGTCTAGGGGGGCCAGTTAGGATGTTTCATAGCTTCTAAGTGCTGACATTTATCTATTGCTTCCAAATAAGCCTAGTGGCAGGGAGCCACCAGCGTATCACTAAAAATGGGCAAGGGAGAGTGTGTCCACAGACAGGCAGAGAGCAAAGGGACAGACCTCAGGCCCAAGGCAAGGTGAGAGCTTTGTCTCCTCCCTCCCACTCCCTGTGCTTCCTTCTCATCTGTCTCTTCTCTTCCTTGGTCAGTGACACCCTGGACCTCTGGGTACAGTGGACCCTCCCTGGGGCTGACGGTGTCCTCCTGCTCTTACCTCCACATCCCGCCAGCATTCTCAGCCATAGTACTTTAGCTCTTTGTTTGGGGATCATTTTTGCTCTCGAAAGAACACTGCAACTTTTTATTCCCCCAGAGGAACAAGTTTATACATATAATGGTACATTTTATATGTCACCTTGGCTGTGCCATGATGCACAGATATGTGGTCAAATGTTATTCTGAATGTTCCTGTGAGTGTTCTTTTAGAGATTAACATTCAAATTGGTGGACTTTGAGTAAAGCAGATTGCCCTCCACAGTGTAGGTGGGCCTCATCCAATAAGTTGAAGGCCTGAATAGAACAAAAGACTGATCTCATCTCAGTAACTGGGAATTCTGCAGTAGACAGTGGTCAGACTTGAATTGCAACACTGGCTCCTTTCTAGGTCCCCAGCCTGATGGCCCACCCTGCAAATTTGGGACTTGCAGCCTCCATAATCACATGAGCCAAGTCCTCAAAATCTCTCTCTATACAGAGAGATAAATATAGATACAGCTATAGGTAGATATAGAGATATAGTAGATAATAGTAGATGATATAGATATATAGAGGTAGAGAAAGAGATATAGAGATAAAGATATATAGTAAAGTTGATATCGATGTAGATATAGATAGAGATAGAGATGGAGATGGAGATAGAGATAGAGATAGAGATAGAGATAGAGATAGAGATAGAGATAGAGATAGAGACAGAGATAGAGATAGAGATATCCTATTGGTTCTGTTTCTCTGGAGAATCCTGGCTAAAACATATGCCAGTGAGAGTGTAGACTGCAAACACCACTCCAAAAGTTTAGGGGTGTATGATAGTAATTGAGGCCTAACAATCCTTGAGAAAGGGTCAGCTTCAGCTCTCTTATTTTACATGGTATCATCTCTTGATCTGTTGCTGAGCTGTTGGGTAACATGTCCTAGGCTGCGGAGTACAGCAGAAAGCAGAAGGAAAAAAAGCAGGGAGAGGTGAGATGAGCATTTCCTAACTGGTCCAGATTTGAGTGCAGGCTCTGCATCCTCTTCTTAAAAAATAACAGTCTACCTCATTGGTTGATAGGTGGTACAGGTTCATAAGAAACTTATAAAGAGAATTTCATCCTCCAACAGTACAAAGGCCTGGGTACATGGTAAGAGGTGAAACAGTGCCTTGCTTTCGTGGAGCTAACAGTCTCGTGAATGATTCAAGTATTAAACAAATAAAGTCACATGTAAACGTATGTCAGGATATCTGCCGAATCCCATTAGAGGAAATAAACCTGTTTCGTTATAGAATAAAAGGTCAGTAAAGGCATCTCTGAAAAGACAACATTTTAGAGAAACTGAAAAACAAATAGCAGTTGCTCAAGTTCAGGGAGAGCATTTCAGGTGAGGCAGCAGCAGACATGGAGCCTTCGGGCAGGGAAGATCTTGAGGAAGAGCGAAGGGGAGGCAGGCTGGCCCTCAGGGGCCTGTGGTGAGCTGCAGCGGGCACGGCCATGTCTCGTAGGAAGGAGCCTGTCTGCCCCAAAGAGGCAGTTAGTTGGGTTTTCTTGGTGAGAAGCCAGTGAACTATTTTAAACAGAGGAGTGGTACTATCCTAATTTATATTTGTAAAAATTATTTTGGCCACCTCTATGTGGAGAACGGATTAGAGAGCATCCATAACAAGACCAACATGACAGGCATTCTCTTTCCACTCTCCTCTCCGACTGGATAAGGGAAACCCTGTACTGACATTCTCCCCCTTGGCTTGTTGCCTTTCGAGTGGAGAGATTCTTGCTTACCGGAATATTTAATTGAAACATATAATCAAAAAAAATGGAGAGATGGAAAAGAGAGAAAAGCCATTTGGGGCTGAATATCCATAGGTTTTGGCGGGGGGAAGGGGTGGAGGAGTTGCTAGGAAGTAAGAGACTTATTTGGGGATTCTTTCTTTTTCTGAGAGCAGCTTTTGAGGATAGAGAAACAGGAAGAAGGGAAAGGGGAACTTTAAACTACTACTGTGGATTATGATGGGATCTTCCTATATCTATCAAGAAAAGTTAAAGATATGAGTCATTAATAATTACTGTTAGTTGTTGGCAATGCTTCCTTAGAGCTACCACCCCTCCAACACTACATGTAGGACTTTAGTTGAGGATTGTAACTTTACAAAAGGATGCTTAGGTACCCAACAGGCAAGGTTGGATGTACAAGGCTGTGAAAGAGCAGGGCCTCAGAACCTTATTGTGGTGGTGGAGACAAAGAGCAGAAGAGGGAGCAGAGGTGATATTGTCCCCAAACATCTGTTCTCCCTTTCTTCCATAGTAATAACGTTTTAATCTCAGCACTTGGACATCCAGAATATAGACTCTAATTTCCAGCCTTTTTTAGAGTTGAATGTGATCATGTGGCCAAATTATGGCTAATGAGATGAGTGGAAGAAATAGATGCAACTTCTAGAACATGCCCCAAAAGGGAAGTGGTGGACCCTCTTCTGGTCCCTCTTCTCCGTTTCCATGGGCTGAACTGCGAGTATGGTGGTAAGTCATTTGGGTGACAGGATACAGGGAGCAATCTAGGGGTAGGGGAGCTAAAGGTGGAAGTGCCTGGGTCTTTAACACCATAAAGCCCCCAAATCCCTCCAGGACAAGATGGCTAATGCCTGACTTGCATATAAGAAACAGTTTCTATCTTATTTAAACCATTATTTAAAATCATATTCTAACAAATACAGGCTATTTCCTGGAGAGCTTACAATGCCTTAAAATTTTCCCATCTCCTCTCATCCTAGAGGTGCAGGGGGAAATGGACAAGGGTAGCATCCTCCAACAACCCTATTCACAGATTGGGGGGTTTAGGATGCTCTTGACTGGGCCCTGAAGTTTAAAGTAGTGATTCACGTGTCCTTCTGTAACCGCTTTTTGGCTTCCATTAATTAAAAATTAAAACACACACACACACACACACACACACACACACACACAACTTTAAAATATTTTTCCCTCAGTATTTCCTTTTAGAAAACAGTTTCAACACTTCGGTGGTAGAAAGTTCCACTCATGCTTTGGGGATCTCTGCAAAAGACATCCCCACATAGTTAAAACTGTGAAATCCATCATATAGAACATGATATCTGAGTAAAAAGACCCTAGTTTTACTACCAGCCCCAAAAGTGACATCACAGTCAGGCTGCTTGAGCACTTTAACGC
The DNA here is from genome assembly GCA_028627145.1 of Eidolon dupreanum. Classification (NCBI taxonomy): domain Eukaryota; kingdom Metazoa; phylum Chordata; class Mammalia; order Chiroptera; family Pteropodidae; genus Eidolon; species Eidolon dupreanum. The sequence continues at coordinate 143,175,265 of CM053503.1, forward strand.
TCTTTACTTCTATTTCACATTTCAAAAAGAGCAATTCTCCTGAAGAAAAACCATGAGGATTATAGCATCAGGTAGACTTAGGGTGAAAGGAGACATCACTGGGCCCCTGGTCCAACCACCCATCCCATGCCTGTTTCCCCTTCTTTACTTCTTCGATAAAAAGGTTGCCATCTATTCTGCCGAGAGCCTATGTTTCCAGGTGAAAAGGACCTCACCAATATTCAACTTAGTATATTGGATACATAAAGCAGTGAACATTTGTTTTTTTTGCTTTGTTTTGTTTTTTAAAGTGCCTTTACTGTCACAGTTTTTTTTTTTTTTTTTTTAGAGATGGATCTGGCCTTGAACTTCAGGTTCACCATTTATGTGACCTAGGGCGAGTCATTTAATGTCTTTAAGCTTCCACTTCCTAAGTTATTGTAATACATATTTTAGGGATCACAAATCAACATAAAGCGATACATAGTACCTGTGCTTAGCAATTACTTAATAAGTACATGGTTGCTGCCGCCCCTGTTGTTACTTTGAACATTATCAGAATTACAGCCATTCTAGGTGCAGTATAGCTAGAATGCATCAGTACAAATCCCAGCTTTGCCGCTCGCTCACGTGTGATGTTGGGTCAGTTACTTAACTTTTCTGTGCCTTCATTTCCTCCTCTGTAAATGAAGAATAATAATACATCACAAACTTACTGTGAGGGCTAAGTGTGTAAAAAGATATAAAGCACTTTGAAAAGAGCTTTGGTGATAGTAAGCATTATGTAAATCTCAGCTCCTGTTATTATTAAAGAATAACAACTTACGAAATAAGAAGGCTTGTTATCCAGGAAGTGAGCAGAACTCTTCACATGTTCTAAAATAAAATTAGACATGACTGATTTAGAAAAACAGTTGCACAGAGTCAATTCTTAACTATATGGTAAAATGAAGAAGATCATGAATGTGGATATTTTGGAACAGTGCCTAAAAAAAACTCTTATACTTGTCCATTATAGTAAATTTGCTTTTCTAAATATGCATTTCATTTTGGTAATATAAAGTGTCCTCAATATGAAACAGTAGTGCAGAGAATGAGAGACAATCCAGAGTTTAAAGTGGGCAGATGGAAGTTTAATGTGTTTAAGGTTTTCAGAAATACTTAAAGCGTTAAAAACTTTTTATTTAAGAATTTTCTCTCATTTTTTTCCCCAATGCTAAGTGAGCTGTAAACCTCAGGAGAAGGCATGATTAGCAGAGCATGGAGTAGGGACCAGGCTTCCACTAGTCTCTGCCACTTTCTTCCACCAACCAGCTGGCTGACAAAGTGTGTCACTTAACATCTCTGAGCCTCAGTTTCCTTACGTGCAAATGAGAGGGTTTAATTAGAAGAACTCTAATGTCCCTGCAATTTCTCACATTCCAAGATCCGAGGTTAACCTGGCCAGATACATTTTAGCAGCACTACCTTGTTTTAGGGATAACTTTCCCAGATATCTTATTCCATGTCTTATTAAGTAATGTCAACATGTTAAGAGTATTTTATTATAGAGACTCACAAATGAAAGGATACTGTATCAGTTACAACAGGCTACATTATGCTGCAGTAGCAAATAATCCCAAACATCTCAATGGCTTTTAACAATTCAGTTTTGTTTTTACTAACACTACAGGTCCATCAAGGATGAGCTGTTGTGCTGTTCCATGTCTTCATTCTCCAGGACCCAGGCTGATGGAGCAGTCTCTACCCAGGCATTGCTGTTCTTTGGGCAGAGGGAAGAGCAACATTTCAAACAAGCTAGCTCTTAAAATTACTGTGAGGAAGTTATGCACACCACTTCTGCTCACATTTTATTGGCCAAAGCAAGTCACATGGTTTTTCCTGACTTCAACTAAGAGGGGATGAACTGTCAATTCACCCACAGGGAAAAACAATGGGGAAAGGAAATGGACTATTTGGCAAACACTGGTACAACCTACTACAGATGTCAATGGAGAATTTATCTTCTGAGCTGGAAAATGATTTGCTCCTAAAAGGAAGGAAGAAGACTCCCCTCTTAGTTGAGGAAAAATACCCTTATAAGAGTGCTTACAACCCAATGCACATATGTAAGAACATCTCTGGGGAAACAATGGCTGAGTAAGCAGTTTCTTTGTGTTACTTTGTACTAACATAAATGCCAAATGAATAAGGAAAGAAAAAAAAAGGGAAAGGGGTACCGTCAGATTAGGAGCTGGGGAAACCCAGTCTTGGAGAGATGACACCATTTTCTGCAGCTCCAAGCAGTTCCAGCTAATGACTGCGTGCAAGCAGAATGTGAATGCAAAGGATGCCAGCAAGTACATAAAAGGCAGAGGAAGAAGGATCAACATGTTTTGCTGCCATTTCCAGGAAAAGGATGGTGTCCCCAGCAGCCTCCCACAGTAGATGACCAGAAAAAAAAGCAAACACAAATAACACTCATTGAAAAGCCGAGTCGTGACTACCGTGTTTCACAGCACACCCTCCCTCAAATCCTGGCTGCAAACCAGCCCAGCCACTTGAAGCAGTGTTGGCAGCTTGCTCTCTCTTGGCACTGGGTACGCATGGCAGCTGGATGGCTTGTAGTCAGTGTAGTTTTGCAGCTGGTGGTGGTAGCAATTGGCAAAAACTAACTGTCCAGATGGGCATTAAATTTTCTTTAATGTTTATAATATGTCAAAAGAGAATAATCCTATGTCAAAGTGGCTTAGAAGAGCTTTTACTCAGGAGCTTACAGAAATTCCTTTTTGACAAGATGGAGGTTGCTTTATTTCAACTATGTGAGTCTTTTTCCCTTAAATTAGGTCAGGGGGCTCTTCCACAATGGCAGTACCTTTCGCTAAAAGGTTTCTCAGGTTTTCAAAACATGTTGATCATTAGCCAACATTTAGCAGGATTTGAACTGAGGGTCCAAAAGGGAAAAAAATGTTTTATTCTGGAATAATTTTTATGATCCTCAAAGGGAACAGTACTATCTAAGTAATGTTATCAAGTTAGGAGTAAAGTAATAACTGTTGTATAGAAGAGCAAGCATTGGGTAAAACGTTTTCAGACATGTAAAACAGGCACGGAATTAATATCCAAAATATATATTTTTAAATTGCTATAAATCCATGAGAAAAACAAACTAACAATCTATTTTAAAAACTTGCTTAGGGAATAAATGCAATTCATAAAAGAGGAGATTCATATGGCCTATACATTTTGAAATGATGATCAACCTCATTAGTGGTCAGGGCAAATAAACCAAGATACCATCCTCACCAAACATAGTGGGGTCAAACTAAAGATTGTCAACATCCAAGGTGGTGAGTGTGTGAGCAAATAAGTGCCCTCAGACTTTATACACTGCTGGGGGCGGGGGGGGAGGGATGGCTAAATACACAAAGAAGTGTGGCCACTTTGCAGGACAATTTCTCAGTATCTATAAATCAAAAACACACAAGCGGTATGACCCAGCAAATCCTCTTCACATCCACCTCCTCCTCCTGCCTGCACGCCATACTCCCACAAATGCTCACAGGAAGCAGAGGCATTGATATTGACTACAGCAGTATGACTCAAAGCATGGCCATTAGACCACCAGCATTAGCGTTCCTTTGGAACTTGTTAGATATTAGAAATGGGTGGTTATCCCGCCCCAGAACTACTGAATCAGAGGATGTGGGGTGGGGCAGGACTTTATTTTAACAAGCTCCTTTGGTAATTCTAATGCCATCTAAACTTTGAAAAGTACTTTGTAATGGAGGAAAATGGAAACGATCTAAATGTCCATCATATGTCGTGGCTTATTTATATTTTAGAGAATTAGCCAGCAGTCGGAAAGAATGGGGATAGATATGTGCTGATCCAGAAAAATATCCAGATGGACATATTGCAGAATGAAATGTATAGTATAATAGTATTTATGTTTTTGAAAAGCTGCAGAACAATATCATATACTTCCACACACATGTATTTCTACATATGTGTGTATGTGTGCATATGTGTAAACATTCAACAAAGTGTCTGGAGGCTACACATCAACTGATAACAGTGGTTATTCTGGGAAGTATATTAAGATTGGGACAGCAGTTCAAAGAAGACTGTAGCTTTTTGTCATTTGATTTTTTGAAAGAAGAGCTTACACGTGTACTGTTTGTGAGGTTACATTTATGGCTGGAGATCTGGGTTCTAACTCCTGCCTGGGCACCACCCAACTGTGTTGTGTTAAGAAAGTGCCAGCCTCCTGGCCTTCCTCTTCCTCACCTGCCAGGAGAGGAATCAGGCCAGTTAACTCCAGAGCTTTTTTCCTCCGTTTTATTATGTTATGATTCTTGCCAGAGTCATCTGAGTGCAAAAATCAGGTCTCTTAATAAATCTGACCAAAGGAATAAAGAGAAGCATGCATATCTGTGTCTCTTGAGAAACTATTTAATAATTATTTCCACATGTCATTCTAGGATAAATGATTTCCATGGGATTTCCTGTGTTTAAATGTCATTGTGGCTATGAAATGCTCTTTGTTTTTAAAGTAAAAATTTAGAGACCCGATAAAACAAATTGCTCCTCAAAATTTTCCAAGGACTTGGATTTAACTGAATCTTCAAGACCCTAGTTCCAGGGAGTATCTGTAAATGTCAATCACGTGACTCTCCTGTACTAGTGGAATGTGTTGTTGGCTCAGATGATAATCACGTATGTAGTGAGCATGTAATTACTCTGGGAACATAGATGGCCTCAGGTTGAAGAGCTACACTGATAGTATCACGTTTCAATTCTAACAGAAAAGCTAGAGATTTGTGTCAATCACTCTATTTCCTCAGTTTTGTATAGCACATTCGAAAAATTAAGAAATAGAAGTAGTTTATATCATGCATAAATCTGGATAGGTTTTCACCCAGATATAAAGAAATCTGAATAAAATAGTATTCCTATGGGAATAAATATAAGAACCTCAAGTAAATAAGGATTAAAAAGAAAACAAAATTCATCCTGAAAAGCAATGAGTACTGCAAAGCTAATTAGAAAGTTCAATCAACTCTGCCCCATAAGAGGAAGTCCTGCTTTCTCGATCAAATGAAGTAGTCAAACACAGCAGTGAACCAGAAAGAGCTTTAGAGACCATTAACAGCCTTGTCATTTTATAACCAGTTAATGATAAATTTGGGACTGGAATCTGGTCTTCCTGTCTCAGGGCTCCTTCCTGAGCGTAAACAGGACAAACACAAATGCCTTTGGTGCCTTGTATACAAGTGAGTGAGTCAGCGCAATTTTACAAGGAAATTATTTTTGAAAAACAGAGAGTTCGAGCCTTTTTATTAAGTATCTTTAAAGTGAATTTAAAGATTTATGGGGAAAAAAACATCCTTTTATAAATATAAATATAGTATACCTTTTCTACTAGTGTTTAAAAATATATAGAATGATACAGTATGGTAGTTCATCTAGTAGGAAATAAGGCAGGAGAGATTAGTATTTGAAGGAGAAAGAGAAGTTTGGGTGTTATCCCTCTCCACCCTCGCCCTGCGTCTGCCCCACCTCCTCACCATCTTGTTGGCAGTGGCTACTTGGCAGTCCCTCTTCCAAGGCTCTAAGCTCTCTCTAGACTCAGGTAATAGTGGTCCCCGAGTCCCTTACCACTCACGCCTTATTGGTATCCTTGACCTGGCCCATGCCTCTGTTTGAAACCCTTTTCAGTCACTCCCATAAATGTACCATTAGTTTTCCGCCAGGACCCTAACTGCTCACTGCACAGAGTAATAAGAAGTCTGTAGGCTTCTGTGAATACTGGTATAAAGCCAGCAACTGGCAAATGGAATCCCATTCTATCTCGGCATAGATCCTGGCCAGGACCAAGTCAGGTCCTGCACAATTCGCATCTGCCTCTCTGCATGTTCTGCCCCTCTGCTGGGAGAGGCCACCTGCCATGGACCCAAACATTCTTGAGATCATGCTGGGCATGCAGAGAATTCAAGGCCCTGGCCACTCTTCAATCAGATGAGTTGGATGAGATAATGTCTCTCTTCAGGAAAAAGTGTAGTCTTACCACTGACTATAAACAGAGCAGCATTTGATTTGACTTCCAAGCTCAGTGTTCCTCAGCTCTACACAAACCCTCTTGAGGATGCAGCATCCACCTGGCCCATCCGTATTGCCCCCATAGGACTTGGGGAACGAAGGGGAACTGACACAAACATGATTCTCCTGCGGCTTTCTGGGCTGAGTCTGACTCAGGAATCTCGTGTCTTCTTATCATCCATAAAATAGAAGCAGGTTAATTCATGAACTGGTAAGTAGGGTAAAATCTCAAACTCTGACATTCCCATCCACTACATTCCAGCCACACAGCTTCTTCCTTTCACTTCCTCAGGCACACGGTTAAGTCCTTTTTTCGGGATTTTGTTCTTTCCATTCCCTTCATGTGGAATACTCAGGCCCGAGGTCCCCACAGGGCCTGCTCTGACCTTTCTCAAGCCTCAGATCACTTGTCATCTCCTCAGTGAGACTCAGACCGCTTGTCATCTCCTCAGCGAGACTTTCTCTCACTATCCAATCAAAAGTCACTCTATCCCATCACCCATTTTACTGTCTTCTTCACAACTTTTACAATCTCATATTATCTCCCAGTTGTTTGTTTAATGCCTATCTTTCCCCCACAAAAATGTAATATCCAAGAGAACTGAGATCTTTTTGGTCTTATTCTCTATCTCTCTGGAACTTAGAATAGTTCCTGGTTCAGGAAAGAAGCACAAATGAGTATCTGGTGAGTAAATCAATAACCAAATGAATGAATAAATGTTTATAATGTTACCCTTTATTGTGTGATATTATATACTCTTTAACTCTCAGATGTTACATCTGTAAGATGGGGGTCAGAAAATAGTCTGCCTCGTGTCAGATTTATATATCATAGTATAGTATAGTGTAGTGTGTGTGTCCTATAATTGTGTATTTGTATATATAACACATTTCATCTTATATGTTACGTATAACAATTAAATGAGATCTTGTTACAAAATTCTGAAAACTGTGAAGTATAATATCTTTTCTGTAAAATGCAAGGTTCAGTTTTAACATAAATATATACATTTGGGGACAACCTTAATATTTCCTGCTTTGTAATATGAAGGGATCATATAATAGTCACTAGATGAGTGTTCAACTCGAAGGCGCTGGTAAAGTGAGAGGGGCACTTCTCAACACATCTAGTCCTAAATAATAACACACCGGCACTGCTAAGGGCCCATCCAGTTCCAAGTCACCGCAATTACAGAGACGTCCTGCAGAGGTGACAACACTCCAGTGATTTCCAGGGCTTCACACTCGCTAATGAGGTAGATTCCACTAACCCTACAGGAAAATCAGGCTCATTGCTGATGCTCCATCTGGGGTTTGGAATGTTTGCTCTCCTCTTCCCCAGGAATGACTTGCAGTTTGTACTGGTTGCAGAGCCTCTTGCAATGTGGTGATTTACATTCTTATGCTACAAACCAAGTCTGATACAGTATTACAAGATGGGAAGAGACAGGAGACTGCTTCCTTTAAATATTTTTATGTAGCCCCCACCAACTAAAGATTCACTGAGGGTCTTTATAGAAGAAATAATGGTGCCTTCCTTAGCCTCCTTCCAGCTTCCCTCCCCCCGCCCCCATTCCAACCTTTCACTAATCCACTTCTGTTCCCTGCCTGCATCTGCCTGGCCTCTCACCTGTTTTCCATGATCCTCTCCAGAGATGAGCAAGCTGAAGTTTGAACATAGAGGCCCATTCCTTAGAAAAGAGCCTCATGCAATTCTGAGTGTAATTAGAAAGATCTCAAAATGTCTGAAACTGGTGACTTCATGAATATAAGGTTTTATCATCAGACTAGAAAAAGTCCTACGAAAATATGAAGAAAATTACGTCTAAGAGAACTTTCCTCAACTGTTAAAACACAAGGTTAGAGTGTTTATTAAACAAATACCGCCACAGCACACACACTGTGTTAAGCAACATCCAAACAAATAGACGCTACTAAAACATCATTAAATTACATTGATCTGTTTAATCCTCACAAAAACTATTTGAGGCATGCACTATTATTTCCCTATTCTACAGATGAAAAAATTGAAGCAGAAAGAAATTAAGTAACGTGCCCAAACTCACGTAAATGACAAAGCAGCACACCTGGATTCTGACCTCAGACACCTTGGCCTTTGGGACTACCTCTCAGCTGTTGTGCCATGTGCCACTTAGATTAAAACCAAAGTCTCATACTACTATGCTGACATTCGTGATTCAGCTCCTTCAGGGCCTTAGTTTCCAATACATTCTAACATGTCTAATATTCATAAGATAGATTGATTTTTGGCCAGATTCTCTCCACTTTCTATCTCATAAGCTTTCTAAGTAAGTATGGGATACAGGGGGAATTCTATTGTCATTTGACACTCAGAGGTATCAAAAGCTACCTCTTTCCAGGGCCCAGAGAAGCCTGCCTGACATTTATTTTTACCAGAGGAGAACTTAGTGTGGATGCCTTAACGAAAATGTCCCCAGTAAACCCAGGCAGGTGAAACCTAGAGTCCAGATACACCTTCTACAGTGACAGCTCTGTGTACATGTGGGGCCTTTGAGAGCCCTGTGCCATAACCACCAGCTCTTCTCTATCACCTACTTTCCCCGTCCCCCTTGCCAGCATTTAGACTGCCCCAAGCCCAGCCCTGAAGCTTCTCTGACCTGGATACACAATCCTCCTGAAGCTCGCACCTAAGCACAGTTCTGCAAGTTGTCTGTATGCCACAGTGTCACAGTATACCACAGTGTCACCAACGGGCAAGCAGCCCACATCTAGAACATGAATACATCCAGGACTTCTTTCCTCTCAACACCCAGATCAGGAAGATTCAGTCTCAAAACATTCATTAGCAAAAAGCATTAACTGACATGAGGGGTGATGAAGAGGCAGAGCACCGAGTATTTTTTAGGCCAGGGGAAACTATTCTGTATACTATAATGGTGGGTAATGACTTTATACACTTGTCCAGACCCATATAATGTACCACACCAAGGGGCCCTAACGGAAGCTAGGGACTCGGGTGATAACAGTGGGTGAATGTGGGTTCGTCGATTCTAACAAATGTACCACTCCGGTGCTGGGGTGTTGGTAGTGGGGAGGCAGAGGGTATATAAGAACTCTGTGCTTTCTGCTCAGTTTTGCTGCAAACATAAAACCATCCAAAAAATATAAAATCTATTTAAAAAATAATGAGTCTTTAACTTCAGTCTCTTGAAAAGGAGGGAAAAAGAAAATCCACTCTGAAACTGCAACCACACAGCACCTCTTTTCTGTCTTGCCTCAGACTTGGGCCCACAGAGGTCCTCCTGCCTCAGCACTGGGTCCCCTTCTCATTCTCTGCCCTGCCCACTTGTTTCTCTTTCTGCTTGCAGATGCATACAGACACACACACACACACACACACACACACACACACACACACACACACAGCAACAGGTTTTTTCTCATGTAAATCAATTTAGGTTCTCTCTCTAGGATGTTTTCCTCACACCCTGATTTACAAAGTACAGACAACCAGGGCAGGGCCTACCTGAACCCCTCCTTAACATGCTAAGTAGCTGGAAATGCTGTCAATGCGATAAAGTAGCATTATAAGTGCAAACTGAAATTTAAAATTGCACACCGTAGAAATTGTGTGATTTTGAAACACACAATTTTAATGATATTAAGAGCTTTACTTCATGCACAAATTTTGAAATAATGTGTATCCCCCACAAACAAACATTTGTGGCTATTACCTAGCTTAAAGCTGACAAGTCAAATAAATTGCGAGCTGAATTTTTACCACTGCCATGGCCTTACCACATTAGATTATAGACAAAAACACTCACCATCCTTTGGCATGAACTGTGGCCTTGAATTAGGACAGATCAGAATTCCATAGGGCCTCAGGACATAGCTTTTGATTGAAAGAGCAGGACTGTTGTTACACTTTAATAATTTTGCTCCTGCTATATAATTTAGATATCATAACTTTGTAGACAATCACAATATGCTGAATTGTAGCTTTAATATAAAATTCAGTATTTCACTTTCTAACACTTTAATCTTAAGTATTTTCCAAAGAAAGATAATGTGACCCTGTACAAAACAATGTTTTTTCAGCACTGTTTTGCGGCCCTGAACTTAAGGGTTGACTTGATGGTTAATGATGCATCTGCTAAGTGTGCAGACTGTAAAAGAAGTACTTTCTATTGTTCAATAATATGTCCCATTTAATTGCTCTATTATTGAATAAAAATCCCTAAAGAATTTTCACTTCCAGCAATGGTTTCTGACTTTTTTTTTTTGATGTCTAGACAATAATGATTTACTGAAATGTGTGGCAAGCAACATAAGAAAAGGCCTCAAAAATATTTAATATTTGTAGTTATTGGAACAGGGGGAGGGAAGAAAAAACAAAGCAATTTTTCGGGTGGCTTCTAAATGCCCAGATCAAACAATTTTGATATATATAGGATTTAATGATCAAAAATCTACCAATGTAAAATAGTTATATTTGATTGAGACAACAGTATCAGGAACAAAGGTGAGAAATTTGTAAAGTCACAATGATTTTCTATAAAAATTTTAAAGTGCCAAATAATCTTTAAGAAACAAAACGTTCTAGAAAATTAGATTCTTTTCTACACTAGATAATACCTGGAAGTCTTGGAAACTTAGGGTTCAGAGGCCCTTAGAGCCTGAGCTTTCATTCAACATCTCAATCCTCTAAAATTTTCAACACCAAGCAATGAGTTGGCCTCTACTTGAATCCCCTGATACAACCCTACTCCACTTGAGACAGCTGAATTAGAATTAATTTTCACCCGCTGGTATCAATTCAACCCTGTAGGACAATAAAAACTGCATTCATTAACTTTTGCACAATCTAACTTTTAAAACCCCCAGTAAGAACTGCTCAAATTTTATTTTGCCAAATTAAAAGGTTACTTTCAAATTAAAGAATTTCTCAATAGTTGACAATGTTGAGCTCTGTTTAACCTAAAACATATATGTTTAATATTTGACTCATTTTCTAGGCATGGAAAGCTTCTTGTCTCATTATGTGTACTCTCAACAGAGATGGACTTCCAACAAGATGGAAAGAAGTTGTAAAACATAAGAATGAATTAGGTTGATTCTAGGATATATTCTAAAAGTTGTGGATTCTTAACAAAAATAAACACTGATCCTACATAAAAGATTGCATTGTTATTTGGTTTATATATTTGCATGCAGAAAAATTCTTTATACAGCATTCTTATGCTGCCATAAGAATACCATACATCCCAAGACAAATGATCAGAATTAAAGGGGCAGCAGAATAATGAGATCTTCTACATCTTCAACATTGCCAGTACAATTGATAACTTATTTCGCTTATATCCTGCAATGGCTGAGTATTAGGCACTTGACAAAAGTCTGTCTTGGGCTGTAGAGGTCACTTCCTCCCTTGACAGAAAAATATGAGTGCATTTTAACCTGACATCTTAGGAGCATGTCACAGGATCACAAATACAGTCAAGAGGAATTTAGCAGATAATTTAGCCCAATCTCCCTACCTTGGTGATGAGAAAACTGAGGCTTAGGTAACATAACAGCCCATCATCTCACAGTTAGTAGGTGGCAAAGCTGGGGCCCAAAGCTCATATGTGTAAAAGGCCTTTAATCATAATTGTTTTAATTATACAAAGCTGAAAAAAACTTTTTAGAATATTCTGTTCTGCTTCTGATACTAGTTTTTAGTGTCTTCACTTATTAGCAAAATATTCACTTCTTCATACTTGGATCCTTAGTATATTCCTTCCTTTTCAAAAATAGCATATATTCATTCCACCTAATAAAATACAATTTTCCTGAGCCCCCTAGAGCTGCTACTTATTCATGCATTATCCCTGCATCTACCACTTTAAAAATTCACTGCCCAAACAAAGACTAGATTCCATTCTTCCTTGCATATCTGGAGAGGGGAGAATATAGCCCTTTAGTTCTTTACTTCAATATTCAGATAAATTCAGGCTAAGACAAAGGGTATTCTGCTCATTGTCTGCAGCTTCACTCATAGCTAAGTGTTGAATAGAAAAGTGGTTGCCTATCTACATTTAAAATATTTATAATGACACACTCTGTCCTACAAAGGGCACCTGGCTGCCAGCAGATACACACACATGGTGAAAACTCACAGGGCTGTGGGCTCTTACTCTGCCGTGGAATCTAGCCCCTTTAGGGGAAGAACGCTGGGGTTCTGAATATTCAGACCAAATGCCAACTTGCAGTGCACGTGCACAGCGAAGGAGCCGACTTCCTCTCAACCCTCAGACTGCTATCTCTTAGAGATCCTGGGCCTGAGACAATCAGTCTATTCACCATTCTGATGTCTGATAAAGAATAAAAGCCATGTGCATTAGTGACCTGAAGTTTAACCAGACACAAATGTCCAGGTTCACATTTGATGACACCATTCGGCCTAGTCACACAAGTCAACTTCAGGACAATAGAGAATATGAAAACAATGGGAGTGCTACGACCCATGACATGACCAGAACCCTGCAGCATGCATTTCAGACAATGAGAGTTCCACCCCTTCCTATGTTAGACACACCACTGAGTACAACACTTTTATTACATTAAAGGAGGCTTCACATAAAAATGTCAGCAGCATCCAGTTGACTCATTAGCTGCCGATTTAAATTAATTTTGCTTCTTGAACCATGAAAAATAGTTCTTTGAACAAGAATTCATGATAAATACACATGTGTAAAAGGTCTTTAATCATAATTATTTTAAATACATAAAACATGGGTTAAGACTCTCAGCCTCATTAATTTCTTATGGTAGAAAAGAACAAAAACATGCTAAATGAGAAAAGTATAAGTCATAATTTAAATGTATTATGCATGGTCATTTAGCTCATTAAATGAAAGGATTCTTTGTCAACTGGGCTATGGAACATTTCTGCCCTATCCAATGACAGGGAGCAATGTCACAATATTTTTATAGGGAACCAATATTTTGTGTCATTTAGATCTTAAAAGAATACCATCTACAATTAAAACAGCAGAATTAGAATAATGAAATTATCTTGTAGCACCTTAGACTTCCTCTTGTAGAGCACTTAACTCTTGTTTTTCCTGCAGCGTTCCAAAGAGCAGGGGTCACATTTTCAAGGTGTGGCACATAGTAAGCACATAGTAAGGGCTTGGTAAATATAAGTGAATAAATGGCCATACATCTCTTTTGGAAAAAATACAGATGAGATGCTGCTGTACATATTTGCCATGGTGTTGTAGGTCCTTCCTGCTAGAGACCCAGCCTCTCCTTCTAGGTCTGAGAACTGCCTATGTCCAGACACCACGCAGGGATTGTGACTTTTAGAAGGAGATGCCCCTGCCCTTAGCTTCCTTGATTTCTTTTCATTGAAACTGAGAGATTCCCTTGCTGACACTGTCTTGCTGTATTCCAGGATCCACTTCCATGGCTCTAAGTGGGTGACATTTCCCTAGCTACTACTACAACCTTGCAACCGTTAAGGCTGCCTGGCAACCTTGAGACCTGGGGAAAAGTCGATGCTGCAGTTCAAGTCTGAAAGTGGTCCACTGGCAGAATTCCTCTTCTAGAGAGAAGTCAGGCTTTTTCTGTTAAGGCCTTCAGTTGATTGGCTGAGGCCTACCCACATTATGGAAGGTAATCTGTTTTACTCAAAATTTACTGACTTAAATTTTTTTAATTTTAAAAATACCTTTATAAAAATACCTAGTATAATATTTGACAACATATCTGGATACTATGGACTAGCTAAGCTGACACAAAAAATTAACCATCATTTCACATAATAAAGCTTTCTAGGGAGAGTAGGGCAGCTCCAAAGTGATCTAAAAATGGCTTGAGAGTTTGGAAAAAGAATTGGCTTGGGTTTTTTAATAATGGTGATGGGGTTGGGGGCAGGGTGAAGGTTTCCACACACAGGCAGAGATTTGCATGGTCTGAACCTCTCTCCAGCACTGAAGGAGGTAGCATCCAGACTTACTTATCATGGATGTCTATATGTTGAGTGCAAGGGAGAAAAGGAGAGGTGAGCCTTATAAAATGACAGCAATTACACATCAAAAAACAAGGTCAGACTGTTACAAAAGGGAATGCAGATTTTTCTTAGTTTAATGAATAAGAAAATGTAATAATAGAAGTAGCAAACCAAGAGAAAGAAATATTAACCAAAGTAGTTATAAACCCTACTGGATTAAAACGCAGATACCTGCCCCTTAAACAGGAAGACCATTTGAAGCTACCACCATTGCACAATGGAGAGTAACCCAGGACATCACAGCCAGCAACCGGAATGTGGCCAGCCAGTGCACGTCTAGATTTAGACAGAAGCTAGGCCTTATTTCCCTAACACATCACTGATTCTTGTTCTCCCCATATTGAGAGCACATTGGATGGAATAACCAGCTAATAGCCCAGTATGTTTGTAGGTGGGGAGGAATAAAACATAAAAACAGTAGAAATGTAGAATAATAAGAGATAATCTCTACCCAACGGAATTATGCAGAAAACTCCCGAATAGTCTCTAACTTTGTAGAGAGCCTTTTTGTACTAGAAGTTACTTAAGGTAAACTGCTAGTGTCAAATTTCACTGTCCTCCATTCCCAGTGACTAAAGGCACCTGAGAGCACTTTAGGCCCCTTTAAGCCATAACGAGATACAATTCCGCCCTTCCAGGGAGCCAGGAGGGTGGTGAACTCAACAAGCCTATAAATTAAGTCATGAGTCTTATTTTCCCAGCAATGCAAGTTCAGAATGTACCATATAATTCTCCAGGCTTGACATACCTCCATTAAAGGGGATGCCCACTGAGTGTGGGATTACAAAAAGAAATTACAGATTTTCTAATAAATGCTTCAAACTGCCAAGAAAATCTGGTTCTCAGGATATTTTTTTCCTTTGTGGCTGAAAATAAACATGTTCGTTGCTTTATAGTTTCCTGGAATGATGACATTCTAACATAATTGCAAATTCTTGTGACAGGCAAACAATCTCTACTGACTGCAATGATCTAGGAAGCGCATTTATAATGGCTCAGGGGAGCCTCTATGAGTAGACACAAGTATCACACAATCATCACGAGGTCTTTTTTTGCTAAAATGGAGCACTTGGTCATGTACTTTTCTATCAGATTACAACTGAAACCTTTGTTCAGTCTTAAAAGGTACCTTTCCAAGTTCACGAGTGCAGACATGGGCAGTAAAACAAAGACTTAACACAGCACTGCTTTCCTTATTATTGAAGTCAAGAGAAAGCCAATTGAAATATACATTATTATATTCAAATCAGTTACGGAGAATGATTTTTTTTGTAAGTTGACTAAATCATCTGAGCAAAAGATTTTATTAATGTTCGTGCAAGTAAAATTTCAAGACTAGGACTATAAAGTTGAAGTGAAACTTATTCTAGAAGAGATACTGGTATGCCAAGTATTCTAAACTTCTCAATTTTACTGGACAATTTTATAAACATTTTTGCCAATTACCTAGGCCTGAAGTAATCATTTGATATGGAATATCCATCCATCACCCACATCTACACTCGTAGTTCTAACCTATTTGTCTCTCTTGGACCTGACAGACACTGGAACCCTCAGGCTGTGCTACATGTTAGCAGAAAGACTGCCCGAGCATGTTAGCGGGGTCCTGCAGCACCTCCAGGATACAATTCCTCTTTCCCTTTATGAGGCCCAGCACCTTCCGAGCCAGGTTATATTGTAAATCACCTGATTTACTGCTCTGGCAGCTTGTGAGCAGCCAGGGTGTATTTTGAGTGAGTTGCATCTTGTGCTGCAAAATAGACTTTGTATCATGTTCAAGCAGGAAGGGAATGCCAGCCATTGACAGGGAGGAGAAGACCACTCCTGCAGGCCTAAAGAGTTCACAGGAATCTAGAGATTTGAGATTTTCAAGTGCATCATCCCACATGTCCCTTTTCCAAGTCTCAGGGTCCCAGTTTTTCTCAATTCTGGCCCTAACCTCAGTGTAGTCAACCTCTTGGGGTTGAGAATCGAATCTATATTGATGCTCCTCTGCCTTTATAATTAAGTTCAGGATCTAATCATTAGCCTTTTCTGGCCTTCAATTACAGTAGATGATATCATCACTATATGCTACAAATAGGCCCTGCTGGTGAGTAATTACCCTCAAACTATATTGCTCCAGTGTATCAATGGCTCCCAGCAACAGCCACTTAATTCCAAAATCCTTATAATTACTACTCTCAAATGCCTGAGTTACTCCTCTCCCAGTGCATTCTGGCCTACGCATATCACTTGCCTGCTCACCGCCTGGTCAAGTTTATCATGTACCAAAACTTATGCCAGGATCTATCAGTGCTCCATCTAACAACAGTAATGGGGGTCCTCACTGCCAACCAGTGGCATGTGATTCAGCTCCAAAGCCCTGTTGTAGATTGGGTTCCTTGGGAAACAAACTCTGAGACTCTGAAATTGCATGCTAGAGGTTTTATGAAGGAATACTCCCGGAAACGATACCTGTCAGAGGTAAAGGAAGCAGGACTAGGTACAGGGAATTTAAATGCAATATAGTTGCGATAGAAGCCTCAGCCAATCCGCTGGGGGCTGACAGAGCTTGGAAGCTCCCTCAGAGTTGCCCCAAGTGAGACGAGGAGGTCGGGTTTTGTGCCACACATTGAGGAGTCGTTGTGCAGGTTCTCTCCAGGGAGGAAGCGTGACTTGGGCAAGATCTCTCCCTTTCTTTGGGGACAGGTCCTGGGAAGAAACTTATCTGTGAGCTGTCAGCAACCAAGTGTCCCAGCAGCTGGGAAAGGAGGGTTTTTGGAAAGGGATCTGAGTAGTTCGCTACGGTGTCCACTACATTATCACAGAGGGATTTGTAGCCAGAGGGTAGTTAGAACACGCAGAACACATGCCTGGTTACATAGAATTGCTGCAGTTTGATATTCATTTGAATAAAATAATAAAAATAATAATAATAATAAGTACTTAATGCTATTCATCTTAGGATTTCCCAACTACACGATAAAGTAGCAAAGTTCATTGCTCACCACTGTTTGTTCTTTCATCTTCCCCAACACGAATTACGTATCCTGCTTCATTCACTATTTGGTTTGAGCATATTCTGGAGTATTTTCACAGATCTCAAATGTGAAGGATCTGAATTACTACATATCATCAGATACTTTTCTTTCTACAAGGGTCTCTGAAACCTTACAGAATCTTAGGTTGTAGTACTTTTCAAATTACATTTTTATAAAGTTTTTTCAAATTACAGTTTTATAAAGTTTTAGCTATTATTAGCAGCAATTCACATGGTTGGATTTAATGCTGCTTAGTTGCCAATAAAACAATGATGTCCTAAACCATTACTGTTACACTGCTGATTGTGAGGTTGTTCAATGACCACAGGCATGAACATTGTCCCAATTCTTGTCTAGGACAACAACAGGCTGCCCCCAACCTTGTTTATAGTATATAATGGGGGGCTCTGGAACTTTAAAGGAGGGTGTCATTTAGCCCATATCCCAGTAGCCACATCACTTTTTTTGTCTCTTAAGGTATTTACATATTTTCCCACCTGTCCTAAAAGACCTTTAAACTTGATAGAATCCCACTTCCTTTCATATTTTTCTTATTTGGCAGTGACACAATTACTTCAGATATTAAAATGATATCTAACTAGATTCTGGTATCACAAGACCATTTGAGTCTATAGTCACAATTTCTAATATGATCCTTTCAATGACACATATTTAACATACATTTACCATATTATATCACTTTTAAGGTACATATCTTTCACATCTCAATGTCTCTGAAAACAAGGTATATCTTCAAATACTGTCAGTCAAGGTCAGTCTTGAAACATTAAAATCGCTTGAACATTGTATTAGTTTTCTATTGCTGGTGAACAAATTGCCACAAACATAGTGCCTCAAAACAATACAAATATATTGTCTTATAATTGTGGAATTCCAAAGTCTGAAATGGGTCTCACTGGGCTAAAAATCAAGGTGTCATCAGGACTGCATTTCTTTATGGAGGTTCTTGGAGCAAATGTTTCTTTGCCTTTTCCAGTTTCAAAAGGCTACCCTTTTTCCTTGATTCATGGAAAAAGTAACCAGGGCAGTAAGGTTTTAGCCAATCTTTTAACAATTTAGTTAGAAACTTATTTAAATTATTCCAGACTATAGTGTCTTCCACCTTCAAAACCATCAACAGTGAGTTAAGTTCTCCTCACACTGCATCACTCTGACCTCCTAGTCTGCCTCCATCTTCTGCTTTTAAGATCCTTGTGATTAGGTTGGGCATACATGGATAATCAAGGATAATCTCAATATTCTTAAGACTGGCTAATTGGCAACCTTAATTCCATCTGCAATCATAATTCCCTTTGTAATTTACTCATTAATTCCCTTAATTCCCAGGTAATTTACTCAGAGGTTCCCAGAATTTGGATGCAGGTAATTTGGAGGGACCTACCACACACATGCATATCAAAACTAGCAGAACTGGAGTCAGAGGTTTGGGTGAAAATCTCAAGACAATAGTGAAGCATTCTTTTAAAATATGCTGCATCTTGATGCCACAGGGGATGATATTTTATGGGAAAATAACATTAAAAATCAACGTCTGGGATTTGAAAGTGACTCAGAAAAGTCAGACCCCAAATGTGAAGAAGTTCGGGGAACACTTAATCTAATTTATTTCACTTATCCATTCAATTTTACTTACACAAAGGAGTAATATGTAATTAAAAATCTATTTCTAAAGAAGTCTAAAAGCAATCTTTAAGTACAAAGTAAAAATTCTAAGTGTTAAGAAGCATTTAATCATGGAGCTATATAACTGGCAAAGATTTTTCTTTCTTAATGGTAAAAAAAATAATGACAAGGCCTAGAGTCAATGGCATCTTTGTGACTAACTAAAATACAGTACATGGTCATAGTCAATTTTAATATTTTCATATTTAAATAAAAATATAAATTATATAAATATATGTGAACACATTTATATTTTTTCCGAAGATATAATTTTGTTTTGTATCACTGGATGATAGTGCCATTACTGCTAAACACAAAATTGGAATTGTAAGCACTGCATATATTTATTCCATGCAAAGAATTTGATTTCTGCATTAAAGAATAATGGCCAAAATATTATGAAAAGGTAATGTGACCACAAGCTTACAGATAAAGCTCTTACATATAAGGGCTAAGATGATATCACAAGGAGAACAAAAACAATGTCTTGAAGAAGATAGAACTTATTTTTCTCTCACATAATTGTGAGAGGTCTTGGCAAGGGCTGTGGCTCTCTCCATAAACTTATTCGGGGACTAGATTATTTACAGTGTGTTACTCTGCCCTCTCCAGGTTCTCTTTGTGTTGGCACGAGGCAGAGGCTGGTGTATCTGAATTTTAGCTGAAGGGAAAGGAAAGAGGAATTCTAGGGGAAGTGACTTTTTAAAGTAGAAATTTTAACAGAGCATAGTCTATGATCACAATATAATAATATTGAAAGTAAATAATAAGAGAATGACCAAAATCATCTTAATAACCTGGAAATTTTAAAATACTCTCTTAAACAAACTTAAACCCTGAAGATGAAGTAAGAAGAGAAATTGAGAACTGTTTAGATAATAAGACCTGAGAGATACAACTAGCTCTTTTCAGAGAAAAATTTATGGCCTTAAATTAGTTGTTTTTACAGAAAACAAAGGGGCTAAAAATTAAAGAATTAAAATCACCACAAAAGAAACCTAAAGAAACTAGGAAGCAGGAATCAATAATGACAAGAGGTAAATTAATAAAATAGAGCACACAAAAAAATGGAAAGAATAAATATATCATAAAAGTTCTTTGAAAAGATCTATAAGTGATTTTTTTTAAAGACTCAAAAGATAAAGGAGAAATAATAAAAGTGAAATAGGATGCATTTTAACCACAAATATGAGATTAAAAATTATGAGAATACTATATAAGTAACTTCAAAGAAAACAAATTTGAAAATCTAGAAGAAATGACTGATTTCCTACCTGAATATAAATCTCCAAAATCAACCTAAGAAGTAAAACTTGAAAATGATAATTACAACAGAAAAGAGCTTTCATTTAGAAAAAGTCACCAGGGCAATATGTTTTTCTCTAATCTCTAAACAACTATAGTTGCAAACTTCTTTAAATTATTGTAGACTATAGTAAAAGATGAAAATTTGTTGAATTTATTTCATCAAGAGGCATAACCTTAATATCAAAATTTATTAAAGATGATAATACATAAAAATTGTTTTAACTATAGAACAATTTCACTGTGAATATAGGCAAAATTCTAAACATAATATTAGCAAAAACAGAATCAATGTGCCAAAAGAGTAGTTAGTATGACCAAGGGTGGTTTATTCAAGGAATGCAAGGTGGTTTCATAGTAGAAAACCTATCAACATAATCTCTTACATCCACACAGTAAAGAAGGAAAATCACTGAAAATATTAATAAATGCCAAATACTATTTGATATGATTCAGCAGTCATCTCTAATTATAAAATCTCTAAGAATAGCAATAAAAGAAACTTATAGAGTCTTTATTTTAAAAAATCAAGAGTATATATTGTCCTAAATGGTAAAACAAGACAATCATCTTAATTAAAATTAGGAACTTAGTAGATATGCTCAGGAATTTCATTATTATTTAATACTGTCTTGGGGATTTTTGAAGAAAATAAAACAGCAAGAAGATATCATATAAAATTATGTATTTTCTGTTGGAAATATAAATGTATGACTGGGAAGTTTATGAGAAATGCAAGTTTAAAAAAAAAAACCTTTATAATCAACAAAATTGGCAAGATAGCTGGATGTAAGATAAATATCTAAATATCAATCTATTTTCTCCACTTAGGTAGCTTGAAATGAAAAAAAATGTTATATTTACAGTACAATAATAAAATACTTAAATAAATTTTCCAAGAAAGCTACAGGACTTGTCTGAAGAGGACCATAACACTATAGAAATATATTAAATAAGGTATGGCTGTTGGAATGACATACCAGGTTCTTGGGTGGGAAGACAACTTCATTAAAATGTCAGTTATATAAATGTAACGCCATTCCAATTAGAATTTAAATAGGATTTTGTTTTAAGGAGCCGAGAAAAGGATTAAATAATTTTATCTTAAAATATTTTTGAAGGGCTTTGTTAGGAAAAAAAAGGTAAAACTTATATATAGCATAAAATATCTGAAAAGCAAAAGAGAAGCAATGTACATAGAAAAACATATGTGTATTGGAGATGATATACAAAGGGGAATATTTATAACATACAAAGAGATTTCACGATTTGATTTTTTAAAAGGTCAAATCTAATAAAATGGGTAAGGATATGAATAGGCAATTCTTAAAAAGATATAAATTTTCAATAAATACATCCTTTAAACTCAACCAACAAATTCATTAACAGTCAGGAAAATGCGAGTTAAAGCAACAATGAAATTTTCCTTTTTAGCAAAAACTAAACAGAATTATAACACTTATTGAGGGTAGGGACATGTGTAAAAGATACTTGCAAATACTGCTAAGTATAAATGTAATGAGTTACAGCCTTTTTGGAAAGTAACATGGTGACCACTATGAAAATTTTTTAAAACATAGTATTTTCTTTGACCCTGCAATCCCAACTTCTTGGAACCTATCCATAGAAATAAAACCACTACCAGTGAGGACATATGTATAATGATGTTTATTAAAGCAATATTCATAGTAGAAAAAACAAAAACAAAGTGGTTAAGTAAATTATAAGTATTCCACTCATAACATGGAATACTAAGTAGCCATTAAAAAATACATAGGAACTACTGTATATCAATTAATTTGGAAGGATTTATGTGAAATGCTGCTTTATTCTTGTACATGCACATATATAAGACTGTATATAATTGTATGAAAAGAAGGGAAAAAAATGAAAATTTACATACCATTTGTTAACAGTTTATTGGGATAAGGACAGAAGAGGAGAAAAGGGATATGGGAACCCAGCAAAAAGAAAAAGAGAAAAAGAAGATTTTACTTTAAGAATGTATAACATTATTAAATTATACATTTGTGTAAAGTTATAAACTTGTATGTGGGTATACAATATTTTAAAAATAGGAATATCTAAACATCACCTATTGGGTCGTGATTGAAAAAACATGCCACTGAATTAAGACCCAGGGGAAAGACAACATCATAAAGCACCACAATTCAATCACTATGGTAACTTGCAAAGTATTTTTGCAGAGCTGTTCTCATAGCTCCCACATGTACAATCAAACAAATATGCTAAACACTAAAATTTAAAGAGAATTGGTCATTTTATGTGTTGTATTAACACATTTAATAGTATCATTGTACGTAATGTGAAATTTATTCAAGGCCATATAATATTAAATAGTCAAGGCCATCTATTTTTGTTTACTCTGATGGCTATAGTTTCCAAGGGACTAACAGTATAAAGAAAAAGTTTTGATGGTACAAGAGAGACTACAAGTAAATATAAGGTGTTCCTTTCAAACATATGTGTATATATATGTATGTATGTATATATATTTATGTGTAAAAAATACCTCACTATGAATTTCGTTGAAAAAGAAAATCCTAAAAATAACCTAAAAATGGTAGAAGATAGAATTTGGGGAAAATTATAATTTTTCTATTATACTTGATAAATTGTTACCAATTTTCACAAATACTTGAAATATGAAGTCCCAAAGAAACTGAGCAACAAGGTCCCACAGAATAGCAGGACTTCTGGTAAATTTAGAAACAAATGATACTACGTTGTAAAGTACATTGAAGATTCTTTCTCACTTAGATCTCATTTCTATCCAACTGAATCTGGTGTTCTCTTTGTCTGTCTCATTCTTCAAAATTTACCTCCTTCTTGAAGAAGCCTTTACAAACTCCCTCCAGCAGAGGACTTTTTGCTCTCACCATTTATAGTCACTTACCACTGGTGCTGTAATGTATGGTTTGCATATTCTTCTCCCAACTTGGCTGTGAGCTCTTTGAGAGCAAAAAACCAAGGCCTGGTCCTTTCTGTACATCCAGTGTTGACTGCATACATGCCAACCACCAGCCTAGCTATGTACTGCTTTTTTCCCATTTCTGTGCTCTTACTCATATTATTTTATTCTTTAATATTCTCACCCTTTTAAGTAAACCATATTTCTGTAAAACTGATTGTATTTGCCTCTGATAATTTCTTATCTCTATAATCTATTTATGCCCAGCATAAAGATTTATCTCCTTGAATCAATGCACTGCTTCAAATTGCTCTCTAATTACTCCATATGTGCATACTTTGTATTCAAAGCAAGATCTCAAACAGAAACCATGGGGACTATTTTCTAAATTTTCAAATATCATAGTACCAAGCGTAAATAATTTAATCATCAATGCCTGTCATATTAAGGAGCATGTCTTTTTTCTCTGGATTTTCATTATACTCTCAAATGTTATTAAATTTATAATTTCTTAATTTGTAGTTGATGGACAGATTAGGGATCACACCCACAAAGATAACGACTTCTAAATGCTTCTAGAATCATACAATGGCTGGAGCAGATCCTGGGAACATGATGAAAGGAGCCTGCAAGAAGACCCAAGTTCCTTCTTCCTCCTAGAGAGCCCTTTATCCTAATTGCCACACTGGCACATATGGAATTAACAGCTCTAACTGCCTGCAAGTATTCCTATGCCCAAAATTCCCTCAGAAAAGTAATGAGACTGTTGGAAATTAAAATAATACATTACATTGGAAAATAAGAAGAAAAGTAGGTGAAATACGAATAAAGGACAAATAACCCCAGGCAAAATTCTTGTCCAGTCTCCCACAGAAACCCTATGAGAGTTAATACAAACTGCCTGGAAATAGATGGCAAAGTGGGATATGTACTTGAGAAGCAACTGACAGAAACATAAAACATATATAAATGTTCATTGTCAATACAAAAAAAAGAAAGAAAGAAAAAAGAAAATTCCTGAAAACAAACTAGAGAAAAGAGGGGATAAAAGTATTTTGAAGTTTGGTTTAGTGTATTTATTTAGACATTTTGCCCTGACTCTTTACCACAAAATCTTATCTATTCTTCCAAGGTAATCATGATTTTATTACAAAGACAATTAACACTCTAAGACAATTCTTTGATATAGACATTTCATTTTTAAAAATGTAAAGTCCAATATTAAAATAAACGTTTAGTACCCATGAATGAAGGGAGGGTCTAAATGGCTATTGGACTGATATTCCTTCTTAAACATATGGCATTGACATCAAGAACTCACAACCACTCAGGCCAAGACCTAAAACCAGCTGTAATGTGAATCTGCTAAAGAAGTAGAGAAAATTCCTGGGTTGCATTAAACTTCAGGTACTTTCCAGAGCTATTGTTTTAACAGATACTCATTATACGTGCACTTCACTTCGTTATCATTTTTTTTCTCTGCAAGGTTAGTCCAAAGTGTAGAACAAAAACCCTACAAAAAGGAGCGACATAAAGAGTAAGATCTGCATCTCTAGTTATCCCAGTAGAAGATCGCTTTTCCATACAGTGATGCTCAAATGAATCAGTACCTTGGCTGATGTATCTAAGATGGAAACAGATCTCTAAACTTCATCATTGAAAATACAGATGCCCTAAAAAATGTATAATTGCAGCTGAACAGTAACAAATACTAATCTTATTAATTATCTATTTGAGTGTGGACTGGTAGAAAAGTTGGGAGCTGGTAAATTTTTAATATATTTCCAAGGCTGCTTAAAGGAACTGAATGCCTTTTACTCATAATGGTGGGCTGGCTGTATTCACATAGAAGAACCAGCATTCCTAATAAAGGAGATAGAGCTTAAAAATAAGAAAATTCTTGTGGCCGAAGCAAATATTTCTCATTTGAGAGGAGAAAGGAGTCATTGATTATGTGGATCAGTGGCCCAAAGAGTCCAACCTTACAAGATAATAGCCATGTTTCTAATTCTCTGTGGTGGAAAACCTTGCTGCCATTAATGAAGCCAACCAAAGATTGGTAGCAATTTGCTATGTTGATGTTTCCCACTAGACAATTTAGTCTTTCTTGCTCAGTTAAGAACATTATATTAGTCACATTTTGAAGCTATTTTAATAATCCATTCATGTTGCCATTTTCCAGGCATTTTACCCTCTTGAAAAGGCAATAGAATTCAAGGAGAGACTTTGGGGTCAGACTGACCCAAGGTCACATGCCAGCTCCAGTATTCACAGTTATGCAGGCCTGAGAAAGTCACTTTACTTGTTAAGCATCAGTTTCCTTATTAGAAAAAGGGACATCATACAAATTTCAACTTGGACTGTTGCAAAATACCCAACCCAGTGCCTGTCATACAAGGCACTCAATAAGTAGTAGATGATAAAATTATTTTTCCAGGATGTTTACTGGAGAATAAGGGACCTTTTGATCTGAGCTCTTTTAAGTTGTCTCTTCCCCACATGTACACCATGTGAAAAATGATCTCTCTATATAAGGTGGCTAGGGACGAGGCTTTCCCTGGTTTATGCCAGCTATTCTACTAACTTGCCTTCCTTCCCATGTAAGCGCACTCTGTTCTTTCCACCCTATCTCTGCTCAAAAGACATTTTATCAATGAGGCCTTGTCTGGCCATCTTACAAAAACGCCAACATGCCTCACCCTCACGTCCTTCTCACTCTGCTTTTAGTTTCTATGTGGTATTTAGCATCATCTGACAATTTTCCTACTTGTTTATTTGCAGATGACCACTAGAAAGCAAGCTCCCTGAGGGCAGG
The DNA here is from genome assembly GCA_028627145.1 of Eidolon dupreanum. Lineage (NCBI taxonomy): Eukaryota > Metazoa > Chordata > Mammalia > Chiroptera > Pteropodidae > Eidolon > Eidolon dupreanum. The sequence goes on from CM053503.1 coordinate 143,201,124, forward strand.
GACCTCTCATCCACGTCTAACCCTCTCTTAGAACAATGCCTGACACACAGCAGATCTGCAATAAGTAGTTATTGAATAAGTACCTTTCCAAGAAGAATAAGCTGCCTCTTGACAGGTAACAGTCTGGAAACAACAGAAGACCCACACTCCCCAATCCTCTGCTGGATCTCCTTCAGGGAGATTGCTGTGCTCACTGTCAGGCTGAAAATAACAACACAGGGTTTGAGAAATGTTTGTCCCTCTGATCTGTGAGTGGACTATCCATACCACATTGTCACTCATCTTTCTCTCACTTGTTTGGGTAAGTGCCATCTCTCTTCATTTCGAGTTTTAGAAAAAAAGTACCACGTCTATATAGTTTTCTATCATCACTAACTTTCGGGTGATTTTCGCTTTATGAAAAACTCGCAGCCCTCTTAATTTTGGCCTTGAGGACAATCTACATTCTAGAAATGGTACACAACATTTTGGGAGATACCCTCTATTTGTTCCAGAGATTTATGCTATGAAAAAGGTACAATGGAATATGTGGATGTGATCATGATTTTAAAATTTTAAACAAGATTAAAAATAATTTTTTACTTTTTGTTATTGCCACTTAAAAATATTGTGTTTATCATGGTGACAATAAAAACAATGACTATGCAAGAAAAATTCAGGAAAATCAAAATTTTACCTAAATTATTTGGGACAGTTAATCTAAATTGCTATCTCTCTCTCTCTCTCTCTCTCTCTCTCTATATATATATATATATATATATATATATATATATATATATACACACACACACACACACACACACATATATATATAAAATGAATATATGTATATAAAATGAATATATATATATATATAAAATGAACTTAGAAATGTCAATAGTAATCAAAATATACTCATTCAATGAATTTGTCCTCAACTGAAGCGTATTTGTCTAGCAAATAGTACCAACATTGGATTTAAAATATGTGAACTGTATTTACAACACTTACAAATTGTATACTACTTAAAATTGACTTCGTTGAATTAAAATGAAGAGTCTATTGACCTCCTGGATGTTGAGTGCACTTGGTTTTAACTTTAAACAATCAACTCTAGGTCAGTCATTTCTTCAAGTCAATGTTCAGATTTTAATGGATAATTGAAGATTTCAGATCACATACTCATAAGCTGATTAATTATGATCGACACAGTCTCTGCTGCTGAAGTCTGAATCAATGGCAAATTTACTCACATTACGAAATTTGTTCACGCAGCAGTTTCCTTTGTTAAGTATTGTCTTTAAAAAAAAAAAATCGGCTTACACCAAAATGGCTTTCTGGCTCAGAAAACAAACAGAAAATATTTAATAGCCTTTTAAATGTCTAATCTTTTACATAGTAAACTGTATTAAATTGCAGCATTGCATGCTTTAAGCCCTCATTGACCAACTCTACACTGTGAGATCTAAATGTTAGCAATAACACTCTCTCCTTTGCAGCTTCTCAAAAAACTGACCACTAAATATTCCAGAAAAAAAGTAAAACATAAGCAAATCCTACATTTTATCTTACTAAATATTAGAATTACAACTACAACTATAGCTATCGAACATTATTAATATATAGGATGTATACTCATAAACTACAGCAACCATTTCTAATGAGAAATATAAAATTGAATCATTATAAAAGATATACTTTTAATTTCATTTTCAATCTATGTTCATTAGTGATAGCAGAGGCTAAATCTTATTTAAATAGAAATGAATTTCAATATGCAGAATGAATGAATCAATAACACCGTAGGTGAAATTCCACAGGATAAACATGTATTTACTCTAAGTAGTATAAAGCTACATATTTCACCGTCTGGGTAAGAATACCTGAAATTTCATGCTTTTGAGTGCTTTAATTCCTTTTTTTTATTTACAAAAAAAGTTACACACCCAAAATGTTATTTTAAAATCAAAGAAATCTGTTCTGAATCTCATTTTACTATTTAATAGAGCAGCTGAAAAATGACTTAAAGATGTGGCCATATGGTGTGAAAATCCAGAATCAAGGAAAGAATGAAGTACTATAAACATGTAAAAAGCAAGAAAAAGAGGCAACTCTGAGCTCAGTTAATGAAAAGCTGATGATGGAGACTGTCTTTTATTGATGACATTTGAGGACACTGACTCACTGATGTTTTCCAAAATATGCATTCTGCATTTCAAGTGTTAGAGAGATTTAGCTAAGTCTCTTTCCCTCAGCCTGGAATTCTTTGTGCAGCAAGGCTCCATAGAATAAATTACTGAACTTTCCAGCACAGCTCAATTAACTGAATGAAGCAGGGAGAGAAAAGCTCCACAATCTGGTAGCCACAGAATGGAAGCTGGCATCATTTTTGCTTGAAGAGTTTGTAAGTGGATCACGGAGCATTTAAAAGACAGCCTGAATGTAAGAGCAAAGACAATAGGAAGAGGTGTTAAGCACACAGACTAACACTCTGTCTTCTGTCGACATTTCCATGGGAAGTCATAGGCAGGTATTTGCATTCTTGAGTCATTTTCTTGTCTGCCTTTATGAAGAATATTGGTGTCTCCATCCCTGCTCCCCAGTCTCACACATAAACTGAGCCAAACTTTCTGTTCCCTAGAAGTCCCAAACAGTTCCTTCCTTTAAATGTACCTACCTAGTGTAACTCAACTTCATGCAACAAAACCTCAAGTCAGTTGTTAAATGATTATCAAACCATCTCGACCGAGAGAGTTATCTAGTCCTGACCCAATGCCAGGGCTCTGAATTCAGTTATTCGTACATGAATTTACTCAACAAAGATTTTCTGACACCAGGCATTGGAATTATCAAGGTGAGTAAAACAGCCTCTGTTCTCAAAGAGCTCTCACAGTCCAGTGGGGAAACACCCTGGCAAACCAAAGTTAAAATAAATGAGTTAAATACTCCAGTTAGGGCAAATAGTTCTCACAGGGGACTTCCAAACTGGGGAGGCTCTCCTGAGTTACAGGTTACCAGAGTCCACGGAGAAGTTTTAGATTTAACTTCTTAGGAAAAATGCAGCTATTTTAAAGTCATCTGAGACGTTTCCTTTACTTCCTTGAATGTGAAGTGTGACCCTTCCTGTCCACCCCTTCCTCTTAATTCCAGTATGTGGCTGGCAGAGAGAAAGAGAGCAGAATGGAACTGCCCTGAGCTTGACTTGCAAAACAAAGAACTTGGACTCTCTGCCCTTTGGCTCTCCCAAACCACTTGGTGACAAGACAACAATAAAGAAGGAATAATGCTAACAATCCTAGGGTTTGCTTACACATTAACAGCTGACTGTTACCCTCAACCATACATGATCCCACAGTCAAATAAAGTCAGAAGTTGGGAAAACCACAACTTAAAGGCTTGAAAGCTCCACATTGTACCAATTGACATCCTCATCAGCAGCAAGTGCTGAAAACACAACAAATGACTGAAAGATAGGAGGGGCAGGCATGCAAGAAAGGAAAGAGATGTTTGTGATGACTGGGAGGAAATCCTGACACACCGACCTGACACTCTCCTCACTAATCACTAGGCCTCTTTTCAGCCCAATGCTCCCTCCTGCCTGGGGAATTTGGCCTCATTCCAGTGGCACTGCCCTCATATGTTACATTGAAAATAAAACAAAGGATACCATTCATCATATTTTCAACAACTGGTTTCTTTTCTTAGTTTGGAAGAAAAACTTGGCAATCATAAAGCTAAGTTTTTATTTTTATATATTTTCTTCTTAGTGTCAAAATAAACTGAAAAAGGAAAAAAAAAATGCCCAATGGTAAGAAAAGGAAAATACACAAAACTCTTCAGAGCTCAGCTGGCCACACACTGCCATTCGACTGATACCAAATTGTGGAATGCAACACTCTCAAGTTCTCCCAACCCAAAGAGCTGACTGACTGCCTTCTGCTTCTGTAAGATGTGGCTACTTAGAGAAATTCAAATAGGCTCCCAGTGTTAACTATGCTGCATATTTACTTTAATCAAAGTGACATTTCCCAGATGGTGTCATCTAGAATACCTCATCTGAAATGAGGACTATAAGAGAACTCGGTTGTACATTCCAGGGAAAATTGGATACAGGTGTTCCCCCATTTTAAGATGACTCAGTTTACGAAAATACAAAACTAGGAAACAGATACGTTTATGGCATGAATGGCCACCATCTCCAGCCCACTGGATTTGGATACTTGATACATAGAATAGGTACCAACCTTCCATATGACAGTGTTAAATAAGCTCGCCTTCCATTATCAACTGTACAAACCTAACGCTCTTGGGTTTTTATTCTGAGCCTAATGTTTTGTGGTTCCCAGACCCTTCCTCTGCCTGGGAGGAAGAAAGGTGAGAATGAGAGTGAAGCCAAAAGCTGCTCTAAGGTACCTCTGAAAATTAGTAGGCCTAAAGGAACTAATTCACTGACTATACACACAGACATCTATACTGTAATTAAAAGACCAGCTTCCTCCATAGAGGTTGAAGCATAATGCTGACATTCTCTTTAGTAATTCAATAATTGTGATATGGGTTATGAAGGAAAGGACAAGTGCTGTGGAGCATATAACCTAACCTGGAAATAACATGTTGCTCCAGAAACTAGAGAGCAATGGGTAAAAGCATGAACCTCAGAAAGGACAGACCTAAACAGAAACCTAGACTTGCAACTTACCAGCTGTATGACCTCAAGGACATTACTTAACCTCTCTGAGCCCTAGTTTCTGCACCTGTAAAGTGGAAATAATATCAATCTCAGATGGCTGTTGTGAAGATTAAATAAGATAATGTACAAGTCAAGTGCTCACATGTGTTTAGCACACAGGTTCCATGAACTCTGAGGCTTATACAATTTTGAATGCCATTTTCAAGAAAAATAATCATATGGTGATGGATGTTAACTGGTCTTATTGTGGTGACCATGTTGCAATATATACAAATATCAAATCATACATCTGAAACTAATATATTATGTTAATTATACCTCATTAAAAATAAGTATACAGAAAAATAATAAAAATAAACTCATAAGTGAATGTAGAATGAGAAATAATTCGCAACAAATCATATTTTTAAAAGCAGAGAAATATTATCACTTTTGTAAATTCCGGAAAAATAATGATATTTTTATTAATTATCTCTGTAATACTTTTCTACATGTTTTCCATATTTTTATGGCTGTATACTCTTGATTATCTATTCAGATGACAATGATTTGTCATTTTATACAAAGAGACTATAAAGCTAATTTATTCTGCTTTCTAGAATGGTTGATAGAAATCTGTTTTTAATTATTAATATTTGGTATGCAATCTTCTATACAGACATACATGTTTTTTTTTGTAGTTCTACCAGAAATTTATTACCCCAAACAGGAATTTTGATCAATCCTATTCATAGGATTATCATGGAAAAAAAAAAAGAGAAATAATCTGGTGTATTTATAATTGCACATACCACATCGGCACATACATCCTTGTAGGACAGAGTTTCTGTTCCAGGTGGACATTATTAAGAGCTAGATCCCTGGCTTACCATTTGGTGTTACTAATAACTGGAAAGATTTTCTGCAGAATAGCTCTGGCTCTATACCTCTTGTTTTTCCTTCACACTTACGTATTTCTGGTGCTGGACCCTGGAGGATACCTTCATCTGTGACAATCCTCTGGCTCAGCTTCATGCGTCACAACACAGTGGGTGAGTGGAGTATTCCTGGAAGCCATTCCTACACTGGAAAAGTAGGCGACAACTTAACTACACATGGAAGTGACTATGAACCACGAAAACATATCCTACTAAATCCTAATTATCCCCAACTCAATTTTCCTTTTAACTGCATCCAAAAATGCCCATAGCTATTCCCAGAACCGGCTACACAATTTGTGGGGCCCAGTGGAAATGAAAATGGGGATCCTCTTTCTTTAAAAGTATTCAGAATTTCAGTGACAGCAGGGCAGTGAACCAAATGCAGGACCCTGCACTATTGCACAAGTTGCAAGCCCATGGGGCCAACCCTGGCTGCTTCGATAGCACTAGTCATGAGGAGAAGAGTAATAAAGAAATATAGGTAGGAAGAGACAGCAGTTTCAACAGACTGTGTCTAAAATATCTTACATTTGCAAGTTTTACAAATCATAACACTACTTGATCTTATTACAAGGGTCTGTCTCAGGCCTTACAAAGTTGAGGGCACCTGCAGCTTAAGTTTCATTAGCATTGTGATAAATTGGTCCCACTGAAATACCATAGGTGCTCAGTAAATACTTGTAAATGAAGCTTTATCCTTAAGGATACAGTCTAGCCGACAAGACGAATAAGAGATCAATAAAACCCTGCCACAATTCAATGTGTCAAGTCCAAAAAACATAATTGCATAAAATGTGGGGATGTGAATTCAAAATAACAGAAATAACCCAAGTGACCATACAGTCAGCCAGCCAGAAGTGCTGGGGTATTGGCCAAACGGTCCAAATCCTTCCTGGCCCCGGTTGCAGTTTTGGCACCATCTGGTGGCAATTTTCCTCCATGACTTAAATACTGATGGGGACCATTCTGGGTCCTATGGCTGACTTGGCTCTTTCAGGACATCGGGAATGATTCCAGGAATCTCCCAATTAGTTGCAGCAAGTTCTGTGGCTCAATCCAGGAAAATCCATCTGGGAGAAATCTGGGAGTATGAGGATTCATCCTCTGCTTCCCTCACTGGATGAAGCAGGGCTGTGTCTAGCATCAGAGAATATACAAGCCTACAGAGAAGGTACTGATAGTCCAGGGGAGGAAGATACAAACTGGAAGCTGATGTGTCTACCAGGTACAGGAAAGAATAAATGGGCAAGAACTCAGTACATGATAATTGTATAAAAGATGGATCTGGAAGACATTTTAAGTGAAAAAAAAGATTAGAGAAGTATTGGAGAGGTCTAAAGTCTGGAAGAGGTTTCAAGATTGTGAGGCAGGCCATAGAAAAGGAAGATCAACCAACTGGCTGCACAATTTCTGACTGGATCATGAGAAACTAGAGACAAAAGCTGACTGGGCCTAGGAGGAGAGGCCTGGAGTCCTGAGGATGTGGGTCCAAGGGCATTGTTTAGGGTAACGGCAGTTGTAGAAATCTACAGTATATGGGATAAGGTAGTACAAAACTTCTGGTTGACCCAGAGAGCTAAAAGAACTTGGGGAATTTTATTACTTTACATTCACCTACTCCAGAAGGTTGTTGTGAAAATCATATACTAGTACCTGCCATTAGTTGAAATTCAAAGATAGCTGTAATTAATGATGCTAAAAGAGTTCATGGAAAACTTCTTGTGTCTTGCTATTTTATCTTCCTTTTATCCTTGTGAAATATTGGAGTGGCTATCATGAAGGAAGATGAACTACTAAGCATAATTTTGGGGTCAACAGACAGTAATACTTATCAATTGCCAACAATTCTTTACACTTGCTAGAAATAGAATAGTTTTATAATGACGAGTCACTGCTAGACTGCTTTTCACTTTGTAATGATCACTTTTTCCAGAGCAGCTGGTCTTCGTGAAGACACAGCCACCTCAGATGTTAGGAAACAAGGACTGGCTGAAAGTGAGGTTTTCTATGAAAAATTTAATAGGATGATAGAAGGTTTTGAAAAGAAGGTATGGTAGGCTGGGAGCCTATCACCAGCTAAAAAGCACCATCTGGCTGGCAGGTGAAGATAACTACAAAAAGAAAGACAAGTAACTATTATAAGATTGAAAAGGCTGTAATTCTTCTAATTATACAATGATATTAGTCTATATCTTCAATGGTAATAGAAACTACCACGTGAAAGACATTCATTGAAAAGCTCTACCCAGTGGCTTACCATATTTTCTAACCTTTCCCCAAGTCAACACTGTTGAAAGGAATACAGAATAGAATCTGACAATAAAAAAAAATAATAATAATTTGCTCTGCTAACAGGTTTATTTCTGACAGGATCCAATAAGGAAAACAGAAACCACAGAGTATTTCAAAGGAGATTGAAAAATTGGTCAATAGTTGTTAGAGAACTACAAGAGCAAAGGGAGAACATGGTGCCCAGGGACCTAACAGCAGGAAGCACCATGCCCTAAGGCTGAAGGAGCACAGGGAGGAGGCTGGGTCCTCAGAGCCTAGAAACTTAGAGGCAAGGTCCTGCAGAGCTGGGGCTCAGACATCTGAGATAGCAGCACTGCCAAGGCTGGTGCTTCTGAGGAGCACGATGAGGCTAGTTCTGAGCGTCAAAAAAAACAAAACCCTAAGATACACTATCAGATCAGGCACCAGTGCTGAGCTGCCAGAAAGAAGAAGCAAACAGGAAGGAACAAGTTCCTCTCCTCCCTCCAGCCCCGCAGCCTCCCCATCCAGCACCCCATACTGGCAGAGCCTAAAGGGAAACCAACTTGCAAAGAAGAAATATAGTTTGTGGAGTCCCAGAAGCATAAAGCAGTGTATAGCAGGGTGAGTGAGCTGCTGAGAGACAAGAGCTGGACAACGCACATACTATACATTTATAAAGAGAAACTCATCTCATGTTTAGGCCTCTGGCTCACATCTTAATTTGCAACAAACTAGATTGTTTCAAAATACTTCAAATAGGGACAAAAGAAGTGGCAGAGTAATACAACATCAGGCTGAGCTCAACCAGAGCCACACTCAGCAGGATTTTTTCTACAGCTTAGAGGAGGAGCATTCTAAGAGACTGCTGTTAGTGTCTGAGTGGTCCTTACATATGAAAAATGGGCTCCTTCAAAGCCATGTGCAGGCCTGCTAAAAACAATAAGCTTTTCTAACCCCCTGGGTACGACATACTCCGGGTGCATGGTCTGGATGCTTATCGTTCTCTGAAGTTTCTGGGCAAGTACAAACAACAGAGCCAAATATATGCCTTTTAAAAGCAAGGCAGTAGAGCACGTACCCTGTCAGTGAGATCCTCATATCCCTACAGAGTAAACAGTAACATGAGAATATTTATACTAAACAAAACTGTATATCAAGCCTGTGTTGGCTCAGCCAGAGGGAATGATAAATTCCTTGCAGATCTCTCACAGAGTGGTCCTTTGTGGACCATGGACACCACTTCCAAGACAGTACAAACCAATTACAGAGCAAGCTTTTCATTATGTTGAAGAATGAAAATATTATCCCCCATTTTGTTTTATTTTACAGTTATATTTTACTTAGCCTGCCCCTTCCCCTTAGCTTGAAGTAGTTTTAATCTATTGTTGAGTCAAGCCCAAGTTCAGGTTGCAAACAAATGACAAAATGAAAACAATAATAAAAGCCTTTATCGCCCGCATAGCTTAGCTTTTTGCTTTCTTTGTCCCTCTTCTAAGAAACTAAAAGTTGTAGTCTAAAGTGGGGTAGAGCAGAAATACTAAAAAGTTGATGAAATGTAACTCTATTTGTCCGTATCAATTTTGCCCTATTCACAATCGGCACAAGTCATGGGCAAAGTCATCTGGCAGGAGATGGAAGTTAAACGAGCTATAAAGCCACATTCCATACAATGTCCACTTTGTGGTCTGACGGGAAAAAAAAAAAAAATACTGCAGAAACATTTGTGCAAACTGTCAGTTTGTTTCTAAGAGGCCAATATGAGAAATGGTTAATATGAGCCAGGGTATTTGTTAGTTCATTTTGTCAGATTTTCTCAACCAAATTTAATAAACCTTAGTTGCCATAAACCCCTCCCAGCTAATTCTGCCAGCTCAGGCATAGAAAGAGTTGATAATGTGGTATCTGTCCACGGGCTAAACCTTTAGTGACATACAGCTGTTTCAGATTTTCTGAAGAACCATGATGGAGCAAGGAAGAAGGGGATGAGAGAAAGAAAACAGAAAGAACAGAGGAATTAGAATCTGAACAAGAGGTAAGAAGTGTGATTGTACTGATTTTGAAAATTATAACAAAAATAATGAATTACTGTTTTTGAATAAACAGCTGGATCAAAGACCAAATTTAATTAACTCTGTTTTAAACCATTAATTAAACTTCATATGTAGTGCCAGTCCATCATAATAAATTAAGAAAGGAAAAACAGGTCTTATATGTTTGTATACTTTAATGGATTTTAGAAATTTGCCAAAAATTTTTTCAAAAGTAAGAGCATAGTGTAATTATCTTATGTAGATGTTTGTTAACTTTTGTGGAATTCATGTATACTTTTTAATAATTAATTGTGGTGAAATATACATACCATAAAATTTACCATTTTAACCATTTTTAAGTATATAATTCAGTGGCATAAAGTATTCACATTGTTGTGCAACCATCACCTCCATGATATTTTTCATCATCCAAACTGAAGCTCTGCATCCATTGAATAGATAGATGCTTGGTTTTAAACAGGCCTTGCTCAAAGCCGGCAGTCTGGAATGCAGTGGTAGAAGCCTGGAGAAGTTCATCCAGGTAACTGGCAAATGAATCAACTACTCTTACAGCCCCCAGTGACTCAGCGGCACCATGCGCTTTTACCATCTCTCATCTGTTGCATATTGATGCCCAAAACTGAAGCAAAGCTCAAAATAGATCTGGAAGGAGTACTAACACGTTTCGTTTTTACACTACAGCTTACAAAGTACTTCCATTTAGTTCTCCAGAATACAGCTTTTGGTCAGGGTGAGAACTCTTTGCCCTATTTCATAGGTAATGGAACTATGGCTACAGAAAAAGAGAGCAAGGACAGGAACCCAAGCCCTCCAATTCACTGTCCAGTACACGTGGCCCCTGTCAAAGTGACAAAAGAACTAGATGCTGCTGCTTCTCAGCACTCGCAGAGTGCTGAGAAACTGACCCGTTGGGTCTAACTGGACAGCATTTGCTCTCTGCACCACAACAACTAAACTTCCTTATGGCTGAAAACCAAACCTAGTCCATCATTTCTCCATCATTTTTATATTTACACTGACAATAAAAAGAAAAAATCCAAAGAAATAGAATTCTGGAACAAAATTAAAGTGCAATCAGATTCAAGAGTCAAATGTAAGTTTAAAAAATATATATTAGGAAAGATTACCGGATCCTATAAAACGATTAACTTCAACCTCTTTTTTTTACTTTTAATTCTTTAAAATAAATTCATATTATGTGCTCTTATTAGACAAGACTATCATCTTTCTTGCTAAACAAAATCTATGGAAAAATACATTTTTGTGTCCTTTGTAGATAGAAAATACCTTGTACTAAAGCAACATAAATACTAAAGATTTATATAAAATTGCCAGAATCAACAAGCGGCTTCTTTCGGATCACAAAGAGGCTACATATTTTGATTTCTTTCAAATAAAATTCTTCCACTAATACTCTCCTCTTTGTTCAAAAGCAATATATTCCTTAAACATTCAGACTTTCCATTTAAATTCCAAAAAGTATAAACACAATTCCTTGAAGTCCAACATCACCATTTCATCTCTTTAAATAAACATTAAAAATTAGACAAATTGGGTTTTTGGAGTTATATCTACAATGAACAATAGGTCATCCTAAAAGTGAGAAGGTAGGAAAAACAATTGTGCTTTGAAAGAGTAATTTTATTTTCTAATTCTCTCCACTTTTCAGTCACTTAGTATTTGATTTTTTTAAAGTGCATATTATAAAAAATGATTACTCAAAAAAAGAAAGTTGAATACAGAATTTGGAAATAAAGAGTTCGGGAAAAGCAAGTAAATCAAGTTTATCTTCAGTTTTGTTCATAATAATTAAAGGTGGTTCAGCAACCATGGCCATTTTACCCAGCTGATTCAGGAGGGCTTCTAATATACACAAGTGTACTAACTTGATTCAAAGCAGGTTCTCATGAAGTTTTAATGTCAACGAGAATATCATAGGGCAATTATGGATGATCTATAAAGACTGGTTGTTGAACCAAGAATGCTCCCAATTTTCCAATACACAGTTACAATGAATCTCTTTTTATCTTCCACTCATCTTCATTAGCCAAAGGAAAACTTTGTAATAATTGATATTTTTTCCCTAAAATTTCAATGAAGCTTTGAACTGGATTACATGAAAATACCTCCTTGTATCTTCCAGAATTCCCCAATACTTTTCTTTATAGTATATTCAGCACAGTTCTTGCACTCTTGAGGTGTAAATCCAATTAATGCTCTCCCTATAGTACCAATTCCCTGATCGTTCACCAACTTTTTAATGAGTTTCTATGTAATAAAGAGATATATAAGAAAAATTGTCCCCAGGACACTGTAAGCCTTGTACCAGGAGCATTCTGAGGTTTCTGTAATTTCTTGGTCTTCAGAACTCTCTATGTTGCAAGCTACCTCAGTTTCCCTTCATGGGGAAAAGCCACTTCTTGGACACCCTTCAATCCATTCACACTTGGGCCCCAAATGACACTTGCACTTTCTTTTCCCAAAGTCAAGTCTTGAGAGTTTATGGTAACATTGCACTTTGTCACATGAGGGCCAGCACCAATGCGTGAATCATTAGAAAAACATATTACTGAAATAAAGCAAAAGCCTCATTTTGAAGACTCTATTCTTCAGCCAATTTTAATCTAAGGAGCATCCTTTATTTTATTTTACTTTAAAATAATAAAATATTTCTCATTGTCAATTCCAGAATTTTCCAAAGGCCATATGTGTGTGTGTGTGTGTATTAAATATATATGTATGTATATTTAATAACAGAGCTATTTGAGCTATAAGTATATACTTTTATTCACTCTAAAAGCACCTGGATCTTTTTTTTCTAGAATGATTAAGGAGAGTCTACGTTTTCCAAAATATCAATAGAAAAAGGAAAGCACACTCTAGGATTAAATATCAACAGCAGCAAAAAGCTTGGCCTTTCATTCATTGAGAAAGCCATCTTGCCAGGGGTTGGAATTCGGCTGGGGAGACAGGAATAAATCACACTCTGTACCCATCCTTTCCTCCCAGACACACACCTGCCATCACTGAATTCGGTTAACAGCCAATACAAGTGAACCTCAACAACAGTTTTGGTTATGGGAGGAGGTCATTAAAAAGTGGCAAACAGCCTTGGAATTGGGAAGGCCAAAGACACGTGCCTCATGACAATGTGGATTTGGCAGGATTTGGAACACTATGTACACCTTCTTTGGTTTAACCTGTTGGGGGCACCTCTTTCTTCCACCCCCAGCTTCCCAAGGGACTGGGACTGCCACTGCCACTCTAGAGCTCTGCTGCTTTAGAGGCCAGGGGCAACTGTCCTGCTTTTGCCTGCTCCAGGGATGGTGCAGCTCATGTTACATAAATAGCCCTGCTCTGATTATAGTTTACATTATAAGATGGACAACTTGGTTAAATTAGCATTGGTATAAAAAGCTTAGGTTTGCAGTTTCTCCATTTTGGGGGAACCATACATTTCTAAAAGCAAAGTTGATTAAGGATTGATGTGACATAAAAGGCTGACTTCATCTTCAGCATATGACAATTCGTTAGCTACTATTTCAACATTATTTTACTGTCAATGTTTTTTTTTTCTTGCTACTTTCAAACTTACTATTGATGATGACAGTATCATGAGAGATATTATTCTGGGTTCACTTTCCCCTAGACAGCTGTGCTTTGGGGGCTTTGCTGCCTAGTCTGGGCACTCTCATACTAATAGATGCTTTACAGAAAATCAGCACACAGAAACCACATTTCATCTTTTTCCCACACATGTACATAATGAAACATTTCAACTTTCAAGGCTTGGCCTCTTCCTATTGGGAATTCTGCAGGAATGAATCAGATTACAGTATTTCTCCATAATGCAGATTTCACAAAAATTAAATTTCCTACCAGTCAATACATCTCTCTCTCTCTCATAATCTCATACACCAATCACTTACTTTAAATATCTTTGAGAAGTATATCAGTTTTAACATTTCACAGAGTACAATGGAAATTCTTTTTTGTCAATGCTAATGTCATTCATTAATGGAAAACATTCAAGCATGGTTTTTCTTTCTCCTCCACCCTTCAACAGATAACGTCACAAATAGTCCCATTTCTTTAAATCTGATCTGCACACCTTATTCTGACTCAAGAACTGGCCTCATCTTTATCATCACTCCAACATTCTCACTCTAATTTTGCTGAAGAGCATATATACACTTAGCTATAGTAAGTAAAACTATTTGAAATACACATTGGGCCTATTATACTTTGCTATTCCAAAACTTTGATATGCCCAATCAACATTCAGATATTCGCATGCAATTGATCAGCTCAGGGGATCAATGGCAGTTCCTTCATATGGACCCATACAGAGGGGTCTTCCTCCTTACACTATGGTGGCATGGGCTATTCCATCCCTACAGCCACAGAACATTTCCTGAATCCCCCACCCAGCAAATTGCAAGGTATCTTTTACCACCATGTGCTCAATTATTGTCCCTTTTTTAGTAGAATTTCCGAAGTTAATCATTCTTGCTAATAAATGAATTTATTGCCTAAGATATTAAAGATAGAAAAAGTTCATATCTTAAGCCCAGAGCATAAGAGTTTGATAAAGAATACACTTGTCTTAGTATTGATTTTCTTAATTAAAAACAAAAACTTATCTTAAAAATGCTTCAAAAGCATACTTAAAAGTTAATTTTTAGAAAAACAAAATTAAACATCAGAAGTAACTTTCATACTCTCTTTTAAGTAAGAGGTAATCATCTAATACAGGATAATTATTTTTCATGTATATCTTTGTTATATATATTTAAAATTTTTCTATTAAACTTTAGTTACACAATAATTTATTTTATCACTATATCTTACTTAAGTAGTGAATAAACAGAGACAGTCAAAGAATCTGAGATGCTTCTGACCTAATCAGGCAGTAGTTTCCTTTGTGACGGGTATAAGGCCATGACCCATTTCTCCCGGGAAAGGAAGGGGAGGGAGGGGAGGGGAGGAGAAAGGAGGGGAGGGGAGGGGAAGGAAGGAAGGTAGAAAGGAAAGGAAAGGAAAGGAAAGGAAAGGAAAGGAAAGGAAAGGAAAGGAAAGGAAAGGAAAGGAAAGGAAAGGAAAGGAAAAGGTGAAAAGAAAAGAAAAGAAAAGAAAAGAAAAGAAAAGAAAAGAAAACTGCTTTCTGACCAAATACATACTTTTCCAATTTCCTCCATTTAATCCTTCTCAAGTTCAGCAGTAATATGGTGATCTAATTCTAATAAATCAAATTCTGCTTTTAAATCCAGCAGCCCCACTGACCTTATTCAAATGCTGAATTTGACTTTTTATGCTAATTAAAACTTAGTAAGGATTTTTAAATAAGGGAGATAATTAATCCCAGCAAATTGTTATTTCTAGTTAAATGTCATATAATTAAAGTAATTCCATTTTTTACTCTAAAATTAGAAACCTGATGTGAAAGTTTGTTTCTCAGTTTGCAGTTTAGCTCCGCTCCTGCCTCCCGCAGATTGGCATTCGCTGCTCTGGCGGCAGCAGAATCTCCTCACTGCAAAGCTCAAATTCCAATTTTATTCCAACGCAACTGTCACAACGCCCTGAAGCAAGCTAAAAACAAGGAAAAAAATCTTTGGTATGATTTCACTTTCCATGTGTTCTTTAATGAAAAATTTATCATTCTAAATATTGGTGTTTACTCCTAGCTAAATACTTTTTTTTTTTTTTTTTATCAAAAAGAAAAAGAAACTGAGATTCAGTTGCTATTATTTCACAGGGAAATATAACAGGCCTGATGTTTTCCTGACAATTCTGTTATTTTCTTGTGTGGAAACACTGTATTTATCATATACTGTACGGCTGGTGATTCAGATATTGTAGAGACCTTATGGTGAACTGATATAGATGTAAACTCTCTATGCCAGATTGTTTAAGCAGAAAAATACCAAATGCACTTAATTAACATCTGATGTGTAGCTTTTGCAAACATAAATGCAATATTTGTGTTTGAGCACTGGCAGTAATGACTGTGAACTATGCTATTAATGTCTGGTTTAAAGATGCTTGTGGTAGGACCACGTCTGGAATAACACAAATAAAAACCTGCATTCAGACAAAACAATAGCGAGGAGCCCATTAGAACAATGAAAAAGCAGCACTCAGAAGAAACATGTGTCCTTTTTTTCCCTATTCTCAAAAATAGTTCCAGGCACCATCATCTTCAATCAATTAAAGGTAAAAAGATTCTATATATTTTCTTCTGTAGAAAGAGCTTCATTTTAGGGGGTCAGAAGCTGCTTAGAGATGTCTTTAGAAGTTCTTTTTATTGTATTAAACTCCTCTTTGGTGGTTAATATTAAAACACATGTGAGGAGAAAGCTGAGGTGGTATTTTAAGATAGTGGGTATTTTTATATCTGAAGAAATAACTTTGAATTTGTGGATTACATTTCAGTATGAATAAATAGAGCGATTCTCGTGGACTGATGTATAGCTCCCTCAGCAAACAGGTTTTTACTGAAAACCTGCTGACTATCAGGGACAAGGCAGGTTGCAGGGTATAAAAACACGAAGAAGGTTAAAATAAGATAAAGCCTAGCTTGTAAGTGGTCTCTGCTTCAGAGTAACAATCAGAGCAAGGCAACAAACTTGGAACTCAGGTTCAAAAATATAAACAGTTATTACACCAAAAGCAATTAGTCATCATTACATATTGGTATTTTAAATTTTTTAGAACATGTACTAAAGAGAAACCACAGCTGAAACAAGACATTTGATGACTAAAGCCGTAAAACTCAAGCATAATTGCTAAGTCCGATGCTTCCATGGCAGGAAGAATGCAGGACTCATGCATGTGGCCAAATCCATAGCAAAGAAAGCTAAGTGAGAACCATGAGGCACAGAGCTGGGAATGGCTCCCCAGGGATCCGAATTCAAGTTCTACCTCTTCAGGACACTGCCTTTGCTGAGCTGTTTTTCTCCAAAATGGCTATGACGTTTTCCCACTCTGCAAGCAACTGTAGCCTCAGTTTCTCAACTTTGAATCTTTCAGAATAGCAATAATCCAGGGAGAAAATTGTAGAAGTAGGTACACATTAACATCATCATAAAATAAAACTAGCCCAGGTAAGGGGAACCTCAGGGGGCCTGCTTGCCTCCTTCCAAGTTTTCCACAGTAGAATAGTGAGTGCCCTTCACCAGTTCATGTGGAAGCAGTGCCTAAGCCCTTCATCTTTCCATTACAGGTTAAATACTAAATTACACAATGAGAATTTCATCTTCCATCATCCCAACTAGAAGCAAACACAGAAAACTATGAAAACGGGTTCCTAAAAACTTAAAAGACTCATTCTAAAACAGGAAATTATTTTTCAAAGATTATGTATAATTTTTGGTGTAGAGTAAACTGTGCCATTCAATGTCAAGAAAAGTGTCTGATGCTGCACTTATTTACAGAGAGAGAAGTAGCAGGAGCAGCACTCAGTAACCCATTTAAATAACTAAACAGAAGTTCCTAATTCCAAGATGTACCAATTACCTCCATCTATGATTCCTAAAGCATCATATAAAACTATAGTTCAAAGAATTGTCCCTGTCCCTTTATTTTTAAACAATGATGTATACAGTATATGTAGGCCATTCATATAACATATCAGCCAGCAGTGTTTAAATTATCCCAGAAATGTTTAGGGTTTTTAAATTTATATGTATAAAGTATTTATTTATAGATCTAAAAGTATCAACTATTACTGCTTTGTCCTTATTTATGTTCCCCATGAGCTGGCCAACTACAAACTTTTAAAAAGAATTTGGTTTAGAAGATTTTTTGTATTTGGCACTGACTAAGAGTGTTAATCATTTCTGAGCTCACTTTCTTTCTCTTCTGTTTATAATATTCTCAGGGAACTTCAAAACAGAAACCTGTTCCCTTATAGATTCTGCTTCCTCTTGGGTACTGTGTAGATTAATTTGTCACTGGAAAGTTAACAGTAAGTGTTCAGTTGATAACCAATCATTTCTATTTAATTTTTTTAGGAAAAGAAATAAACAGCAACAATGTGTTGAGGCTTTTCTATTTTGATGGGAGAAGTGGAAAAATGTGTTGAGAAACTGATATGATTTAAAAAGGTAAAAATATATAAAGCCATTAAATTTAAAAATAAGAAGGGAAATCACCATTGTTGGGCACTAAATTCATTGAAAAATTAGATAAATAACATTTATACCCTAATGACAGAGGTGATATAAATTCTACTTCAATAGATATTACTGTAAAAAAATGAAAGCATTTTCCTCCTTCTTACATAAATGTTTTTTATGGGAGAATTTGTACAAATAAGGTAACCTACGATTTGGGCTAATCATGTGCCTTAAACTTGAATTCCAATCTGGTTTGTGAAGTATTAGAAACTAATTATTTATCCGCATCCCATATTCACTCTTCCTCCTTGAAACATTTTATTTTTCTGCTATTAGCACCTATTAAATGAGGGGCCTCTGGATGAACACTAGTTGCCTAACCTTAGCCACTCTTGTTTTCATGGGGATTTTTTGCATAAACTAAGGCTTTTACTGCTTGTCAGGAAATATTAGCAAAAAAGACATGTGGGGGAAAAGTTGTGCTACTTTTTCCTTCTTATCTTGAATCTTCCATCAAATCCAATCTGAATGAATGCATTGAAACTCAGCTTTTATGAAATTAACTGCTGATAAACTTTAATAATTATTCATTATGAAAGATGATGGAAAATAACCACAAGATTGATTTGGAGAAATTATGAAAATAAGTTGGAAACATTACAAATTTAAAGCTGTTTTTCTTATAAATATGAGATAAATAAAATAGATGTATATATATTTTATAATATTGAGATCATACTGTTTATACTACTTTATATCCTTTGGCCTTGACACTGGTTATTCCCTCTGTCTGAGACTCTTGTCCACACCTCCTCATGGCTAACAGCCTCACTCCTTCCAGTCTCTGCTCCAGTGCTGTCTTCACAATGAGGCTTACTTGGATTACCCTATTTAAAACTGCAATTCACCCCCAACCCCAAACTCATGATTTTGGGGGGGGTGTACAGCCTTTATCATTTTCTAGCATGCCATATAATTCATTATTTATTAAGCTTGTTATTTGTCTCCTCACCCCCTGCCACTGAAATATAAGTTCTGTGAGAGCATATAAATTCTATTTTGCCCACTGATGATAGTACCTGACACATACTAAATACTTAATAAATATTTGTTGCATTAATTAATTGACTACAAATTCTCTCTCCTTTTTATTGTATTTTCCATGTCTCTAAAAATTCTTTCAAAATGTCACACTTAATTGCTTGCATAATAGTCTTTCACTTAGGTACACTATAGTTTATTTAATCATTCTCAAATATTGAACATTTAAAATGTTTCTAGTATTTGCTGTTACATATAATGCTCCAATAAATATACTTTTATTATTTCCTTAGGATTTATCACTAGAACTAGAATTCTTGCAAAGTAGCCATATACATTTTTAGACATCTTGATATATATCACCAACTCACTTTCAAAAAATTTAAACCAACTGATAGTACCATTAGCAGTATGAGTGCCTGTAACTGCATTTTACCAGTATCAAACATTGCCTTGAAAATACCATCTTTAAACACGTTAGTGCCAATTCTGAATATGTGGTCTTTCTAACTCAGATATGCTTGTTATATCAGATTAAAGTTCTCCCCAAATACCGACTCATACATTCTCACAGCAGCAGAAAAATGAGAATTAAGTTTCTCAAGGGTTTGCCTAACTAACGCTAAAGCCAGCTCTCCTGGCCTCTAACACAGGGAGCCCTATTTCAAATTCCCGTCCACTGACCATAAACTCAGTCACCCAGCACTGCACTGACGAGGTTTGTGGTATAATCCCTTCAGTCTTTAGTAAGGCTCAAATTAGAAACCAGGAAACAAATTTCTGAGCATTTAGTCACAAAACTTACACTTCTACATTTGTGAGAGAAATCCTGGGGAAATATGTGATGTTCAAATTGGCAGGGAGCAATCAGTTTCTTCCTTTTTCCACAACTAAATAAGGAAACACATTTATAATCACTTTTTTATGTGCCTCCACTCTACAGGGAAGAAAAAAATGGCCCTTTAGTACTGTGTTTAACACTTAACAGACATTATTTCAACTTCACAGTCTTATCAGGGAGGGGAGTACAATTATTATGTCCATTTCATAGATATGGGAACTGAGGCTTCATGAGATTAAGGAACTCTCGGAGGTCACACAGCCAAAACGGTAAGGCCAGGATTTGAGCACAGCCTCAAAGCTTTTGCCTTTCTCACTGCATGACTCTATTTCAATTATAGACACCATTCATCTGAAAGCAGAATTCTGCACCAGGGCTTAGTAACGAAAGGCCTTTGTGTAACCACAGCAGAGCTGTGCCATGAGGAAACGTGTTTCTTATGCCTGCCCACCTCTTGCTTCTAGGGTATGCAGTCTTTTTTGTAATTGCTGAGATATTAACTGATTACCAAAATGTTACCTAACATGGTTTAATTTGTGACCTCTACAGAAGATATTTGGGAATGAATGATTAAGATTCGAATAAATGACACCAGGATGGTGAAGTGTAGGAAATGAGGATGGAGTAAGGATAAGAGCCCTACTCCTTTTCCTAAAGTAAGCCCTATGCATGAGGTGAGGGGCAGGGAGCGGAGAAGTGCTGGAGAAACAAAAAGAAGCAAGAGTTGTTGAGATCAAGAGGAAGGGATAATACCATTCCCAATGTCTGTTCTCTCTGTTCTAGAAGGCTGTTGTCTAGAAAAGCTTTTCCTTAGGTGCTTCTAGAATTGATTTCCAGCTATATGCATCAACTTGGCCGTACTAGATGGTCAATTTTTGAAAGACTTTCCTACCAGCTAAAAGTAACCTCCACCCTCCAAGTCCTTATCCCCCACGTGTCTCCATCAAACCCCAGGATAGAACCTCACACCTGGCATAGCAGTAGGCCTCCAGGATCCTACCCCAGGGTGGAGGATTACAACCATTCTCATCACCAGTGGCCATGCTGCAAGGCTCATCATATGTGTTGAATATCACTCTAGGGGGACTTTCATCAAATATTTGACAAGGGCTTCTAGCCTCTCTGGTCAGCTAAGAGAAGACCCTCACCCAATTCAATAAGCTCCAACTGTAACTTATAATGCAGGAGGGGCCAAACTAAGGGTATCTCAGGATGCTATAATCAAGTTTAAGAAGAACAAAGCAGAACAGAATCTTACTGAGAACCTGTTAAACCACATCTTTGGGCAAGTACAGCTCCCAGGTGAGGTTCAAGCGCACTGAAATCCTTCCTTATGAATTGGCCCAGTTGCTTCCTTCTCTGGACAAGAGTGCACATCTCAAGCAGGTCAGCCTCACCGGATTGAAACACGCTGTAGCCAAGAATGTGCAGGACCAGATCCCCAGCAAGGCCTATGGGCAGTGGGAGATTTTAACAAGATTAAATTAAAATCAGGCCCAATGAAAGAAAAGAAAGCATAAATTTTTTTATTGTGTAAATATATTTAACAAAATTTACCATTTTAACCATTTCTAAGTGTATAATTCAGTGGCATTAAGTACATTCCCATCATTGTGTAACCATCACCACGAAAGTATATAATTCATACTCATTTTAAAAACCAAAGTTTGAGCATAATTTATTTTCCCATGAAGTTAGTCTCATAATAAAAGTTTATCTTTGTACAAGGAGGTTCGAATGCCTAAGCCATTATGAGTCTAATTTTACAAAGGAAATTCATCACTCAGATTAATGAAATTGGTACCTCCCATTTTTGAACAATTTTATAACAGCCCCAAATTGTATATATTGTTAGGAGAAATGAAAAGAGTAGAAGGGACAGATTTGTACGGTCCAATACGGTAATCTCTACCTACATGTACATTAAATTTTAGTTTTAATTAATTAAAATAAAATATAATTAAAAATTAAGTTTTTCAGTTGCACTAGCCACATTTCAAGGGCTCAGTAACCACACATGGCTAGTGGTCTCCCTATCAGACTGCACTGGGCCAGATATTCTGTAAAGAAGCCTAATATTTAAATATAGTTTTGTGAAAACTACTCTAAATGACATTTTTTAGCCTCTTTTTCCATTCTTTGTAACTACTCTAGATCCTGTCTCTGACCTTATCTTCTCAAAGCAGATTACAGAAGTGCTATCCTGGTTTTTCTAAAGAACTGCTTCAGAGAACCTATGTTTGCAGCTGAGAGCACATTTTCATGGGGCTAAGTACAATCTTCTGTAAGCAAGGATAGAGAGAGCATAAATTTTTGTCTGATGTATAAAATTTAGGTATTTAGGGAATGTTGGTACTGGCCAGGGCCAGCGGGAATGTGGGCCTTCTTTATTGGAAGTATATCATGGGACATCAGAGGCTTAAATAGGGTCTCTAGCCCCAGTAAGCATGGAAAACCTCTCCAACTGAAATTTTAAGGTTTATTATTTGTTTCTGATGTAGACCGCCATGCTGATGAGAGGAGTAAAATGTGGAGGATACTAAAAAATATTTTATACTTCTGGGTTGTATGAACTCTTGGAAAATGTTCTTTCTCTGAGTCAGGTAGGGACTCCAGCATTAGAAGCCTATGATATCTAGACACCAGGAAGCCAAGAAAATCTCCCATATTTATAATGGGATCTCTATTTCCTTAACACTAAGATACTAAAGGGCCACTGTCCTGAGGGGAGGGTGGGGCCAGATGACAGGACACATGCAGTCAACTGAGGTTTCAGAATTGTAAAATAATGTTTGGGCAGTTAGCTAAATTCTCCCCTTAAACCTGGATGGCGGAGGGTTGGGGTGGCAGAAGAAAGCAGAGAACATTAAAGAGAGTTAGGATGTTAAGACATCTTAACATCTGACAACTCTCCAAATTGTTCGGATCACTGATATCTGCTCCAACCATAACTTAGAGTGACTCATACTTTGGCTGCTGCAGCAGCCTAAAGCACAATCTGTGATGCCTAAAGCCTCTCCTACTAGATATTATAACACGTTTCCTGGCTCTGCCCAGTTCTTTGCCCATCCGGGCCAGCACCTTCATTTGGAGCTACATTTCTAGAGTATTGCATAAGTTTATAAAGCCCAGAATGCTGCGAAGGAGAATTCTTGGAACCTGATTCCTGAAGGGCAAAGCAGTGGGAGATATTTGCAGTAGCAACCCCCAGCTGTCAGCAATTGGCGGGTGGAAAGTAGGAGTGCATTTTGGAATAGTAGAAATAGCATATGCTTTTAAGGCCAGAAGATATTGGTTTAAAAATTGTTTCTGCTCCTTAATAGCTAATTGGGATCTTAAACAATTTACTTGACATCTTTGAGCGACAGCTTCTCTATCTGTAAAAGGAGGGGAAAAAAGCTTCCACTAAAGCTCTAATTCCTTATCTAGAAATTTGGAAACTAAAAGAAAAAAATATAATCTTTTATCCTGTTTTTCTTGTAGAAACTATATTTCAAGGTAGCCAGATAGCCTGAACTGATGAGGAAAAGAACTTTTTTAATATAAAAAATTCAACAAATAAATGTATAAGTAATGATATAATTAGAAAAATCACAATTTTGCAACTCATAAGAAAATAATTGTTTCAGGCAAAGATCATCAATGGATGAAACCCTCATGAAAAGTCAATTAGGAATAAAGGCAATTCATGTTTGCATCGCCAGATTGTGGCCTTCTGGTATGACGCAGTGTGAAGTGTACAGCCCACCTTTGAAGAATTTGCCCCCAAAAAACTGAGCTTCGATCCAATCAAGCCTCTAGAGCTAACTTAAAGTTTGTAGAAAATGTGAGATATAAAGATATAAATTAAATGACACAACAAGAGGGCAAATAAACACATCCAGAATGTGGAATGAAAATTCTGTGGAACAACTGGTGACCCAGTTTCTGCAACCAGTAAATGGGGGTGGGGGGGACAGGTCTAGATCAAAGAGACAGAAATACAATAATCAGTGTGATATGTGAACCATGTGTAAATCAAGATTCAAATAAACCCATCGGAGAAAGACATTTGCCTGGATTATACACTGGGTGTTAGATGATACCAAAGAACTTTAATTTTGTTGAGTGTGACAATGGCATTGTGGTTATTAATAAAATGTCCATATTGCTCAAAGATATATATTAAATATGTAGGGGTAAAATAATATGATCTTTGGAACTTGCTTTAAAATCCTTTAGTAAAACCAAAGGAAAAAAGAGGGAGATGAAAAGAAAGTAATGGAGAGAAAAAGAAAGAAAGAAAAGCAACTACCCAATAGAACAGATAAAGAGATTAAGATTAGATAAACTAAGGGAAGTGTCTGGCAGGTACCTGGTAGGCACACAGTACTCAGGAACTGCTGGCTTTCTTGCCCCTCCGGAAGCCTATACCACTGCTCTGAATTCTGAAAATTCTGAATACTTTCCTGGATTGGTATGTCCCTGCTTACTAGAAATCCCTGTATATTTTAACAACACTCCCCTTCTAGTAACTCTTCTACACATATTCATGGTGAAAGGAATCAAACTTCATTTTTGTTCTCTAACGAAGAAGAAAATAAAATATTTCCTTATTCTCATACAATGAAAAGACAACCAAAACCAAAATAATGCTTAGTAGCAGAGACAGTACAGTATACTCTTCATACTCAAGGAGGTGACCTGTTTCTAATGGTCACAACCCAAGGTAGGTATTTGCAATTTTGCTGAAAAGTAAATGTAGATTGTCTGCATTTCAAAGAACTGTCACAAATTTAGTCAGAAGAATACTTACTAGCAAGTATTTTATTTGTGATATTTTGAATATGATTTCATATTCAAAAGAGCTAGTTTTAATTTTATCATTTTATTTTCACGATTACTCTATATAACAATCATTTCATGTAATTTCAAATTATGCAAATGAATAGGCCTCTTAAAGAAGATAAAAATTCTGAACACGTCAAGCGCAAGCCTGTGGGAAACTAAGTCTCATCAGCTTTCAGGTAAGTGGTATTATTATCTAAGGCTAGAGCTCTGTGTGCATTTCCTGCAAAGCCATTTAAACCTCTACAGTGGAGTCCAGCATTCCCAGACAGGGACTTTCAGCATTTACAATGGTTACCAAGAAACCAGAACTATAGAACGAGCACTGCTTCATAACTGTGCTCTCCCTTCACTGAAATTCATTTCCCCCTCTCTTGTGTCTGTGTGGTATTTTACAGCTTTAATTGGCTATAACATCAAAACTTTTGTTTCTCCATCTAAGTTTCAAACTCCTTGAACACTCAAGGTTTGTTCAGTTGAATGAATTGAATTCGGTTCCTAAGCACTTTGTAGATGTTGGATACTGCGAACCTGGAATGGCAGTGACCATCCCAAACCTACAAGTAAGAGGAAGGGGTCACCATGCTAACAAAATGCTAACTGGGTTTGACACCAGCTGGAGTACAATAATCTGTGGTGAGAAACCATGGGGTCAATCTTCCACTACTGTCATCATGTTTCATGAACTGTCTTTGGAACAGAAGTCCCATCCACAAGTGTCAAAGCCATGTATACCAGTGGGCTACCTGAGCCAGTCAGTAGAGTTAGACATGACAAACATCTGAATCACCTCGTGCTGAAAGAATACGCTGCCATCACGCCACACTGAAACAGGCAAAGTAAAAATAAAACTGCAGCTTCCTAAATTGTTCTTTATTAAAAGAACAATATTTTTTAGTTTTTCTTCCACTTTTGACAAGTTTTTCCCACAACCATTATGACAGTTATTTCCATTTTCACTGGTTATATTCTGAAAAAGCTGATTTGATGACAATATTTTAAAAAAATATTTTTTAACCTTCATAATTAGCTGATCTCATTTACTCAAAAATGACTTTTAGCCATTTCTATACAGGTATATTTATCATTTTCCATCTTAACTTTAGAAATATCTATGAGTTTGGTTATTTCTCTTTGCAAAAGGAGGATCAATGCAATGAGATGTTCCTCTGTGCAATGAAGTTTAAGCTTCATATTATTATCAAAATTGTTTTACTCTGAGCCTATAACAGACATAAGTGTGGCCAAAAGGTAGTATTTTATTGAGTTAAAGTAGGACATGAAGGCAGTATTTAAGAATCTGCTTAATTAAATGTATGTGCCCATCTTACACTAACATGTACTTCATGTCTATAGCAGTTTCTAATATTGTCCTTTTCCCTTATGCTTTTGTTTCTTTCAGGAACAATTTAGGACTACTGGTATAAATTGAATTGAATTTAACTATTAAATAGAATTGCATTTCAACAGCTTGAGAAACATAACTGATAAGCTCACTTTTGTTACATTTTCCATAACAGCCAAAATGTACAAGTAGGACAAAAATGTAAGTCTATCATTCCCTTTCTTCTAGGAATAGATAAATTGTCTTTCCCCTGGCCCAAGTACAGAATAAATATGTGGCTTATTTATTTTAAACCAGAATTCTAATGATACTCAAAGGAGTAGCAAATCTTTTCATAAGTACACAGCAATCAAAAAGAGTATTTTCAACCCCATCATACTCAGTAAGTAGAGGTAAAAAGTACAGAATCTAAAAATTAAACTGGGTGCTAGACTTGAAATCTTACAAGAATCCTCAAGTTTCAGTATAGCTCTCTTAATATGGCCAAGTTTTTTGTTTAGTTAATTTTTTTATTTAGTATTTTTTTAAGGAGAAGGGGGAAAAAATTCTCTACCAGAAGCCATAAAAACCTCTCAGATGGTAAAACAGATAGCCCTAAAAGTTTTTGCCTAAATTCATACACATACCTAAAATAAAACTGGCCGATTAATCTTGCTACAGTACTTTGAAAAAGAAGAAATTTGAAAACACAGTGTAGTAGTGTGATGCTGCACTGCCTCTAATTAAGTGCAGCCTAGGAAAAAATATTCTTAGTTTAGTCTATGGAAGTGGGGTGGTAGGAATTTTTCTCTTTGCAATTCAAAATTAAAGATAGAGCATTTCTTTTCCAATGTCTTCATTAAACAGAGCTGTTAAAAATTGTCTCCTAACCATCCCCAAAGAGCACAAAGCTACCCAGTATTCACCCCATATGCTCGGCTTTGAAGTGTGAAGCTGTGACCATCCCACTAAACTCTCACGCCACCATCAAAGCCATCTCATTACGCCCAGCGCTGAGAGTTAAAGCATGGGCCCTAACCGCTCCAACACAAACACTGCATTAACAAAGCAACCGCAATATTCCTCCCCCACATGGCTAGAACTTGAAGAAATTTTTACCATATGCACACATGCACGAGATATGAAAATTTATTGTGCTAGAACATCGAGAAGTACATTAAACATGCTGACTAGAACTGGATGTTATTCTAAGAGACTGGAAAAAAATAAAATGCAGCTGATCTTTATGATGAAAGAACAGAAACATTAGGCTGAAAAACGAGATGAAGTGCAATTCCTAAATTGCATTTCTACTGACACATTCTGTTGCCTGTTCTTTCTTGAGACAGCAGAAAACAATTTAAGGGGGAAAACAAAACTGCAACACACCGCTAGATGCTACTGTTTACTCTGTCATGTTTCATTTCTAAAGGACAAATAAGCTTACAAATAATGATATGCTGATAACAGCATCTATGATTCAAAATAAACAACTTGCTAAAAAAAGGAATTTCACTTGTGTCACTGAGTTTTCATTGGCACGGTGATAAAAAATAAAATTGAAAGAAAAAACTTGTTACGAATTATGAAAATGAGGTCATGAGAAAATGAGAATAAGCACTCAATTAATTTTCATGTAAAAATTAATCTTTGAAAAATAGTTTTAAATACTTGTACCTAATGATTCTATTCATTTCTTTTGGCTCTAGAGAAAAAAGGAGAAACAATCTGAATATCCACAGATATGGGACTGGATAAAATGTAATACATTCATACTATAACAACTATATAGTAGTTAAAAGCAATGAGCTAGAACTATATGTAATGCCATGGATAGATTTCCAAGATATCTTGCTGAATGAACAAAGTGTAGTATGATATAGCATTTATACAGCAAACATATACAAGCAATATTATATTGGATTCGTATAGATATAGATATACAGATATAGATATAGATATACACGTGTGTGTGTGTGTGTGTGTGTGTGTGTGTAAATATATATAAAAGCATGGGAGAAATTCTAAATTCTTGGCAGGGGTGGTTCAGGGAACCAGGAATGGGATGATGGTCAGAGGTGAACTTTCACCTTACCTGTTAATGCTTGAAATTTTTTTTAAAGAATTAATAAAAAGTTCCAGGCCAAGTCTAATAAATGAGCAGTTGCGAGACTCCTTTGTTCTGCTGCTATCTTGATGAAAAACTATGAATAAGTTTCTTAATGTTTCTAGATCTGTTTTCCAGCTACAGAATGAAAAAAATCACCTATCTTCTATCCTCATAAATATAAGAATTATGTACCTCCAAATTCTTAATATACTATACACTTTCATGGAGATATAGTTATCCATGAAAATATACAGTATATTAGTAGTTTAGGGTACATTATGTATATGTATACCTTCATATCCAAGAATCTTATTTCCTCGTATATAACATGTACTTTCACGGTGATGTACATACAAAGTGCTTGTCTTTCCCTTGTAGGGCATATGCTGATATAACTTCCATTTTGTGCAAACATCATATTGTTCATTTAAAGAATTATACTTTCCTGAGTGACCTAACACATATAACATACTGTATGTAGTACCTTGTTTCACTGTGTCTTATAGTGCTAATTTTTTCAAGTACAGATTTCATGGTCCCAGTTTTCTTAGGTGAAGGTACTCTATTATATTTCCCAGATAATGACAATAGTATTTACTGTAGTAAATGGAAACACAACAGGAATTCCAATACTTCTTGATGTGCACAAATACCTCTTCATTTATCTTCCTAATATTTCTCTGAAATACACACTAAATATCATTTTGTAAATGAAGTAGCCATAAGGGGAAAGGTGTCTGCTATAGAATTTAGAATTTTAGAGCCAGAAGCACTTCAGAGATCTCCTGCACAAGTGGTTTTCAAACACCTTGTCATGCAATCTCTTTTCTTAAAAGGCACCTTATTTGGAATCTCGATAACATAAAACAGAGCAGAGGGATCCACTCTCTTTACAGTTGAGGGGAACAGACTGGGCCCCAACTCAGCACTCTCCTCCGTAAAGCCAGAAAGAATCATTAAAAATAGTGATGGCTATTCAGTGGTGGGAGGCAGAGAAACCAGGGGCTCTACACACAGGCCTTATGTCTCGTAACCACCCTGACAGGATGAGATTATTCCCCACTGTATAGATACAAAAACAAGAAATACTAACAAAGAGACTAAAAGTTTTCCTTAAAGTCAGCTGGCAATTAGGTAGCAGATTTGGGATATGAACTCAAGTTAAGTAACCTCCAAAATTCTTAGTTTGCCAACTTACTGTTCGACTTCCCCATCTAGCCACTTGATGGGATGTAACTGTTTAGTTCATGCTGACTCAAAAACACATGGGCACATAATACTACATATGTAATGCGTGGGTGAGAATGAGACTGGGCCTGTTGCTTTCCTGTAGTGCTCCCCCTTGTAAAGACCTCTCGCTCTCTTCCAATGCGGGGCCACTGAGAAGTGGGGGTTGCTTCCGCAGAGTAGTTCAAATGGGACATGGCAGAGTCTTGGGGATGGTCAAGAATCCTTCTTCTGGCTAATGTATCAGCAATGTATAAATAGTCTTCAGTATAAAGCCCACTCCCCACAGCAATGAAGAGTGAACTTAGTCTTTCCACCCAACCAGTGCTCCTAAAATGGCAAACAGACAGTTTGCATGAGTCAGTTTGATTTCCACGTGTGTGTTTGGCAACCACACATTTTCCTGGCTATAGGCTACAGAAAACACTTGACAGCCTCTCAGCAGTCTCAAGCCTAGCCCAAACTCTCACCATCTCCACCCCACCCACCAACAGGTCAAGTTCTCCCATCCCTTTTCCCTCACCTCTCTGTCACCTCTCGGGGGGATGCCTGTTTCCACACATCCCATGCCCACCTCTTTAAGTCTCCTTCTGGAGAAAAATCCTTCCTGCCTGCTACTGACATTTTTTCCACATAAGGAAAGTTCTTCAGCTTTTTAGCTACTATGGGTTAAATTGTATCCACCACCCTCTAAAAAAAAAATCATATGTTGAAGTTGTAGCCTCCAGGACCTCATAATGTGGCCTTATTTGGGAATAGGGTCATTGCAGACATAATTAATTAAGATGAGGTCATATACTGGAAGTGGGGTGGGGCCCTAATCCAATATGACTGGTATCCTCATAAAACAGGGGAATTTGGACACAGATAATATACAAGGAGAATGTCATGTGAATGTGAATGCCATCTACAAGCCAAAATGGAACGGATTCTTCCCTCACAGCCCTCAGAGGGAACCAACCTTGCTAACACCCTGGTTTAGACTCTTAGCTTCCAGAACTATGTTTACACGTAAACTTCTCTTGTTTAAATGATCCAGTCCGTGGAATTCTGTTAGTGTAACCCTAGGAAATTAAGACATTGACCTTGCTTCTTTCCAACATTCATTCTCTGATGGGGACTTTGGAAGAGAAGCTGGGTGTGTGTAGGCCTATCCCTTCCTCCTTCTTCCCTCTTAAAAGGTAGCTCTCAGCAGGAAACACACATTCTGGTCCACTCCTCCTTGCCATAAGCTTTCCAAGGGCAGGCCTGTGCTGTCCAGTACTGCCCCTGACTGGCTAAATGAGTCTAATTCTCCAGTTGGATAAATCCAGCTGTCAATATGAGTTTTAGCAATAACAAAATTAGTATTTCTATTTCTCACCTGCCTTTCTCTACTGTTCAATTGTTCAAAATTTGGGAAAGGAAGATGTGTACTCTTTATAATGCCCTCGGCTCAAACCCCACCCTAGTCCTCATCTCCTCAGGGCAGAGAGTAAAGTGGCCTCCTTCTTTCTCTATTTTATCACTATGGATACTTCATGTCCTGCTTTTCCAAGCACTCTCCTTTTGGCTGGCAAAAATTCAAACATGAACAGTAACTGTTACTTCCTCATTATGACTATAACAATTCTATACCCCTCGAGGTAGCAGATAACTCAGACTGCCCAAGAAACAGTCATACATAGGCTATAGAGGAAGGAAACACCTAACAATTAATATTTCAAGATATTAACCCACTATATATTTTTGGTTAATTAAAATTGAAGAATGAGTAATTTAATATATGCAATTTTAATAGTTAAATAATAAATGATAATCTGATTAATAATGATGTTATAACCATATGTGTCACCATTACTATTATCACATGCTCTGAGTCTCCTGAAGAATCACGCTCAGTTTGACCATTAGAGACCAGGCAGGTGGGCTGGTGGGTGCCTGAGGGTGTGGAAGACGAGTTGACACACTTAATCATACAGGCCCATCAATACCACTAGTATCACTATGTCATTTCTTCAGGATTTTCTAATCCTAGGGGGCCTTGACACTGGAAGTCACAATAAATGCTAGGAAGCAGAAATAAAAAGGAAAAGGAATTCAGGAAAAGCATCTCCACGGTCAGGGCACCTGGGCTCAAAAAGTTAGCGTGGCATCAATCACCTGTTATAAAACCCATATTAGGTCCACATTCTTTTAAACACCATCAGTAATCATAAAGCATCAATCTCTGGGGACTATAGATAATTAATAACTACTCAAAATCAGAAAACCATGAGCCTCTAAACTTTGAGTAGGGATGTGGGTCTCCCAGTTTTTAACTCTAAATCTTACAAGTAACTTCTAGACTAGGAAAGAATTACAAAAAGTATACAGTCAGGCAGCAAGATTTCATGCACTTCACCTATTCACTCCAACTAGAAGACTCTTATAGTACATGTATTCTTGTCAATATTTTCAATAAACCCTATTCAGTATACATCAAGAGTGAAATAGAGAAGGAGAGCAAGCCAATACAAGGACGTGTTACTAAGCTAGTCAGCGCTGTGAGCACTGGAAATGGATGGGCCTTAGAATTGTCCATCTCAGAGACAAAAGATAAGACCATTTATCTACCAGCTCTGGTCCTGTGTTGCCCCAAGGGGTTTTAACTTGTTTGAATTTCAGCTTACCACAGAGCTAAAGTAAGAGAAAAGAGTGTAGCTTTTCCAAGTACGGTTGGGTTCACCTACGATTGCTGGTCATGGAAGAATAGGTTAGTTTATCTCAGTTCTCCCACTTGTCCTTTTTCTTCCTCATCAGTATCTCTGTTTTACAGGGTAGATATAATCCTGTTGCGTTTATTAAGCCTGTTGGAAAAAACATGGGTGAACAACCTGATAACTCTCCTTCACAGATAAAATGTACTAACGTCACTGGAAATCAATTTTAATATTTTAAGTATTTTCCCAATGCACCATTCCTTGTTTTTTCAGCTTTTTATATGGTGGTAGTATTGTATGATTCTCAAGTTAAATGCTATGTCCTAAAACTATGTTAAAGTATGCTTGTAAAATCAACCACTGTTTTCATGCTATGGCAACGAGGACAGTGCTGATGGTGGAGAGAACTATATCAGAACCCAGCATCTAAATTGACTAATCTCAACCAAATCCAAGGCTGTTTTATAAGGCAATCTCCATAGCAACTGAAGAATCAGAGTAGAAAATTCTTGAAGTGAAAAGTTGTTCCTGATTTGCCAGATCAACCCATGTTTTGACAATCTGTAATAAAGTAATCAAAGGGTCTCAAGACTATCACACAAGTGTTGACGTCGTGTGAATCTGTCATGGCACATGTCCTCCAAGTCATAAAAATACTCGAAAAAACATCTAACGAGTCTGATAATTCTAATCAAGTTCATTAATGTTTTATATATTTTAAGATAAATCAAAAGAAACTCAATCATGTAAGAGCTATTTCTTTATACATATAACTTACTTAGCTAACACTTTTTCTTTCCAGGCTTCTAAATAATGTCAATTATATGGCATTGAACAAACATGATTTTATTTCATTAACGACATAAAACAAAAAGCGAGTTTCCACATCATTTACAAAATTTATAGCTATTGTCCAGACTTTTAAAGCTAGACATTATGAATGTACATGTTGGGTAAGCCAATCTGCACTGGTAAATCACTGGAGAATTTCTGAGTACCTTCTGCTCTGACCCCTCCCCTCCATTTTCATTTAATCCTTCTCATGAAGGTCCGTATGTGAATGGGAAACAGGTCAAGTTTCAAAAACACTGGCTCCTGCACATGAAAACACCAAATAAGGAAGAAGTAGAAAACATACAGCAAGCACTATGACCCACAAGAATCCTTTGAGAAATTGTCAATAAAAATTTCAGAAAGTCCAGAAAATACGACTAAACATCTTCAACACTGAATTAGACGTCAGGCAAAAGAATAATAATTCTGTAGATTTACCAATGATTCCAAATTAGGTGAATTCATTGTTCTGGAAGGATTCTTGGTAATTACAAATCATCGGGAGAATTAAAGAAGTGGGGACTTCCAAGTAAAGGGGAGTGTGGATCCTTGTGTTGACTTTCACTTCTTCCCAAGTCCCCAGGAAAAATACGGTAAAGAGATATTTTTAAAAAGTACTGACTCATTCAAATGGAAAAGGAAGAGGAGGCAATAGCATTGGAACTTGAAGAGCAGATGTACGAGTGGTAGGTGATTAGATCCAAGCCGGCAAGAGGGACAGCAGTAACCTACTTTATACCACAGGTACCTGAAAGTGGTCGGAACTGACAACCTCACTTTGGGAGGGAAAGGCCAAAGCAGGGAGACTGGTGAGAAGTCTGTTTAAGCATGGAAGGATCCCATCCTCCTCCACACAGACGGGCAACAGCCCTGCCCCCACTGTGGAAGAAGACACAAGAGGTAAAATCCATGGTGTCTAGGCTGGGAGATACTGGACACAGGTGAGGGCAGAGATGATTAATAAAAAGAGGAAATTAAGAGAATATTCACAAACTAAAGACTGAGATGTTTCTAGCCCTCTTTCACAACTCAGCTCCTAAAACACAGACAGCTATGGCTACCCTCCAAGCTGAAGACTGGGGAATATCCTTCTCTGAGGAATGTGAACAGCCCAAGAGGAAAATACAAAAAAATAGTGACATATAAGGTCTCCAAAGAAACAACTCAGCCATATCAGCCTGACAAACCTCACCTACATACTTTGAATACCCATTCAGTTTTGTGGTGTCCACTCTTAAACTAAGTAGTCAACCATGGATCAGACATTTGAAGAAAGCCTTTAAAACACACAAGAAAAAGCAACCTGGGGGTGGGGTTAGGGTGGAGAACAAACACTATGCAGGAAGAAGAAAATGTCAATTATTCAGTGACACTGCATTTACTGGACAAGACCAAGCTGTTATTTTAAATAATAAAATAAAAGGAACATTTAGAGATTAAATTAAAAGTGCTTGGAAACAAATATTGAAGAAATGGAAAACTTATGAAAGTAGAAGAAAGTTGCCAGAAAGTATTATAAAAATATAGTGATAGAAAAAGAGAAAATAAATTATAGAGAACCAATTTTTGAGTTCCAATATCCAAGTAATGGGGCTTCCAGGAAAAAGAAAAAAAAAAACTGAGAAAAATGAAAGCAATCATCAATAGAAAAATTCAAGGGAATTGTCCAGCACCAAAGGTCAAGAGGTCCAAGGATTCAAAGGATCTACCAAGTATCCAGAACAAGGAATGAAAACAGACCCAAACAAAGGAACATCACAGAAATTTCAGACTGCTGGGAACAAAGTGAAGATCTTAGAAGCATCCAGAGAAAAATGACAGATCGCATACAAGGATCAGGAATTATAATGGCTTCAGAAGTCTCAATAGCAACATGAAAATAAGAATTTATTTACACGATGTTTTCAAAATACAGGCCTGGAATTCTATACTTGGCTGAGCTAACAATTAAATGTGAAAGTAGAATGATGGCATTTTTCAGACACACAAGGTGACAAAAATGTACTTCTCTGTTTTTTGAAGGCTAATACAGGATGTGTTCCACTGAACCAAGGACAAAAATTTTAAGAGAGGGGTGAGGGAGAAAATGGGATTCAAGAATCCAGGAATCCAACATAGAGAAAGATAAAGGGAACCCTTCAGAGATCCCAGAATGGCAATTATTCTCAACAAATTGAGGGCAAACAGTCCTAATTGGAAAACGTCAGAGAGTTCTAAAAGATATTTCTTTAAGAAGATGAGATTGGTAGAACATTCAACACATGGAGTGTTCTGTCTGAATGCATGGAGAAATGTTGTCATTGACAGACAGTTTAGAGTTAAACCAGTAATAAGTATATAAAAAATGAAGTAAACAATCAAAAAATCATGATCAACTCCAGCAAAAAAGACAAAGTTGTGCAGAAAGGATGAAATAATAATATTTTAAATGATTCGTTGTGAACAATATTTACATAGTTATAACAATGTAACCACTAAGTATGGATCCAAATTTTGATATAAGTATACTGAGAAGAGGAAGGATTGGGGAGAGAGAGAGAGAGAGAGAGAGAGAAGAGAGTGTGTGTGTGTGTGTGTGTGTGTGTGTGTGTGTGTGTGTGTGAGTTAGTTGGAATGAGGGGCAGGGTGAGAGGAAGTCTAGATCTATGTGCCTCCTAGCTCTCAACTATATATCCAACTGCCAAATACCAGCATGTAAAAAATGTACCTGTGCTCCTTCCCTCCAAGTCTCCTTTCTTCCATCACTTGTAAGTGATGACATTTTCATACCACTATTTTTTTCCCCACCTCACCGCACACCATCCTATGAAGTTTCTCTCCATTCCCTATTATCTTAGGCCACCATCAATTTTCCAAACTGGTCTGCCTGTTCCTGCCCATTTTCTATCACACAGGCAGAGGGATCTTTCTAAACTTCAAAGCCAATCATACCACTTTCTTGCTTAAAATTCTTCAATTTTTCCCATTGACTTTAGGATAAGGTTTGAACTCATTCACCTGGCATGTAAGACTTCATGATCTGACCTCTACCTCCTGAGCTTAATTTCTCAACATTCCCAGGAATGTCTTCCCATCCCATCTCATCTCTAAGTTCTGGCCAGTCATACTGAAGTCCTTCACAGGTCCTGAAGCCCAGGCTGCTTGCACCTTTGACCTCTGCATTGCTGTGCCCTTTATTCTAAAAGTTTTTAAACTAAAATTATATGCAAAATAATGTGTGAATGTGTGTGTCTATATATGTATATAAGAAAGCACATGCATAAAAACTTGCAAATGATTTTAACAGTATTTATAAATCCCCTGGACACAAATTTCGCTCCCTACTTTAATAACCCCTACCTTAAGATATGAGCAAGCTTACAGCTGATATAAAAAAAAATCTGAAATATATGATGCAGAATTTTTGCGTACAAAGCATATATGAATTACATATATCGACATCAACTATCTTTTATATCACTGGAATGTTCTCCAATCCCCTTCTTCCCAAAGAAAGTTGGTTAAATTCTTTGAAAGTTGGTTTCCCTGAGAAAGGGTTACCCTAGTGAAAAATGTCCCTTCACTATTCTGTGAATAGCAAGATCCTAGAATGTGAATACTTTTTTGCCTTATAAGAATGCCTAAGCAAGCTGTTACAAAAAAATAAAAAATAAAAAAATTTGGATGATATTAGATGAACAGCTGTGTAGAAAGGGGAATGTAAAAATAAAAACTGCATGTTGGAGCATCAAAATAGTAACCATGTACAGTATATGACTGTTTTTAATCAGATGAAAATTGAAGCTATTACATTTCAAATCAAATGTTATAAATTAGTTCAAGAATGCAGCTGAGCTCTCATTTAATTAGAAATGTCCATGTTTAAATCATGAGGTACAGTAGCTGCCAATGAAGCAAAAGGGCAAGAGAAGAGAGAAACACTGTGTCCAGAGCCTCCGACTGTCAACCGTCTCCTACTCGGGATGAACATCTGGGGTGGACTGGTCATGATGTAATGAAGAACTTCATGTACTAGCTAATTTGAGATTTAACGTAATTGAACATAATTGTTTTGAAGACAATTAAAATCATTACTCTGGTCTGCACAATTCTGAACTCTTCATTTCTGTATGAAACATGTTTTCTCCATGTTGGATTTTAACTCTTTCTTGGATAAAAAGGAAAGCAAATTTGGGGTCCGGATTTCTCTGGGAAGTAATACTTAGATTGTCAGGTCGTGCTAAAATGCAGCACAAAGTGAGGTTCTCCTTTGGAAACAAGTCTCATTTCCTATTTCTAGTGCTTGATATAGCTCAGCTAGAGTCCAAATTTACATCTGAAATGTAAATAAAAATGAGGCAACATCATAGAGGGATTTCTGAGGTCATATAGAGAAGAATGCAATTATCGTAAGGCCTGACTTTTCCCCAAAGGTTATGAGCCTCTACATGTCGTAATTAACCATGGTCCAGCTAGACAGTCCAGGCAAAAGGTCTTTCTTTTTTCCCAATTTGCCTAATTCAAAAACACCTCAAGTGACATAGCTCAAATTTTCCAAATTAAACTTACCCCTGGGGCTAAAATCAAGCATGTGACAGTTCAGTTCTAAAGAAAATCTTAAAGAGAGTTGTGCATAAGGAAGAAAAGGAAAAAAAGTCAGAGGAAAAAGGGGTAGAAGTTAACATTTAAGTGGTTTTTCAACCTCATCATTACCCCTGCTCAAGAAAATAAGACACAGATGGGCAAACACACCATCGTTCTACCCTGAAGAGTCTAAGGAACTCATTAAAAACTACCATTGTTTCCTTATGATCTATCATGAATTCGTAAAGGACAAAATGATTGATTTGCCTCATCCCACAGCAGTTAGTGCTCCACGGTGTCACAGCGTGGAAAGAGGAAGGATGAGTCACAAAGACAGTGTGCCACTGCAACTCATGAAAGATTATTGTTGATACAAGCCTTCAAGGTCGACTTTTCCCAGGGAGTTTCAGAGTGATTATATCGTCACGAGCTGTTCTGATTTGTAAAAATGGTTTCCATTAAGAAATGACACACTACTCCAAACTTTCTCTTACTTCTGGCCACAGCTCCACACTCTCCCATTCCAACATCAGTGAGCAAATATACGGGAATCAGGTCTACTCTCCCAAGCAAGGGTGGATTCCCTCGCAAACCTCCGTATTGACAGACTGAAAGGTCTTCAATCAGGCAGCCAGAAGAGAATTGCCTTAAAAAGGTAAAATTCTAAAAAACAACCATTAAACTTTCAAACAGCTAAAAATAGGAGCTATATTTTATTGTACCACTAGTTGTTTTTCTTTTGTAATCTGTATAGAAAATTTTTTCATCCAAAATAAAAAGATCCAACATTTCCCTTTGTCCCACCTCTTAATTGTCATAAACTGTCACATTTCTTCCAGCTCTTTATTCCCCAAAGTGGAGGAATTATGCACTGTTTATCAGTCTTAAACAACTCTGCATTTTTTTACAATTGGTTATTTTAATTTTTTCAACTTTATGAAATTAATCTGTTAAAATTTCTTGTTATTTTCAAAATTTTTATAAATTTTTGTTCAAATATACATAAAAACATAAAATTTTTAAAGCATACATACTTATTTTAGTTTTGCTTTTGTCCAGTATTTAGATTTTTCATTAAGTTGTTATATACAAATGTATATTATAGACACCTAAAAGTTTTATGTTATTACTTTGAGTTTTCATTTGCAGTGTAGTACGACTATTTTAGCAAGGGAAATCAACAACAAAGAAGCAAATTTTACTTCTTTTGATTAATATTCAAGATAACTTGTCCTATATTTACTGAGAGTTATCAATTTGCTCTTGGCTCTTCCAACAAACATACCTTTTGAAAAAAGACAATCTGCTAAGTTGAAATAAAGTTTATTTGAAAATATTTTGAACACTTTACTAAGCAATATTCAGATAAACAGGTTTTTGTTTAAGCAATTATGATCCTTCATATTCAAGTTGTCCCACTAAACCTTACAACATGAGACCTGGAGCCCATTTCCTTTCAGTGCATGAACCCACTCAAGATTTCTGGCTCCCAACCTAAAACATGAGTGCTTAGCATGTTTCAGTCCATGCTATCAGTGAAATCAAGGCTGATTTCAACACTATCATTTCACAGGTTAAAACGTGAAAATGTTTTTCTTAACCACAAAGGATATGTGATCATCTTCAGGGAAAGAATGTTATTAAATCTTGGACCGCAAGGTTCATTTTAATGAAGAGGAAATGGAAAATGTTTGATATGTACATGCTCAGAAAAATGATGAAATGCAGTTTTAAGGTAAATTCTCTACATAATGCAGTATTCAGATTTAAACAGAAAATCAATGATTGAAGAGCATCCAGGTCTACCTGAAGCCTATCCTTCATCAAAAGACATATATGTAAATAAAATGAAATCTTACCTAACTCATCAATAGAAGCTGCTATTGGAATAACAGATCTGCTATAGTCTTGATCAGAAAATATATTGAGCACTGACTGATACTTCAGGATGTTTCTACCCTGTAAAGAAAAAAAAAAAAACGTAAATGCAAGAATTATTTTCTGTGATAAAATGTAATACTTTTTATAGAATTAAATTTAGTTTGACAGAAAAATTCTGGGGTGTCGCCTCTGAAGTGACATTGCCTGATCATAAAATTCGTGCATAGCAATGCCCACTTCTCATCACAACTTCCAATATAACCTGACTGCTCATCTCAGACTCTAGGCTTTGGTGTCTCTTAACTTGGTCTAAGACGTAGCCTCTTTTTTCAACTGCCAAATCATATCACTCTAAATTTTGCTCTTCATCAAGCTCATCTTGTAGGTTTTATCAATTTTTCCTTTCCAACCCCAGAAATGAAACTGTCATCTGGAATCAAAATCTGTCATCTGGAAAAACTAGGATAGGCCAATTAGTGCCTGAAGCAGAGGTTTCTGGGATGCATGCACCTGTCTATTAGAAATCATTCTGCCTCCACCATCTCCTTTTCAGAGGCCACCAACAGCCTTCAGATGTTAACGACTTCCAGCTTCCAGTGGCTTGTGACTCACTTGAATGTGTAACCTGGAGAACGCTGCCCTATCGTGTATGGCAGCCACACGTAACCCCAAAGCTATTTTTGAAGTTTACAAGCCTGGTTCAGGGCCCTTAAAAGCCCCCTTTAAGTCTACAAAAGCAAATTCAAAGTGAAGGACAAAAGTTTTCAGGCGGTAATTAAAGCTTTCACTATGCCATTATACCTTTGTCGCCCTGTCCCCTGGCAGCTGAACAATTAATCTTTTCAGAAGAGAGGAAAAATAAGTTACACACAGGAACTACAGAGCTCATAGCAGCCCTACGCTATTAATTTTAATAACGTGAAAAGATAAAACTTATGTCACTCACTCAAAGCCAAATGAGCATCTAATACAGCCCTGCCCTGGTGTAGGTCTAAAATTTATAACTAGGGTTTCTTACCTAAGACCTTTTGGACCATTTAAATGTTTTCACATTACTTTAATTAGAAAACTTATAGGTGATATAGTTTTATCCCACTCACTTTAAAATAAATGCCTTTAAGGTATCTGTAAAACAATAGGTCATTTTCTTAACTAGTGCTACCCTCCTTACATTTTCATAACTATAAAAGATGAAGAAAAAGATCATACAGTCTCCTTTTTAATGTATTTTTCAACATACTCTAGCTCTCAGAAGAAGAGATGATTTTATTTTTTCATCCTAAATCTTCTGAAAAGCTTTTATTCTCAGTTTCATATGATTCAATTAAATCAAATGCTGAAAGAATGAAACACTTTCTCCTGCAATTTCTTAAGCATGCAGATACCAAAAAAAAAAAAAAAAAAAAATTACTGCTGGCAGGAGGAGCTGTCAGTCTGAATCTCAGCAGAAGTAAATTGTTTGGTATTTGTAATGGAGTGTAATAGCTATAATTCCATTTGCGCTGCTGCCACTAATAAGCTGATAAAAACTGTGAGTTGAGACCCAGGCGTCCATCAGTGTGTGGCTTCCACAAATGTCTCTGCATATTCACTTAATCACAGAGACAGGTAACCCAATCCCATTAGATATACTGTGTCTGACAATGAGGAGCCCAAGGGGCTCTTCCCACAAAGAGAATGCAAAAGCGCAGCTGCATGCTGACTCCAGAGGCGTTTTCTTATCAGCAATTATCAGGAATTTCCATAGACATTTCCAGCTACTGCAAGACAGTAACTTAAATGTGCTAATAGTTACAAATGGGCTGAAAAGCTGTAACCAAATCAAAAATAACAATCAGAAATTAAAATATACTGTCTGAAATGCTCTGGGGCTATGGTCCTAAAGCTCACCTGTTGCCAAGAAACTTGATTTAATATCAAATCTTTTCTATTTAAACCATTGTTAAGACTGTAAATACACTGTGGTGGGTGGGTGGGTATGTGAGTAAAAACCAAATGATATCTAGAACTGTGTCATCACAGCAACACTTTAACAAGGGTAAAAAAAAAAAAAAAAAAGTAGTATCTTTCATAGTAAATACTGGCCCAGGGAGTAAGGAGGCTTGAGATCCAATCTCCTGAACTGCTAAGTGATCTTATGCACATCACTTATATGCAATTGCTTAACAGTCTTTATATGAAGAAAATGGAATAGAGATAATAGGGCTGTAATGACAGCATGGGCTTTACTGGCAGGAGTGTTTGGAGGAAAAGTTGTTGGTATTTGGCAAGTTTATTTTTCATGTAATCTGCAGAACAAAAAGCATAATGTACAATTATGCCCATTCTATTAATGATCAAATAAATAGCCCATGAGAACATTAAACCTTTATGTAACTATATCCTGCTCAGGAGCCTGTCGATATCCTGAACAGTGGCCATTTCAGACACTTAATCTCCAATGTGAAAAACCAAACTGCTGAATACATGCAGGCATTTGGAAAAGAGCATGTGTGCACATCAGAGTCACTGATCAATCTCAGTGTCCTGGAATCCTGCAGAAGCTGTAACAGCCCAAGAACAAGGGGGGAAATCTAGGAGTGCTCTACAGATAGTCTACAGAGTATCGATAATCAAAACACTGCATATCCTCTTCAATTGTCTGTTGTTCCTACCAGTTTTTCCAAGAAGAGCTGCTTTTGCTATGTCCTCAACAATGTGTTTTCTTCTGGCTTCTGAAATGTTTAGTAAACAGGCAGGCAAACGGAGCCCCAGTCTGGAGGGAGACATGCTAAGTTTTTTCTAAAATAGGAGAAAAATGAGTCTTCATTTCAGTCTCTACAGTTCATTAATATTTTCATGTTCATTAACCATAAAAAAAAATCATAGCTCTTTGGAAACTGTGCAGTCAAAACATTAACACTTCACTATTACATTCCTAGAGAACACCTAAATGACAAAACCCTCAGACTGGCTCAACCAAGAAACCATGTGTATGAGGTCGTGCATATACAAACATATGTGAACGTAGTAACAATACTAGAAAATATCCCTCAAATTAGTCAGCCTAATTCTGTCATATAAGTGAAACTTTTTCATTAAAGTATATTATTCCCTTTTAAGCATTATCTTCCTTAGCTTATGCTGTTTTAGAGGTCTGCACTATTTAACAAATAAGCACGATCCTTTTGTTAAATGAGACTTACTGGAGAAATAAAGAAAAGAGGAATAAGGAAGACTATTTAATATGCTGATTCTTATATTCCTCTGATAAAAAGAAAATGTATCTCTATGGGGCACGCCATGGGGAGTATATGAACAAACAAAGAGACTCACTTGGGGGCTTCAAATGACAACTATTTGACTAAGTTCCTCTTGTACTTCGATCTCCAGTTTCTAAATCAGTTTAAAATCTGATTTTAAACAGGACTCTGTACCTTGAACTAAAAGCTAACATGTACTCTGATGTTACTGAATAATGCCCAAAATGTGACTCTTTCACTGAAAATGGATAATTACACACGTTTTGGTGGATGTTTTGATTCTCTTCAGTACACCAGAAAGGCATTTTTCAACTCATTATCTTTCCATACCTGAGATGATATCCTGAACTAAAGAAATTTAAATTATATCTCAAAATAATAAGAATTACTCTTTTCAAGACCAGTCCATTACAGCATCTTTCAAATATATCTAAAAATGAATTCATTCAACAAATATTTGATGAAGATCATTTTGTGTCCAGTAATGTTCTCTGTGTGAGAGATCTGGCAGTTAATGGTGTCTAACTCTGAGACAAACATTAAGCCTATGAGTTTGAACTAAACGTGCTGTAGTACAAGTAACACTGCTCTCCATGAACATATCTGCCGGTTTCTGTTCATTAGGATTGTTGCTTGGCCTAAGCATCTTAACCTAGAGGGAGTATGGTTTTCATGGTTAGTTCAGGTTTTCATACTGTGACCATCATCTCATCGAAAATTCGTAAGAATATGGTTATTAGGTTTTTCTAGACATTAATAACATTGTTGTAATAAAGCAGCTCAGACCTCTGGTTTTTATGTAAACAAAAAATTGCTTTACACAAGGGGTGTGGGCGTCTTCTGGCTTTCATTTGTTTTCGGTGTGTTTATGTAGCTTAATTGTCTCATCAGGCACTTTCCCAACATAATTATGCTTTTTAACAAATGGTGTTTATGGCAACCCCTAACAGTGCAAAAGAAAGGATTAGTTTCATCTTCTCATTCCACATTTTGATTCCCTGTGGACAGCTAAATCACACAAAGATGGTGTTAGAAAAATCCACCTTCACAGCAAAAGCTGAAATTAGCAGCAGTACCAGGCTTTTGGAGAGTAGTCAGGCTTGTTAGTAGAAAGGGTTGGAATTTCTCTCCCTCCTCCTCTAGGAAAATGACCCGGGAGCAAACCCTCCCAACATTTCTGGAAGAGAGGGATCCTAGTCCACCCACCCCTTCAATCACTGTTTGGTTACTTCCGGCGACAGACCAAAAACCTGCATCGCCCCAGAAGGAACAAGCAGGGCCAGTGACGAGTGGACCAGTTCGCGACGTTTCGGCCAGATCGCCTGCCTCCTGCGCACGCACCACCGTTAACACATTTAAGGTCGCAGAGACTCGCCGACTAGACGGAAGCGTGTGCTCGGGGACAGAACCCGAGGCTGGAACCCCTCTGCACGGCCCCACGGCGGTTCCGGTGTGGAGTGACCCAGGGCCACGTGGGCCGAAGGGTGACCCGAGACTCGGCGAGGGCCCGGGAGGACTCTCCGACCGCCCGAGGATGTCCGCCGCGAGCAGCGTCTGCAGACGGCGGGGCTAGGGAACCAGGGGCTGCCCCAGGCGCGGCTCGAACCTGCGGCCGCTCGGTGGTTTGCAAGAGGAACCGACCTGCGCGCGCGGAGGGCTGGCGGGCTAGGATGGCACCGAGCCGGGGTCGCCGCGCGTGACCGACGCGCAGCTTCCGCCGCCAGCCCCGCCTCCCGGGCGCCCCGGGCGCGCTGCAGCCCAGCCGTGCGCCGCCGGGCCGGCTCTGCAGGTCTGTCCCTGACTCTGGTCTCGGCCCCGCGTGCCCGCGTCCGGGAAAGCTGAACGTTCATTTTGGAATTGCCTCCTCGCCTCCTCTGCCTCATCTGGGGACTCTCCACAATTCTCCCTTGTAAATGAATGACTTTCTAAAAGGGCAGTGGAATCTAATGATGAGGTCATTAGCCATTGATCATACACCAGCAGGGGGCGCTTTTCTCTGGTTGACACCCACACAAGCACACACACGCACCCCTTTGGTAAATTCTCTCCTGAGAAACAATGCCCGCAAGCGCTTGCAAATATGATTTGGACCCACCCCAGGACAAAAGCAATACTTGCACGTGCCCACTTAGTCAAAGTAACAACCAATATGAACCAGGCATTAAGCTTTTCCCTTTTTTCTAGGCCAGTGAACTTTGAGAACACATTTGTCTTCCAAAAAATCAGAACCTGCTTTTTTTTTTTTTTTAATGTA
The DNA here is from genome assembly GCA_028627145.1 of Eidolon dupreanum. Lineage (NCBI taxonomy): Eukaryota > Metazoa > Chordata > Mammalia > Chiroptera > Pteropodidae > Eidolon > Eidolon dupreanum. The sequence goes on from CM053503.1 coordinate 143,245,959, forward strand.
GCAGCGATTAAATGTCACCATTTGATCCAATTTCGTTCCTAAACTGAAATAATCACTAAATAACTACTTTAACGGAATAAATTAATTTCTAAATCTATTTTTTTATTTTCTAATTATACTTTTTAAACACAGATTTGACGAAATTAACATTTATGTGGACATTTGGTTTCTAGCCTAATGTGGCATAAAAATAAGTAACATAATGAGTGTTAAAAAAAATCAGGTTCATGATGCTTCTCACATCATCATCATTGTACTTAGATGTCACAACAGTATTATGTGCGATTGTGTCAGATCCAGCCTTCCCCATCTCAGAGTGTTGGCAGGTAGGAGGGTTGTTGGCAAGAGGAGGGGTGTTAACCTCAGGATCCTGGATCCATTCCAAGGCTGGTAATTACATTCTGCCAGCCAAAATTCATCCCATAATTTTAATTGGATAAATCCTTTCTGGCCTAAGCTACTGCTATGCCTGTCAAACTGTTGCCACATTTCACCCCAGAGGTGTCTGTGTTTTAGTTGCAAGAATCAGTCCCTTGGAGGTTGGCTTATCAGTTTAAATCCTCAAAGTGGTTTGGGATCCTATGCAATTAAATATATATTTAGGTATTTTTTCTACTGAATCTGCATAGAAATGCGTAAAATAGATATCCATGTTAATGCCTAAAAACCAATATCCATCTAATGTCGGCAGATAATTTTGAGAGCTTTTTAATCAGATTGATGTCCCTTAACTTTCTCTTCCTTGCTTTTGATAGCTTTTTTTTTTTTCTTTTTTTTTTTTGCCTATAACAGCTTCCAATTTCCAAAAAGTATTGCGGCATCCAAAGTTGACTTCCATGGAGGACAGTGGAACCAAAGCCCCTGTATTTCACCTTTCCAAACAATTCTGTGATGAATCTACTTGCTAAAATGGAAGACGGAGTAGTAACACTACACCTAGTCTTATTATATTCCTCCAGATAAAAGTTTGACAACTAGGGCCTTCGTGCTTCTAACTGTAACATCTGCCATAACTAAAGCTTCTTCCCCATGTCTCATAATACCCTCTTTCAGAATCTCTCTCCCTTACTGGGCTGCCAGAGCATCAAGTGAGATAACGTTCCTGAAAGCATCAACATCAGGAGTTACTCAGTAAACCTTAGTCCCTTTCTCCATTCTATCCACATCAAACACAAATTGAAAGAAAGCAGAGCTCCAGTGTTCTATATGGAGGCAGGGGGAGCATCTAGCCCTGCCTCAGGACTGTAAGCATGTCTTTTGAGAAGAAACAAGGAGACAGATATCCACAAGTCTGAAGAGAAGTTTAGCAGTAAAATTGGAAGTATTATTTTCTCTTCAAGAATGTAAAGGTTCTCTTGTTACCTTTGTTCGTTTAGCTCCACTGCATGTAATCCAGACCATTTCATGATTCATAAAGAGCTTTATGTCATATTTACAAGCCTCTCATTTTTATTTAACAGCTTGCTTTGGGGGAATTTTTCCATACTTTCAGGGTGAATGTGTGACTCTGACTACTCATTGCTCCTGCCAGATCCACGTTCAGGGCATTAGTTCCTTTGCTCATTATGGTTCCTATCTAGAAACAGAAGCATGGAAGAGAGCACAGCTCCAAGGCCCAGTGTCAGTTCTATCAGTGACAACCATTTCCTAACTCTCCCATTGGTTCCCTGTGAGACAAAGAGGACACTCTTCTGTACTCTTCACTTCATTTTCACAAGCAGGCAGAATGTAGTTCTTGGACTCTTCCCTGGCCCATCAGAGCTGAGGGTGTAAAAGGGAAGGGTTTCACTCTAGTGCGCCTCCACAGATCTGCTGGGACCCAGACCCTAGGCCCTAGGCTCGAGCAAGGCCAAGATTAGGGCGAGTGAGTGAGGCACTCACCTGGGGAGCAAAATTAAAGTAGGTGTCGAAACACTAGGTAATGTAATATCTTAAAAATCAAAATTAATGCAAAATTAGACATCTGCGGTGAACAAAATGCCAAAATTTTAAGTAAAGACAGGATCCTACCCTGCACTTGCCCAACTCAGTCTCACTCGCCTCACCCTGATGCCCTGTGGTTGTGGTCCCCTTTGTGCCAGCCTGTTTCTGATTGTAGGGTTGAAAGGAAACTGCACCGCTCAGCCCTGCCTGCATCCTCTTTTCAGGCCCCCCAAATGGGCAACAAAACCAGAAATGTCAAGGTTAGAAATTTCCAGCAGTGGATACATATAATTTATAGTCTGTCAGAAGTTTCATCGACTTCCATATTTAGGAGATTTGGCCAACTTATGTTGCAAGGAGGCAAACCCTTCTTAAAACAAGCAAAAGAATCAACTCTACTAACCTAATACTTTTATCACCTGTTTACTTGATATATTTCAGAATATGGTAATTAGAAATTTTCCTATTGTGCTGTGAAATTTTGAAATAATGTTTTAAAGAACATTTTAATGAATGTTATGGCTGTTTTTTATTTTTATATTATAGCATTTACCTATGTTCTGGAAAATGTGAGTAGAGAATTTCCCTTAAAAAGAGAGATGCCTAATTCCTAATGCAGTTTTTTTTCTTTCAAGATTTTACTTTCACCATATTCTGGCACTATGTCAGATTTAATTCTACCTTTTTCTGTCCTCATGGAACATAAAAAGATTTTATTTCTTTCATGTAAGTGTGGTCTGATAAATGAAAGATTTTTTTAAAGTGACTTTAATTGTCAATTTAGGATATGTTAAGTACAGAAGTGGTCTTAATTACTTGTGTTAAGTTATTAGAATCATGTGATATTATGAAATATATGTTCTATTAGTCATTTTCTAAAATAGCAAATGGATTTCATTGCTCCCACTTTTAGTGTGGAGTGGGGGAAGCTATGCTATTCATTTATTTTAAATGAAGGATAGGAGTTTAATGTCCAGAAAGAAGTTACAGCAACTAACAGAAATACCTCCATTGCCCATACAGCATTGCCTCAATTATGGGAAATGAGCTCTAGCTATTTTTGTCTTAATGAAATAGGACAAAAAACCCTCAAAATTTCCAGAATTAATCTTTTTTCCCTTTAATATTTGGGAAATGTCTTTCTTTTTACACAACATGGATTGGATTCTTTCCTCTATTGGCTGACCTCTTTATCGTGAAAGACCACTAGACTAGAATGCAAGCATAGTTATTAGCTTAACTTGGAATCACTTGGTATGCATTCTATCCATTCACACTCAAAATATCTCATGTAACTAGCCAAAAGTTAAAAGTCTGTGATCTATCTACCCCTTAATTCATGCCTTGCCTTTTTATACCTTCCATGTGGTCATTCAGTATGCATTCCTTTATTATGAGACCTAGGCACCAAATGGAATGCAGCGTCTCCTAGAGCCTGATTCTTTTGTTTGTTTGTTTGTTTGTTTTGTTTTTTTTGTTGTTTTTTTTGTTTGTTTGTTTGTTTTTTGTTTTTAATAGCTATTAGTTATATTGCAGATAAAAAGCAATTCCTAAAGTCCTAAAGTAGATTTGGAATTTTTGCTAAAAATTTGTTTTAATTTTTAGGACTACATTAAGATTATTTCTAACTATTTCAATTTATAAAATGTATCTTATTATATCCTGGAAATGGTGAGAATGTTTAAAAACATTTTCCCCAACTGACATCAATTTTCATTGTGTTATGAAGTTGTATCAATAAATATTTACTTGAAAATTTCAACCAGTGGGTGATAACTTCCAACTTTCCTTGAGAAAAATGACATATCTTGTGACAGTCCAATAGTGTCCAGTCACGTTCTGTGCACCTGTAGGCACTTCTGTCTTGTTGCTGTTATTCAATGTCTGAGGTATATACAAGTGAATACTAATTCTTAATGACACCAAGAGGGCAACCTTCTGTGTGCGCAGGAATCGGAGACCCTAAACGTGTGATGTCTACACGTCCTAATTCACTTGTATGTTCAGAGCCGTCCCTTGTTTGGAAAAGGAGCCCTTCTGAAGAGGACCCTTCTGAACAGGACGACTTCTGCTCTTGGGAGGATCTCCCAGCTCTGTCTCTGCAGGCATTCAAACTGAAGGTTTAAGTGACGGTTTTCCTGCTAATTTGTTTGTCTTTTACTGTATATCTCAGTGTTTGAAGGGACTTAACCTTTCAATGTATTTTTTAATTATATTTAAATAGAAAATGTGTAATTTCTTAGGAAGAGGTGGGAAAGATTAATTTTTTTCCTGCTGTTGTCTTTAATGTTTTCTTTACCTGCCTTGTGCCTCAGTTATTATGCAGTGCTTTTAACTTAAAGTTTTGTTTTGGGGGAAATTTTAAAATGAAACATTTATAGAAGCTCAGGTCAAAAAGGACATTAGAGATCATCTGGCACCTCCTTGGAACCTTTGCTCGAATAGTGTCTGATCTGGAATGAACAATGCTGGAAGGAGAGCTGGTGACAAAGCAGGGTAGGAATGAGCAGTGGTGGTGTCCTGCTCCGATACTTTGCCCCAATACTGCTTCTTCCACGGCCCCTCTGTGAACCCCAAGGTGCCTTTGAAAACCACTAACTAGTTCAGCCACTTTTCTGGGGCATGAAACCCTTTTTATAACATTGTAAGAGGGCATCTTTCTTTGAAGATTAACCCTCTATCTTGAAATGAATTCGAGATGCTGTCTCAAAATGTAAGCACTGTGGAAAATCCACATTACTTTTTAAAATTATTGGATGGGTTTTAATAATAATTTTTGTGGAGGAAAGTAAGTATGAATGGATATTCATATTTGAAACAATCCATCAAAAGCCTTAATTAATACTTGAGGAAAAGTGATATAGAAACCAGAAGAAGAAGAATTTTGGGAAAGGAGAAAAAGGATTCAAATAGATGGAACCAAATTGAGTAGACATTTATAGTCAGACAATAGGCAAGGATGAAAGTAGCTTAGTTATTATATCACTATCCAGTTCAGAAGACTGTGATACACCCCTGCCCTTCCCAGAGCCTCTGTCACTTTTAACATCAGTACTTTCATTTCTCTATTTGGGGCAAAAGGATCACAATTTTTCTCATAGGAGATTTCTGGTTTTTTATTTAGATAGGGTGCCTATTTTTTTCTTTCTGCACCCCCCATCCAAATTTTTTTCTTTTATCTCATGTTATGCCATTTGATCTCTAGGCTTAAATTCTGAATGACAACAGAATTGGTCTGTAACAGTGATTTCAGCTAACCGTATTTTAAAGCTGAATTTAAATTACAAGTACAAAACTATTAAATAAAAAAATATACAATAAGAATACATTTTGTGCATCACAATCAAATTATATTGAATAGTCACTTGATAGCTACTATTTTTATTCAAGTAAAATCCAAACAATTGTTAATCTTTTGGGTTTTCTTCATTTATTAAGACATAAAAGACACTTTTGTTTTATTTCCCTCAAACACCAATTTTTTGAAGTAATTATTTAAATTATAAATAATACATCAAACTACTTAGATCTAAGTAGATTGCCTAAAACTTATTGATAAAAGTACAAATTTTAAAAAAGGTTGAGGAAAAAATATCTCAAAAATTTATCATTGGTGCAACCTAAAGTACTTATTGATGTAGGAATAAACCAATAGGAAAGTTGTATATTCTTTAGAATAACTCGATCCTCTTAAGTATTTCCAGCCTCAAATCAAACACTGAATATATTAATAGGAATATATTACATTTTATTCATTATAATGAAATTAAATATTAGTGACAACACAACTTTTATGTATAAAAAAGATATTTTCTTTATAGGTAGTGATCTTTATTGATAGTTATAATATAAATCTAAGAATATGCATTATTAAATATATCTAATAGAGTGATTTTATAATTATATAACATAGTTTTAAGGGTTTTAAAAGGAAACCTGAAATGTATCTCATCAAATACTTTACGGGTGTGAAACGAGGACCTAAAGAGGTTAAGTGATTGCCACATGTCTAATACCATTCTTCTATTTTAAATTGTAAAGGTCTGGAGGATGAAGTCCAAGGCCCTTCCCAAAGGGGACCCATTCTACTTTTATAAGATTTTCTCCTTTCCCTTTTCCAACCTTCCTCTCACTCTAGCCTCATGCCACAATAGCATACTGCTTACCAAACATAATTCGAACTACAATATGTCTCTGGCTTTGCTTGTGCTTCGCTCAAGGTTTCATTCTATGACCACCCTCCACCTACCCAATAAATAACCTCCACCTCTGTGAAGCCTTCCTGAATTCTGTCCTCTTCTCCAGAATTCATCGTACTCTCTTATATGTTCCCAGAACATCTCACACTTACCACTGAAACACTGATCACATATTACATTATTTCATAAGTGTCTCTTTCTCTAGTTAGATTGAACAGGAATAGAATAATTCTTGTCTTTGCAATCCCTTGAGCTTAGTCCACTCTTGAATCATAGTAGACACTTTGTTAAAATCCTTTGAAGGAATGAATTAACTGAGTGATGGGTGGGTAAGAGCATCAGTGAATGAACATGTGAACTAATTAATAAATGAACAGACAAACCAACAAAGGAGTGAACAAATAGGTCAAGTTTCTCAGCCTTGGCACTGTTGATATCTTGGGCAGGATGATACTTCGTTGTGGAGGTTGTCCTGTGCATTAGCAGCATCCCTGACCTCTACCCACTAGATGCCAGTAGCAGTCTCTCCCATCCCACCACCAGTTGTGACTATCAAAAATGTCTTCAGATATTGGTTTTTAAAAATATTTTAGCAAAATTTCCCTTGGTTGAGAACTGGAATAGATGGAAGGATGGCTGGTCGCAGCAATTCTGGTGGAGCTTAGAGATTAGATTTCTGCTCTCTGTTTCAGTCTAGTACTTTTTCCATTATGACTTAGCCCTGCTGAGATCCAAGTTCAATTCTTAGCCTCCTCATAAAATATTCTTAAAACCTGAGATCAATAACAGAGTTAACAGAAGTATAATTTATGAGATAAAGTATTAAAAAGCAACATTAAGAATAAAGGTATGCCTTTCTTATACCAACTAATTTGGTTTACACTGCTTTTTAAAAAAAAATTTATTGGGGTGACATTAGTTAACTTCATTGCTTTTTAAAAATAGCATTTATCTGTAGTTAATTTTATTAAATAGTTCTTATTTGGCCCAGCCTAAAAATTGCTCCTAGAAGGCATGTGGTTTTTTAAAAAATTTTAAACACCACTTCATAGCACCATCTTGTGGATTTTAGAAGAAGTCATTGATTTCAGTTTAAAATGTCCAGAAAAGAAGAAAAAGAGAATACAGAAATTAAACATTAGGATATTCTTATTTAAGTGTTTTACCTTACTCCTAATTAGGACTTAGTAAAGTTTGACACTGATTTTGGTATATGGCCAAGATTTCTATTTGCTTCAACTATAGCCTCCCCTTTAGCCTTTGGAAAATCAAATAGCCACACATATACATCATCATTATGTGTGCATCATGTACAGTCAGCAAAGCAGGGGCATAATGCCAACAGAGAAGGTCATTCTAATGTACTGGTTAATATTTGAATATTCACTTTGAATGTACAGATATAACGTGGAATTAAAATTTCCTTATGTACTGGCAATATTGGAAGAGCAAAGTGTTACAGAATTAGGGAAGATTGTGAAAGCAGATAATCTTATACAGGAAACAAATGAGAATATTTAAGTTGTTAAATTGAGAAACAAAGAAATAAGATGACAACAATCTGAATACTTGTTCCTGTACCATATCAAACTTTAAATTTTTTAATTACTGAAATTTTTTATTGTAAAAGTGTAATTGCAATTACATTTCAAATTTCCTATATCCAAAAATTTCATTCTATGATGATATCTAGTTTCAGCCTCTGAAAACTGTTTATATAATACTAAGCTGGCATTCAGCTTAAATATGTATTTATATACCTCTACTCAAAATCTAAAAGGAGAGTAAAATGGAAAGAAGATGGTGTAAAACATAATAGATTTGAAGTTTTTTCCTCTTTTTCAAACATGTGAATTTTGCTTCCAACTTAAAATATTCAGCACAAACTAACAGGAGCATCAAATGCTAAGGGCAGGGCAGGAGCCTACATGGGATTTACAGATATGAAAAAATCATTTCTACTAACAGATGTAATTAAAATCTAATTTTATAGTCAAAAGGTTTAATGGGTCATAGTTTGTATTTGTTTTCCCATCCCAATATACAATCACCTTCTTTTCTCCATGAGATAAACAGCATAGCCATATACCAAAAAGTTTTGTTCCTTGATCATCCCCTTTGTTCACCTCTTCAAATGGAAATACCAAGAATCGCCCACTGGGTTCAGCTCAAGGCAGTTTGGAACAAGCTCCATTCTTCTCTAAGATAAGGTACTATAACTATGGGAAATGGGAGAAGGCAAGGTTGTTAGAGAACTTTTCTGCAGGAACTATCACATAATTGTTTTGACCCCAAAGTAACTATTTTATGTTACAGGACAAGCTGTATGGCTTAAAATAGAGCCCCAGCAGATGGATCAGAGCAGTGAAATCTAGCAACCAGGATGAAAATAATTGTAATGGCATTTAACCCACATTACCTCTGTAAGAAGGCAATCAATGCTATAAATAATACAATTTTGGCTTTGAGTGGATATAGATCTCTATAGATACCTTCCATGATTCCTCAATATAGCATAGCGGAAAAAACTTTGAACCAGAGATCAAGAAGCCCTATTTGTATTCCAGCCTGTCACCAAGCATACGACATTGGACAAATGACTCAGGCTCTCTGCACCTCAGTTCCCATACCTGTGATATGAGGGAGCTGAATGAGGTATTTTGTAGTGTCCTTTCCAGCTTAATGGGTTAAGATTCTACAGATTAAATTAGCCCTGGGTGGAGCACATCCCAACCTTCACATTCTCTTTTCATCTTCCAGGGGACAATTTGATTAGTGTTGCTCACACAGTTTAGGGGTCTAACAAGTGATCTCCTCCTAGTGATCAAAGGTAGAAAGAAGTATTATCGGTTAAGTTTTTAAACTAAATACCATTTATTTTCCATATATACCACCTCTGCAGAAAGATTTCTTTTTACAAATATTTCCCTCAAATTTCAGAGGATAGTTTTTAATTCTACTACTCAAAAATCTAGGTTGTAATTATCTGAATCTTTTATATTATACAGGCCATAATCGTATATGCTTTAAAGAATCTTTTTCTGAAGAGGGCCTGTAGGACATTTCCTCCTTGAGGTGCTAAGTTTTCCACAATCAAAATAAGCTTGGGTCTCACCACTAGGTATATTGTCTTCCTGGATATTCACAACAACCATTATAATTTTAATGATTATAAAATCTATTTTTATCTTTATCCTCTGATTGTTTTTGTTTCAGTTTAGTTGAGTTTGGTTTGGTTAATCTGGCAAGATTTTTGCAGGGAGGGGTTGTCACTTCAGGAAATGGCTTTATCTTTCTAAACTTATCATTTTAGCCCAATCAGACACAGAAGCCATTCTGGGAAGATGCAATGTTTCCCTGGATTTTTTCCAGCTCCTTTGTTTTTATTATATTATATTGTTTTTATTATATTTCTTCCTAGAAACAAGTAAGAACCTCTGAACTTTCTCTTTAACATGAGGATGGCCACTTAACAAATAAATGAACTACTTTAGTCCAAAATTTAGGTACTCTCAGTAATTCAGGTATCTCCTGTTTTCATTACTGCAACTGTCATTTCAGTATTTGATAAATTTAATTCAAAGGTAGACTAAAACATTTGAGACTATTTTGGTGGGTTCCTCTGTGCTACCTTGGTCACGCATGGTTTTCGTAATGAAAGTCAACGTTCACTGGAATCAAAAATATTTGAGTATGAGAATTTATATATAAACACAGATATACACACATATATACACACACATGTACACACACACACACACACACACACACACACACACACACACACACACAGAAAAGAGTTATCTATTCACAAGAACTGAGAAGATCAGTATAAGGAGACCTGGAACCTGCAGCAATAAGAAGAGATAACATTTCTACTTAGTGCTAACTTCTTATCCTACACTACTGAAATAACATCTCTACTTAATGCTACACTTACCTCTCACCCACTGAAATAATATACTAACTTCATAAAACCAAAATCATGATGTGTCTTCTGTTGAACACTAGGCAATAATTGTGGCAAAGGTGATGAGTCAGTTAATCTCAAAGTTAAGCATGGTTTTAAATTTAACCCATGGTTTTAAGTTTAACCAGTGTTCAGGGCAACCAACATAGTTTGTTTATTGGTATTAAATGAAGTTATATTATCAAATATTCTGCTAGAAATAATCAGTCAAAACATTTTTGTTAAATAAATATCATAAATTTCTAGCTCTTTTTTAATGCCATAATATGGACCCATTTACAGATGACAACTTTGTTTCTATTTAATATTTAAAGATTTTCATATTATGTTTTTTCTCTTAAACTTATCTTATACACATTCATGTTATTTTTATCTTATTTACAAATTAAGCACATTTAAATTACTAATATACTTTTAAATTTTAAATGAGAAATATTTTTTTAAAAAGTAACAGGAATTAGACATCGAGTGCCCAAAATATTGAAAACATAATCCCTTTAAAAATATCCATCTCTCTCCACCCTCTCCTTCTAATTCAAACTAGTTAGTTTCCTTTGAACATGTCTTTTGCCAATGTTTCTGCAAACTATTTTTGTTTGAAAATTTCAGGGTGGAATAGTTTTTTAGATGAAGGAAACTGTATTTGCAATTACAGCTTATAAAGAAAACCATAAACTCTATTTAGCATCCATTTGACTCAAGGTCGAAATTAGATTTCCTCTTCCTATAATATTTGAATTATAAACTTCTCTTCTTGTAAGTAGATTTGAGGGGTTAGCTGGAAACTGTAATATAATATATGAATACTAGAGTTAGGGTACAATTTGAAGTGAACACCTCACTTAATTTTGACCTTGTTCTGTTACAGTAATGATTGTTCTGCCTTAGTATTGATGCCATTGTATGTTTTCTTAACTTGGTAATAAGATTGGTTTTAAAAACTTCAGTTTAACACTATCATAGATGGGAATTATTTATTTTCATGTCACGCTGTATAGTAAGTAATGGTAATAGTTGCAAAGAAAGGTATACTGGTCTACTATGCAACATAATTATTATTTATTAGGTGCTATGAGAAAGTGAAAAAGGTATGTGGAAAGATAATTACTGACCTCTAGGACCCTGTAATATATAGATTTTTAATTTAAGCTTTCATGCGAAACATTCACAAATCAATGTTAGTGAAAATATCCTTTGAGTAGGAAAGCATGGGAATTGGGCTAGAAAAATTACCTCTCATCAACTCTTATTTGAATGCATCAAATCATTTATGATGGTGCCTAAAGATACACTGAGAAGTCAACTTATTGAACCTCAATTACTTTGTATATATATTGGACTATTTATGAAGTCACAGGTCACTGAGCTAAAAAAGACCTAAAAAAGTCCTTTGAAGAGGCAAGGTAATATATGTGTCCCTTGATAAGGAATTACAGTTTAAGAGAAATGGAAAATCATTAAAGAGTTTGCTATGGTTGAATGTTTGTGCCCACTCCTCCCCCCACCCGCTCCCCAATTCATATGCTGAAGACCTAATGCCCAACATGATGGTATTAGGATGTTATTAGCCCTCATGAATGGGTTTAGTACCCTTATAAAAGAGATCCAAAGTGCCTTTATAAAAGGATACAAAGTGAAGCTCACAGTCTGTAACCTAGAAGGGGGCCTTCACCAGAATCCAACCATGCTGGCACTTTGATGTTAAACTCAGTCTCCAGGATTGTAAGTAACTGTCTGTTGTTTAAAAACTACTCAGTGTATGTATTGTGTTATGGCAGTTGGTTGGACTAAGATAGGGTTGTTAGGACAGAATCTAAGATTAATTGTATTTGATAAATAAATCTAGCTCATGATCAAGCAATAAGAATCACATAAAAGCACTATAAAGTAATAAATTCCAGCATCTGACCAGAGGGCTACCCCTAAGTGTTTCTGCAGATGACCAGCAGGAGGTGGATTATCAAGGTTACTTTAGTTATTTGGTTACTTTTCCAATAATCTCCGTGACTTCCTCAGCCCTCATCCAAGTGAGTACGAAGATGTGCTGAGGACAACTTCAGCTTTGGGTAAAGATAAGTCTAGGCTTACATCCTCAGCTTCCCCCCTGAGATTATTAAAAACCTGGTACCGGTGATATAGTAATGATTTCTATCATAAATTATTGCATATAGAGCTAAAAGTAATTTTTTATTATAAAGACAATTTTTAAAAAAAAATTTCTTTATATATTACAAGAAGGGCTTTCTAAGATTAGACTATATCGACATATCAGGCAGTATAAATGTGTATTATGTCAAGCTCTAAAGAAGAGGGGTGTTTGTTGACTTTTATGTAAAATTTCAAACACAAACATAGAGAAGAGTATAATAGATTCCATGTACCTAACTTCAACAATTATCAACATGTAGCCAATTTTATTTCTTCTATATCCCATCAATACTCCATCTATTTTTCCTGTTTCCTCCACCCTACCCCTTAAAGTATAATTTAAAAGGAAAGCTAAACTATCATATATCATTCATAAATTTAAGAGGAGGTGTTTTATGTCAATAGATCAGTGCCCTTTCCATGACTTACATATGCTTTGGTAAAGTTCAGGTTACCCAAGTGATCATTTGCCCTCAAGGATCACTGATCTCAATCATGGTTCTATCCTTTCAAATCTTCTGTGTGTATACTTCCTACACCACTCACTGATCAATGGGATTACCGTCAGCTTACCTATGATTATTAATGTTAATTTGTCAACTTGATTTGAAAAATATCTAAAACAATCACTATTTATTTGTTCATTCATTCATTCGTTCACTCACTCATTTATTCATTCAACAAATATTTGTTGTTCAAGACATGAGAGGTACAGTGTTGAGAAAATTACACAAAAAACCCACTCTCCAAACTTATTTTCTAGAACTTTGATAAAGAGGTAACCACTGCTTACTTGGAAGACTGCCTCTTTGTATGGGCATTGGTGTTCCTACTTCTGCTTTATTTTCTGTCTAGGAAATTCTTTACATCCTCACCAAGAGCCCATGTTCTTATCTAAGGGCTAACAAGTTTTAGGTGTGTCTGCTGGCACCCCACTCCCCGAACTCCACTCCCTGCCCTACAGATTGCTTCAGGAAGTTCTGGAAAAATGTGAATGACTATATTTTCATCTCAAAATAAAGTGTTAATAGGAAAAAAAAAAACTAACCTGTATCCAAAACTCATAATTTTGAGAATGAAATTTCTAAATAATTACATGACAGCATTTAGAAAATATGTCTCTACACAAAATTACTGTATAACTTAGTAACTATGCTATATTATTTTAAAATAATTATGCAAAATTCATTCTTTTATATATCAATCTTTAATCTAAAAAATGAACGTTTAGAACTATTGAAGTTATTGTGGGTTTTTTTTCTTTTCAACTTTAAATACTATCTAATTTGAATTTCTTTAGAAAACCATCTGTAGTTCTTTGAATTTTTGCTTTTCCAAAATTGACTTTGTCTCTTATCAGATACTTGACAGAGAAAACTCAACATTTAAACACACAATGTATACCTGTCATGAAAAAAAAGTAAAACAATAAGCAGTCAAATAAAAGTTTTCTCTGTTTTTAAATTTAAATTAAACTGGTTTTAGCTGTTTATTTTTATTTCTTCAATCAAAAAAATTAAATTGTAATATTCTGTAATCTAAGGCATTTTCTACCATCACTTCTTTGGAGATTGAGGATAGAAATGGTTTCTAATTTTAAAGATTGAAAAGGTTTAATAAATGGACCAATTATATTTTTAAATTCCCATTAATTTATTTTCAAATGAGGAAAACCCACAACTTTGAGAAACTGATTATTATGGGGGGGAAAAATGCCTTGATTTGTAATTGTATCCAAATATGAAAGCCTACATTTTGCAAGTATAAAGATTACATTCTCTTCAAAAGATTTGCAAATTCTCATAGGCACATAACTTAGAGAATGAGAAGATTGTAATTTGAAAAATTACAGATTTCATTGTTTTTTTGATGTGTGAAACCTATAAACAAATATCAAGAGATTGTATTGCAAGACTGAAAATCCCTTGTTTAGTTTGTAAGGGACAGTGCCCTATGTGGCTTACAACCCTGACTTAAAAGAAAAATGCAGAGTAATGAAAAAGACACTCTAATCACTGCATCTAATTACAAAGAAGAATAACTCAGTAAAAAATGTAAGTATCCTCAGGCAGGCATGTGGTCTGGTGGTCAGAGCATGGGATTTCAAGTCAGTAGTCTAAATTTCTATTTTAAACACCACTTCTAAATTTTTCCATGGCTTTGGGTATGACATTAACTTTATTTTTAAATATGAATTTGAGATTAGTGCTTGATAATTACAAAGTAGCCTTTTAATCCTCTATTAGAGGTATAAATCTAATACTGTAGAAAAATTAACAGAGGGACAAGTGTTTTTTGACTTCTTGGTGGTAAAAAATTCACTTGATGAAAAAGAAGTTCAGGTAAATATAAACGAATTAATTTTTTTTTCTTTAACATTTGCCAGTAGCATTGCTATACCCATGTGTTATTTCAAAGTCATTTCAGGGCATTATTTAACAATCAACTCACTGATACGGTGACTAATTCTGATAGCTTTCCTTTAAATTGCTCTTTTGCTTTTGAGGAAATAGTAGTCCTCAGTGGAGCCAACATTGCTCTTTTTATACTAATTGTTATTGTCACTCTAAGGAACTTGTACTCCACAGTGATGTGCCTGCTTTGTATTTTGTTTATGTGTAGTGCTTTTTAAGTGTTCCTCAAAGTATAATAAGTACAGACAAATTACCATATAAGTTTTCTTTAAACTACTGCTAGATTTCTAGGGATGAATGTAGGTAAGTGATTCAAATTCTAACATACCTCTATAAATCAATTACCACAGTAATTTTCACTGGGAATAATTACCATTTGAATTCAAGGAATGTGACCTGACTTACAGGACTGTTCTATTTCTTTCTTTCTTTATTTCTTTGTTTTTAAACAGAGTTTCAGTACTCTATGGATTTTTCTGAATATGGTAATATTCTTGTATGCCTTTTAGTCCTTAGTTTAGCTAAAGAGTGTGCTTTATTGTTGGGAGAACCCATCCAGTATAATTTGCTAAAATATCCAGTATACAAATTAGAAACAAAGAGCAAAATCCGGAACATTGTGGAGTATTAATACAACATGCAGTGAGGTTATATGACGTAGTCAAATCTCAACACCAATAAGTACCTTCAGTGCCTTATCTATTGCACATTTTGGGTGGGGGGCGGGGGATAGGAACTAATCTTTAAAAACAGCAATTTATCAAGATAATGCCTCATAAAAGGAAATGAAGACCATTATAAAGCAAAGTAAAACAGCCCAAGGACAGATCTTGTTTTATGTTTCCCTGGCTAGAAATGTAGTGTAAGAAAAAGTACTTAAAGCACTACTAAATGGTCGAAATCTCTGATGAGAAATCACTGAGTTAAAGTTTCAAATCCTGACAGAGCAAGTTTGGCCTTCTGGTATTAGAGAGGAGGAAAATTAGAATTGAGCTTTCATTAAATTTGTTGTCTAGGGGAGATCTTAAAATGGAATCCTTGTTCGATGGTTTGCATCCCTAGATCTAATAGCTTCAGAGAGTGCCTCTAGAGTACCAAGTCAATTTACATTAAATAAAAAAGAGGAAAATCCAACTTATTAAGTTACGAAATTAGTTATATTTATTTTTTTAAAAAACCTGAACTTTAGAATAATAGTTGTAATATCTATTCTAAATGCAGAAATTTAGTCTGGTATTAAGTTCACTTCTCGGTTTCCTGCTTGGGCCTGTTGAATGTATCTTGCACTCAAAAATAAGAGCCAAAAACAGAGGACTTTCTTAAAATATGATACCTTAGTTTTAAAATATTAAATTTTCCCTTTTTAAATCAAATTGATTATGTTCTCTGTAGGTTTCCAAATCCAATCCTATTTTGCCTCCCTACTCCCTAAACACACAATGGAAATAGATTAAAAACAACAATACCTCCTACATATGTGATGCTGTCCCTCAGAAGGGCAAGGTAAAAAATACATATATATTTAAACCATGAGAATAAATTCTGCTGTCACAGAATTAGGTACAATGGGTCAACTTCTAACAGGGCATGCAGGACTTTTACTTTTATTCTTCAGAAGACATTTTTCTAAGTACCAATTATAATGATTAACTATAATTCCATGATTAGCTGAGTCGATCCTTGAACTTTCTCCAAGAATTCATATTTTCTACCATTAGCTCCAGTTTTACCCATATTGCAACATAAGTTTTGCATTCCAATCCTAAATCTGCTAGATTACTTTGTACAGATTTGGGACATTTGGCTTGGTACGATATAGCTAGAAACCTGGTTGGGAACTTTGGGAAAAGAGAGAGTCCCTCTGTGGTCTCAATGTATTGCTCATCCTATAAAACTCAAACTGTTTTATTTTATTTTATTTTTTCTAATGGGAGGCATCAGCAGAAGATTGGAAGGTGTGAGGGAAGAAATGTCAGGTCACTTAGTTCCCTAGCTCCTTTCCTGTTACAGCTACTTTGGGAAAAGAAAGAGTTCCTCTGTTGTCTCAATGCACTGCTCATTCTGTGAAACTCAATTTTTATTTCTGACATAGCAAAACTCTCTCTAGAATCAGAAATAATTATTTTAACGATAGATTTATGGCATTTTTATTTTGAGTTTATTTTAAATTTGAAGTGTGCTACAAACAATTCTTATGTTGGATTGCCAACTACAAAACAGACTTAATAATTATAACAGAGAAGCTATAAAAATGGCAACATATGTATTAATTGCATTAAAATACTACATTCTCATTATTGACTTAGGTTTTTGAAATGATACCAAATAAAGCTTTATTGACTCTTCCTGTCATGAACATTTATCATGATGAAACTTTACATAACAGAAGTAATTACTATTAGGATTAGTTTCAACTGTGAGAGACAGAAAACCCCAAATTACAGTGTTTGAATAAGAGAGAAATTTCTTTCTCATGTAAAATCCAGAAAGTGATTCAGGGCTGCCGTTATGGATACACATTCAGACTTAGGCTGTCCTAACCATCATCAATATTTAATTCCAATTTGTGATTCAAGGTTGTTGCTCTGCCTCTAACTATTGCATGCATAGTCCAGATAGCAGAAGGAAAAAAGGGAGTGTGTACCACCCACAACACTGTATTCTAATTTTTATAACTAGCATGTAATCATGATTCTATGACATAGTTAGGATATTCATAATTTTTAATTTTTTTGTTGTTATGCTTGATTATACATTTTCTATGTTAAAATATAATATCAGGAAAAGGTGATATCATGGCTCTTATGCCAAAGAAATGTTGAGAAAAAAGAACAAAGCTGGAGGTATCAAGTGTCCTAATTTCAAACTATATTACAAAGCTATAGTAATCAAAACAGTATGGCACAGGCATGAAAAACACATAGATAATTTGAACAGAATAGAGAGCCCAGAAATAAACTCATGTATATCTAGCTAGTTATTTTATAACAAAAGAGCCTAGAATATACACTGGGAAAATAAATGGTCTCTCAAATAAATGATGTTGGGAAAACCAGATAGCCACATGCAAAGAATGAAACTGGACCACTATCTTCCATCATACACAAAAATCAACTCAAAATAAATTAAAAACTTGAATGTAATACCTAAACCATGAAATTCCTATAAAAAAACATAGGCAGTAAGCTCCTTGACATCAGTCTTGACAATGATTTTTTGGACTTGACACCCAAAGCAAAGGCAACAAAAACAAAAATGAACGAGTGGGACTATATGAAACTAAAAACTTCTGGACAGCAAATGAAACCATCAGAAAAATAAAAAGTTAATATACTAAATGGGAAAAAATATTTGTAAATCACATATCTGATAAAAGGCTATCATCCAAAATATATGAAGAACTCATATAACTCAAAGCAAAAACCCCCAAATGATCCAATTTTTAAATTGGCAGAGGATCTGAATAGACATTTTCCAAGACAAAGACATACAGATGGCCAACGGGTAAATGAAAGGGTGCTCAACATCACTAATCATCAGGAAAGTACAAATAAAAACCACAATGAAATATTACCCAATACCCATTAGAATGACTATTGTGAAAACACACACACACACACACACACACACACACACACGCACACACATGAAATAACAAGTGTTGGTAAGGATGTGAAGAAATGGGAACTCTTGTGCACTATTGGTGGGAATGTAAATTAGTGTAGCCACTATAGAAACCAGTACAGAGATTCCTAAAAAAACTAAAATAGAACTATCACATGATCCAGCAATTCCCCTTTGAGGTAATTATCCAAAGGAAACAAAAACACTAACTCGAAAAGATATCTGTACCCCCACATTCAGTGCAGTATTATTTATAATAGCCAAGACTTGGAAGCAACCTAAGTGTCCATTGATGGATAAATGAAGAAAATGTAGTTAGCCATGCACACACACACACACACATGTGTATGTATGTATATGTGTGTGTGTGTGTGTGTGTGTGTGTGTGTGTATGGAGTGGTACTATATATAAAATGTGGATACACACACACATGCACATACACACTGAAATATTATTCAGCCATAAGAAAAAAAGAAAATCCTGTCAAATGCAACAACAGGGGTAGACTGTGAAGGCATTATGCTAAGTGAAGTAAATCAGACAAAGATAAATATTTCATATGAAGAATCTAAAAAAAAAAATCAAACTCACAGATCTAGAGAACAGACTGGTGCTTGTCAGAGGCAAAGGGTTGAGGGCGGTGAAATGGGTGAAGGTGATTAGAAGGTATAAACTTCCAGTTATAAAATAGATGAGTCCTGGGGACTTATACAGCATGGTGGCAACAGTTAATACTGTGTTGTATATCTGCAAGATACTGAGAATAAATCTTAAAAGTTCTCACCACAAGGAAAAAAATTTCTGACTGTGTATGATGATGGACATTAACCTTATGTGGCAATCATTTCACAATACATACACATATAGAATCATTATGTTGTACACCTGAAACTAACAATGTTATATGTCAATTTAAAAAAGACACACTTGGATGCATTTAATCAATTTATCTGTATTATAGTTTGCAGTATACTATGAGATTAAAATAATCCCATATATATGGTAACATTTATTATATCTACTTATGCTAAATTTTAAAATATGTACCATGCCATTGTTCTTAAAATCCAGGGTTATGGAATCAGATGTGGACTCTTCCAAACCAGCCAAGTGACTGAGCAGTTTCCTAATTCAAGCCTCAGTTTCTCTGCTATAAAAATAGTTATAAGAAAATCTACTTCAATGGGTTTTTATAGAATTAAATAAACTAATAACATGTTTATGTAAAAATAGAACACAATACCAAACACATATTATGTGCACAAAAAGGGTTAGTTTCTTCACTATCTTAGGAAGCAGAGCTAGAGCAGTAGCTTTTTTTTTTTAACTTTACTGTCCTGAGAATGACCTTGGGAGCTGACAGAAATGAATCTGAATCTGCGAATTCTTGGGTTTGGCGCAGAAAATCATCAAGAATGACTTTTGATATAGATGGTCCCTAGATCCCCTTCTGAGAAAAAATGGTTCAAGTGAAAAGGGCACCAGGTGGTGGTATATGTGGGAGGAGTTGTTCTCTGATTTAGTTTACCTTTCTAAGAGATTTAACATATAGTTTAAGGCAAGATATCTTCCTTTCTATACCTCCTTTAGCCATCTGTAAAATAGGTAATAACTACTTTTTCCTCATCATAAAATACTAAATGAGAATTTAGAGATCAAATATACTATTGCTTTTGACCCAGGTGAAACTTCTGTAAATGATGACCAAGAAAAGGAGAGTTAAATTTGAAAAAGGAAAAAAAAAAAAAAAAAACAAGAGAAAATGTTTGGTAAAAGGCATAAAATTATCTTCAGAATGAGGTGGGATATGAACAAACTAAAAAGGGATTGGAGACAAGCAAAACAAAGATGCAGCAGAAACATGGGGCAGATATGTTTATTTGGGGAATTCAGGAATGAACAGTTACTCTGAAAAGGGAAGGCATTAAAAGGAAAAGTAGCAAAAGGTACAGGAAGAAAAGGAATGAATACACAGGAGAGGAAAAACTTCAAGAAAAGTAAGGCAGAGGGGTCCTGGAATTTGTATCTTGCCTAATTATTTCCTTAAGATCCATGAGGAAAAAAAATTCTGCTGAAGGAAAAGAATTAAGCAGAATTTCTGAAGAGCACAGAACCCAGAACCTAAAGGACAATTTGTAGCTGTGAGATTTTTCTTCTAAGTCAGCAAATACCCACGCAAGGATTTCATTGAAGGATATTTAATTATAAAGTCACTAGGGATGATTTAAAGCTCTCCCATTGACTCAGATGCAAGGATGAAAGAGATTTTCAGGAATAGACCAATACAAAGCAAATTTTTAAAAAATCTTTGAGAGGGGAGAAAAACATCTGGCTATTAACACTATTAAAATAGGATACAGAGTTTTTAAATGATTTTTAAATGAATATGTTGTCCATAATAAACTGATAGAAAGGGATCATAAAAATGGTAAAACTACTGAAAAATTGGAATGTGAAAAGAAAAATTATAAAAATGTAATAAAACATCTGTAGCAAGGTAATTCGAGTTACTGGTTTGTGTTTGTTCTCTATACTTCCCTCTGTTTTTCTCTCCCTCCATTTCAAGCAGGCAGCCATGCTTTGGAATCCTTTTGTCAGAGGAGTTGTGTACTTACTCTAGTTTAAAAACACAAGATACATATACTCAAGCTCTTTCTATTTTTTGTAAAAGCCAAAATTCATCAAAGATATTTTGGTAGGAACCCCACTGAGGAGGGGAGAAAAGGCAGCCAGAAAGAGAAATATCAGCTGTGCCAACTGAGTTTCAAATGTTTTAAAGGGCATTCATGGGTGAAAATGATTGCAGTACTTAACAACCATTGTGATTTTAATAGCATCTAGTTTATTCAAGTTGTAAATGTAAAACTAGTTTTTCTTAAGATTGAAACATAACATCTAATAAATACAGTTTTTTTTATTGTGGATTTAAAAAATCATAAAATATTTCAAGCTTACAAAGATGTATGTATATGTATGTGTGTATATATATATATACACATATATACAACATGACATGTGAAATAATATTTATGGTTCAAAGAATAACAAAATGAACATCCATGTGGCCACCACCTTGCTTAAGGAAACAAACATTACCTACGAAGCCCTTCGAGCCTCTACCTGATGACATCCTCTTCCCTTACCATGTCTCCTAGAGATAACTGCCTATTTTATGTTCGTGTTCATAATTTCCTTGCTTTCCATAATAGTTTTATCTACAAATGAGTGTGTATATTCTTAAATCATATTGTTTAGTGTTGTATGTCTTTGAACCTATGTCTTTTCAAACTTTGTCTGTAATTTGCTTTTTTACTCAACAGTATATTTCTGAGGTTCACCTAAGTGATTCCATCTGGTTATAGCTCATTCATTTTTCACTGCTGTATAATAGTCTATAATTTGAATAAAAACTATATATTCATCCTTCTGTTAATGGACATTTGGGTTGTTTTCGGTTCTTTTGTTTTGTTTTGCCATTACGAACAAAGCTGCTATGAACACTCTTGAACATATCTCATGCTATATACATACATATAAGACTCTTCTTAGCATAAAATCATGGGGAGATAAAATCACCTAGGAGTAGAATCGCTGGGTTATAAGGTACACTAAATTGTGTCCCAAAGGGTCCCATCACTTTATATTCTCTCAAGCCAGGTGGTCTTCATCCTCCTCAATACTTGGTATAGTCAGACTTTTTCATCATTACCAATGTGCTGAGGGATAAAATTCCTTTATAAATCATTTTTATTTATTCATTAATGTTCAATTAATTTATAAATTCAACAGATTAAAATTCCTTAAAAAGTTAACCCTCCATTACAAAAAAATTTAGGCCTTTTTAACTATTTGATGTTTAAACTATTTAAAATATCTAATTACCTGAGCCACTTTACATGAATGACAAGGCAGACTAACAACTCACAAGCAAAATCTAAGATTCATAACTATTATAACTCTAATGAATCAAAATCATACATGTGTTAAGTCAAGGCTCTCTTAAACATTCAACACTATTTACAAATTAACCAGTTTTTTAAATATATATATTTTTATACACATCCTTAAGTAAAACATCAAATGATCTTAATTTTTCTGACTTAAATCACAAGCTAATATATCAAATTCTCTTTACCTTTTCAATTATTTAAAATAACAAAACAAAAGCAATAATTACAAAGTTTATTCCTAACTCATTATAACTATTAACTGATTTACTTTATCAGTACAATTGACTTACCTAACTATAGGGCATATGATCACAGGCAGGCTAGATGAGAGATTGCAAACTGTTATATGGATCATTGGTTAGAGATTTGAAACAACAGTCAAGTTTAGATGTTACTTCCAGGATCATTCTGTCAAAGTTATAAGTTATTTCACAGAGTCCTTAGTAGGACTTCTGCTTTCTCTATTGATGTTCAGGTTATCTATTGTTGCACAAAACTTCCCCCAAAACTCAGTGGCTTAAAACAACTATAATTTTGTTATACTGATGATTTTTATAAGCCACAAATTCAAGCAGGGATTGACTAGAAGTTACTTCTGCTCCATATGACTACCTAGGCAGCCATTTGGTGGTATTTAGCTAATGACTCATCTGTGTCTTAATGTAGACATCTAGAAAGCTGGGCTTACATGTGCCCCTCTCCATGTAGTCTCTCCTACAGAGTCATCAAACTTGTTACATGGTTGCTCAGGACTCTAAGATTGTTTCAAGAGGCTGGAACAGAACTCCCTAGGCCTTTTTATGACTTAGCCTCAGAAATTCCAGAGTGTCACTTCTACCATATTGCATTGATCAAGCAAGTCACTAAGTGCAGTCTAGATTCAAGTGAGGAATTAGACTCCACCTCTCAATGAGAGGACTGTCAAAAAATTTGCATCCATCTTTACTCTACCACAGTTGAGTTCTGCTTGCTATGTCAACTGAGAACCCTATCTATATTCACATTGATCTTCTAGAATTTAGTTTCCAAGAAAAAAATCATATGCTGCTAAGTATCTCTCAAGTTTTATATTTTTCAAATTTGCACTGTAAACATTTTCAAAATGTAATCACCTAACTTGAGAAAATAAGATGCTGAACTTTCCACCCAGGTTGAGAATAAAATTAAATTAATCCATCATTTAATTTAATTTTATTCTCCATCACTGCCCTTAATCTGGCTTGTAACACTTTGTTTAAATTTTGCTTTTTATCTGCCTCTCCAGGCACAATTTTAGAATCATTATAGTACATCCTTTATTGGGAAAGGTCAGAGGTTGCCAGATCCCAGAGTGTCAGCATCAGGTATATGATAAGACAGCAGAGAGCAGGTAAGTAGACTGAATTGAAGGCACAGAAGCTACTAACTAGCAAAAGATTCCTATCCCCCAAGCAGGCAGAAGAGTTGCTGGATCTAAAGGATTGGCCATGGACTAGGGGCAGTGGTTATTTCAGTAAAAAGCAGAATGAGCCAATAACCTAAATTCAAGTATCTGAAGGGTCCTCTGACGTACGGGCCTTTGCACAATTCAGAGAGGAGGAGGTTTGTGAGCCCCAATAATTATCAAGAATGAATTAGTCTCCAGCTTTATTAATATGAGGCTAAAAGTTAAATTTAAATTGACTTTCAAAAAACAGTGTGGTATGTTCTGCAGACCTGAGTTAATGGACAAAGATTCACACTGGATTTGGCTAGAACTTTAATACTGTTTGCCAATCCTCTCACTGTCCTTTGGTGAAAACTCCTGTCACACTAACTACCATCCCAAGTAGCTACTAACATACTTCTGTCGCTATCCTCAAGACCCCTACTCTCACATTCTCAACCAATCGACCTATTTCCTTCTTCTCAGAGAATTTTCAAATTCCTGTCCAACTGTCCCCCAAGCTTAGCTATGTCCGTATACATTCTTCGTGGCAGAGGAAGAAGTGTTCATATGTTAGCAGAGTTAACTATTCCTCTTCAAGGCTAATTACCCTCCTGCCTCTTGCCTTCTCTAGAAACTAGACTCTCATCTGTACCATCAATTTCTCTTTTCCTAGTCCATACTTTAGCTCCATTTATAAACTGGTGAAATCTTTTCCAGTCTTAAAAAAATTATCTTTAGTCCTAAGCTCCCCTCTAGGACCTGCTTCACCTCTCTCTTTTTCATAGCCAAATTTCCAAAAATACTTACTCTAAACTATTTCGCATCTCTAATTCACTCTTTCACCTCCTGTAATATGGCTTTGATCTTCACTACTGACACTAAAATTTCTCTTGCAAAGGTAACAAAGGTCCAGGCCCAAACTTTGATTCCTTCTGACAGTTTTCAGCACTGGTCTTATTTGATTGCTCTGGAGCTTTCTGTACTATAAACTAAACCCTCCTTAAAGATCTCCCCTTCTTCATCTCAAGGCACTCCTGTCTCTCTGACCACTCATTCTCAAGTTCCATCATTAAATACTCGTTCTGTAAACAATTATCATAGGAATTCTGACCTTGGACTCCTACTTATTTAACACTATTTCCCTGGGACATCTTATATGCTTCCATATGTTTAAATCCTAATTTGTACAGGCCTTCTCTTTTGAATTCCAGATCAATACATTCAAGTTAAATCCCACAAGATGCTGAAATAAGAATAATGGGAGGAGGACAATGTACCTTAAATAGCAAAGTCAGGGAAGACTTCTTTGGAGAGATAAATTGAGACCTAAAAAAATTAAGAGCTGGCTAAAAAAAATGAGCAGAAGAAAGAGTTACTCAGGCAGAGAAAGGCCAAAGCCCCAAAGAAGCAAAGCATTGGGTTATTCTAGGAAATCAAAGACTAGTGTGGCTGAAACACCATGGGCAAAAAGGAAAAGGAAAATGAGTTTCCTCACATAGAACCCCAGAAATAGCCTGTTCACCCACCACACTGCAGCACTGGGCCAGAGCAGGCCTTGTCGCATCTCTGCACAGGGCAGAGCCTGCTTGTCCAGGGGTACAGGACAATATGCTCTTCGTAGGCAGGCTTATTACCAAGGAGAAAAAGAAAGGAACTGAACTGAGCATACCCCATATACTATTCCCAAATTTTCCAGACAAGTTTCTCTACCTCTCTAGGCAGGATGAATAAAGAGGCAAAGCCATCATCCTAATAATCGCTCATAGAATTTAAGCCAAAAGAAATGTAGGTAGAAAAAAAAAGGAGTCGATCAATAAATAAAGTGAGTGGGGTGTCAAGGTACTGGGAGTCTCAGTTAAATCAACTGGGAGTCCTGTGGACGAAGAACTGAAAAGATAAAAGGATAATGGTCAAAAAGCCAGATATTTGCAGCCAAGATTTCAGAGGCAGTACAAACTTCGGTTCTGATAAATTCAGGAAATGGCTATGGTGTGTGGCTACAATGAAATGGAGGAAAAGGTGTTGAAGGCGAGAGGATTAGGATGTAGAATAAATTATCCACATGAATGATAAAGTTCTAAGGATGTCATAGAAGAAGGAGGTGAAGAGAAAGACCAACATGTGAACCAAAAGCTAAAAAGTTTCCAATGGATGAGAAGTGGAAGGAGAACATTAAATATTACTGATGCGGGGGTGAGGAGAAATGAGTTTTGAAGAAAGAGAAGGAGGGAATGAAATGGTTTGAAAGAAGCTATGGGATGCAAAACCATCTACTCCACTTCTTAGCCCTGAAGCACTTTGGCTGTGAGAGGAAAACAGCTTCCACATGGGAGGGCTGTAAGAGAGAGCAGCAAGGCCATGGGATCAGAGGCAGCTTTTAGTTAATGCAAGAAAACGTTTCGATAGCTGGCTGAAGCTGTAAGGCAGTTCACAGAGTAAGACATACTGGGAGCATTCTGGAGATCACAGTGAAAGGGTTTGGGAGTTAAGGAAGGGGTAAGCGGGGCATCGTTCACCTTGTACCCTATGTACTAGTCACCTAGAATGCAATATGGATAGTATTCCCTGAGTTTTGCAGTGTGAGGGCCCTGGAGGTAGTAATTAGAGCAACATGAGGATGGGCATATTTGGGGAAGCTTGGCCCAAACAGAGGTAAACAGAAACATGAAATGTAATAGAACTATTTTTTATAGTGTCTTAAAGGAGGGTTAGGACTTTGATTCTAACTCCAAGGTATTAATGTCTTAGTTTGTGATAATGAAGCTTTGGGGCAAGTGTTCACCAATGGCTTTCCCAAGGGATACTAAATCCTGAGATCCTTACTCTCTAGATATTTCTCTAGTTATTCCTCTCTTCCCTCTCCCCACTGTCACTGTCTTAGTTGAGGATCTCATTTTCTTTCTTGTGGGCTTTTGCAGAAACCAAAGTCATTACTAGCCATGCCCACACATATTGAGTCCTTTATTTCCCACCATGTCAATTTGCATGGCATTTTCTATCCATGCCATGCTTTCTCACTCCCACATCTTTGTATTTTGCTCTTTCTGTTTTCCTGCATTGTCCCTTCTCTCCTTGTTTGCTAGGTAGAAACAAGTCTTACTCATATTTCAAGACCCATTTCAAGTACCATTCTTTAATGCCTTTCCTGATCACCCCCACTTTGATCTCACAAATATTTTTATTCCTCATTTGAGACTCCATACCTTGTAGAATAGATTTATATTTGTCTTCCCAGATATGCTGTAAATTCCTTGGGCCAAGAGTTTCTTACATTTCTTACACATGTTTCTATCCATATTGCTTTATATATAGTCAGTTCTCACTAAGAGTTTGTTGAATGGATAACATAATGGATAACATAACAAAGAGTATCTCTCAATATTGTTCCATTGTCTCATTGACATCAGAGGGAGATGGTCCCCCAATCCCTTCTCATGTTCAATCACAAAGCACTTACTCCTAGCTCATTTATGCATCTGAGGGACTTTCTCAATTATTTCATTTCCTTATTTATCTCTTTACTTTCTCCTTTACAACTGGCTTTTTTCCTCTGCTATAAAGTATATTCGGGTTTTAATTATTCATCCACAATATCACCACCTTGACTTTGTTGCTTCTTATAGATACTTTATTATTTCTGCCAGATCTCCTACCAATGTGAGTTATGAAAGCATCTTTATTCTTCTACTTGTCCAGCAGGTAACTGTCAGATTGCACGTACACAGATATGAACAAAACAAAAACAAAAGATAAAATCCTCAAGGAATAAAGGTAACATTTCCCTAATATCCCACAATTTTGCAAAGTCACTGCAAAAGCCAAACCAACTTTTAGAAATATTTGTTTTGGCCCATTCCAAGACCAAGGCCACCTTCCTTCTCAGGCTCAAACTTGTGCAGTATCTTTGTTCCTCCTGTCACATATATTAAGTTCAAAAAAAAAAAATAAAGGCGGTTCTTAATTTTTGAATGATAGACACTTTAAGACCCTGATGAAAAGTATATAGACCCTTATATCAGAAAAATGCACACTGTCATTTTTTACTTAGTTTTAGAGGTTCACAGATCCCTTGAAGCTCAAACATGGACTGCTTTAAAATCTCTTGATATAAATATTTAGAATTTATTAGAGATGATTTAAATTTTTCCATTTTGCTTATCTTTATTTTCTAATTCTTTCAAAATAAAAATAGATTATTTTAAAATACATCAATATTTTCTAAAATACCACCCCATTCTATATGGTTTACTTTAAAAATCTTGCAAAATAAATTCATTATGTAGTGAACTTGTTGGAGACTGACAGACTTTGATTAGAAATGGCTGTCACACAAGGCGCTCAGTTTTCCCATCTATAAAATGGGGTAATTAATATTAATTAGTCATTACATTTTATAAATTAATACTTCTAATTATAATTCTAATAATTTTAATTTACATATGCTCCCTCTGGGTAGTCTCTGTTATTTAGGTTGTAGTTTTGTTCCCTAGTCTTGAAGCAGATATAATTCCACAGCTGTTGCTTCCGCTATTCTGTGTTCTGTGAAGGAACACCTGCTTAGAATGTACCTAAGGAGTTATTTCTTTGTTTTTTTTTGTTTTTTTTTTTTTTTTTGATAATTAAAGCTCTGCTATGGCGATGGCAGACATCTGGATTCACTTTTAAAGACTTCACTGTTTTTCTGGCTCCTCAGAGATTCATGAACTATATAATGTATTAGATGAAAACGTGGCGATGTGCTTCATTTTGCAACAGCAGTTTTACTCTTGCTTTGTTATTTCCCCATTGCAATGAGTGAGAGCTGCCACTTTGTTACTGCTGCTAAGAGACTAAGGGAACTGAGTTGAGCTCCAGAAATTTAATGTGCTAGATAATGCCTGATTTATTTTAATTCTGGCTTTGACTTGAACTGATAAACTCACTCGGGGCTGCTCTGCAGAATCAATATTCAGGGAATAAATTTTTTTTTATATAAACTGGTTATGAAATAACTTCTTTGGGGGAACAGGAAAGTCTAAGTTCACTTAGCTGCTCCCAATACGAATAGAAAAAGAGAAACTTGGCAGAAGTATTCTATTATATATAATTTCCTCAAAAGCTATATTCCTCAACCTCCACTCAATTGTAGCTCAATAAACTTTTTTAGGATTTGCTTTCTAGAATTATTACATTATCACTGCCTCTTCTTTGACATTCTTCCTGGTCTGTTACTCAGAGGTAACAATACCAATGAAGAAATATACATCAGTCAGGACTAAAAGTTGAAAGTACCATAACCTGATTCTGGCTGAGTGAACAGAAAAGCTTGAAAGGAGATCAGAGAACTCAGAATTGGTGGGAGGCTGGAGGAACAAGCATGGAGCTAAGCTTCCAGGAACAAAGCTTACAGCTCCCCTGTAGCACTGACCTGATGAGGAAGTCATGCCGTTACTTACTAGTGCCCAACAAACACTGAAAGCAACTGCTGCCACTCCCAGTGCCCACCAAGGCCACTTCTACACTAGGGATTTAACCTTTTAAGCATTGCCACCCCCAATTGTCAGATCCCTTTATCAGTAGATTGGTTTCCAAGAAGAATCTTTCCTTCCTCAAGCTACTAACTTCCAAATCAAAGTCTTATGCAGGTGCACTAAATGTTGCAGCCTAGGTCACATGACTGTGCCCTAGCTGTGAGAGTCTATAGAGGTTTTGTTTTCAGTTTACCTTAGGAAAGCAGCACTTACATTAATATTGGAAATTTCCTAAACCTAGCAAATATGTTCATAGCATCATGGGCAGCCAGGAAATATGAAAATGTTTACAACGGGAGAGAATTAATATTTGCTGAGAATATACGTGAAGTGCCAGTGCTTTAAAGATATTACATTATTTAATCTGCAACAAAATAGACATTTTAACACTACTTTAATGATGGGGAAACTGAGGCACAAAGAAGTTGTTGCTAACCCTGATCAGAGATTCATGTCTAGGCTTTTTTTCCTTCAGAATTCTTCCTTTTCTCATAAGGTAAATCAATTTCCATTTCCCGAGTTCTATACTGAACAGCAGTATACCAAGTAGTGGGTTGAAGGGAGAGTGGAAGCACCAGCGCTAGGAGCAGGCAACAAGGGGTGCATTAGCTGCAAGAAAATGTAAAGACAATAATAAAACACGAAAATTAGGTCTACTTTATTATTATTATTATTATTATTATTATCATTGTCATATGACAGCAATTCTAAAGTATGTCAGCAATAATATATTCCCCTTGCTGAGTTATTCCTACTTCTTGATACACAAGTATATGTAAGAAGCCCTCAATTTAATTTTCTAGCTTTTTTTTAAAGAGAAGTTTGTTTAAAACTCATAATCAAAATGTCATAAACACTTTTACATTCCTAGAATAAGCCATATAACGGAGCCATTTAACACACGATGTACCTAAGTCCCTATCTTTTAACATTATTTCTAAGAAAAGATGAGTTCTAATTTTTATTTTAGAAGTACATCTCTCTCGAGTTGGCAGTGTGAACAGAGGATCTTTTACCTTCCAGTAGCAGCGGAGGCTCTGGTAGTAAGGCAGAATCCCCTTGGAGAGTTCCTTTGATGGTAGAGGTTCTCTCGGCAAGGTAGCTATTAGTGATGAGGAGGAAAGAGACGGATCCTCATAATTTATACAGTGGAATAGGAAAAAGTATCTCTTTAAACTGGCATGAGACAGTTAGTGTTTAGATGAATCCCCAGATACAGTGATTATGAGATCTTAAAGAATTACTTTACCCCAGCATGAAGTCTTATAAATTCTAGCTCCTAAATATATGTCAGATATGTCCTCTTTCCTCCTCGGCCTATTCAGACACCAATACTATTTAACCTAGACTATTAGCTGTTAGCTGGTCTTCTTCCTGTCATTAGTCTCAGCTTATTCCAATCTATTATCCATATAACTATCAGAATGATCTATGAAATCATGAGTGAGATTATGAGGTTTCCTTGCTTAAAACCTTACATTGACTTTCATGTCCACAGGATAATAAAGCAAACTCCTTTGCAAGACTCAGAAATTTCTTTTCTGATATGGCCCCTCCTTACCTTTTCATCCTTTGCCATAGTATAGCTAATCTGAACTACTAGCCCTCCAATTGTGTGATGCTCTTTGAAGTCTTTCTGGTATTGCATATGTTGTCAATTCAGCAGGTGTAACTCTTATTTGTCATCCTCTAATAAGTCTTCTCTCTTTCCCAAACTCAAACTACATTAAGTACCTCATACTCTGCACTCTGTTCTAAAATACTGAAGATTTACTTTCATATTAGAACTTAAATTACAGAAAAGTAATTGCATTCTGGTCTGGCTTCTCTGGCCAGATTATAAACTCTTTAAAGGCAGTGGCTATGTTTTGTATCTTTGCCATTCAACAATTAGTGCTGTTTTTAATACAGGTATTATGTACTTGATAAAATTTTTTAAAATAAATGCCAGGTTCTACACAGCATACAAGATATAAAGGAGGTGACAGTCTAGTAGTAAAGATAAGTCAAATTCATATAACTGAAACAATGCATAAACTATGCCACAATTGAGTTGTAAATGAAATACTTTATTTTAAGTGGGGAGCTCTTAGTTCTAGTTTTAGAGTGAGGTGGGGGCACAAAAATGAGAGAGATCAAGGGAGAAAATGGCATTTGAGATACATTCTGACCAAAAAAAATTGATAGTTGGAGATGCGGCAAGTATAAAAAATAGGTTAGGTCACATCCTGATACAGTAAAATAGTGAAGGTGATACAAGATCATAGAGTAGTCCCATTGAGAATGTAAGAAAATATTGAAAAAAAGCTGGAGGAGTAAGTTAGGCCTTAAATGATGACTAAGGAGTCCGTGTTTAATTTAGAAAGCAACTACAGTGTAATTAAAGGCAATAATTAGCAGAAGACAGACTATTAGAGCAACTGTAATAGTCGAATAAGGAGTAACAAAGTCATATCTGACACATAGTATAGCACAGATAGGCAGGCAGACCTGGGCCATTTATTAGTGGTATGATCTTGACATGTTATTTAAACTCACAAACTCAAGTTTCCTCATTTATTTCAAAAGACTGTTGCGATTGAATTTATATAAAGAAATTAGCACAGTGTTTGGCATGCATAAAGGACTCTTAAAACTCAGCAACAAGAAAACAAACCCAATTAAAAATGAGCAAAAGGTCTGAGAAGAGGCCTCACCCAAAAAAGATTAACAGATGAAAATAAGCATATGAAAAGACGCTCAACATCATATGTCACCAAAGAATTATAAAATAAAACAATAATTACATACCACTACACATCTATCAGAATGGCTGAAATCTAAAATGCTGACAATACCAAATGCTGGTGAGGATATGCAGCAACCAGGACTCTCATTCATTGCTGGTGGGAATGAAAAATGGTACAGCCACTTTGGAAGACAGTTTGGTGGTTTCTTACAAAACTAACCTTACTCTTATCACACAATCCAGCAATTATACTCTTTGGTATTTACCCAAATGTCTTGAAAACTCATGTCCACACAAAAACTTGTACATGAATATTTAAGTTAGCTTTATTTGTAACTGCCAAAAGTTGGAAGGAACTAAGATGCCCTTCAATAGGTAAATGGATAAAAAAAACTGATACATCAATACAAGGGAATATACTTTGGCAATAAAAAGAAAAGAGCTATTGTGCTATGAAAAAAAAACATGGAGGGAACTTAAATGCATATTGCTAAGTGAAAGAAGTCAATCTGAAAATCTAACATACTATATCATTTCAACTATATGACATTCCAAAATGAGCAAAATTATGGAGGCAGTAAAAAGATCAGAGGTTGCCAGGGGTTCAGGGGGAGGGAAGGAAGGAGGGAGGTACACAGGATCTCTATTATTTCTACAACTGCACATGAATCTACAATTAGTGGGAAAAAGTTCAATTTTTAAAAATTTCATTAGGCTTATTTTTCATCTTCCTACTGCAGACAACAGTTTTGCCAGCTGTTTTGTTATCATGTAAGTCACTGCATTTCAAATCTTCAATACAACTTCTTAGTTGACTTAGTATCCCAGATTCTCCACACAGCCACCAGCGTTAGATATAAATCTAGGCCTTCTCGGGGTGCAGGGAGAAGAGATGTCATTATTCGTGACATGTGAAGAAAACCTGCCTACCTACTAGAGGATGAAAACAAAGAAAACAAGAGAGAAATCAAATTCCCTGTTTTAGCCCCTGAAGCCCTGGGCTGCCTTTGTTTCTGGAAATTACCTCACTAACCACTTTTTTAGAGCACATTAAAAAAAATTTTTTTTCATTAAGGTGTATGAATTGTATATATATATTGCTTAGTGAATTTTTAAATTACTAACTATATTTTTAGAATAGTTTTAGGTTTATAGAAAAATTGAGTGGAAAGTAGAGAGTGTTCCCATATCCCCCCCTATTCCTCCACCCTAGTTATCCTATTATTAATACCTTCCATTAGTTTGGTACATTTGCTACAACTGATGAGCCAACATTATTACATTAAGTAAAGCTCATAGTTTATATTAGGGTTCACTTTTATGTTTTATATTTCATGGATGTTGTCCAATGGATAATGCCATGTATTCACCATTATAGTATCATACTGAATAGTTTCATTACCCTAAATATCTCCAGTGATGTCTTTTAAATTGCTTTTCCCTTATAGGTAAAGTGTTAATTTTCTCTGGATGCTTTCAAGATTTTTCCTTTGTCTTTAGTTTCTACACATTTGACTATGACATTAAATCTATCAGCATAGTTTTTTTTTTTTGATATATCTTATTGGGGGTTCACTCAGATTCTTGAATCTGTAGGGTTATGTGGAGATCTCTCCATTAGAAAGGAGGGGTAAACTCAAACAACTGGTTACACTGACATTAAATGTAAGGCCTCTTGTGGGGAAGATTCAAGCTCTGAGAATAAAGGAGGAAAGTTCTGAGCTGTCTGTGCCTATGGCTGTTGGAAAAGTAGTCATTTATAAAACTGGTCTTCCTAGAAACAGGATAGATGAAAAGAGAAAAACAGGTATTACAGTAATATTGATGGGACCTAGAAGAAGTAATTACAATTTCTATGACTTACTATAAGTCAACTGCTAGACTGAGAGTTGTCACTTTCTCTGGAAGTGGTTCCTGTAGGGTTGTATAAATCCTTGGCCATGGCGTGAGGGGGATGGGAACTTGTGCTTACTTTATTCTGTTTCTTTACTCTGCCCCTTAAATCTTTAATTGTATTTCTCAAAGACATCAATTATATTAGAGATACTGAGACAACTTTTAGTATTTATCTTTACTACAATTAATTTTCTTTCTGAAATACAAACATTTCCCATTCCCTTCAACAGTGATAGATTCAATTAAAAGGTCAATCTTAAAACAAGACACAAAAATCAAAACCTATGTTTGGAGAATATATACATGTGTGGGTTTTCAGATCATATTTCAGTAATCCTCTACCTAACAAGAGAAAGTAAAAAAATGTATGTGGTTTGCAAAACAGAATGAAGGCTGGTTGCTTGAATATCATTATATATTCATTATCATATAATTAGCCTCTGCTTCTTTTTAACCAGTTAATTTTAGAAAGCAGATCTACTTAATAATATTAATAATTTTTGATTGGTTACACTACTATGCTGTCAGATGGAACCCAATAACTTAGACCAGAGTAGGACAGCATATTACACCTCTCTGAAGTCATCAAGTATATATAAATATATAGGGAAAAATTACATTTTATCATTTGTTCATTGTGTTCTTACTTCAAGACTATTGTTAATATTTGATGTGTGGAGCAAAGAAAACAGTATGTGTGCTTTAACACAAACATATATAGACTCAGGTCAGTTAATATATGAAGTGCTTAGTTTGATTCCTGGCCTATGGTAAGGCCTCCATAAATACTGGCCATAATTTTTATAATTCTTACTAATATTCTCTCACAATGTTCTTTACAGTGACTTGCCTCACAATTTTAGAATACTGGATCCTCTCGACTTCATTTTGTCTTTAGCATACACTTAGCCAAATCTTATTCTTACACAACTGGCCATAGACAGTTGTTGGACCTCTACAATTTTTCCCATTGTTCATACTTGTTTTCGAAAATCCTAAAATAGCAAATACCATTGGCTGCAAACACCCAACAGCAAGTATATGTCTTGCCCCCATTTTTCCCGTCCCAGTCTGTGTGCCCTGCTCCCTGCTACCAACTAGAGATGTATAAGACTTCATATCTAAACATAAATTCTTACGAACCTAGAAATCTTCGTACATTTACAAAGAAAATGCGAGGGCATTAGAAAAGGAAGATTCCCTTCATCCAGGGCATGTATAAGACTTCCCACACGTTTTCAAACAGGACAGAATTAGTCCACTTATATATTCGGGGCTGTGTCCCTTTTAAGGCTCAAAGAACTAGAAAACCCTCCCCTGAAAGGTGAGCCTACCGAAATCGGCGCATGGGGTAGTCAAAACTCTATACTGCATTACTGGACAGCGACCTTCGGGCCGCTCCAGCTGCTGCGCATGCGCCACAACTGCCACCTTCTTGCTCGGTGTATTTAGTTCATTCTGTGTTTCTTTGCTCTCCTTCGGCTCGTTCCCAAACTTCCGTTCGAATTTCCCGGCTGTGGCAGAATCCACCAATCACAAACGTTCTTTATCGGGCCACGCCCTTCCATTGCCCACTCCGGGAACCCGAGATTGATTTAGCGCACACCCCTCCTTCCCTACGCACGCTGCGCGCAGACGTCGGCCTCTGACGCCGTTGCCGCTCCTGCGCGGACTCCCCCTAGGTCCGCTCCCTCCGACCGTTGGGTAGCCTGTAGAAGTCCCTCCTTTAGGACTTCCTCTCTCCGCCAACCGTTCTTGCGGCTGCAACCTATGTGGGGGTTTGGGCTCCTGCGGTCTCCGCGGCTGCTGCTCCTGTTGCCGCAGCTTGGACTCGGAATCGCCGCCTCACGCTCTCAGGCCGGAACCATGAACTTGGGCGGCGGTAGCAGCAGTGCGCGATGCTCCCCTTCGGACGAGGACCGCCAGTGCCTGCATCTGTCCACGGTGCCAGGAGCCGACCCGCAGCGCAGCAACGAGTTGCTCCTGCTGGTGGCAGCAGCGGAGGGACCGGAACGGCGGGGTCTCTCTGGGGACCGGGCGAAGGAGGGGCCGCAGCCGCAGCCCCAGCATCACGTTCTCTATTTCCCCGGGGATGTGCAGGTAACCTGGGGCCTGCCTGGGCACCTGTTCCTCTTGTGCATATGCGAATTCCCTAGAGTCTCTCCTGAGAGCTGGTGCTCGGTTTCTTGCCTCGCCAGAACACAACCACACATGCACTCACGGAGGTGGCTTTTCGGTTACTCCCCGAAATCCAAACCGCCGCTTCCACACCCCTGACCCCCTCCTCTTGTAGCCCCGGAGGGACGGTGTCCTTGCAGAGTTAAGACCTCCGAAGAGCTAGCTGTCAGTTTAGACTCCAAGAGAGTAGAATTTGAAACACAGAAGGAATGAGGCACATAATGGCTACTCGTTCTATAACTTGGTTTCTCATACGGGTGTGTGTGAGGTGGGGTGGGGCAGGAGACATTGCTTTTAAAATAATTTGTCACATTGTGTTACACTGGCAGTAATTATAAAGCAAGCAAACAACAACAACAAAAAAACATTACAAAGGGATGACACTCAACAACCCCAAGAAAGGGAGCGTGGGCGGAAGAAAGGGACAGTAATTGCTAAGTATGTAGTGTTTTGATGTTCACCTAAATTGTGTACTTTTGTTTTTGTGTGATTTTATCTTTATTATCAGTTTTATAGCTGCAGGCATATAACTGTAGCTACGTAGTCTTGGAAAGCTGGGCCTCAGTCAAGATCGTAATCTAGAACTGTGTTGTCTAATAGGGTGGCTCTCTATGGCAATTTAAATTAAATAGGATTACAAGTCTGGTTCCTCATTCTAACTAGCTGCATTTCAGGTGCTCAGTAGCAGCTAAGGTTTGTGTATGCTGTAATGAACAGCACAAATACTGAAGAAGGTTCCACAGAACATTTCCATCACTCAGAGTTCTATTGTATAGCGTTGGTGTAGCCAGATAAAGATCGAATATGGCTAGATGTGCTTCTTACACCATGAAACAGTATTCATGCATTGTTTTTGAAATTGATGTTTTAAAATGATATACTTAAAAACTTTTTGCCCCAAGTCAAATGATGATTAAGATATCTGTAGTTTTTTTTCTCATCTTCAAAATAATTGACTAATTTAGTTGACTGCTAATAAACATTATGAAAAAACTAGTATTCAGATTTAAGAGAAGAAACTTAATTTACTCAATCAATACACTTTTGCTCAGTTTGGGAAAACAGCATGACATTGTTGACAGTGAATTCCAGTTTGTGAACCAGCTACTGTGTGCATCTATAATCAAGATGATGATAATAATATGATAACTAACCTTCATTTAGCACTTACTAAGTGTTTTTAAAGTGTGCCAGCCAGAGTATAAGTACAGGTCTTTAGATGAGGTCTAAAAAATGTTGAGTACAGTTAGGGTAATACCTCCT
The DNA here is from genome assembly GCA_028627145.1 of Eidolon dupreanum. Lineage (NCBI taxonomy): Eukaryota > Metazoa > Chordata > Mammalia > Chiroptera > Pteropodidae > Eidolon > Eidolon dupreanum. The sequence goes on from CM053503.1 coordinate 143,283,171, forward strand.
TTAATTTTGACATCATCCATTTCTTTATGTAGCCTGAAATTCCATTAGTTTTTGGACAGTGATATACTGTTGATTGATGAAGAGTATGAAAGATCTGAAAATCTAGATCTTTTAGAGAAGGAATAGAGGATAATGCATCAAAAGACTTTGAGACCAGATTGTCTAGGTTTGAACCCCGATTCTGCACTTTTTAGCTATTAAATCTCTGGTCAGTTGCATCTTCAACTATAAAATAATAATTATGGGATATCAGTGAGGATTAAATATGTGAATACCCACTGAGTTATAATTCCTTCTCATCTTCCGGATGACCTTTTTAATTATTGGGGGTAACCTGGTGCTCAGTTCTTGGACTTTTCTTCTACCTTTACTCCTTGAGTGATCTCTTTCAGTCTGTGGCTTTACTTACTACCTATACTCTGACGACCTTCAACATTTGTGTATCTAGCCTAGACATATTCCCCAAACTTTAGTCTTACCAATTGCAGGCACATATTTTATTTTGGATATTTAATAGATGTCTCAAACTTAAAGTCTCTGGATCTTTGCCCCTAGACCTGTTCTTCCTGCAGCATTCTTCATCTCAGTTAATGGAAACTTCCTTTTTAGTTGATCAAGTTAGAAATCTTGAAGTTATCTTTTAGTTCTTTCTTTCACATATCATATCTTAATTTATCAACAAATAAAGTGGCTTCACCTTCTTAATGTATCTAAAAATGATCAGAATAATCATTTTAAAATGTAAGTCAAATCATGCCACACATCTTTCTGCTTAAAACTCTCCAGTAGCTTCCCATATTGTTCAGAGTAAATAAAAGCTAGGTGACTTCTTGATGACCTGCAAGGCCCTTCACTGTCTTTATTTTTTTCCACCTTGTTGCTTTTCTGACTATTTCTTTTTTTGTTTGTTTAACTCTGTTCCAGCCACACCAACCTTCTTCAAATTGCTCATGGTTAGGCACACTTCACCTCAAAAGCTTGGAACATACTGCCTGGAACAATCTTCCTGCAGATACCTAAAGGATTCATTATCTTACCTGTCAAGTCTTTGCTCAAAGTTGCCTTCTCAGGGAGGCTGTTTCTGATCATCCTATTTAATAATCAAACGTATGCACAGGATCCCTGTTAACTTTAATTTTTATCCATTTAACTTACTATGTTATTTATTCATTTTGATTTTTGTCTGTCTTCTACTACAATTTAAGATTTATGTCTATTTTCTTCACTGATGTATCTATGATGCTTAGTGATTGGCATGTAGTAGGTGTTCAGCAGATAACTTATTGAATGAATGAATGTATGCAAGTTGATTGGAACATTGCATGAACTGTTTGGTAAGTCTCGGCAATTATAATATGAAATGCTTTTAGGCTCAGATTTCCTCATCCATATTTTTGTACTTGATTCTTTTGCATTTTATGTTTATCCATATGAGAATTACCCTGTTAAATACAGCTCATCTTTTTAGTGTATTGAGCCTTTAAGAACCATTGTTTGAGTTTGTATCATGTAAGATTAAATAAGCATTCTTTCTATATCTTTATTCTTATATTAAATAAGTATTGAACAGAATAGGGCCAAAAAGAATTTTGTAGGGTATCATTAGAAGCTTCACCTCATCTTAACACAGGTTCATTATTTGGTATTAATTGGATCTGGCTGTCCATGTAATTTTAAATCCTAATTACCATTACTTTCTCGATGTTCCTTTTGCATTCATTTTTTGTTGTATATCCTTTTTTATTCTATATTTGTCCTTTTATCATTTGTATTACAGGAAAGCTGAGGCTATAGTAATCCATATTTCTTTAGGTACCTCCTGATGTTTTTCTTATCCATCAGTAATGATTTTAGAGGGGGATCAGAATTCTTTTAAGTAGGCATTTTCTAGAGTTATCTTGCTTTTTAAAGCCTCAAGATATAGAATTATACTTATTTCTATTATTTTTAATTGTAAGCTTACAATTTGGTGAATTTTGACAAATATTACAGTAATGTGACCAACACCACAATCATGTTATATAACATCTCTGTCACTCTAAGAAGTACCCTCATGCCCCACCTCAGTCAATCTCTTTTCTCTCAGCCCCAGGCAATCACTGATTGCTTTTGTTCACTATAGTTTTTGCTTTTCCTAGATTTTCATTAATTGGGGACATCAAGATGGAAGAGATGTATAGGGAAAGGTATGTGGGAATGGGTATGGAGCTTCCATGCTCTCTCTGAACACATCACTTTCCTAGCACCTTCATGTGTTCACCAACCTGGAAGCTATTCAAACCCGTACTTTGGGGATTTTTATGAAGGCTTCATTGCATAGTCATGATCTGTCATCATTTCCAGCCCCTCTCTGTGGAATGGGTAGTGGGGCTGAAAGTTCCAAACTTCTGATCACGTCTTGTTCTTTCTGGTGACTAGTGCCTATCCAGGAGCCCATCAAGAGTCACCTCATTAGAACAAGAGATGCTCCTATCACCCAGGAAATTCCAAGGGTTTTAGGAGGTCTGTGCCAGGAATCAGGGACAGAGACACGTGCGTGTGTGTGTGTGTGTGTGTGTGTGTGCTGTATTATTTCACACCTGGCCATGTACCCTGGGGCTCTGTCAGGCTGTCTTCTTCTTAGGCTGGATCCTTCTAGCTAGCTTACTTGGGATGCCCACTTTATGCTCAGCAGAGCTTTATATCCCCTTGCCCCATTTTTGATGGATGTACAGCTTGTGCCAAATAAAGTTCTCATGCTGCTATAAGAGTAGTCCACCTAGCTTAAATCTTTATCATAAATGTATATACTCTTGGAGACGTGTGTGACGTTTTCCTAAATATCTTTTGTACCTTTACTTCAGTAGCGGTATGGGGTAGGCCTGTAAGTTTTTGCAGATTAGCAAGCATTTGCCTGTGGAATAAACATCGCTTAATCTCTCCAAGAGATTCTCTTGCCACCTGCCTTACTGGGGATGATGAGAAGCATGCCTCCTACCTCTTAACCCCTATAAAGAGAGTAAAAGCATTGCATTCCCAACTGGGGTGAAAATTCTCTCAAAAGAAACTCTCTCTTCCCACAGTCTTTAGCCTTTTCTGTAGATTGGCCTTGGGTAGTTTTGGCTACTTATTAGCAGGTCCTATGAGGATGTCTGGTGTATTTTTTTTTAAATATGGGAGTTCTTATCCATTGTTCTCAGATCTAGGCTTTTACACAACAGTTAAGAATCCCATTTTTACATTTTAGTATGCACAATTCCTTAGCATGGAACTGTGCATTCCTCTGATCATGGGGGGAATTGAAGAAAATACCAAGTTTTTAGATTTACTACCTCCTGGTAGAGACTGAGACTCATAAAGCCTTGAGTTAATTTTGGCTCATTAACTAGATAACTACATGATATAAATAACTATAGTTTCTAGGACCTCAGTTTCCTTAGCTATTAAAAGGATTCAAATGAGCTCTTTCAGATATAAGCTTTCTATGATCATTTTAGCATAATTTTATCACAAATCTGTATGTGCAGAAGGCAATAGCATAATCCATAAAAAGTTAACTGATAATCTTTTAACATAGATGATAAACTATTAATAACAAGCTACAAACTATTAAGAAGGACTTTGAGCATCCTATTGGGAAAACTGACAAAGAACATAAAAAGATAACTAACAAACACACAAAAAAGAAAATTGCCAATAAACATAGAAAAATATTCAACGTGATTAGGAATTAAAACATGCAAATTAAATTAAAAGTAAGATATTTTATCATAGTAACAAAGGTGTTTTAAAAATTACTGCTAATAGCCAGTGTAGGCCAGGTTGTGGGAAAATAAGCACTCTTATATACTTCCAGTGGGAATGTAAATTGATATTAATCTTTTTGATGGGAAGTCTAAAAATTATGATGCTAATCTATATTGGTATTGAATCATGCCTATAGTTATTAAGTGAAAACGGCATGTGTAAGCTTGTAGAGGGAGAAGAATGCTTTCTTATATACATTCTTATATGTTTATGTATACTAAAGAAAATGAATCCTAGACACCAAAATTTAATAATGATTATTTCTAATTGGTGGTTTTATGGAGGGTTTTTCTATCTTTTTTGTAGCTTTGTATGTAGACTGAATTTTTGTAGTATTTAAATTTTTCAAATAGAAAAAAATGTGCATTTTGCTAAAAGTTTAGTTTATTTGATTGTACATTGAGAAGTAAGTTTTCAGTCTACGGCCATGCCACCCTGAATGTGCCCGATCTCATCTGATCTCAAAAGCTAGGCAGAGTCAGGCCTGGTTAATACTTGGATGGGAGACCACCTCGGAATACCAGGTGCTGTAGGCATTTAAATAAAAAAGTAAAAAATAAAAGTAAGTTTTATTTTCATCCTATTTCCTCTAGATTCCCATTTTTTTTCCCCCAAGGCTATCACAGTTACCAATTTCTCTGTCTTTCCAGAGACATTCTATGCTGATGCAAACTTTTTTTAAAACACAAATGATAGTATAGCATACAAGGGTTTTTTAGCCCTTATCTTACAACCCATAGGAGTACTCTTAGAGCTGTCTCATTCTTTCAAAGCAGAAATAAATATTATAAATATTTATTTACTTATTTATATAAGTATATCACTGAGATAAATTGCTAGAAGTGGAATTACTAAGTCAAAAGGAAGGTGCATTTAAAACTTTGCTATAGAGTATATGACTTAAAAATAAGGAAAAACTACCAGTTTCTCTTTCTCTCACACCCTATATCCAGTCCATCAACAAATGCTGTTTACTCTCCTTTCAGAATATATTCAAAATCTGACCACTTCTTACCACCTTTGCTTCTACCACCACTCTGGTTCAAACCACCTTCTCTCACATCAGGATTATATTTGAGTAGCCTCTGCTTCAACTGCTATCCCCTTCCGAAACAAAGATTATAACAGCGGAAGACTGTCACATCATAGCAAAAGCCCAAGTCTTCACAGTGTTTTACAAGGCATGATCAGCATGACCCTCCTCCCCAGCAATCTGACTTACCTAGCGATGACTTTTCCTCCTCCATCACTCCTCTCGCCTCATTGCTGTACCTTGGTTATGTCAAGCGTGCTTCCACTTCAGGGCCTTTTGCAATTGCAGTGTCTTATGCCTGAACTATCATGATTCATTTCCTCAGTTCCTTCAGGTCCTTCTCAACAATCACCATATTGGAGACCACCTGTGTTTTAAGTACTACTCTCCTGCTCTGCCCTCTCCAAAACCTTGCACTCCTTTACCCCTGCTTTATTGTACTCCATCGCACTTACTGTTATTTACTGTTTTGTGCTGTCCAGATACTAGCCACTTGTAGCTGTCGACCACTTGAAATGTCAGTCTAATCAAGGAACTAAATTTTTAATTTTTAAATCTAAATTTAAATTTTTAAATCTAAAAACTTAAAAAAAAAATGTAAAAACGGATTCTCAAGTCAGCTCCTGGAAAAGCTTTAAGTATGTTTGAACAACTTAGTATGTGAATCTACTTTTTCAACAGTAAATTTTATGAAATCTAAACTCAGATTAAGTTACTTCTGAGGAAAATATAGCATCAAAATTGAGATGCGCTGTAAGTGTAAAATACACACTAGATTTCAAAGACTAAGAAAAAGAAATGTAATAATTTCTCTGTAGTTTTTTATATTGGTTGCATGTTGAAGAGGTAATATTTTGAATATATTGGGCTCAATAAAATGTATTATTAAAAATAATTTTCACATGTTAACTTTTTTAGTTACTAGAACATTTTGTGTAGCTTATATTTCTGTTGGACAATGTTGCTCTATTTACTAATGGAGTTGTTTCTGTACTTACAATGTCAGCTCCATATAGGCAGGAATTTAGTCTGTTCTGATCCATAGCCAATCAAGTATCCAATCGATTTTATAGAATAAATTTGAATTTCCGTTCTTTTAAAACTATGAATAAAAATTGAAAGGAAAATAAAATCTACATGCATGTCCTAGAACCTAAACAAAAAGTTATTAATACATATAGAATACTTATAAATAGAAGATGCAATTAAAAAGGGGTAAAAGACATGAACTTACACAAGTAGAAATCTAGATGGCTAATAAATATATGAACAAATTTCAACTTCAGATTGTTAGTAAATAAAACTAGAGTATCATTCCTGTGCCTATGAAATTAATGAAGATAAAAGTGATATATACTTCTCTGGAAGGCAGTATTATAACCTAGTTTTTCCATACCTAAGAATTTAAGGATGTAATCACAGATGTGTCAGAAGATTTTTCTATAACATTCATTGCAGCTTTGTAAAACAAAAATTAAAATCAAACAGCATTTAGGTTGCTAGAGTAATCCAAAGAGGGAGGAATACAGGATAGCAGTTTTAATAGGAAAATATTTTTAAATTCTGTGTTGGTTAAAAAGCATAATAAACCAAATCTTTGTTTCTGGTTGTTAATGTGTTATGAATAATAGATTGTATGTATACTAAGTAAAATTTATTAAAAATATTCATAATCCTGAAATGTTTTATTATTTAAATTCCTGCTGTGCTGTTTAGCTATATTTTATAACCCTGTCTTTTGATGGATTTTAGGCTTAAACTGGAGATTTGTTCAAAATCTTATAAGCAGTAATAAGATTTAGTTTTTATTTATAGTATGTTAATCATAGGTCATAACCTCCCAACTTCCTCAGTAAAGATGAGAAACTATTCTGCAGGAATAGGTTTATATAAATGTGTATTTAATGCTTGTTTCATCTTTCTTACCTTTCAGAATTATCATGAAATTATGACTCGTCATCCTGAGAATTACCAGTGGGAAAACTGGAGTCTAGAAAATGTTGCCAACATTTTAGTCCAACGGTTCCCCAATAGTTATATTTGGGTGATAAAGTGTTCCCGAATGCATTTGCACAAATTCAGCTGCTATGACAATTTTGTGAAAAGTAATATGTTTGGTGCTCCAGAACACAGTACTGACTTTGGAGCTTTTAAGCACCTTTATACATTATTGGTTAATGCTTTTAACTTAAGTCAGAACAGTTTGCTATCAAAGAAGAATGTGAATGATTTAAATAAGGACTCCAAAACATCTAATTGTAGATCCAGTTCTTCTCATACTACAAATGGTTGCCAGGGAGAAAAAGAGAGGACCTGTAAAAACTTTGATGAGTCAGCCATGAATTTTTATCCACCATCACTAAACGGTGCTGCTTTTACTTTAGTTGGATTCAGTAAAGGATGTGTTGTTTTGAATCAGTTGCTCTTTGAACTGAAAGAAGCTAAGAAAGACAAGAACATAGATGCTTTTATCAAAAGCATAAGAACAATGTACTGGCTGGATGGTGGTCATTCTGGAGGAAGCAATACTTGGATTACTTATCCAGAAGTCTTGAAAGAATTTGCACAAACGGGGATTATTGTTCACACCCATGTAACACCTTACCAAGTACGTGATCCAATGAGATCTTGGATTGGAAAGGAGCACAAGAAATTTGTTCAGATACTTGGAGATTTTGGTATGCAAGTGACTAGCCAAATTCATTTTGCAAAAGAAGCTCCTTCCATAGAGAATCACTTCAGGGTTCATGAAGTATTTTAACACTATAAGAATATTAATTTACTCGTTCAGTGGAAGAACAAGCACTTTGTTTTATAAATTCAGATGAGATGTAATTCAAAAATGCATTGTCCATTTTTGGGGGGAGCACACATTCCTAAAATGACTGTAATGTGCAATAGTATTCCTTGTGAATGTGAAGTTTTTAATTTGGACTGGGTTAGAATTAGTTCATTTGAAATCTAAAAGATGGTTTGTGATAATCCTGATATATATGACCCTTTAGAATGAAAGTTACAGTATAGTCCTTATAAAAGGTAATTTAATTAAAATTATTAGAAATAGTTTATTTTCTGAGTAATGTTTAAAATTAGTTTTGGTGGCACTATAACAGTAGTTATTTTGGCACTAAAAACTTTTGAGTAGAGACACTATATCTCTTCAAACAAACAAAGGCACCCTGATGTTTTCTATCATTTTGGAATAACTATACCCCACCTTTATGTTTTGTAAATTCGTGGAATCATTCTTTAATGTGCCACCAAGAGTTTTTTCTTGAGAGTCAAAATATATTTGTTTCCTAATATCCAAGAATGTGCAATAGTATAAAGTTGTTTTTTAAAAACATTACACTTAAGCACTCCGGCTAAATTTTCACTTCTGAATATTTTGTAATTTCTTGATCTCAGCCAAAAACCAGTTCTTTTGGGAAAATTGTCTTAAATTGAACATAATTATGTATATTGGGTACAAATATATTACAGATTTAAAATCTTTTTATCATATCAGTCTTTTGAAAGAGATCAACTTAGGTAAAACATATAACACTCTTAGTGCTCTGTTGACAAGGAAACATACTACAGATCTAAGTCAGTGTTTCTCCAGAAGCATGATTTTTGTCTGCTAAAAGAAAGTATTCTTTGGCCAAAATGCAAATTATATTGCTATAGAAAAGTTACAAGGAAAAGTCTGAAGGCAAATGATTTAATTTTGACTCAAACTGAATTTGCCTAATACTGCTACAAAATTTGAGTGAGGTTCCTTCTGCTCATTTTTCTTCACCTAAATAAAATACATTGAGAAACTAAGATCTAAGTGATTTCAACAAACACTGAAACATAGCTGTGTAATTGCAATAAAAAGTGAGTGGTCACATTTATAATTAGCTTTTGCAGGACATGAAAAAAACATGAAAGTAACATGCTGCTTTCAGACTAAGAAAAAAGACAGTATCAATAACCCAGAGGACCTAAATTTATAAAATAATTAAAATGTTAATTTCTTGTTTTTTCCCCAGAATATCTTAATGACTTTATACATTCCAAATATTCAGACTTAGGATAAAGAATTCTTAACCAAATGCTTAAAAATAATATCCCTTAATTGTACGAACTAGAGTAGTATCTCTGAATGTTATTTTTTTTTTTTTTTTTTTGAGGACAAAGTAGCTTTATATATTGCTTTGGTTTCTTTAAATATCTTTTTTTTTTGAGACCAAAAATTCCCAACAAGGAAACAAGTCAGCCTGATTCTAGCATCTTATTACCATGTCTTAAAGCAACATAATTGATTAGATGGCTTTTTTCAATGTTTAGTAATCTTTGGTTAAATTCATGTGTATCTAACGTAAAATAGCTGTTACTGAATGCTCTAATGGGGGGAAGGAAAGGTATTTAGTTTTACAGGATTAAAATGGAAAAATAGGACTTTTCAGCAGGATTCATTAAAAAATCTGAGATATTAAAAATCTAGGTTCTTTAGTCATGTGGATGCTTCATTGTAATTGTTATGTTGAATGGATATTAAACTCACTGGACAGTTGAAACTGCCACTGCATCAAAATAAGACAGTGTTGAGTATTTCTTGAATGAAATATATTCAAGGTAACCCATATTCAAATATTTTAATACTTCAGATTTGTTCTCCACATTTATCTAAAACTTTTGTACATGTTAGTGTATCCGTTTGGATCATACCTGTTTGTGTCATGAACCTGAGAAAAGTAGTCATACAAATAATATGAAAGTTGTTACTATCACAGCATGAATGTACAATTGTATTAAATCTAATCCACAGAAGTCTGTTTGGATATGCTTTATGTTATTAGATTTGTTAAAACTTCAGACTGTTATTTGAAAGGAAGCTATTTCCACTTTGCTAATTTGGGTATGTTTTCATTGACCCCCAAGTTTTTTTCAAATGAGCAACTTTGAAACTTTCTTTTAAAATACACCTTCTTTGTATTGCTCTACACAAGTCTGCATCATTTCCATTTCTTCTGTTCCAAGTGAACAAAATCTCTCAAAAATAAGTTCTTCCTTTTGTGCTAATCACATCAGGTATCTGTATTCATTTAGCTCTCCTTAAGAGACTTGGTTAGAATATGGTGTGATGTTTTTCATTTTATTCGTGTAGTAGTACCTAAGCATCCACCAAGGCAAGGAAGGTCTAGGCACTAAGAATATAGTACAAGCAAAACAGTCCCAGCATGTAAGTAAAAAAATGTGTAAAGCTTAAGAGGTAAAATAGGAAACAAAAGGTGGTAGTCTTAAAAGAGCTATTCTGTTAGGCTTCATTAAAGGGCTTTTAAGAGAAACATGCTTTAAAGGATAAGATATACATGTAGATACACTTCGTCTAAATTCAGGTTGCTCTTTACAAAGGCAGTGAGGCCTAGTAGCTTTGTTAGTAGAGAAGCAGAGTCACTTAGATGGCCATTTTAGTATCCCATTTAATAAACTTTAAAAATTGAATACAACATAGGTGTATTTAAGACATTAAAACACTCATGGCCTGTATGCTTAAAATAAGACTTTAAGGTAACACCAGAGATATGTGGGTGACTGCCAATCTATGTTAGTTCCTCCTGACTACATCTGTGTTTTAGTGCTGGGGGAAGGAATCACAGCAGCACAGTTTCAATTCCATCCAGACCTGCATACCAGCTTCCTGTTTTTTGGGGTTGTTTTTTTTTTTTTTTTTTTTTTTTTTGGCACTTTTTAAATTCAGCTTAGATGTCTACTGGCAACTTTAAATAGGTGAGAGAAAAGCCTTGTTACTAAGGTTCTTTCCAAATGTTCACATAGCTGCTATTAAAAAGGTTGTAAAGATAGAAAATAAGCCTTCTGGACTTTCCCTTGTTTTGATATTTTATGGAAGTGATAAGTCTGAAATTCATTGCTGAATAAATAGCATTCCAATGTAATTATGTATCAAGATACACTGTTAATGTGTCCATGAAAAGCTAATAATTACAATATACACATGTATTTTTTAAATTAATTTTAAAATATAGGAGCAAAAATTTCAAACTAGATTTTAGTCTGCCACCTATTCGTCTAACCTGACGCAGTGACTATCACTGGTTTCTTGTATATCGCTGCAGTCATAATCCTATGCATGTACAAATATGTTTACTTACGGCATATCTTTGTTTTACAAAATGGCAGCATATACCCAGTTTCAAACCTTTTTCTCATTTAATACCTTGGAAAAATTCCTTGCCAGTACCTACATGTATCTCTGCCTCATTCTTTTACTGCATGGTATTTCCATTTTTATATTATACTCTGCTGTCTACCTGTTCATCATTAGTCTTAACTTTGTATCCCTTGTCTATGTAGCTAGCAGTACAATGAGAAGTTTTGCTGGCAGAGGAAAACTATTCCTTTGTGCATCAAGCTAAGCCCCCAAACTGTAGCCAAATAATTATATAATGTATTCAGAAGTATTTGAGATGAGCTGCGCCTAAGGCAGAAAGAATGGAGAATTACTAACCTGGTCAGCATAACTAATTCCAGTTTCTATCACCTAGCTTTGTAAGCCCAGATAATCATTTAAGCAATCTGGATTATTAGTGATTTCTAAGATCCCTTTCAGCAATAAAATTCTAAGATTTGGAATTCCTGAGAAGTTACAGCAAACAAATACTGTAATATTTTATACATTAAAAACATCTTGTTTAGTCCCAACCAGGAAGGCAAAAAAGATTAAAACACCAACATTAAAATTATGACCAGAAATAATTTTAAAACGTCCCAAAGTGTTCATCTCAAGCTTTCCAGATACCATAATTAACCTCAAATCACTTGGCAAGGAAATATAATTAAGTGGAAGCTAGCACCAGTCAATTATGTGCCTACCCTTGAACCAACTCTGTATTTTTATAGCAACTCTACAAAGTCTTAGTTCTATTTTAAAGATGAGGAAAACAAGCTTCATTAAGATTAACTTGCCTAAGGTCATTCAGTTTGCTTCCCAAATAAACAATTAAAATGAATAATCATTAAGCAAACTGTAATCTCAATTTTCTAAGTTTTCTACATGGCTCTGGGTATATACTTTGCACTGATTCTCTTACTGGTTAAAAACGGGGTGGTGGGAAGAGGGCAAAACAGAGGGTTTATTGAATAACTGACTATAAATACTGTTCGACCAAGGGCATTGTCTTTTTTTTTTTTCTTCCCAAAGGAGTCATGTAAAAAAGTTCTTTGCTTAACCTAAGACGTAACCAAATATCAAAATGTAATAATTAGATCTGGCTGACATAACAATTTCTTTTCTGACAAATTCTCTTCACTTCTGTTGATTAAAGTAACTTCAATATCTTTTCTCAAAGACATCTAGGAAGTTCACAATAGTTTTTTATACTTTTCCTTTCTGATAATTTGCTTTTTATACTTGAAATGAATCCAACTCCGAACACAGAATATGAAATGAATATTTCCAATAGAAAAAAATATTCTCTCTGAATTAAAATACACCAAATTGATATACTCAGATCCCTTTAGATGGGCACATTTGTGTTTAGGAAATATATTTCATCTTCAATGACAGTGCAAATAATTACTAAGGTCCAAAACAAAGAATGGCACAGATCCACATACAATGGCTCATTGTCTTCGATGATGACATTTTGGGGCTCTCTCACTTATTTTTTTTTTTAATATTTTTTCTTTAAAGGATAAGTAGAAAAGCATTTCATGAGGAAAACTTGAATGAGGTTGAAGTTTAGCCATAGGTATAAATTAAAACTAATTTGAATATTTTCTGACATTCAAAACCTGAAAAAAGGGGCAGGACTAACTTATACTGGGTTCCAAGAAAAACCAGGGTCTTAATATGTTTTAAATGAATCACAAAACTAGTAATCTAAATTACTGTCATCTAATCCAGTTGTTCTCAGTCCTGATTATGCATCAAAATAACCTATGATGTCTATCAAATACAGGTTTGGTAAAATTTGAAACACACCGAATCAGTCTATAAAATTAGGACCCAGGCATCTGTACTTAAAAGCTCAAAAGATTAATGTAGTAGACATTTGTTGGTTGCCCACCATTTTTCCTTACTTATCAGAATCCTGATTTTAAAAATAATCATTCTGCCCCCATATGTGCCTCATGTACCTTAGCTCTAATAAATATGACTGGTCCAGGGGTTATTCCATACCTCTTGCCAGTGACTGGCTAGGGGATGGACTGGTCTGAGCCACTTTAGATCAGTGAGACCAAGGATTTGGTGGCAAACTCTGGGAAAGCTTTCTTGTATTGAGAGGGCCCCTGGAATCCAGCCTGACTCCTCCACTGCATTTAAATGAAGGTGCACACGGCCCCAGCTGCTACTGGCAATCATTCCATGACCACGAGGTAGCTGGCCTTAGAATGATGCCAATGCAGCAGTTGGAAAAGGGAGGAAAAAACCCAGAGGTTCTTAATGACACTACTAAGTCACTGGATCAGAAATAGTGAAGCCCAATTATCATGAGACTTCATGTATAATTATTCAATACATTTTCTTAAGTCATTTTGAATTTTTAGTTATTTGCATCTAAAAGCTAAAGAGTAGTCTCAGTACAACATTCTTTGAACCGTAACACTCTGTATTAAATAGAAGCCACGCAAACATCCCTTGATACTTATTTAATCTATAAATCTGAGACTGATTTATCTTTCTTCTTTTAAAAAAGAATCTATAAAAATAATTTACATCTTGTATATTTTTCTAATATTTGACCTGAACTCTATTTACAAGTTTATATTCATTGTATTCGCTCTGTTATTTACTCAAAGTTTTTGCTATAGGCTTTGTCTTGAATGTGTAAGACCATTCGCCGTGCATAGAAGTCCTGGTATTCCTCTGGTAATTCAGACAGTGTTTTTATGGCTCTGTCCAAAATTTGTGCAGCTCTTGATGCTGCTGTAGGATCTTTGTTTCCGTAGGTATCTGTTTTATCATAGCATTCAGATGGAAGGTGCTTCCAAAAGACATTCACTCCCACTCCAAACTCTTCAGAAATTACATTATGGAACCATAAAGCTGGAGGCAAAAAATTTTTTTAAGTCACAAATAAGAACTACAGTTAAAAAAAATAAAATGTCAGTGAAATATCACGAATTGCATGTAGCCAATGTAAGAAATAATTCTTGTTACGAAGATTCCTTCGTTAGCATACTCCCAGCTTTTAACAGAATCATTTTAACTTTTATGAATTGCCAACCAATTTAAAGTGTCAACAGCACAACCCTACATTTAAAACCTTTGGAAATAGCAATTTTTCCTTTTTAACTTAAAAGACATAATAAAGTCATATTTGTTTTGTAGTTTTGTAATTTGGGGCTGTGTTTTGTGTTACTTGTTTACACTTCCTGAGTCCCACGACCACATCAAAACTATTTTTTTTTTGTACACAGAACATTTCAATTATTTGAGGAGTATATATGACCTTTTCTTGCTCAGTACAGTACTTTTGTTCTCAGAGACTTCCTGTTCAAGCTGTATTTGATTTTCTAACTTGCTTAAATTTGCATTCATTGTAGCCTACTCAGTTTTATATTTCTAATGCAATTACAATCAGCTTGTATTTCTTTCAGCTCCTTTACAATAAGTATATAAAACTAGAGCAAACATTTTGGTGGAGGAGAGGATGAGTAAACTTTTTCATATTATATAGCTATTTTTTACTTCCACTATAAAGTTTACTTCTTTGTTTTCAATTGAGTTTAAACATTTTTAAAATATGGGTGCTACAATACTAAAGCAATACCACAATATAACAAAGATAAAATAACAATCACATAAAAAAAAGGTTTAAGCTAGTCAAACAATGAAAGGAAGATTTATAAGATACTAAATTTTAGAAACAAACTCAGAGTGCTCCAGGAAAAACAAAAGCTTAAAATATTTTGACTTGCAAAACTAGTTTTCAAACATGGTTTTAATCTTAAGCACTCTTTCTTTCAGAATCTCTTTTTCCTTATTTAGTAAAACAGGAAAAAAAGCTAAACATTTTGTTAAATTTAAATCCAAAGATGGCGTTTTTGCTTTTATTTCAAAATATATGAAAATGTTCAGTATTCTGGCTTTTCCTTTTAAAAAAAAAAATTGTGCATAGAATAAGGGAAAGCTACATAACCCTTAATCACATTCTAAAGATAAAAAAAACTCTGAAATTTAAATAATGGCAACAGATTTAAAGACTAGTGCACTGATTGTGTTCAATGAATATAAAGTCAACGTACCAAATTTTTATAGACAATCAATTACATGAAAGATATTGTATCCAGCTCCTGGGGGCAGTGGGAATACAAAGATTAACAACATATGGTTTCTTGTTCTCAAGGAATTTATAATCTAGCCCCAAATGAGATCATATTTTTACTAATATTCTTAAACTTAATTTTCATTAATACTGTTTAACTTAATTTCATCACTGAAAAGAGGTATTAATGTTTATAAATATATTAACTTAGATATGGGGAAATAACTATATAGACAGAATTTGTTAATGCACCCCTTTAATCTTAATTATGGTTTTTATAATTTTTAGGTATTCATTTCAGAATCATAATTACAGATATTAATTACATTACTGGTTAGTAACAACTAATGCTTATTTATTGTACAAAGAAATGAACTAACACTAATTCAGACTGTAGAAAAAAAATGCACACAAAAGAAATCACAGGTGTTGGAAATTATAAAATTTTGATATTTAATAAAATCTCTAATCTGTTTTGGCTTTAAAATATATTTACCATTTCTTAGTAATGACTTAAATTACATAGTTCTAAAACATATAAATATGTTAGAAATAAAATAATTAAAAAGAAAAACCAGGTATATTTTCCTAGATAAAAAGGTATCTTGCTTGATGTCATTTAATAAAATAATTTGGAGTATATAAAAATATATTTATAGGTTGCCTTTGAAAAAGACTGTTAATTTTCTAAAAATTTGCCTAAGCATACTTTGAACACACACACACACATTTGTGTATAAAAATCATATTGTACAGGACAGGCTACATATTACAAATATACTTTTGTACTAAAAAATCATATAATGGATAAATGACAGAGTACAGATTTTATAAATAGCAAATTACTGAGTTCTAGAAATCTTACCAGGAATGAATAATACATCTCCAGCTTTAAGGGAACATTCATACCTTCTGGCCTTGGAAAACAGTGGATATTTAGTTAAGTCTGGGTTATCTATATTCAGTACTTCTGATTTAGTACCTGAAAAGTTCCAAAAAAGGATAATATAGATTGAACAAAGTTAGCATTTTTAAAAAATTACATAAATTTGAAAATTTATTTTCTGTACAATTACTTACAGTACCTACAGTGAGAATTACTATTCTCCTTTCAATGACCCACCCTTTATTTATGACCACTGACATCCATATAATACAATTAAGAAAACCTGAAAATCTCATTCTTTATGTTGGCTATCATTACATGTATACACGTACACAATGGAGAACACAATACAGTATAATTAGGAAGAAGCTCTAAAATGTTTTCTATGAGAATAAAGAAAATTCTCAAAAAGAATAACTGAATAAACTATTTTAGAAATATTCACTTAAAAAATAAAAAGTACCTGATAAATATAAATACTGGGCATCTCGAGGACTGAACAGTACAACACGCTTTTTTCCTGTCACTTGTATTAAGAAGTTATCCATTACCTAAAGACCAATGAGAACTTATGGATAAGAAATACCTAAAACTTACATACATAGAATCAATGATATTGCAGTTAATTGTAAATCTTATCCTTTAATAAGACTTGACTCACATTATCTAAAACTCTTATAGTAATATTCCAATGAAAATACTTGTATTCCAAACACAATCGTGCCTTTATTAAAGATATTTCTGCAGCACTGCCTTAAAATGGAAAAGGCTGGCAAGCCATTAGGAAATCTGAAGTCAAAACTATGTGCCCTTGCCCCACCATTACAACAGTGAGGGTGGTTACACCTACTCGAGGCTCCCCTTGATAAGTATATATTACTTATCAGTCAAGCAATGCTATAAGGCCAACACTGGACAACAGATTGAAAGCACTCAGAAAAATTAAGTGTTGGGATAATACAAGGTATTGTGGCAACCACTGCTCTTTTAGTAAATTAATATATGGCCTACTATAATATGGTTATAGGTATCTTGATTTCTAAATTACTTCTATAGGACTATAACCTGGCAAAATTTTTTGATATACTTATTAATGGAGCAATCTTGACTCTTCTTGTGCATGCAAGGGTGTACTTTGTTGGTACAGGCTGTGGAAAATGTTAAAAAGCAGAGCTACGAAATTCTCAACTAAGGAATTAAAGTATATACTAAGCAAAATATATTCATGATTATTTACATATCACTTCTACTTAAGCATTTCTCCTTTAACCACTAACCCTCTACTTATATAAACCTTAACTATATCACTAGCATTCCTTTGACTTAGTTCTAACTTAAGAAAAGCTTTATAATATTCCACTATAACTCAATATAAAACAGATACTACTTAAAATTTAAAACAGTCACAGAATATAGTTAAAAATGTATTTGAGTTATCACATCATTTTCTTATGCGATCATTTTATGTAAAACCTTTAAAAAACAGTGCGTTAAGATTTTATGTCTATCTCAATTATAGTTGCTATGTTAAAATACTCCTAAGAGGTCTTCAGCTGAATTATATAACACGCTTATAAAACTTAATATAGTTTGATTTAGAACTTTAAAACAAAATTCCTTTATCTTTAGACATCTCTTAGATATTGCTTTAGCTTCCTAACTATCTCCACCCAACACCAAACTATACACAATACTAGATTTTTAATGTCTTTTAAAATATTTATATGTATATATTTAAGAAAATAAAATTATAACAGCATAAATTATCGAAATCAATAATCTACAGATCTTGCTACTCAACAAATACAACAGGCAGCTGAAATCCTTGGGAGATATATATCCTAAGACCTTCAGATATCCCCTGAATTCTTAAAACTGGAAATGGTTCTCCACAAACTTCTGCCATTATCCTAAATAACAGTTCCATCTAGTCATGTGTATCATTTCAACATCCTCATAACATTATCTCATCACTTTTTCCGCTTTCATAATTTTCACCCTCATCTGGTGGCCATTTTTCACATGTAAAAAAAACACTACATAAAACTTGATATACATATACGATGAATCAGGAACAAGACCACAGAGAAATGCACATGTTGAGAAACTAAGCTTTAGCATTGGTTAATAATTTACTCCCATATCACCACTTTGCAGAGAGCATTTGTTTTTAAACCTCACCATTCAGTAAATTACATGTCAAGATCTTTAGGGTAGCCTATAGAGTTGAAACTGTGACTACTATATCTATAGATGCTAAAGATCTACAGTAGCTTTAGATTTCTCATTTGTGTAGCATACATCATAGTGGGTCCAAAGTTGTAATCCTGGTGAACTAATTCGAAAAACACTGGAAAAGAATTGCTCCTCTTTGAAAAATTTTGGAAACTTAATATCTCCTTCCAGTAAAGGAAACTGCTTTCTGATATCTGCAACATCCTGCATTGAGAGAAACAACAAAATTTTAAATAATAAACACAATATTGGCATAATGCTTATTTTATCTAAGGCTGCCATCAGAGTCCATGATATTAAGAAGGAATGGGGCAAAACTCTGTTTACTACTTTAAGAATCTAGAATGTGACCACAGCCAACAAATAAGGGAATAACAGACTGTATAACAAGACTGCAGATTCAACAATATCGTTACTGTTAAGTTTACGATGCTCCTTTTATAGAAAGGTTCTTCCTACTTAAAGCAAGATTAATACAATTGTCATCTAAGATCAAGTATTTTAAGTTTAGGAGTCAACAACTTGAATATTATCAACTATGTAAAACCTGTGGGTTCTACTGAAGAAGAATAAAAGAAAGTAAAGAACTAAATGGTGACATAAAGGTAAATATATAATCTTATTTGATTATTTCAAGGACCACTCCTTAACAATGAAGCCACAGTAACTGGACTCTGAATGCATGTCAAAGGTTAGATAAATTATTCGGAATTTTTATAGTTATTTTAGATTATATTTTATTAGCTGAATGGGAATCTGTAAAATATACAGTAAAAAGGATTTCTTAACTGTATAGAGATTAGAGCAGATGACTTTAAACACTAAGATTCAATGGTCCTACTTGAAAACTAACTTATCAATTTTAATAGTCGTACTTCTTATTCAATGGCTAGAATTATTGTGAAAAACAGAAAAAAAGATAAAATGGGTCATATGTCAGACAGTAAGTATAAAAATGATAGTGCCAGTTAAAATATATACATCCACTTAAGCTTTAGGCAATTGTTTAATATTCAGAATTCTTACCTTTCTAGGGTCTTCCCCAAGTGACCGTAAGTAGTACTTCTCATTCTTAAACGTCCCAAAGAAAAATAACATCAGTAGTCATGTAAAAATATTAGAAAGTAAAGATAGAAGGAAACAAGTCTTAAAATCTAACCCAGTTTTAATTCATTTTCAAAAAAGTTCCATTTTTCTACCCTTTCTACTAATGCTCTCTGGTGGCCAAATGAAGAAATGTCTCATAATAATGACTGAATCCTTAAAACATTAAGTAAAATAAATTCTAAAGGCAATATACACATACCACAATGCTTAGGCTTTATACCCTAAATCATATGAATTCCTAAAAATGTCTTAAAACCTAAAAGAATTTTCATTCCCATTTGTATAGCACATGATCTCAAGATATTGATGCAAATGTTGAATAGGGGATAAATAAAATATTTTATATTTTCAATAATAATTTTTTTAAAAAATTCTGAAACACTGTATTTTATCAAGCTAAGACTATCCTTGATTATATAAATTCTCAAGCCAAATCCTTTAAGTCAGCTCATTAGGAATTAGAAATATGACATTTTATAGTAGTAAATGAAGTTGATACTTTAAAAAATGCTCAATTTTACTTCACTGAGTAGCTATAATAAGGAACTGTTTAAATTATAAAACATTACTGGTGCTTGCATTTCCTATAAGAATTAGACAACAGATATACCGGGTCAAGCACAGGAGCAATCCAAAACAAGAATTCTGCCTCTTTTATCCCTACATTGACTGTTATAACACAAACTTCAAAATATAACCTATTTACTGTAACAACACATTATAAATCTATGATCATAAATTTAACTAAGCTTTCAACTGTTTTTGTATTTTTAACTAGTACCATATCAGGTAAATTCTATAAATTATTGGCTAATTAGGTTTCAAGTATGTTCTTCAAAATTCTAAGTTTTCTACCAATTCTAATATTTAGGATTTATAAAATATACTTATGTGGCAGATACAGAAATACACTGCTCAGACTCCCCTTTGAGAAAGTGTTTACTATTTCATTGCAAGGAGTGAGATTAACTTCCAGCTGCCAGCTGCTAACTCCTTCAGGTCCCCCTCAGCCTCTGAACCAAGGTCATGACCTTGTTGGGGTATCCCCAAGCAATGACTGAGCAAGATGGTAAAAGGCCTAGACAATGCTACCCAACACAGGACCCCTCTACCAGGCAGTCTTTGCTCAGGAGTTCCAACTGAGTTGGCAGACTCTCTCAGACCTGTAGCACTGGCTGATGGTTTCCCAGTACCCAGTCGTCCCCTTTCCTTTCACAAGTATTATTTCCCAATCAAATTTTTTGCACTCCTAACTCTATCTCAGCATCTGCTTCCTGGAGGACCAAACTGACAGTCCATACTCATCTTATTTACACATTTACCACAATTTTTAGACTTTAATCCTTTACCTCATTTCTATTTCTTTCCCTTCACTTGACATTTCATAGCTATTTAAGCTGTGCCTCTCATTACCATTGCACAGAAAAGTACCAAAAGGCAACTGAACCTACATGTTAAAGCATAAGCATGAAGTTAAAATACCATTTTTCAGGTATGGCTAATGAAATCAGTTTTAGTAGACATTCTAGTTACACTATAGAACCACAGACCTTCAGAGTTTGTAGGGACTTGGTGGTACTCTAGTATAACCTGTACCTGATGAGACAACTGTGAAAATGCAACACCTTTTACAATCAAACTGACCACCAGCCCAGCTAGCTCAAATGCAACTTTATTCAATGCTTAAAAAAGTTTATTTTTAAAATATTCTTTTTTAGATGACAGTGAATTTTTTAAATTTATATAGTCTAAGTCTCAATGCCTTATCTCAAGATATTTAAATTGATCTGTTTAAAGGTGGACTATAATATAAATAAGTAGAATACTTCTGAACAAATGTTATATATAGCAAATACACACAACAGAAATCACACTGATAACAACTAATATAAAATACAGAAATAGTCTAATAGTCAATAAGATGAAAATAAAGTTCTCCATTAGCATTTGAATTTGGCATATCAGACCAAAGCATTTTCAAAGAAAGTAATATTAAATATTAATGACTAACATTTAGTGAGTAGTTTCTAGTCAGGCACTGGGCTAAGTATGGATTTTATTTAATCATCACAAAAACTCTATGAAATAAGTACTGTTATTATTCCTATTTTATAGCTGAGTATACTGAGACACAAAAATAATTTGGCCAAGGTTTAAGATCTAATAAATAGCAGAATTAATATCTATGGCATCACAACCAATCCTTAAGAATGACTACAGCTGTAGTATATCAAAAAAGTATATGAAAGGCGGCTACAGCTGTTATATATCTAATGTTCTTATAAGAAAATTCACTTAGTATACAGATATTAATGTTTTCTAAAGAATGTTAACATCAATTACCTCTGAAATAAAGAATTCTTTATGCTTTTCTTCAGCAGCTCTCTGAACCAACTTGTCAAAAGGTAAAGTTCTGAAATAAACACAAAAGAATCCTTGGATTTAATAATAATAAATCAAAAAATAATACTCTAATCACTATATATAGGGGCTTAGAGTTAGAGATGGTCTTCCGTTTTACAATATCCATAATTTTTATTAAAATCTATAATGTGGAATTTTAAATTTTCAAAATTCATTTAGTGGTGTGCTTATTTGACCTAAGTTGTCTGCAATTGTGATTTCAAAAAGTAAAGATTTTTAAATCGATGGTAGAGATGGATCCTTCTCACATCAAGATCCTCCTATTCCAAGTTACTGTTAGAAAAATGTTTCTACAGTGTTTGATGACTTTTTGGAAATATACAAACTTTCAAGCTCTTTTTGCTACCTATTTCCAAGTGTCATGGCAAAACAAGTCTTGTGATGAATGGGGCAACTACTAGTGTTCCTTTGGAAGAGACAGTAGGCAAAGGATCCAATGAAGATAAAGTCCCTCCCCCCTCACTGATCTTCCTGCCTTCTGGCACTACCATAGAACACAAAACTCTGTTCTCATTCTCCTACACCACCCTCTGTCATTTTAAGGCTTCTGAGTAATATCTCAAGGAGAATTTCAGTGAAACAACCAAGTTTCATTCTTCTTCAATATTTCTGCCCAAATGCCTGGTTCCTTGCACCCTGGTGAACAGAGCTAAATATCATAGAAGCAAAGTTTATATCTTTTATCTTGCATTCTTGAGCCTAAAAGGCGATCTTTTCTCTAGGTCCCATCCTGTATCTTCAACCTTCTAGAATCAAAAGTACTGCTTCCTATACGAAGATCATCCCATATCAGTAATATCAAGACAATGAAGTCCTTAAAAGTATCTGGGTCAAAAGCCTTTCCTCTTCTTTCCCACTGCACTCTAGCCTCCAAATCTTTGATTAAGAGTTGTAATCTTTTCATTCTTACTACCAAATATCTTTCCACTTGAAATCTGTACTGGGGGAAAGATGTAGAGAAAGCGTTAACAAAACACTTTCTCCTCCTCTATAAGAAGGTGACCTTGGGCTTACTTTCTCGTAGCAATGTTTTCCTAGAAATGAACAGGGTTAAGATAAACATGGAATGTCAGCTGTGATATCAGGTAATACTGTTTATTATAAAAATGACCTTTGATTGGTAAACTATGTCTGGACTAGAAGGCTGGTGAGTGGACTGTAAATACTTGTTAGGAGGCAGAGGATTTGAATTCCCTGTGTGCAGTGTAACTCTTGCAACTGAGTAAGCCCCCTGGAGGAACCTGGAAGTTCATGAGTCTGTCATGCTACTGGTGTCTAAGTTACGGTATTTCTGCATCTACCTCTATAGTCCTGTTCCTTTACAAGTAAGCTGTTACTTGGTGAGCCAAGAAATGGCTCCTGGATTAGTATAAGGACTCCTACTGATAATATCTTGCTAGAATTCTGTTTCCTGCAAAGCCAAGTGAATCAGCTTATAGACTAGTGGGTCCTATGAGCATAAATGTCAATCTGAACTTGAAGACACTGCTGTAAGTTATGTAGAGTGAGCACTGCAAGAGAGAAGAAAGAAATCTGCCATCTACTTAGACCAATTTCCTACTATAGTTTCTAGCTAATTATATCAACAAATTTACTTGGCATCCTCCTATTCAATATTTTCCATCTCTGACCTCGCCATATACCCTTCTTTCCCACTAAAGCATCCTAAAGAGTTTGGGAACAACGTGGAAGCCTCTCTGGCCCAGAGCTATCTCTATAATTGGTGCAGTTGCCCAGGCTTAGCTTTTTTACTCAGGAGAACCCATAAGTGTTTCAAGACCTTTATAAGAACAGAGCTGATAGAGTGGCTCACTCCAGAGAAGCAGAACAGGGGTGCCCCCAGCAACCTTCTCCCTTAGGTAGTGGTACATGTCAGACATTCTGCAGAAGCAAAGCTGAGAGAGAAGGAAATAAAGTATATGAACTAGGGAGTTCCTTGGCCTTGAGATCGTATCCATCCCATGCATGTTTCAAAAAGGGCATCTGGTACTGAAGTTGCATTTGTCTGGACTGTTGCATAGACTAGCAAAGGAGGTAGTATCAAATTGGGGTTAGGATCATGAGCTCTGTGGAGTCAGGCAAATTTGGGTGTAAGTCCTGAGTCCATCATTTCAAGCTATATAATCTCAGGTAAATTACTTAACATTTTTTAGCCTCCGTTTGTTCATCAGCATTATAATTATTGTTAAACTGAAGTGATAATGATGATAAATGTGTGTAGGATTTCTTATTTTCTATTCTATCTTTGGCCTAAATGCCTCCCTTCTTTTCTACTCCCCGTTAACTGCCAAAAATGATTAAATCTATTTTTTTTCTTGCGCTAAGAAAATAATCTTGCAACTCTTTAGTAGCTCTAATGAAAGGTTTGGAGAAAGCTTGGGTAAGAACTATTACATAATGTATGTGCTTCAAAATCAAGTTTCAAAAAGTTTACAAGACATGCCAAAACATCAAGGTAATTCAAGATGAAGTTTCAATAACTACTTGTTACAAATTGGAATCTCTGGGAAATGAACATCATTAACTGCAATCAAAAAAACGCTTATCATTCCAGCACTTTCTTTCTTTTTCTTGATTTAATAAAAAATGAAAAGTTCTCACACTTGGAAAAACTACGGCAATTAAATTAAATTCATGGCCTATTAAAAAACCAAAACTATAATGGTGAATATTCAAAGGATCAGAAACTGAGAAATGCTTTGGCAAGCTGCTATATGAGCTTGGAAAACTCTAATGAGAAAGAAATGGCCCTGGACATTAGAAGCTCTGTTTAACTCATCTCTAAACTCTGGAAGGAACAGTGAGAGCTAACTCCTTTTAAAAATCAGGCTATTGTGAACTACATGGTTTCTCAATAGATTGAATTTGCTGGGAACTACACATGCTCAGAATTTGAAACCCATTAATTTTTTAAACATTTTTAATGAAACTCATGGGAAAAAAACAGTTTATTAAAGCTATAACATTACAGTATTTAAAGCTTTCAAATTTAGATATACAGCAGCTTTTAACTATCTCTTATTTACTTTTAAGAGATCCTAAAACATAAAAGAACAACCATAAGGAAAAGTAAAAGTATTTAAGGTTATTTTTTCAAAAGAGAAAATTAGGACTGATTTTTTAAAAAGTTATGAGTTAATGAAAGATTATACCAAACATAGCAACTACGTGTCCTATATTTCCAGAGAGGGCAGAAAGGAAAATAAGGGCTTATATTTATCTAAAAAGCATCTGGATTTAGAAAAGTTTCCAAAAATAAGGGTATTAAAAATCAAAACAGGTTATAAAGGAAAACTTTAGAATTTATTACTCTAGCTAACAATTATTAACATGGTAGGATCAATTAATTAATGAAGCATTGAATGACTACAGCACACTCAACTTCAAATACAATCTCATGAGAATTTTCTGTTCCTTGTGTGATTTCAGAGAGTATCAGGTATATACCGTATTTAAAAAATGGTCATTGGAAATGTCTTTGTATAATTATATTAACTCAGAATTCTTATCTTTTAAAAGCCAGTCTTTAAAAATCAGTAAACTATTCATGATTATACTAAACTAGCCAAAAGATGAAGTGCCATAATAACACAAAAATATTTTAAAGGTTTAAAATAAGTTATTTGTATTCCCAGAGTAAACCTCAGAAGAAAATACCTATATACAAAGTTCTTACTAATGAAGTCCATCTGGGCAACTGCAGCAACATGAATCTTTACTTCTTTCTTTCCTCCAACTTGACTTAGGTAATCCACTGTCCATTTGCTTGTACAGGCCCCCAAATCAATTCCTTCCAACACTAGAGGTTTTCTCTTAATTGGAGAAAAAAGTACAAAAAAATTAGGGAAAACCAACAATATATCAGAAGTTGTATTTGGCAACAGAGGGACAAAAATAAATAAAAATGACACTTGATCCCAATATGCTCAAGCTCAAACCTTTTGATAATTCATGCTGCAATTAAAACAGGAAGAAGACTCACGTAATATACTTAGAACAAACTTTTAACATTAGGATAACAAAAATAAAACAGCAATACCATCAATAATAGCTAAGAGACAGGGAAAATCTTAACTTTATTTAAAGAATTTTCATGAGTGTTACTTATGACAAAAACGTAAATGATTAAAATTTGTAATTTATAGTCAAATACTGTTTGTAACTTTTTATTTTGATACCATGTCAGCGATTATGGCATTCTCAAGAACATCACAAAGAACTCCCATATACCTTTACTCTGATTCGTCAACCATTTATCTAACATTGTGCCCCATTTTCTTTACCATCTTCTCTCATTCTTGCTATGTGTGTATAGAGAGGAAGATACTATTAAAGATAATTTAATTTTTCCTGAACTATTTCATGGTAAGTTGGTGACATCATGCTCCTTTAGCTCTAAAATCTTAAATTTATTTCCTGAGAATAAAGACATTATCTTACATAATCACAGAAGTATCAAATTATAGTTAATAATAACATATTACTATTATCTAACCCACAGTCCATATCCAAATTTTACTAACTGTCCTAATAATATCCTTTATAGTTATTTTTTTCCTATTTGAGATGCCACATTGCATTTAGTTATGTCTCGTTTATCTGGAATAGTTCCTCAGCCTTTTTCTCTCATGACCTTGACATTTTTGAAGAGCATAGGCCAGTTATTTTGTAAAATGCTCTTTGGGTTTATCTTATGTTTCTTCATAATTACATTCAGGTTATGCATTTTTGGAAGGAATGTACTGCAGAAGCAATGTTATGTCCTCAGTGCAACACCTCAGATGGCACATGGCATTTGCCCTATTATTTGTGATGTTGATTTTGATCATCTGGTAATTCCTGCCTGAGTCAAGTATGCCTATGGTGAGTACAGTGATCATGATATTTAAAAATTCTATCATCTACATTTATTAGCTAGCATTCTAATGTCAAAATGTCAACTTTTGCATTTATTTACTTTAGTCATTGGGTTATAATCTATTAATATAATTTTGATGCTCAAATTATCCCAGATTTGGCCAGCAGGAGCCCCTTCAAACTGGCTCGTGACATTTTACGGGAGCACTGCTTATTTTGTAACAAAGTAGCACAATCCAGCATCCTCTTTTACTTTCTCTGCCTCAGCCTTACAGTCATTTCATAAAACAGCTCTGGTTTCTTTTAGTGGGGAATGCTATTTAGAAACCATGACTTGGATGCTAGGTGTGTTCATTGCTATTGGGGTGTCATTACTTCCAGGCCTTCTTAGTGGACAGAACCAAGAAATAATGCTAAGCTGTGTATATACTCACCCCCTCAAAAAATATATATATATACATACATACGCACATATATGCATACAGCTATATTTATCTCTCTCCATATATACTATATATACACACACACTTAAGGGATATATATATGAACCATGATACCTCCGATTCTGATATCTGTCATATCTTATATGACAAGATTCATTCCAATCTTTATTGTTCAAATGTGTAGCTCCCTTCTCTAATAGTGAGAAACCTGGTTCCTATTATCCTTGATGTTTAACAAGTCTACTAACCAGAATTCAGTACTTGTTTACAGTTTTTTTTTTATTTTAGAGTGAGAACTTATACTCAAAGTTATTATGTTCATAAGTGCCTTGGCTTACTTTTCATCCTCCCCATTCCTGAGATTCACTTTTTAAAAAAAAAATTCTATTTTAGTTTTGTTTTATAAATCATTCTTAATCCTTGTTAACTTTATTACTATTGCTTTAGAGTATAAAACACTAACATGATCTCCAAAGTCAAAACTATACAAAAAGATCACCCCATTCACATTCTTCCACCTTGTACTCACTCATTCCCTACAGACAGTCTTATTAATTTCCAGCTTATGGTTCCTGTATTTCTTTTATTGCAAATTGTTCAAAAACATATACTTCCTTATTTCTCTTCTTTTTTTACACAAAAAGTGACATACCTGTATTTTAGAGATTGCTTTTTTAAAAAAATTTAAAACTATGTCCTGGATATCACTGCTATCAGCTCAGATTATCTCTCCCATTTTTTTTATACCTCAGTGTGCCACAGTGTAAATGGACAGTTTAATCAATCACTCTCTTATGCAAAGATTTTAGGTTATTTCCAATAATTTGCAAGTACAATAAACACTATTTATTTATTTTTATTATAGTGACATTGGTTAATGAAATCTGGTAAGTTTCAGGTGTACAATAAACACTATTTAAATATTTTCATATTGTTGGAGGTGCACTCCCAGAGTAAATTCCCAAAAGAGAAATCGCTAGATCGTAAACACATACGGTTTTGTTAGACATGCCAAATTCCCCTCCATAAGGGTTGCAACACTTGGCATAAAGTGTGAGTGACAGTTTCTTAACAGCCTCACGAAGAATATATTAGTAAAGCCTTTTAATTTTGTCCATGTGATAGGTGAGAAATGTATCTTAGTGTAACTCTAATTTTGCTTATGAGGCAAAGTTGAACATCTTTTCATATGTTTAGAGGGCATTTTTATCTAATTTTTTTGTTGTCAACTGTTCACTTTTTATGAGATTTCTGGACTTCCCTCACTTAATTTTTGAAAGTTCTTCCCATATATGAGCTTTTACTGCCTTTTATGAAATACATGGTGAAAATATTTTTCCCTGTTTGTATTTCATGTACCTAATCTTTTTATTATACCTAAATTTTGAGTCACAGTTAGAAAATCCTTTTATAGACCTATAATTTAGAAGAATTTACCTGTGTTTTAGTCTACTGCTTGTGTAGTTTCATTTTTTTACCTTTAGAACTCTGATCCATTTGGAGATTACTCAGATATAAATCTAATTTTATCATTTTCTAAATAACTATAGCCAGCTGTCCCAGCACTGTTGATTTAAAAGTTCATCTCTGCCCCAGTGATTTTTACAATGTCATGTTCATCATGTAGCAAATTTCCATGTTAGCTTTTCTTTAGTGTTTCCAAGTAGAAAAGTCTTGTTTTGAAAGTTTGTTATTAATTTCTAATTTTATTACATTGTGACCAGAGAGTTGTAATTTCTCACTTCATGAAAGAAACTTAGTGATGCTTTCTTTGTGATATATGCCTTGCCTGAAAGATTAAATTACAAAGTGTGTTTTGCTATGCATCTACTTAGCACTTCCACATAAACCATTTGACTTTCACAATACTGCCCTGCAGACATTTTATACTAACACATCCTGAGGTGGAGATGGGGTGAATAACAACCACCCATCCAGCACTAGTCCACCAAATAAATGAAAATCTGTGGGTTGCTAACTCCTAAAAGAAAAAACTTCATCCCCCACTTTTATAATACTCAAACTGTAGCTCTACGACCACCCTTATAGATGTAAATATCAAGTAAAATTGCTGGGGGTGTTTTCTGCCATAAGCATGCTAACTGTAATCATGCAAGTTTTATTTTATTTTTTTTTCTTTAAATATCTGCTGGGCTCTTTATTCTGTTTTTCGGAAGTTGGATTCCCTTGCAAAACACTACAAGTAAAAATACTCTCCCTTAATATTTTTCTGAGTTTCCTTCTAAAAAACTAAGGTTTGAATTACATATATAAAAGATTCCAGCGTTTGAACCAAAACCCAGTAAGTTAGAATCCAAAATCAAGACCACTGGACATTTCCTAGGGGATTTCCATTGCCGCTTCTTTTGGCTCAATATAATGAAAAATTGCTCCTTTAAGTCCAATAACTAGAGTGGACTGACAGGCGCCCTTCGCGCCTACAGTGGGGTGCTGCAAAACCTCTAAACTTTAGGAAACCCTAAGGAAAATAGGAAGGCAGGGCAACCCTTCATTGCCATGGTAACGACAGAAGACTACATAATGGAGTACTCCTCGCAGCGAGCAGTGCTTCTTAGGCAAAACGTTTCAGGCACTTAGCTCTCAGTGGTCACCCTACTCCCCAGAAACGTAGAGCTGTTTTCTCCGGAAACTTTAATAGATGAACCAGTCGATATCCCCCATGCGCCCTCGTCTTGGCAGCAGGGCTAAGCAGCTATTTTCGGCTGTCCGCCGCCTCCTCCCCTCGCCCTAGGTCCCAATTCGGAGCCACCCAAATGGTAAGGATGGGTATTCATCCCCTGGCTTCTCGCCGTTCATCCCCGCGCGAGGGTCTCACCTGCGGATAGAAGTGTTGCATGAAATTTTCCTGCGAAACGCCCTCGAGCCGAGGTACCGAAATGCGCTGCCCCGCCATGGTTGCTCACGCTAGTCCTCTTCCAAGTCCCGGAAACCTCGGCCCTAACACGTTCTTCAACTTATGATCCGTCCGGAAACACAACCCGAAGAGTATAGGTCCGCAAGGCGGATGGGAGTCTCTGTACGGATCATGTGTTGGAGAGCCAGGATGAGGAGGACTGACCAGAGGTGGCAGCAACAGGCTAGCTTTACTCTCCAGTCTCTTTCTCCCAAACCCGCTAAGGTGGTTTCCCACCGACTTTTTTTCGGTACAGCACAAGCAAGCACAGAGGTGAAAGGTCACAAAATGGCGCTGGCCTCTCATGTATTTCCCCGCTTGGTGCTCTCTCGGCCATGGCTTGGTGGGGCCGCCCGGTTCCGGACTCCGGGTGCAGCTGAGGTGAGGCCGTCCTTGGCTGGACTTTGCTGTTTCTGCCGCCGCCACCTCGGCTCGGGAACGACCCCATTTCCTCGAGTCACTTTGTCTTCGGCAGCTTCAACGCTGCCTGCTCGGGGACCCCGTCGTCCCCTGCTCAGCCCTCCGGGGCTCTCTGCAGTTCTCCCCGCTTTCCCTGCCTGCCCTCGGCGCAGCTACAGCACCGAAGAGCAGCCCCAGCAGCGCCAGAAAACCAAGATGATCATTCTGGGGTTCTCCAACCCCATCAACTGGATTCGGACTCGAATTTACGCCTTCCTTATCTGGGCCTATTTCGACCAAGAGTTCAGCATCGCAGAATTCTCAGAGGGAGCGAAACAGGTTTGTTTATTATCCTGGGGTTGACTTGTACGCCTCTCATGCCTTCAACTATTACACGTAAAAGTATTTAGCGGGGAGCTGTCCTCACTGGGTCCCAAATTATCAAACGTGTGTAGTGATCCCGGCACAGAGCCCTCCAGCCACTTCTTGACTTGAATTAAGCTTCTGCTTCTGTTTGCGTGGTCGCCGAAGAGAAGAGATTCAATTGAGAAACCAGGGTGAATTCCGCTAATTACCTTTTCCACTTTACAGGATTTGAATCAGAAAAGTATTCAAAGCCCATTTCTGCCACTTACAAGCTATATCTTTTCTGAACACGATTTTCTGCAAAACGAAAAAGACTGCTTGTCATTCCATAAATGGTTTTTGAATAAATGAACGAGTGGATAAGACTGTTTTGACGAGTAAATGAGATAACATTTTTAAAGTGCTAAAAGGTCATTTTTGAGTAGAAAGGTAAAACTTCCCGCCAGAGCTCCGTTGCCTTTTTTTCATTTGTATCCCATCCCCGACCCTCCCCATCATACCCCTAAAGAATTACGCAGAGATGAGCAGTTTTCCCCTTTCAAAGGATTTGCTCAGACAGTCTGGCCGCTGATAAGTGCACAGCACTCTGCACACTGAGAAACAGCTTTTGGTGATTCATTCATAGTGCTGATGGTTCTGTTCCTCTTTCTGAGTGGCTGATAATATTCCACCTTACCCTTGCCACGGTGCCCATCACTTTGAGTTTTGAGATTATTTGCAGATTTTGTATATATATGCATTTTTCTAGGATAAAAAGCCATTTATAACTTTTTTTGACTCAGAGTTTTTCATTACCAAATATTTCAGAACTATTGATAAACGATAGAAGTCATAGTTTATTTCCCAGTTCATGCCTCCTATACCTTAAAATTATTCCATCCGTCTCATCATTTTACAATATTGAGTGTATACTGGTATTGATATCTTTACTCCTAATTTCAGTTGTTTTTATAAACACAGCCATTTATATTTATTTATGTGACCTGTCAGTTATAAATTAAATATTAGAATTAGTGTCAATATTAACTCCTGTTTCCCTCTTTCCTGAATCAACTCTTGACTGCTGTAGGTGGTTATTTAATAAATTAAAAGGCAAAAAGCAACTTGATTAATAGTATCTACTCATGTCAGTTCTCAAAATCTTTAGTCCATGCAGAAATAAATTGCCATGATCCTATTATTCTCCATAATGCCTGCTGATGACGTGAGCTTCTGTACTTCATACATGACTGTACATACATGACTATACCAGTTCCTTTATGTGTTAGGGAATGGAAATCATCTCCCCACCATGGGCAGAAATCAGGCTTTAGTCCCTATATCCTCTGAACACAGAGGAGCATAGGAAACTTTTTAGTCACTCTCCAGTCTTAGAGGTCCTCCAGCTATTAGCTATTTTAGCACCCCTTTTTGCTTTTAGCACCCCTTCATCAGCCAATTTGTATGCAGTTTTGCCTCATCTAAGTCAATTTTTGTGCATTTAGCTATTCTGATATCCAGAAAGGATTTTAGGTCACCCATAGCAAATGTTTGGCGAATCTCTTAAATTAGTGGTTACTTAACATATATTTCAGATCAAACAAATCAGTTCTTCAACACCTGAGATTTAAAAGGACATGACCAAAAAACCTGTCAGGTCTCATAGTGCAAACTGTACGTTTGCATGGATATAATTCAGAGGCTTGGGAATAATCTGATGCAAAAACATTAGCTAATATATCTACTCTCACAAACTCCCTTTCCCCTTTCTCCTTAGGCTAACCTTCCATCAATAAGATGTTATCTTGTGTTGTGAATATAAATTTATCATTTAAATCATGTTCATTAAGATTTTTCATAATCATAGAACATGGAAATGAAAAGTCACCTTAGGACTTATCATTCTAGTTTAATCCTCCTTTGCAGATGGTAAAACCAAGCTCCAGAAAGGTAAAATAATTGGCTTAAGGATGCATTATCCTGTGACCCACTCTACAAGCGGTCTTGGTCCTCCAGAATCACTAAAATTGAGATGGTTAAGTATAATCTAGGCAAGCTTTTAGCCATCATGTGAGTCAGGGGAGTAGGTAATCCAACACTATAAATGACTTTATTAGCTCCACAGGCCCGGCTTTCCATCATTGTGTATATATGACATATCTTCCCTATTACGATCATCAAACCACATTAATGAGATTCTGTTTGTTTTCCTATGTCTTGATTACACATTTTAGCCTTTTCTATGAAAATGAGGACTATTTCCTAGAAAACTGTTTAGGTTAGACACTCCTATGTCATCAAGGCCTTACCAAGGCTACTTACTACAGTTCTGACACTAACTCCCCAGATTTCATTCAGACCCCATAAGTTAAGGTCTCAGTCCTACAAGATTAGCTGTACTTCAGATACCAATCCCAAATCCTATTCTCCCATACTTTGACCACCAGCTGTAAACCGGAAGTTCCCACATCGTTCTTCCTCGGGTTCAATAATTTGCTAGAATGGTCCGGAGAATTCAAGAAAGTACTTTACTTGCTGTTTCCAGTTTATTATAAAGGAACAGCCAAATGGAAGAGATGCAGCTGGTTAGGTATGTGGAAAGGGGTGTGGAGTTTCCATGCCCCATCCAGGCACAGCACTCTTCCCACACCTCCACGTGTCACATGTGCCCCTGGTATATCTTTGTGTGTCCAAGTTTCTCCTTTTATGAACACCAGTCAGATTGGATTAGGGCCTGCCCTCACATAATCACCATTTTAAAGGCCATATCTCCAAATACAGTCACCTTTTGAGGTACTGGAAGTTAGGGCTTCAACATATGAATTAGGGGAGGACACAATTCAGCCTATAGTAATTATGCTCCAAAAACCATCTAGTTATTCAACCAGATAACTAGTTTTTATACTATTGTCTCTGACATGCCTATGCATCCTTTCTTAAGCCAGTTCTTCAGATTTCATCTTAGATGTTACTTCCTTTAGGAAGCTCTCTCTGCTCCTCCTAAATTGGCTTAAATGGCACTTCTGTATGCTTGCTCCCAAATCATCCTGTTGTTACCCCTGTCATAATTCTTGAACTTGTCCGTTTACCTGCCTACCTCCTTGAGTAGATTGAAAGCTCCTTGCAGGTAAGATTTGAGTCTTTTGCACGGTTTTGTTTCTCACTGCTGGGAATGAGGATTGAAGTTGGTTTCCTCCACACACACACTTTAAAATGAGACCTCATACTTCAAAATTGGAACCCACCGTAGTAGACTCATTATCTTTTCTGACACTTTTCCAAACCTGCCTTATCTAAATGAGGTTCAGACTGTAATGCAAGATTTCTAGACTCCAGTGTAGTCTAGATTGTGCTGCTTCCCAACAGCTATCTATGTATGATAGCATGGGGTGGTCCATATAACACTCAGGGTGGTTGATTACTTCATCATTATTTTAAAAGGAAATATACAGAATTTGTATTGATGACCTAGTGTGTACACCATGTACTGTCTTTCCCCAGATCCTGAGAGTGCGTAAATAATTAGCAGTCTGCTCACTTACTGCTATATGTGTGGGAAAGCCATGTGAGAAAAGAAAAGCCAACCAACTCTCAGTCATGCCTAACACTGATATCAGTGTTTGACATTATCGCCTTTATCATAAAATAGTCTTTTTTACACTTAGCCATTTAAGTTTGAGCATTGTATATTGTGTGGTATTTTGCATGATGTTTTGAAATAATCACCACCCTCCTATCATTTTTTTAAGGCTTTTGCTCATGTGTCCAAGTTGTTGTCACAGTGTAAATTTGATCTATTGGAAGAACTTGTGGCCAAAGAGGTAAAGTATACTTTTAATTTTCCTTTAAAAATAAATGTATTATTCTCTTGCAGTAGAATGGTATACAGTGCATTATCTCTATTTATGTATAAAAATAATGTGTGCCATCAGCTAAAGTAGAGTCCCTGTATTTCTTTTGGGTACTTTGGGTCATGTGAAGGCATAGGGTGACTTGCTCTTTAAGGCATAAGTAAGTAAATATGATGTTTTTCACTGGTTCTCATATAGAATGTTTTGTTAGGAGTTATTTGGTTGAATAACTAGATGATTTTCAGCCTTTCTTTTGAAGATGAGTAAATATGGTAGTAAATTTAAAAATAGGTTTAGAAAAATTCATTCCATTAAGACTTCATTGTGCATTTTGAAAAGCTTTTGAAATTCAATATGTGAATTATACTTTGTTTTTTGCCAAACTTAGGTGCTACATGTACTGAAAGAAAAGGTTACTTCACTACCTGACAACCATAAAAATGCCCTTGCTGCTGATATAGATGAAATTGTATACACTTCAACAGGAGACATCTCCATTTACTATGATGAGAAAGGTAATGTTGGAGTACAGTTAACTTTAAATGATACATAATTATCCAGATAAGCTAAACTACTGGATAATCATGAAATAGTGGGTGTTCATTGGTACAAGTGGGTATTTGTAGAACTTTAGAGAAAATACCATATTCATTCTTTAAAGACCTAGCTTTGGAACAGTTGAGATATGGTAACAATTTCTTATGCCCTTCTATCTGGAACACTACTCTTTAATTCACAGGAGAGACCATTGTCACTTAAGTTGATAAAAATTGTCTAAGACAAGCTGGTCCCATATATCAAATTAAAAATATTTGTGTTTCAAATATACTAACTTGAAAGAAACAATTGAGCATTTTAAATTCCCAGTTGTATGTTAAATAGAAGGAGTAAGGAGTAAAATAAAAAGCAAATGATATCAGCTAAAGATTGTTTTGAAAGTAAGATTAACTGCAGAACTCCCAAATTAGATTTGGAGACAATGAAAAAAGTTGAAAGGAACATTAGTGGTTATCTGTTTGCCCAATGCATACATTTTCCCTATGGCATTCCTGAAAATTTATTGACTTATTTGTTCCTGCTACAAATATTTACATATGTATTATGCATCAGGTACACAGGAAATCTGGCCTTTGCTTACACACTTTTCAAGGCAGTTTTGATTTGGACTCTTAATAGTTAAAATTTTTTCATTCACATGTTAATTTGAAACATTTGTGAAGGTACTTTTAAATATTTTTTCTCTCCTAATATTTCAAATTGCATCTTTGCATCATAGTCGCTACCTGATTTTTACACAGAAATTGTCATAATCACTAGGCATAGTAGCAAAGTGAATTAGGATTGAATAGAAGTCTTCTTTCTGGCAATTGGGGTTAATTAGCAACAAGAAATGTTTTTTTCCCTCTCATTTTTGGTTTGACAACGGATACATGTTGTAACTTTAGAAAATGACACAAATTGAAAATAATCTGTATAGTATACTTAGTAAATAGTACATGCTCAGTAAAGAGCTATTACTGCAATGCAAAGAGGGCAAATATATCATGAACTCCAAGAGAATTTTCTAAAAATAAAAAGGTATCAATACAGGTATCTATTAGGCTAGAATAAACAAAATTTGATCTGTAACAACTGTGTAACTACTGCCAATTTCTGATTTCATTTTGGATATATGGATGATAGATTATTGTGATTTGTATGTGTATGTGTGTTTTTTTCCCTAAGGAAGGAAGTTTGTTAACATCCTGATGTGCTTTTGGTATCTAACCAGTGCCAACATCCCCAATGAAACTTTAAGTGGAGCCGGTGTATTCCAGGTTAAGTTGGGGGATCAGAATGTGGAAACTAAACAGCTTCTTAATGCAAGCTATGAGTAAGTCTAATCACATTTCATTGTTTTCTTTCTCTAGAAAATGGAAGGTAGTATGAAGGTATGAAAACTAAAGGGAGCTTTAGGAAAA
Source organism: Eidolon dupreanum (assembly GCA_028627145.1). Classification (NCBI taxonomy): domain Eukaryota; kingdom Metazoa; phylum Chordata; class Mammalia; order Chiroptera; family Pteropodidae; genus Eidolon; species Eidolon dupreanum. The sequence continues at coordinate 143,319,671 of CM053503.1, forward strand.
AAGGATTGAAATTTGAGAAGTTATTTATGAAGATAAAAGTCATAATGACATACTGGCCATGAAGCAGGAGTGTTCAGAAATAGGAGGAGGTAATATTTCTGAATGCAATTAAACAGTGTTTCAGCTGTCGTATTGCTGCATTACAAACCACTCCAAAACCCAGTAGCTTCAGACAGCCCATTTATTTTGCCTGCTATTTTACTGCTCAGGAATTTCGGAATTTCAGCTGTGGGATTTTCTCTGCTTCGCCTGTAATTAGTTAGGTGGCAGGGGCTGGAGGATTCATTTCCACTGTGGCTTCTTTACTCACTCACATGTGCGCCACCTTGGTGCTCTTTGGCTTCTCCTCATAATGTCTCATTCTCCAAGGCCTCTCCTTGTGGCTTGGGCTTGTGGTAGTCTCATGCTAGTCCATGTTTTATGGTGGTTGGCTTCTAAGAGGCAGAAGATATAAGATGATAAACCAGCAAAGGGCTATGCTCAGGATTGGAACAAATTCATTTCCGCCGTAGTCCTCTGGTCAAAGCAGTCACAGGACCTGCACAGTTAAACAAGCTTAGACCGACTCCACCTCTTATGGAACAACAGCAAGGTAACATTGCAGGAAAACACATTGGATGGGAGATATGGTTATGGCCATTTTGGGAAAATAAAGTCTGCCATAATTGGCACATGGACTGTCCACTCACTGGACATTTTTTGACCATCTCCCATTTACCCAGTGTCTGGTTCAGATACAAAATTGAAGTGTTCTTGCCCTGAAGGAGGTACCATCTAGTGGGGGGTTAGCAAATTATTAAAAAGACACTATGGTATATTTTTATGCTAATAAAATTTGGAATGGTGAACAAGTTAAGCAAGTCAATGGAGACACAATTACATATTTAAATACTTATTTAATTTGAATTTACTGACTTTTCCCTTTGTAGACATCATTTATAATTAAAGAACACACACTATAATCAATACTAACCTTTGGTGGTTCTGATAATAGTTCCTACTAAGACCATGGACAGCTCATAAACACTGTTATTTTCAAGACTGACCTAATGTGGATAAACCAAATTCCATTAAAGTGCTGTTTTCATCAACGTAGTCCAATTTATTTCTCCTCATATTAGGTATATGTTATAGCTAGTTTTTAACCACAGTATAATACTCCAGTTTTTCTCAAGGACTGACAGATTGTGGAGTATAGATCAGTCCATTGAAAATGTACTTTGATTTTGTGAGATATTTTTTTGTTATTGAACTGATTAAACTTTTTTACTTTTGATTTTCATTTTACTTTTGATTTTTGACCATTAGCTTATTTCCAAAAGCTGCCTCTAATGTACACTTGCAAATTACATAGCTACTAAGAAGTATTTGGACTAATGTAAGATTCACATTATTTGTAATTTTTTTCCTAGATTTCAGAGGGAGTTTACACAAGGAGTTAAGCCTGCCTGGACCATTGCACGGATTGATCACTCAAAGTTGTTAGATTAAGCTTTCCTGGAAAAATCAGCTTATTGGACTTTTAGCAATTGCTGTGAAACACTGAGGAAGAAAAGTTTTGGATCAACTGATCTTCACTTACTCAAGTCTGTAGATTACTTTTGTATTATTTCAAAATACTCTTTGTAGTATATTAGCATGATACAATAAAGCATTTTCCACAGATTATTGTCACCTTCTGTAAAAGAGATCAAAATAAACTACAACAGCCTATCGCTGCTGTCATATTCAGTAGCACTTTTAATGTTACATATATATGTGTATATACACAAACTAATTTGATAGATAATAAAGATATTTAAATGTTTCTAAATTAATAGTTCTTAAATATTTTATTTTTGATTAATATATCAATAATTCAAGAATGTATAAGGCTTATTTTTAAAAATCAGTGCTGCTATTTGACTGCCCCTGGTCACCAGCTAGATGAGAAGGCGGAATGGATTTAATTATAGCAGATTGGTTACTGCAAAACTAAAGATCAGTGAACTTGAAACTTTTTAAAGTACAAAGAGAAAAAAAAAAAGGAACAGTCCCTCAGCCAACAATGGGATAATATCAAGTCTTTTAACACCTGTATTTGGAGTCCTAGAAGTTGGGTAGAAGAGAGAAAAACATAAGAAGAAATGTCAAAATTTTCTTAATAGAAAATATAAATCCACATATCCAAGAAATTCAACAAGCAGGATAACACATAAAGAAAACTTCACTGAGGTACATCATAATCGAATTTGTTGAAAACCAGACAAAAATAAAAAATCAGCTGGAGAAAAAGCTCCATATAGAGAATCACTACATTTTTTTTGCCCCTCAGGGTGTGCAGATTAGAGACTGGACATGAAATCTTTAAGATGCTAAAAGAAACCTATTGACCTAGAATTCTATATTTATCAAAAACGTTCTTAAGAAAAGGTGAGAAAAGACTTTCAGACAAGGAAAAGAGAATTTGTTGCTAGTGTACCTATTTTATGAGAAATGTTAAGAACCAAAATGAGTAGAATATAAGATTTAGAAATGGAATCATGCATATTAGACAATTGATTTTTATTTTAAGGAATTGGTTCACAAGGTTGTAGAGGCAGAACAGGCCAGCAGCCTGGAGACCCAGGGAAGAGCTGGTGCTGCCGTTTGTCTGAAGCAAGTCTGCCAGCAAGATTCCTTCTGAGAGAATCGTCTTTCTATTACGACTTCAACACATTGGGTGAGGCCTACCCATATGATGGCGGGTATTTTGCTTTATTCAAAGTCTGCTGACTTAACCGTTAATCTGAAAAATACCCTTGTAGAAATATCTAGAATAATGTTTGACTAAATATCAGTACAGTGACATCTTTTTTTTTTATAACTTGGGAAATGCCAAAGGTTTTAGGAGCTCTGGGCCAGAAATTGGGATAAAGACCACATACATATTATTATATAGTATCACACACACACAGTTTTTATCTAAAGCATCTGAAAGTAAGTTTTAGACATACCATTGTTTTAAATCACTAAGTTTGAAGTAATTTGTTACATCAGCAACGGGAAATTAATATACAACATGGTCCTTGCATGAATCAGTGTTAACATTACAGTTGGAAAAATGATGATTCTCTAATTCTGTGTCTTCTACTGGCATCCTTCTATAAAAAGGGAAGGTCTCCCCTTTATTATTTTTTTAAACTACTACAAACATTAATTTTAATCATCCAATGTAGTATCAATTACAGTTATTCTTCTTGAGGCTTACATAACCCCTAGTTTTGCCAGTGGGAACCCCTACAATCCATCTGCTGTGACAGGTTAAAGACTAACATGACCCTGTTAGTCTTTGGGTGCTTCTGCACTTTCTGCATAAATATGTCCCCAGATCTTTTGTCCATTTCCCACCTCATCCTGAAAAATCAGTGATTTCTCCAAAGAGTTATGATTTCTTCTCAGGGCAATTGCTATACATTGAATGTTTGTTCTCCCCACCCCCAAAATTTATATGTTAAGTTCCACTCCTCAATGTGATGGGAGAAGGGACCGTTGGAAGAGATTAAGTCATGAGGACGGAGCCCTGTGAGTGGAATTAGTGTCCTTATGAGAAAGAACCCAGAGAGCTTCCTCACGGCTCTGCCATGTGAGAACAAAGCGAGAAGATAGCTAACAAGGAAGTGGGCCCTCATCACACACTAAATCTGCCGGCACCTTGATCTTGGATTTCCCAGCCACCAAAACTGCGAGAAATGTGTTTATTGTTTAAGCCACCCAGTCTTTGGTATTTTTGTTACGATAGCCTGTACAAACTAAGAGGTGACATTCAGAAACCAAGAATTGGACATCTCAAAGTGTTTTGACATGTCTGCAAGAGAATGTTCATATTTATAAATATCTCAGATTTTGGATCATTTATCTAAAGGAATGTTGGGAATGCTAAACACGGACTATCTGCCTTATTTCTGTCAACCTTACATAAAATATTCCTCCTCCATTGCTCTATGCCCTAAACCAGATTTTTTTTAGTTTTTAGTACTTATCACATCTAATGTAGTAATAATACTACGTTGATTTGTTCCATTGTCTGTCTTTCCAACTAAGGCAGGAACTTTCATATCTTGGTTCTGGCACAATATCTGGTATATAGTAGAGCTCAATAAATATTAGTTGAATAAATAAATAAATGAGTGAGCCTCACTACTGTTGAGTTTCCTGACTCACATAACAGGAGCATTTTCCCTCTTGCTTTTGATTTTGTGCCTTAGCAAGCTAAATGCGATTTCTTTAATCAGGTATAGTCCCCCTCTCAAGAGGTATATGGTATTATTGGATAGTGACCTGGCTTACATAGTCCTATGATAAATGTCATTTATCCTAAACACCACACGGTGGAGCTAACCATGTGTGGAATCTACTGGAATCAGCAGTAATTTTGAGTAGGTCTGAAGTCACCAAGTGACAGGAAGATTGCTTTGCTTACGGACAGATTTTTGTAGATAGATAAAGAAAACTGCTCGACAAAAATTTTATGAACAGAAGTTGTTGATGTTGAAAGGGTTAAGCTCATAGGTCAAATTGGAGGGAACTTTTCCTCACATCTCTTCCCTGGTTCCTGGAAACATAGATTATACCATTCAGTTCCTCTGTGATTAACCCCCATCCTCAGAACCCTTTTCTGAATAGTATGGTATACTAGTCAATATAATGTAAATTATGCTGTAGTAACAAAAAAATCTCCAAATCTCAGTGGATTAAGGCAAAAAAGAAGGTGTATTTTTTGTTCACACTGTATGTTCAATAAGAGACACTTGGAGACTCTGCTTGGTGGTGGCATCACCCTCCCTCCTAGACACAGCTGATGAGCAGCCACTACCTGATACTACAGCAAGTTAAAAACACAACTCTGTCTGTGGCCATGCCACCCTGAATGTGCCCGATCTCGTCTGATCCCAGAAGCTAAGCAGCATTGGGCCTGGTTAGTACTTGGATGGGAGACCACCTAGGAAGACCAGGTGCTGTAGGCATTAAAAAATATAATAATAAATAAAAATAAAACACACAACTGTGAAGAGTCTCACATAAGAAGTTACATGCTAAACTAGGAAGTGATATAATTCACTGGCCCACACATAGCCCCACTCAACCACATAGATCCAGGAAGTATAATTCTATCATGTAGCTGGAAAACAGTGAGAAACATTTTGTGAGCAGCAATGACTATCACAGGCAGCAGTTAATGGTTTCTCTTGTTTAAACCCTAGAAATGGCAATCTTAGAGCCACACAGTGCACACTATTGCCATCAGAAATCAAGAGGCTCAGGAGAAAGGAGGATTTCCCAGATCTTTTGGTGACATATTATTAGCTGAGAATTACTGACTACACTATTATAGGAACCTGAAGACGAGGGTATCTCTTCCTGTATACCAATGACTACAGTTGTCTTAAACCAGTTTTAAATGAAAAAGGCCATAGAACACCTGAATTCCATTCTCTTCATTTGATGAGATCTGCCATAGGGAGTACCTATGAAATAAAAATTCGTCAGCTAAGACCCTATATAGTGTCAGTCTGACTAGAAATTATTTACTATTTCAAAATAATAACTAAAGAACTTAGATAAAATAAGATTTTATGAGAGCACTTAATCTTAGTCATTTAATCTCACTATTTGGATAGAGTATGTAAATGATTGGTGTATCATTTAGAATTAGTTCTGACTGCATGAAACAAAAACTTTTAAAATCCTGAATTAAATAATATAGAAGTAGTTGATTTCTCTCACACATAACAGAAGTCCAGATATAGGAGGCTTTGGGTTAGTACACCAGCTCCACAAAGTCTTTGGCAATCCAGGTTTTTTCTAGGTTATGACCTTTGCCCTCATAGTACAAAATGGCTGATAGAGCTCCAGCCACCACATCCATATTCCAGGCAGTAGAATGGAGGAAAGGAAAAATGGGCAAAGAGTATACATCATCTGTCTTTTAAGATGCTTTCCCAGAGTTCACAAAACATTTTCACTTAACTTCATTGGCTAGGAATTAGTCATATGACCGCACATAATTTTTGTGGGCCAGCGAAATATAACTATAATCTTTTAGCTGGGAACATTTTATTGCTCCAAATATAACTATGGGTCCTAAGAAGAGGAGGAGGCAACTAGTAATTTTCCCTAATTGTGTTACTTGAGTCATGAACCCGTACAGACTCTGGTAAGTTTGCTTTGCCGGCTTCATTAACTGAGAGCTTAGCTCTTAGAGACTCTGGGGTCTGGTAATAGTCCTAAACATTGCCCAGTTAATTTTTAAAACCTAAATGTAACAGAGAACTCAGAAAAGTCTTTTTGATTTTAGAGCTATTTAAGGATGCTCCAAATAATATGTCCAGACCTCTGAGAGCTCACTTCCTATTGTTTACACCACACACACATTCCTGCCTACAGGACCCTGGAAACAGTTTATCCCATCTTCAAAAACAGAAACCTCCTCCTACCTGCCCACTCCGCTGTAAACCAGTCTATTGAACGTTCTATCAAAATTTACTTCATTTACTTGCTTAATAAAATACAACTCTGGCTCAGTTTTCTGAGAAGTAGGCAAAGTACTTTTTGCCTACATGTAAAGAAATCCACCAAGTATAATGAAAGAATTAGATAATCTGTTTCTTTTTATGAGCCTGTCCTTAACTTCTGACATTTTGAACTCAGAGTACCTATGGGCAAAGCTGTATGGGTTTAACAGAGCACCCTGCCTGCCTTCCACCCTGCCTATTCTGGCTTTATTGATTCTTAAAATGTGCATTGCAATATTGCATCCTACTCAGAGCACCTGAAAAGCTCTCATGGAGCAAAATGGAACTAATTGTTCTAGTCTCCCTTCCTTTTAACTTCCTTCTTATGGTACCGCATTTGAATAGCTATAGATCAGGAAGACACAATATGGTTTATCTTAAACCAGAAGTAAACAAACCCAATGATTTACTTCATTAAATAATTCATTTCTAGGAAAGAGACTTTCTATTATTGCTTTTTAAAAGAAAAAAAATTTTTAAACCAACTTAAAAGTTGTAACACATAACAAATTGCATATTTCATCTAGTACTTTGAGACAATATTTTTTCCTGGGGAGTAAACCAAGCAGTAGCATTGTCCAAAGGAAGACATTCTCTGGGGCTTTACTGGAATTTCATTTGGCTCCCAACTCCCTCCGTGCCACGACTCTCTAACCTCTCATTCCTTCCGTTTCTCAGTCGCCTGGAGCTTGTCCCTACTTTCACACCTCTTCAGGAACTACCCTTTCGCCAGCTATGCTCTTTCCTCAGATCTTGAACGGCAGGTCACCTCTCATCATTCAGGTTCCAGTTTAAATGCCAGCTCCTCTAAGAAGACTTTCTCATCATCCAGTCTGAAGCAGCCTGATCTCATCACTTTCTACCTGCCACCCTGTTTTATTTTGATCACAGCATTTATTATCATCTAACAGCTTCTTATATATTTATTTGTTTATTGTCTGGCTTGCCTCCATCAGGATGGAGACTTGCAGTTTCAACTTAGCACATCATCATATCTGACGAAATATTCTCTGCCTTACTGGTGTTTAGCTAAGACAGAGTTTCTCATTTGGGGCCACCTAATTTTTTGTTGTGGAGAGCTGTCCTGTGCACTGTAGGATGTTAAACAAAATCTTTGACCTCTACCCATTAGATTCCTCCTGGTTGTGACAAAAATGTCTCTAGACATTGCCAAATGTCCCCTAAGGGGAAAAAAATCACCAACAGTTGAGGAACACTGGTTTAGGCTATTGGCTACCTTGTTGCTGCTTTGGTAATTCAGGAGAAAATATCATCTGAAAGTAATAATAACTTTCATTTATCTGAATGCCTGTAGGTATTGGGCACTGTTCTATGGGTTTTACATTTAATCTTTACAATGATCCTTATAATAGGTACCAGTTATCTCCATTTTACAGACAAGAAAACTTGTCTAAATTGATAAACTTGTCTAAATTCACACTATTAATAAGTGGTAAACCCCAGGATTCAAACTGGACAACAGGCTTCAGGGCTGCTGTGCAAGTCTCTTTGTCCTGACTCCGCTGGCAGAGACGGGGCATCAGATGGGCTCCCCATTCTCCCAGCCCCCAGTCATTCATTCAGAGCGACCATGGGCAAGTGACAACTTTCTACTCCAAGCCTCAGTTGTCTCTGTAAATAACAATTAATATAATAATAATTTCCATGCAGGGTTGCTTTAGGAATTAATTTCAATAGCATATGTTAAAGTGCTTAGCCTGGTTTTTGGCTCGTAGTAAGTCCTAAATTCGTTTTTCCTCTCCTTCCTTTTTCTGTGGCTCTAAGCTCCAAGCATTGAAAGCAGGTCCTAAAAACTTTGGTCAGAGAAGCCCATGGGGGAATCTAACCATTAAGCAATCTGTGCAGTTTTCATTTTTGTTGACCAGGAGTAGGGGAAGTAGAAGCATCAGCCCCCTTAGAAATAGCCTATCAGGCTGGCATCTTATCCTCTTCAGCTAATGACCAATAGCACAAACCTTCAGCACTTTCCCATTAGGCCAAATTTGGCTTTTAAATCTGGACTGATTAGATACCCCGGGGCCTCGCTGACAAGCAGCCTTCCCGCTCCATTTCTTGATGTGTGTCAGTACTTTAATTGCCTGACCTGTTGTTTTTTAACATGGGCAATTAAATGAGTTTTGGTTGAAGAAGAGCATGAGCCTTTTGGCCAGCAGGGGGCCTCCTTTGCTAACATAACTGACTGGGTGCTCAGGCTAGCCCACAGAGCACCCCCCAAAATTAGGTACCTTTGAAAAGTTTGCTTAGAACAGGGGTTCTAAACTTGGGGGCCACTAAACTCCACAGATAGAATTCTATGAACTTCGATGGGGAAAAAACTTTATTTTCACTAACTTCCACCTGAAATGTAGCATTGTCTTTTATTATGAATGTAAGCAAGAAATCAAAGCTATTTATTTGCAGATCTCACTACAGTTGCCGCAGAGATCTTGAAATATCGCTTATATCCCTCATAACTTCAAAATTACTGTAGCTAGAGGACCTGCTGCTGCATCTTGTTATTTAATACATTAATAAAGAAGCACGTATGGACCATAGCACAAATTTATCATTTTTGTTGATGGTATTTTAATATCATCAGTTTGCTTTGTCATCTTATGTATTTTATTTTATCTAGTTTAAAACATTATTCTGAGAAGAGGCCCATGGAGTTCACCAGACTGTCAAAATTTATTCATGGTACAAAAAAGGGTTAAGAACACCTGGCTGAGAGGCTACTGGGGTGGTCTCTGGAGGGAAAAAAGTTATGTCTTCAAGGGAGTCCTTATACTTATACTTTTAGTCATGTCTCATCTCTTGCCCTTCTATCTCTTCTGGTGACATAAAGATGTGTCACACATATTAACACTATTAGCTACAATGCTTGGGAGTGTACAATTCACATCAGAATGAAATGTTGGTGTATTCAGAATTGAGTTGACTAAATTTTAGTACATCCAGGACGCCTGTCATCCCGGCCTTGGAGGGAAGGGGCTTAGCTTTTCCAGCGGCCTTCGGCTTCACATTTTTGTTATGCTTGGTTCATTTCCAGGGCTCAGGGATCTTCTGAAATCATGTTTCTCTTTATACTCAGCACTGGGATTTGCTTAATTTTCAGTGAGAAGGCCTCAGCACTCTGGAAGTGTTGCTTCCAGAATCAATTCTTCTTCCACTCCATAAGAAAGAACCTGTAATACCGATTCCAGAAGGAAAAGAAGTGGGCACTCTAAATTTCTTTCCCCAGATTCTTCTGTTTCTTTTCACTCAGAGAAGTAAGGCCACACTGGGGAGATGGCCAGATGGCCCAGGCTGAAGTGTCTAGTTTTCCTGACCAATGCTGATAGCTTATCCCAAGCATTGGCCTCTGAGGGCACAGTAACCAATGAGCTCAGCAGACAACTGTCATCTTAGCACTCTCTCTTCGCTTTTGTGAACCTCCTACTTTTTCTCCACAGCCTCTTCCCCAGCTATTCCTCAGGCCTGCCCATTCATTCTCAAATCAAACCTTTTCTTTATTCCCTGAAAACAAACAAACAAACAAACAAAAGACAATGACCCCTGCAGCAACAATAATAACAAAACAAAACAATAATCACCTCTGTATTTATTAAAGACCTAGAATATGTAAGTATTGTATGGGGCTCTTCACATTTACCCCCCTAACCAGCTATCATCAGTTGATAGTGCACCCCTCACCATTCACGTCCACCTGGAACCTTAGAATTTGAAAATAGAGTCTTCGCAGATATAATATATAAGGAGCGGGATTAGATCATTTAGGATTAGGGTTGGCTCTAAATTTAATGGCTGATGTCCTTATAAGAAAAGGAGAGAACACAGAAACAGAAGGACACGTGAAGACGAAGCAGAGATTGGAGTTACACTGCCACAAGCCAAGAACAACGATGGCCACCAGAAGCTGAATGAGGCAAGGATGTGTTCTTCCCTAGAGGCTTCAGATGGAACATAGCCATGTTGATATTTTGATTCCAGTCTTCCATCCTCCAGAACTATGAGAGAAAAAGTCTCTGTTATTTTAAGCTACCCAGTTTGTGGTACTTTATTATTACAGCCATAGAAATTAATACATCAGCCAATGAGATGGGGATTCTTACCTCCATTTGTCAAATGAAGAAACCTAGGCTCAGCAGCTGAGTATCTGCATGGATTTGCACAGCTGGTGAGGAACTAGGCATAGAACTCCAACTTTCCTTCAGTAATATTAGGTTCAGTTAGTTATCGACTTTGATGGTTGATTAAAGTACAGTCAGGTGCCTGCCACCTAATGACAGGGATATGTTCTGAGAAATGCATCATTAGGTGATTTTGTAATTGTGTGAACATCGTAGAATGAATTTAGGCCAACTTGGATGATATAAGCCTATTACACACCTAGGCTATATGGTTTAACCTATTGCTTTGCAGGGGAGGAAAAATATTTTTCCCTCTATTAGTCTGGGTTCTTGGCTGAAACAACCCTGTAATAAAAGACAGATTAACAGAAGAAAAATGAACAAAAGTTTGATAATATATACCTTCTGTATACATGAGAGAAACCCAGGAAAAATGAGTAACTCTTCCAAATGGCCCAAGCCATCACATTAAATAACATCTTCAGCTAAAGACAAAGAAGATATTGAGTGGGGGCGGGGAGTCAGTTAAGGGAAGTTCCTAGGAAAAGCACTGTAAACAAGGCTATGGTTGTTATGCAGATTTAAGTCTTTGTCTTCCACGTTGAGAAGAATTTCTAGAGGTGAGGTCATCCCCCTCTTCCTGCTACAGTGAGGGAGACACTACTACAAATGGAGGTTTCCCTGACAAAAGTCTCTCACAAGAGGTCATTTCTACTTGGTTTTCAGAGCTTTTCCCATGTCTGCTGCTCCTTAAAATTAACCAGCCTAAAATAATCCTTAAGCCAAAGAACCATAATTTGGGGTGACAAATTATGTCCCCCTACAGCTCCTAGGTTACAAACCCATTGGTCCAGCATGTTACTATGCTGAATACCGTAGGCAATTGTAACATAATGGTAAGGATTTGTGTAATGTGTTGTGCTATGCACAATCAGGACGCCTGCGACAGCACCAGACGGTAGGAATGTTTTGGCTCCATTATAATCTCATGGGATCACCGTTGTATATGTGGTCTGCCTTGATAAACATCATAATGCAGCACATGACTGTAATTCATTCTCAAGTTTGAGGAGGACATTCGGCACAAGCTGTGGTCAGTGCGTTGTAAAGAGGAATATAGAATTCCCAAAGGACTTCCAGCCTATCTGGGGGAGGGAAAGGGAGAAACATGAGCAGTTCTCCACCCACTTTCTGCTTAACTATCCTTGGAGTAAATTACATGGAAGCTACTACATTCCAGGCCCATTCCTTGGGAAGGTTTGCTCTCCTCCCTTCACTTTCATCCCAATTCAAATTATTTTATGGGGTTCTGCAGATGTACAAATGAAGAATCAAGATTTCTCTTTGAGACAGGCCTGTTATTGTTATAGTAAACCCTCTATTTCCCAGAAGGCTGGAATTCGAAAGTCTGTTAGGAACTTTTGTAAGCCCAAAGTGTCACTATGAAAGTGCTGGCTGAAGTCATCTGCTGGTGAACAGAGACTTGCTTTTGTTCAGGTGCACATTTTTTTTTTCCATGGGAAATTTCTAGAAAAATGAGTGTCTCGCGTTATAAAATCACTCCATTCCTGAGGCTGTGGGAGGTTTTGCCATATTGCACATGCCAGGCCCTCTAGTGTGGTATGAAGTTCCAAGGAATGTTAGACACCTGTGGGCCCCAGATGATGTCAACATGGTATGTGGATGGCCTGTGACTTACTGTGGTGATGCTTCTAGGAATTCAATGTTGTCAAGTCACTTGGCTGAAGACCCGGAAGTTTATCAATGTCCCTATCCCTGGTTTGTCAAGAGTTACAAGGTTATATACTGACAAGAGAGTTTTTATTCAAAAAATAGGATTTCTAAAACAAGGTAAATTTTAGTCTTAGCAGTCCTGATACTGTCACTTTAAGTAAAACTCATCACAAGTTCAAATCCCAGCTCAGCTAGGTGTCCTCAGGCAAATTCTGAAGCTTCCCAGGGCTCTGAACCTTTCAGTTAAAAAAATACTAACCCATCTCAAGGGTCTGTGGTAGACTGAAAATTTTTAAGTCAAACAGGATATAAAAATGAGAAAAAAATAACGTAATAAAACATGTGCGTTAGCTCTGTCCCAATTTAATATTAAAGATTATAGTGTAGACACCAAGAAGATTCATTTGATGTGAATCCTGAGAAGGAATGTACAGAACATAAAGAAATGAGGACTTTTTGGACTTTATAAAATAGATTCCATGAGAGCCGTGACAGTAACATTAACTTGCACATAAGGGGAAGGCCCTTTACATGGGGTGTAAGCAGATCAACCAAAACCACAGAAACGTCAGCCTCCATCTGCAGGAGCTGATAAGCCTGAGGATACCACCTTGTAATGATCTCATAAGCTGAACACCTTAGACAGATGATGCTCAAGCCTGACCCAATAGCATCACAGAGGGTGTGTTAGGGTGGAAGAGTGACCTTCTGACCCATCATAACTACTGGCTTCGGACAGACACACAGTTCTCTGGACTACCAGTCAATAGAACTCGGTTTGGAGACGCCAAGGACTTTCATCTTTTCTCTCTGTCGCGTAAGACTCTGTACGTCCTTCCCCCTTTGTGTGCGTTGTCTGTTAACTTGTGTGGGTACCTGATCGATTTATCTGAGAAGATTCCACTCAATAAACCTGGCATTGTGGAAAGACACAAAAGCATTCAAGACTTTCTTCATAGCTGCTTTTCTTGCTTACAACAAGGAATTTATCTGCTGAGATGGACTCCCTCATGGTCAACCGAGGGCCCAAATTTTATAAATAATAGAGCCTAGTGGCCATTTGCTGATGGGCCTCCTTCTGTATACTAGGAAGAACCTCAGACTGAACTCTTAGCTTCTTGCACTATGCCCTGCTTGCTTAAGCCATCTGGGTCAAGCGCCTTTTACTACCAACGGATTGAGACCTGCTCTGTCCAATAAGAACTGCACAATTTGGATACTTCATTTACGTAAAATGGAGCTAATTGAGAACCAGAGTGGGAACTTTCGCTATAGAAGGTGGCCTCACCTTTGTCTAGGTGGAATACAAGTTAAATTGCTACCTGAATCTGTGTTTCCTGGGCTGCAGCTCCTTTTTGCTCAAATAAATGACTTTTATTCTTTATTACAGTCTAAAATTAATTTTGGTTTACAATGGCGAGATGTGGATATGACCACAGAACTACTTTCCAAAATCAGAAAACAGATTATCCTAGATAAATGTTTTAAAAAGCTGTTGATCCCCTTCCTTTCATTTCCCATCTAATTCTTAGCAGGAGAATAGATGATAGGAAATAATAACTTGTGTCAATTTGGCTATTTTTGTACTTACGTACAAGATTGTGCTATTATCAAGCTTGTGAGATTGGGGGTCTGTAATTATGTAAGAGGAGTCTTTCTTTCTAGTTGTGTATTAGCCAGGACCCTGAAGCTCTTTTGTATTAGAGTCCTAGTGTCTTACGGAAGGAGCCTTCAGTCTGTTGGTCTAACCTCCTCATTTGACAGGAAAATGGAGGCCAGAGAGTGTTGTAGCCTCTTCAGGCTTCATTTTCCTCATCTGCAAAATGACGATCCTCATGTCAGACAGTTTTTCTATATTTTAAGCACATAGAAGGGTGCCTGGCATGTGATAAGCCTCATGTAAATGTTAGAGAGGCAGCAAACCTTGGAATTCAAGAAGAAATCTGTATATATCAGATTGCTGGGTTCATACTCTGGTTTTCCCCTTACTACTCTGTGACATTGGGTAGATGAACTAAAGTCCCTTTTCCTCATAGAACTGTTAAAAGGATTAATTTATTTAATATATATAAAACTATGCCTGACTCATGATAAGCATCACAGAAAAATTAATTCTTATTGTTATTTTAAAAGTGAGTATGTGATTTATATGAGATTCTCCATTTAGTGGCAGAGCCAGAAATAGAATAAAAAATATTAAGTGCTAACTGTGCATGCTCTCTACCAAACCAATGATCTTTTCTAAGGAAACTAGATACACATAAGCACAGTGTCCATTTCTAACTTCTTTGAGGCCATTTCTGACTCCTGTGATTATGATAGAGATGAATTATTTATTTCATCCACCAGGATCATGGAGTTTGCAGTACAGCTTAATCAATAAGCTGTGAATAAGGATCATCAATAAGCTATACACGTCCCTTAACTGAAAAAGAAGCGCTGCCACTTGTCTCCATTAGGGGGCGCCAGAGGGAGACAGAATGGTGGAAGGAAAAGGAAGACTTAGCCACTTCCTGTTTGCTCAATGTTCCGTTGGGGGTTGCCCAGCAATGGCACTTTATCCTAACTCTTCCCCAGGGGCAGTGCATTCCAATTTGCAGTTTCCCCAACCTTTGCAGACACCCCCTTGTCAGAGATTTGAATCTGTCCTCTGAGATCCTGAGGCACCAGACCAGCACCAGCCAAACTCCCTTTCAGGCTCCTAAAATTTAGTAATCTCAGCCTCCTCGCTTTGTTCCTCAGCCCTAGATGGTGGCTGCTTTGTGCATTTATTACCTCTGTGATACTTTAGTGTCCCTTTTTTGCCTTTTCCACTCTTTTATACTTAGTTAAAAATTCTTTATGTTAAATTCTCAGTGTTAAAATACTTAGAGTGGTTTTTTTATCTTCTGATGAAGACTCTGGCTGATACATGCATGAATACGCATGTATAAAAATTTAAAAATTACAAATAGAGGCAAATCAAGATCCTTAATCATCTCCTCCCCCTTGTCATACTGTTTGTAGCCATATAAATTAGCTCTCCTTTCCATTCCCTAGAGGAAATCATAGTTACTAGCAGGTATGTGTCCATCCAGAACTTTAAAAAATACATTTACAGATATATGGAGTATGATCACCTAATGAAAACATAATGAAATAATGTAGTATAAATATAACCATAATCAGCATTTTAGAGACCTTTTTCTCTTTCCTAAGAAAATTGATTTCAATTTTCAAATCTTAATTAGATCCCAGTTCTCAAATGTTAATCTGATTCTCCTTCTTCTCACCACTCAGAATGCCATACTGTCCCCTCAACTCTTTCATTTTTTCCCCTGTGCTCTTGATATAACTTATGGTAGGTATATAGTAAGTGTACAATAAGTGGTGGCTGTTATTATTATCACAACAGAACCTCACTGCCTGGCTGCCTTAGAATAATAAGGTTCAATGAGCTCATTATAAGATGCTTGTGTATAGTTCACTAACAAAACCTACACTTATTTTTAATCCCTTTAACAAAAAGTGCAATGAAAGGTATTTAGGGAAAACATAGAACATACAAGACATTGTTCTTGCCTTTGAATTTCTTATGATCTAGTTGGGTTCCCCTCCCTTGAAGTTAAACTGTACCAAATGAATATGAAAGGTAATACATGCTGGAAGAGTTCAGAACAGGAAGAAATCACTTTTAACTGGAGAAGCCATCAAAGACTTCACGGAGGACGTAATTTAAAGATCGCTTTGGTTATTCCAGATCCTTTGCAATTTCATAAAAACTTTAAAATCAGATTTCAAATTTTAAAAATCTGCTGGAATATTGAGATTTGTTGACTCCAAAGGTCAATTTGGGAAGAATTTACATCTAAACAATATTGAGTCTAGTCCTTGAACACGGACGGACTTAATACCTGGACTTCCAGACAACATTAGAGAGAAGTGTTTAGAATGGACATCCTTGTCCTATACTTGACTTTGCAGAGAAAATATTCAACCTTTTACTATTAAGTATGTTGTTAGCAGTAGGGTTTTTTTTTTAGATGCCCTTTACCTGGTTGAGGAAGTTTTCTCTTATTCCCGGTTTGTTGAACATATTTCTATTAAAATTGAATGTTAAATATTGGTAATGTGGTAAATCACATTGTAAACCAACACTGTATTTCTAAAATAAATTCCATTCAGTCATGAGTATAATCCTTCTAATATGTTACTGGATCCCATCTGTTTTCATTTTTTTTGAAAGGTTTGCATCTATTTTTAGGAGGGATATTGGTAATTTCCTTTTCTTGTAATAGCTTCCTTGTCTAGTTTGAGTATCTGGATTATGCTGGTCTAATAAAATATGTTGGGAAGTGAAAAAAAAGTAAGACTTTACAGAGGAGACAGAATTTGGGCTGAATCTTGAAGATGGCTTGGACTTGAAATATCAGAAAAGAAAAGCCAAGGAGAACTTTAAGATGTCTGAGCTGTGTGATCTAGACTCTATCACAGTGAAACAAATTACTTTCTGCATCCTGGAGCAGGATTACACAAAATCCACCATGAGGTGGATCTAAGAAGGGAACTAGCTGTACATAATCTACGTCATAAGGTAGCCCCAAGAAGAACAGTGTCTGTTTTTCCAGTCTAGGGTGGGATGGTTCTATACTGTCTTGTCCAAGGCGTTATTAAATTCTTTTTCTCTTTTCTTTATCCTTTCCACAGTTGAGACAATTATCCCACTGTTCTCTTTTTCATTCAACACCACTCAAGGGTCCTCTCCCACCTCAAAAACTCCAAACTCTCTTCCAAAAAACAAACAAGCAGGAACATATTTTTTTTAACTTACTTTCTTATTCACCTGAATTTGTAGACTCTGGTCTTACATTCAAGTCAAGCAGCCCTGTTGCATTATCATTCGTAATCCCTTTAGATTTTTCCTTAACATCTCAATGAAATTCTCTCATAAATCCCCTTCTTTGCTGACCAAGTGCTGTGCGGTTGCTGATTTTGCAAGATACGTGCTAATGTAAAGTATGTCTCCTTTGAGTCTCTATCACTTGGTTGCTCTCTGCTCCACCTTCTCCATATTTATGTCCTTATCAGAGCCGCACACAGTATTTCAAATGAGCCTCAGTATTCTTCCTACCAGGCCCGAATACTGACTGTAATCCGATAGCCTATCTCAAAATTGGTTTGAGGGTTCTTTTATTCACTGTGGTTAAAATCGCTTGCCTTGTAAATGCCAGAATATATTTTTTTTGCAGATTAGGGTTTTTACAAAGAATGGTGTCAAATTCTTTCTGGAAAGGTGTTTAAATTATTTGGAGAGGCTGTTTCAGCCATTAACATTTTCCTTTGCCGGTTAACCTCACAGGTGTGCAGAACAGTGTCCTCACTGAAAATTTGTGATTTCTTAGTAATTAATCATAACTTTCTTAGCAATTCTCACATTCAAGCTGTGGCTTAGAGCTTCAGAACACTTTTCCCCTGCTGTTGAAATCACGAAGTCCATTGCCTCCCAGATCCTTTCTAAAAGCCTCTCTTAACAGAGAGGAAGCCTTCACAGCTTCTGTCCTATTCAGCTGTTGCCACTGATAATTTCAAAGACATATTCACAGACTCTGCTTTGCATCAGGCAGCTGTTATGTGGTTACTGAGTGTTTGTGTGAAAGTTTGTGGCTTTATATCTCCTTTCAAGTTTCCACTTGCATGTAGGATTGTCTGTTTGGGAAAGGTTGTGTGCTTTCCCTCCAGTGCAGCGTGTTTCCTGTTTTCCTTGGGAGGGCTCTGTGCTGTAATTATTTTTCCATTCCAAGTTTCTTCTAGGATGATTTACTTAACTGTTTGGATGCCTTCTCTGTGTCTATATTTGCATTTCTACAATTCAATTTTGGCACTTATTTCATATGGGTATAACACATTTCACTTCTGACTTATCCATATCATTTCTCTCTACTCAGTTTATCTGTGCACATGCCACATCCTTCCAGACCGAAGACACAAAACCTCAGTTTTGCTTTTCTGGTGCTTGGATTGATGTCAAGATGATTTATGAAGCACTCTCATCCCAGCACCATGGGCAAATGGTACCATCAGTTTAGCAGCTTCTGAGCTGCTTACCTGGACTTGCCTATTGATTAAGTCCACTACCAGATGTAGTTCATTCCATATGCTCCATCTAGCAAGCCCTGGTTTATAAGCCAGTCATTTACGATGAGCATCATTTCAGTCATCATTGCATGATGCGCCTTTGGCACTTTTTTGATTCACATTCATACACTGCAGTCACCTGTAATTAAATCCTGTCGCTGTTGCATGAATTATTTTATCTAGTCATATTTAATTCACCTCCTTCTTCTTTTGGAAATCTCTAGTGAGCTTCAGGCCTCATCCTGGAGATCTTTTGTCTATTTCTGAAGCTAGAGCTAGATTGATTACACATTCTGGCCTTTGAATACTTTGTGCTAGTCCTCATGCCAAGAATAAAAAGCAACCTATTAGCAATCTAGTTTTCTCCTTTCTTTCTTTTGTGGGACTCAAAGTTTTTCAGATCACTGTATTCCACCTGAAGGTGGTAAGTGTTTCTATAGACCAGGGTTTCTTAACTGGAATGATTTTGTTCCTCAGAGACATTTTGCAATTTCTGGAGACATTTTTGGTTGTTTACAACTAGTTGTAGGGGGGTGAAACTGGCATCTAGTGCAGCCTACAATTCAAATGACAGCTCCTCACAACAAAGAATCATTTAGCCCCACATATTAATAGTATTGAGGCTGAGAAATGCTGCACTAAACCATATGATTCTAGATGTACTTAAATATGGTAATAATATATCTCTATATGTACCTTCTCGGATCTCTGACATTGGCTCTCTGGGTTCAAGCACCATCAGACTATCTTTTGATAATTATCTGTATTTTCAACTCCAGTTTTTAGGATTATGCATCTGAATGATTGAAGTTATGTGTGCTATTTATTATTAATCCTTGCTACCTTCTTAATTTAGTTAGATATTATTCTTTTGAGCAGAAAAGAAAATTATAGCCAGCTCGTGTACATTTCATTCATTCACTCACAACTATTTTTGAGCACAGGCACCATGCTATGTGCTGGGGCAATGAACAAAATTAATACATGTTTTTTTTTTTTTCAGTCTTTAAACTTATAGTCTAGTCAGGGAGACTGACAAAATTGAGAAAAATATTATGAAGAAAACCGAGTGTGGGGATACAAAATCATAGGAGGGAGAGAAGAAGGGGAAATGGGAACCAGTTCTTAATTTAGATAGGAAGTCAGAGAAGACCTCTCTGAGGAGGTGACATTCTGGCCAATGAAGATCCAGTAATGCATAAACAGAGATAGAAGGGAGAACATGTGAGAAGAATCCTAGGCCAGAAGAAGCTCGGTGTGCAGGAGGGACTGGTGTAGCCATCTCACAGTGAGCAAAGGAAAGAGGGCACTATCCAAGGGCAGGGAGAAAAAGGAAGGCTACCCCATGCAGGTCTTTTCAAGCCATGGAAAACAGTGGATTTTATTCAAAGTGATTCAAGGTCTCTCCTACCTCTATAATCTCCATCAGTCCTTATTTCCCTCATTCTTTAGTTGCTGTTTCCACAATATTATGTAGATGATACACAACAGCCCTTCTTCTAAACTTACAGAAACTCTGAAGCTTCCAATGCATTGGAAGCTTTAACAGGACAGTGATATCATCTGATTATATGTTAAAAGATCATTCTGGCTGGTGTGTGAAAAGCAGGGAGAAGAGAGAAGATAAGGAAGAGGCTGGAATTGGCTGTGGTGGCAGTCTGGGTTTGGACTAGACTGTTGGCAGTGGAGACGGAGAGAAGGAGGTGGTTTGGAGAGATCTAACTAAATATCTTGCCTATAGATTGACTTTAGGGGGTTGCTTTTACTACAAAACTACTCAGTGAAGGGGATAAAAGGACTTTGGGTCATCTACTGACATAAATATCAGTCCAGAAGCCCCCTCGATTCTCACTTCTGAATCTCCCTGAGATTTCCCTGAAGGTGGAGAAGATAAGAAGCAGGAATACATTTAGTCATTTACTATGACCAAATGTCCTCCACTGACCCAACCTAAGGAGGTAGTACTCAAGAAAGCAAAGAAGGGTGTGATAAAAGAGTTGGTAGTAAAAGCCATGCAGAGAACAAGAATATAGCTCTCCTCATCAGAGAGATTGTGGCTGGCCCCAGTGGACAGGCCCCAGCTGCCTTCAAAGACTTAGCTTACAAAGGAGTCATCTTAGGAGAGACAATTAACTGGGGGCAAAGACTGGTCCTATCTGACATTGTTCTGAAGAGGAAATCCACAGGAAGAGCAACAACCTCTAGATTCTCCATCTTGCCATGGTAGTGGGACAGTCCTAGCTCTATTCTTTCTAGAACACTTGCCTTGTATCTCAGTCATAAGCCACAGAAAAATTAATGCAAATCGGTCTGTTTATAATCCCATTCCCCCTAATCTAAGCAAGCCAACAATGGGTCAGAGCTCTCTCTAAAGTATAAATTTTTCTGTATTCAGAGACCAAGTTTTCTTGGCCTCAATGGTTTAGAGTACAACAGCTTGTACTGAGAGCAAAAGAGAAGCTACTTCAATCACAGAGCCCTGAGCTCTGGGGAGTCAGCTCTTATGTTTCTTGGGTAATCTAAATATGACCTTTCCAAACATTTTCATCTAGAGAAAATGGTTTCAATCTCTTTCACCAGGGGAACATAGTCCTTTTATTATTTTCTTCATTGTTTTTGAGATGTGTAAGGTTTCCTATGTGCTCAAAGTTGTTCTTTGGAAATCAAGTCAGATTACCCCTACTGGTGTTCCACACTTTACACCCAAATGAAGATTCTTATTCTTCTTTGGCTTCAATGTTAACTGGAGCAGTGTAAATGTCTTTAAATCCTTTCTATAGTTCACTCTGCCAGGCTTGGTTACTTGGTCTACCTGAGCCAAGGTGTAATAGGTATCAGTACAAAGAGAGTAGGATTGGGTGGCTACAGACTCAATCAAGAGAAATCTTTGCTCAGACTTCAAAGTCAGGTCTCTTCGAGAATCAACTCTACTGGATTCAGGCCTGTCCAAAGGAGTTCTTTGGAAAATAATCAAAACAATTGGCCCAAATATCTCTATCTCTATCTCTCTCCATATATTACTATTAATGTAGGCACATATGGAAGTATACTTCTCTTAATTGTGTACAGCATGTATAAGTAAAGTGGAGTAAAAAAAAGTACTTTTTAAAACTGCAACTACCTGAAACCACTCTGGTTCTAAGGGACTGGACTATTTCTCTGGAAGTAGATTGCCCTCTGTTTATTCGAAAGGCACATGTTCCTTTTATCCTCTCCCATTCTCAGCCACCTCCCCTTCCCCACCATTTGAAAGTCCAGGACATGAGCATAAAGCAGCTCTCCAATAGAAATGAGGGAAAGAGCAAGGGAAAGAAGAGGGGTCACAAAATGTCACCAGTGAAAAATCACCGATGGCAGGGTGGTAGTGGTGGTGACTAAAGGACTTGCAAGGACAGGAATGTTTAACATTGAAATTTAAAGCTGTTTGTTTCTTGCACTGTTGTGTAAACACTCTGTTGCTTCCCTGGCTGCCTCTCTCCATCTCGACCAAGGCTCCAATAATTTAAGAAAGTCTGCTCCATTTTCAAATGGCTAGTTGCATGGTGTTTGGAGCCAATGATAAAGAAAAGTCCAATTTCTCATCTGAGTCATGTTGGAGCAGAAAGCTAAAAACAGCTACATGAGAAGAGATGTAAATGAGATTGAGAATCTACAGGAGCAGCAAATTAAAACCAGAAGTGCTCTTGAGAACATAAGACACTAGGAATTCACAAGTACCATAAGGAAGGCATTGGACTTTTGCAGGAAAGGGAGTTCCTCTCTACTATATGTAAATCTGAAAGAATGGGTACCTCAGCTGCTTTCTGAGTTACTTAACATTCAAATGATTGTGACGGTAGGACCAGATATGTCAAGAAGGCACATGTAAACTTGAAAGCTGAAGCACACCTGAGTCATTCATTCATTATTCAAAAAATATAGAGAAAATGTTATGTACTAGACCAAGTGGCATATGACAGTGAACAGGACAGTATGGCCTCCGACTTCATAAAGTTTATATCAGTGTGGGAGAAGTAGAGGAAAAGGTAAGTAGAGATGATAAGTCTTTAACCAAACAAGTGGTCAAAATAATAATCATTTCTATTCAATATTCATAATGGGAGTACTATAATGGAAAATATTAAAGTGGACTATTTTACTTAAGATAGTCAAAGAGGTCTCTTGAGAAAGTGACATTTAATCTAAAACGTGAAGGCTAAGAAAAGACTTGCCATACACAGAGAAAAAGCGCTTTTGCACTAACTGTTCCTTTTGCTTAGGAACAAGCAAAAAAAACAGTTAGTGCAAAAGCCCTAAGGAAAAAGAGATTGGACATTTCCAGGAATTCATGGAAGATAAATGACTAAAACTTAATGAGAAAGTTTTAAAGCGTTATGAAATTAGGTTGATGAGTTAGACAATGGCCATTCAAGGCTTTATAGGCCAAAGAATGGAATTTTTTTTTCTTTTTAGGCTCAGTGGGAAGCCTCTGAAAGATTTTAAGCAAAAGAGTGACATCATCTGATGTTGTAAAGAGAACAGATTGGTAAGGAGCTAAAGTGGAAGCAATAAGACAAAAAGAAAGGCTATTTCAGACATCCAGGTAAGACCATCAGAATGGTGGCCATGAGATAAATAAGCATGACCAATCAGGATATAGTTTGGAAGTTTTATTAATCAGACTTGCTGATGGATCAGATAGGGTGGTATGAGAAATATTAAGGAAATCACTCATTCAACAAATAAATATTGAGTGTCTACTATGTGTCACTCACTGTTCTAGTTGTTAGGGATACATCAACAATGAAAACAGACACAGATCCATTCTATTATGGAGGGTCACTGGCTTGAGCAACTAACTGGTAGAATTATTATTTCTTTTTCTTGGTTGAGGAAAGTTGTAGAAGAAAGAAAGTTTTAAGGGAATCAAAGTTCCATTTTGGCCATTTGAAAATACCTATAAGACACTCAATGGAGAATTCTAGGAGTGAGTTGAATCTGAATTTCAGAAGTTTGAGGAAAATTTATGAATTGAAGAGTAATCAACACATAGATGGTATTGAAAGAGATCTAAACCCATAAGAATGGATAAGACATAACTAGTTGCAAAAAAATAAGAAAATAAGGCCCTGGGCTGATCAGTAAGTAACTCCAGTATTCAGATACTGGATAGAAGTATCCAGTTGGGTACTTCTCGGTTGGATAGAAGAAGGTGTGCTAACAAAGGAGCCAGAAAGAGGGTGATTAGTGAGTAGGAATGAAAACTACAAAACAGTGTTATAGACACCAAGAGAGAAAAATGTTAAAGGAAAGACAGGTCAATCTCACTGAAAGCTGATGTTAACTCACATAAGCTGAAGATAGAAATTATTCCCCTAGATTGTCAACATGGAGGTCTTGGTAAGAACAGAGACAAGGGAGTGGAAGCCAGATTCAACTGTGTTGTGGAGGGAATGAGAGTAAGGAAGTGGAGAAGACAGAGTACTGACAGATCTTCTGAGAGGTTCTAAGAAAGGAGATAGTGGTTGGAGGGTGATGTAGGGTGAGGAGAGGGTCTCTGTTTTGTATTGTGTGTGTATTAAATGGGTGATGATAATGTTTGTATGGTGTTGAGAATGATCCGGGCCAGAGGGAAGCATTGATAATGACGAGGGAGGGGATCACTGAAGGAGGCAGCACAGGGACTGGGATCCGAGCCCAGGGCTGGCTTTAGAGGGCTCCTTGCACTGCAGCAGGAGGAGGAAAAAGAAGGCAGATGCAGGTCTCACCAAGTTTGTCTTACTGAGGAAGCAAGTCAAGGTCAGAAGCAAGTTCTTTTATTTCTGCCACTCTAAAGCCTCCAATGTTAACTAAACCCACTGTGGTTGGACTCCTCTGGCCACTGCAAATTGTTACCAGCCAAGAGACAGATGAGGAGAGAATAAGGGAGTTTGAATTGCAAACAGATTCAACAGCCAAGAAGGAAGATTTAGGGGTTCCAGTCTTTCCATTTAGTCCCGCATCCTGCTCTAATCCAAAAGAAGAGTTTAGTCACTACAGGGCATTTTAGAGGCCCTCGGAATCAGAGGACATTTAGCTAGTAGGACTGCGTATTTTCACAGCTGTGGATTTGCTGATACGCTAGACTGGCTAGACCCAGGTTATCTGGGTTGAGGTACTGCTTAGCCAACAAGCAGTTTTTTTGTGTTATGAGAAATGAAAGACTTCCTCCACATATCTCTGTAGGGCAGAAAGACTTGATGGGGCAGGGAGAATATGATGGAGGCCAGGCAACTGCTTGAGAAAGGACATTCTGTGGGTGGTAAGAAAAGAACTGGATGAGGATAAGGCTCAACCAGTGAGTCTAGAATATCGACAGAGGGGATATTTGTCACTGAGAGCACTGGAGATGGGCAAGGAGTATTAGATACAGCAGGTCTCCCTGGGCAGGGCCTCTGTAAGCTTCAGTGTTTCCAGTAGGGAAGAAGGAAAGATGGGAAGAAATTATAGCTTGTGTACTTGAATGGCCCAGAACTAATCTAGGATCTAATGCATGCTATCTGACTTGAGCTTTACAGCAATTTTATGAGGCATATCTTCCTTCCCTCCATTTTATAGGTAGGTAAATTGAGGCTCAGAAAGTTACTATGTTTGAGACTACATAATTAGGTAATAGCAGACCTGGAGTTTTAACCAGGATCTACCTGGCTATAAACCCCATGCATTTTGCCAGAACAGTACTCTGCTCTCTTGGACCTTCAGTGAGTGGTAACTGGTGGAAAGAACAGATCGATGAGAGTTGTCCTGGTAAAAGAGTTACTAGGAGAGACAAGTTAGAGCTAAGATTTAGCCTGAGTGGCTGCCTTGCTGGTGCTCAAGGGATTTGCATCACCAATTTTCTTCCCTAGACTGCTATGTGACCGTGTGCAGAGGACTTTCTTCAACAGGGTCCCAGGAAGTCCTTGACTTCGAGGGGCTGGTCGGGAAGGAAGAGGACAGACTTTTGTAGGAAAGACTCATCTATGAAAAACAGATCCTGTGCTCCAGATTTTGTTCTCTGTCTCCCCCATTTCAACAATCCTCTTCTTCCCCAACTCTGCCGCATTGGGTTGAGAGGATTTAGAACTGCCTCTCCCCTCACAGATGAGGTTAAAGCCCTCCCAACACCCATTAAGCCAAGCAAACTTCATGTGAGTTACCCATGCAGAGCACATTCTCAGTGTTTACATGTTGAATAGTTTATGATTTGCTCTACATCTGATCAGGCAGAGTCAACTACCAAAACTGCTGATGCGTGGAGACTTCACAGCCTTTCCGGGCATAATAACGGCTACAGCTACAGTTCATTCAAAGAGAGAAATAGCCTTTGATGAGCAGTGCAAGGACAAATTAAGACGTGACTCCCAGTATCTAGATAGTAGCCTGCTGCTGCCGGCTTTACTTGAAAAGAAATGGGGTTGGGGAGCTGGGGAGGCTTCTGACACACCCTCCTAAACAGAAGCAGAAGGTCCAGGATGTAAAGGTGGGTATATTGTGGAGCACTGTTCATTGTGTCAGAAGCAAAGAGAAGCTGTTTCTAAGGCAACTCTTCCTGTTATCTCTTCTCTTCCAACCTGTAACGGAGTCAGCCAATTATTCCTGAGTTTCCATTATCTACTTCTTCCTTTAGTAATAGAACCCCTAACTTTTAAGGGGAAGAGGATCTTGGTTGACTGGAATAAATTCTATGTTCCTAGCCTCTTGTAGTTTGAGGTTGCTATGTTTAAGTTCTGGACAATGAGATGAAAGAACTGCCTTGTATGACTTCTAAGATATAGCCTTAAAGAGATATTAAATAACCTTATATACTTTATTTTTCTTCTTCTCTGCTGGCTGAAACATGGTTGTGATGACCAGAGCTTGAGCAAACACCTTGAACTATGAGGTGGAAACTGTTATTCAGGGTGGCAGATTGGAGAAGCCTGGGCCCCTAAGATTGTTTCTGCCTGGACTGCCACTATATGAACCACTGATATTTTTTGGCACTTGTAGTCAAACCTAATTTATTTTAAAATACCTTCAAATGCCCCTAATGGCCCCTGGAAAACAACATATCTCACTAAAATAGCCTTATCAAGAGTGGGAGAGGCAGCCACCTTGCCTTGCTAGGAACAGTGATTTCAGGGGCACTGCAAAGCCATTTAACAACTTTCTACCATCTGTCAGCTAGTGTGGGAAATCCACCTTAGTTTCATGTCTTTGGCTCAGTGATGTGCATCTTTCTACTGTTTGTGATTCTTTGATCAAACTTTACATCCAAATTTCTAAAATCCTGCAGGACACCTCCAAGTGGATTTCTCACCAGCTCCTCTAACATGACACATCTAAAACCAAGTTTCTTCATTCTCTCTCTCTTCAAACAGCCCTTAGACTTGGGAGAGAGGAGCTCCCATGCTGGACCTCAGGCTTCAATAGGTCCCATTCTCATCCTTCCCAGCCGTGCCAGTCCCCACAGGGCAAGAAGTCCAGGGTCACTGGGACATCCCTGCCTAGAGCCCACATCCCCATGTTTAGATAGCATCTACCTGAGTATCCAGGACCCCAGAATTTCCTGTCCAGGTAGCCTCAGGTCTGCTTCCAGGGCTTGTGCAGGCATCTTCTCTGGGTTGGTCATCCAACCAGGCAAAGGGAAGATGTTTTCAGGGAGTGTGGATGGAATTTGGCATGAGGGCTGAGATATCCACACTGTCCTTACAAGAACTCCCTGCCCCAAGTGTGGAGTAAATGCAGGTCAAACAGAAAATGGGGTTGTGTGGCAGGTTGGGGCCAAGGATTGGGGCCTAATTCTCACCTGCCTTCATGTTCTGGCATAAAACTCTGAGGAGCTCAATAAATTAAATTTTCAATCAGGACTTCAAGGACATTATGAAGGTATATTTGTGAAGGTAGGAGAATAGAACATGTTTTACTTAGCGGTTGGTTGCTTTAATGTGTAACTTTAAAATATTTAGATATACTATAAATGGACCTCCATTTGTACTTTCACCTGTGACACTGCTTGAGACATAAGGACTTGCTGCCCCAGGGAGGGCATCAGGAATACCAGCTGATTTAGGAGTAGGAGGTGACTAGTCAGATGCTCCAACTGAATAAGCAAGAGGGAGTGCTAGAGCACAGGTCAAAATGGAGTCAGGGGACAGTTTCTGCTAGATGCAGGGAGCAGAAAGAGCAAACCAGGTTTGATGACCATGAGTGGAAAGAAAGTAAAGCAGGAAATGCTGGATCCAGAAATTCTGGGTTGGAGGGGTGGGATGGAAAGAAACCCTTGGTCATAAAGGCTGAAGCCAGGCACTATCAAGGCTGGAAACAAGGAAGGGGAGATGCACAGGACCCTGCTTGCTTCTATCACTCTGTGTTTGCATCTTGCAGTCTCAATGTAGCTAGCTCTACAGCTGTCCAGTGTTCAGGACTTGAAGAGGAAGAATAACTGCAGATTGAGCTCAAGGGGACCCACACTAGTGGATGGTGAGGAGCAGTGGAGATATAAGCAGTAAGCTTTACCATAGACAGGTCATGGCACAATGTATTTAGGTGACTTTATTTACTGAGGCATCTAGCCTCTGGGAAAAGGAGCTGGGATGAACTTGGAAGGGTGTCAGGGCCCCAGTCAAGGACACTGGGGATCAGGGAAGGATTCCAGTCCTAGCAAGCTGATTGAAGCAGAACATCAATTGTATGGACTTTGTCAGTATAGCAGAGAGAGAAAGAGAAAATCTAAGGATAATATCAGATAGAGAGCAATACTACTTCCAGGCAGAACCATGGCCATAGCAATCACTCACTGTCCGTGTCTATTGTTACCAGTAGAATGACTGAATGATTGGATGGTGTTCATGACATGTTCATTTAAGAACATATTTAATATCACCCCTGGTTGCCAATACAATCTCTTCTCTGGCCATGGCTTGCTTTTGAAGATGGAGGGAGGGAATTTGTGCATCTGAGAGCTAAAAGTCTCAGGTATTCAAACAACTAAAGGCTGAGGAATCTGGAAAATGAAGGGGACATAGAGTCCATGCCTCCCCTTCTAGACTACACTCCAGATGTCCAGGACCCTGGAAGTCCCTGCCCAAAGGGCTTTGCAAAACTCTGCTTAGATCTCTGAGTGTGGACTGTACTCTCAGTGCATCCTGCAGTCTGACCAGTGCCCAAAAAGTCTGACATTCGTGGGCAGTGTGGGTGGAGCTTGGGCATGACCAGGATGCCCACATGTGTGATCTTGAGACCCTCACAGTGCAGGATAGAAGAGAAAGGGTGGGCCTGGCACAGCGGTGTCCTGGGAAGGAACTCCAAGAAGTCTGAGGAATTATAAATTTGAAACCAGCCTTCAAGGTCAGTTTTGCTGAAAATAAATAAAGGATCCCTCATTTAAAAGAAAGAAAGAAAGAAAGAAAGAAAGAGAGAGAGAGAGAGAGAGAGAGAGAGAGAGAGAGAGAGAGAGAGAGAGAGAGAGAAAGAAAGAAAGAAAGAAAGAAAGAAAGAAAGAAAGAAAGAAAGAAAAGAAAGAAAGAAAGAAAGAAAGAAAGAAAGAAAGAAAGAAAGAAAGAAAGAAAGAAAGAAAGAGATACCTCATTTAAAATGGAGTCACCCGGAAGGGAGAGCCTTTACACACTGCCATACAGACCCAAATAGGAGGACATACCACAGGCAGGAGGAAGGAGAAATGTCTTCTCACCCAGCAAAACACCTTGATCATCATCGGAACCTCTTTAGCTGATTGCCTTCGGGTTTGGTATCCTGGTTACAGCCCAGCCAATGAGACACTGCCACACTCAGCCAATGAGAAGCCATTACCACTCTGAATTCTTGGAAACGGCCCCTCCCAACTTTCTCTTTTTTCCCTATAAGAGCAAGGCCCTGTCCCCTCTTGCTCAGACTCGCCAACAGTTTGCCATATTTCACTAGCGCCGAATTGCAATTCCTCTGCTATTCCTGAATAAACCCATTTTGCAGGTAAAATAACTGGCCCTTTTGTTTTTTAAGGTCAACAACGTGAAGGTATATTTGTTGTCAAGATTTGAAGATATATTTTACTTAACCACTTTATTAGCTTCCTTAATACTTTAAACATATTTACACATAGGGTATGTGAATTTCCATTTGTCCTCTTGTTCCAGGTCCTACAAACGTTGAGAAGTATGTATAAAAGGAGTGCAGAAACCTTTTTTGTTAGAAGTACCTCCTGCAGGCATAGAAATGGTCTAATGATCTAATCTAACAAATCAATGCAAAATACACCAGAAAGACCTCCCCAGCCACACGGTGGGAGGGGAGTTCTGAACAGAGTGGGTGGGGACGGCCTCCAGGGAGGGCCCAAGCCCTGTCTTCTCAGCAATCGGTGCAGTACCGCCTGGTGGGCTCTGCATCGTGGTGCTTGAGATAGCTTCCTCTTTTCCCTGGCAAGCACAGCTGTTACTACCTCACTAAGATATTACTGTGCATAGGTAAAATTTTATCATTATAGGAAACAAGTAAAAGCAAAGCCTCTGTGGGCCAGACAACACCCGATAACGCTGACAGTGCAGACCACATCACAGTTTTTAAAATCCCTTCAAAAGCATTGCCCTGTTCCCTGTGCAGGTAGGCAGGGCATGTTTCATCTTTGCCATCAGCAGATGGGAAAACAAGCTTGGTGAGATTAAGCAACTCCAAGATCTCATAGCACATAGAGGGAAGGCTCTAGACAGGAAGCCAAACCTTTAACTCTGTGTTTAGTACCTTTTCACCTCACGTTGTCCCAATTTAATTAAGAAACAGAACTACCAAAAGGAAATCAGCATTTTGTTTCT
This sequence comes from Eidolon dupreanum, assembly GCA_028627145.1. Classification (NCBI taxonomy): domain Eukaryota; kingdom Metazoa; phylum Chordata; class Mammalia; order Chiroptera; family Pteropodidae; genus Eidolon; species Eidolon dupreanum. The sequence continues at coordinate 143,349,968 of CM053503.1, forward strand.
GAAAGAGACTGTGAACTGTATTTGGGCATGTCTCTTTGTGAGATTTTTGATCTGTTTGATTAATATTTAACCACACATACCTTGCAGTAAGCTGGGATAATGAGAAATTCATAGGGGTCAACTAACAACTGGTAATATGATAAACCCCAAAGTTTTAGGGAGCACAAGTGATCCATTAGATAAGGTTTCAGAAGCCAAAGATAAAGTTAGAGAAACTGCCTGAAACTGCCAGGCAGGTATAGTAAACCATGAAGTTCTTTTTCTCTGGTACGTTTCAGGATCTGGTAACATAGAAAGATGGAAAAATTTATGTGTAAAAGTTGGATATATAAAACAAGTCAGTAATCAGAGTGTCCAGTGTTCCTTTTGATAAGCTGGTATTTTTGATGTCTCCAGTGAGCCAGATAATAAAGTCTCCTGCAGTGCTGACCGGGGAACTTCACACCTGTTGTTTATGGTGCTGAGATTCCTATCTCCAGGTGCTGTAGAGTGACTGTACCAGTTGAGCTGTGCTATATAACAAACCATCCCCAATGCTTGGTGGATTAAAACAACAATCATTGATTAGCTGCAATTCTGTAAATTGGCCATCTGAGCTGGGCTCACACAAATAATCAGTCTCACCCACGTGTTTGCAGTCAGCTTGTGAACGGGCTGAATGGCTGTGGCCTATTTTCACTTCCTCTCGTACCTTAGGAGGCTCGTTCAAGCTTGCTCACATGCTTTCCAAGCAACAATTTTGAACCCTAATGTGCAAGCACATTTCAAGTTTCCCTTTGCATCATGTTTGCTAATGTCTCATTGTCAAAAGCTGGTCACAGAACCAAGTGTTAATGGGAGGAGATTCGAGGAAATTGGGACTCTTTTTTGCAAATCTATTGTGGTCTTCACAGGTCCCTGACAAGTCTCATGTCATTATGACATCAGACTTGAAGTCCAGGATTTCATGATCAAAATGCCGATGAGGTGCTTCATACATACTTCTCCAGTGTATTTCCTCTTGATCTGGAGACTTATGAACTAAAAATACAATTATCTCTGTTCCCTTCCTCTACTCATATACACCCTACATCAATGGCGAGACAGAGAAAGGGTACCCTAAACACTCTCATTTATGAAGGAGAAGAATAGGAGGTACAGAGCAGTTACTGGTCACAGCAATTCTGAAGTGCAGCTAGACATATGCTACCAGGTCTCTCTTCTCTGGAGACAGCGAATGCTCTTGACCAGGGCCTGGATCTGCTCCTTGTGGGTAATTCTCACCCACTGTTCTGTCTTGCTCCCTGGAAGTACTTGCCAATCTGTCATCTTATACCAGTTTCTATGCGGAAATAAGATACGTTAGAAAAGATCTCTGCCCTCACAGGGCTTAACGCTTAGATTATACAAAAGTCACAGAGGGTTAATATCAAAGGTTTAACCTGAAGATACAAAGTATTCTACAAGGTCTGAAGCACAGGACAGATTAGGATCTGATGCCATGTTAGATCTCTCAGGTGGCAACCTAAAATAAGTGAACACTTTCCATCCGGGTCTTTTGATTAAAATCTGGCAGGTTTGGCTTGTATAGGTGAGTCTATGATTTTAGTTTTCAACAATATAGTTATTAGTTCTCTAAATCAAATGTCTAATTTTTATAACATTCTTATTTGCTGTTGACTTAAATTATTTGAGGGACTCTCAAGTTGTTCTCCTCTCTCCCTGCCCCCAGATTTCAGCCTTATATGCTTGAAATCTTTACTCATTAAAAGTATGAAGAGATTACAAAAGAGCTAATTAATTGATCCTTATATTATAAATGGTATTTTATACTAAGATGCCCTAATATGGTGGCTCTCAGGGATACCTTTCCCCAAGGGCAGTTTAGAAATAAGAGAATTTCTAATTGTCCCAATGTTTGAGGGGTATAATTGTCATTCATTAGGTAAATGTCAGAGACCCTGTACATTCTTCAATATACAGGACAGTCTTATATGGTGAAAATTGATGCCTGATCTATATAGCTCCTAAATGTTTCAGAAGACATCAATGTATGTGGAAAACCTATTTATAATTACCTAAACCTAAAGCCTAACTCTGTTTTCAAATAAAAACAGATTATTTGGGGCACACTTTAAATATCTACTGATGAACTTTCCATGACTGCAACTACCATGCAAGTGGAAGGAAGATTATTCTTTGCTTTGTTGGGAACTTAAGAGTTGTTAGCCACTTCAGAAAACTGAATGACTGACAGCAATACTCCTTGGGGCATGGGAGTTGCCAACATGGCACCTATATTGGTTGACATTTTTAGCTATTTCAACCATACTAATTCTACTTATAGGTGCAAACATCTGACTTCTTCATCCGTCTTCTAATACAGTCATGTCTGAGCTTCTATGAATTGAAATACATACTATTTTATTATAAATTACTTTCCTTTTTTTCTCCTTAAAATTGCAGCTATGGAATTACATTGATTTTTTTAAAAAATATGTGTAAAGGTAAGATATATTATTTGTGATTTTAATCTCAAGATAGGAAAGGTGTTATAAAATTCTTTCTCTAAAAGGAGACATTGGGTCTGATAAGGTTTAGAGGCACTACCTTAATATAAACATATCTCTCAAAAGCTTAAGTGGCACAGTTTAAATATGAGAGAGGCTACCCATTCTGTGAATTCATACCCAGGGTCACAGTAAACAACAAGAAAGATTTAACACTGGAAATGCTTAGAAGTTAGAAGAGACTCTGACAGGTTTTCTTAGCACACTAGTAAATAATGTGACTTTCTTTTTGATAGTTTAGAAAGATTTTTTTCTTTTTAATTTTCATTTCAATGTATTTCAGAATTTACCCATGTCTTATGTCTTTCTTAGATATTTCAGTCAATGGCCTTGGGTTCCAGATGTGTAGAAGCAACTGTCCTGTGCTCAGTTCCTCATTGTCCTCCTCCAGACTCAGACTTGGTTTTGGGGGTTGGTGCAACTTTTGCCCCAGACCAGGAGGAACTGTGATTCCCAGCCAGCCGCTTATCTCTTACAGCTGTGGTCCTCAACCTTTTTGGCACCAGGGATTGGTGCTCCTATGAGAATCTAATGTCTGATGATGTGAGATGGAGCTGAGGCAGTGATGCTAGCACTAGGGAGCAGCTGCAGATACAGATGAAGCTTCTCTTGCTCGCCGGCCGCTCACCTCTTGCTGTGCAGCCTCATTCCTAACAGGCCATGGACTGGTACTGGTCCATGGCCTGGGGTTGGGGAGCCCTGTCTTACAGTGTTCAGAAAGAGGATGAGCCAATCCTATGCTTGGAGAAGGCAACTCTGGCTCTGAACATTTACCTCCAATCCTGGCCAACCTCTTCTTTCCTCTCTTTGACCCGTGTTTTGGTCATATCAACTCCACTGATGCTAACCTTCACCAAGTTACAGCCTCCTTCTGGGCCTTTTAGTATCTCTTCCAAAAAGGGAAACTTGAATGAATCCTCAGAGGAGACTGATGGTTTGTGATATCCCTAATTTTGACAAGAAGTAGAAATTTGTTTATTTTTCAGTCACAAATCACTTGTCTCAATTTGTGTGGATAAACCTTAAGCAGTCTGGATTCCCAAACACTTCCCTATACTGGCCAGATTCAATCATGATGAATGGCGATTTTTTCCCCCCACAATAGAAAGAGGTTGGTCAATCTGCTCACCCAACCCCTTTTCATCAGTGTGGGTCCAATAGGAACATTTCACTCTGCTCTACTAGACTTGCCGAGGTCTACCAAAGCTATTAATCTTTTATAAGTAGTAAATCAGCTACTTTACTTTTTTTGACACCTTTCTTTTCTATCTCTGCAGCACCAATAGAAGCCATAAACTAACTGGCTGGCATTTAAAAAGAGCCCTTCTTTCCTCTATTCTAAATTATGTCTTGTGAAAGAGGGATGTATCTTATTTGGCTATAGAAGTTCTCTTTTTCAAAACTTGGCATGTCACACTCAGTAGATATATTATAACCCGTTGCTAGCTTTGCACTCTCTGTACCATGTCAAGGTGAGCCAAGCAATGTGTTTAAAGCCATGCAAGTATTTAGGCTTAAAGAATAAGCAATTCTTTGGGGAAGAAGAGAAAGCACTTCTAACCACTGTTAGAAGTATCATGGCAAAGTATTGAAGAAATGCTTACCATGTGTGTTTCTATTCAAAGCAATAGACAAAGAAGAGTTTCTGCGTTTTAAATGCCTCTTGGTCAATCTGCTCACCCAAGTCACCTTTCTGTTCATTGAACTACCCCCAGGTAGACAAGGAAGGGGTCAGCCATGTTACCAAGTTGCTTTCCCTCCTGTCTATAGCTGATTGACACAGCAGTGGACACTTGACCTCAGCTAAGCAAATCGTATTCTCTCTAGAATCTCCAGTTTAGGATTTGAATGGAGACACGCAGAGAAAAGATCACTTAGAGCTGACTCACGTCAATGGTAGCACCCTAGAGAGAAGGTTTACAGATTTCTGCTGCTGAGGTTTAAGCCATCAGGCTTGTCTGTTTACTTCATCCTTGAATTTGGGGGAGCTGCCTCAGCATCCTATCCTTTTTTTACTTAACTTAGCCAGAAATTGTTTCTCTCACTTGCAACCGAAAGAATGTTAACTATCATACAGACTATGGCAGAACACCAATGCAGCAATATGTCTGCCACACTTCATGATAGAGGAATAAAGACAGACAGCCTATGTAAAACAGGGCAGTGTTTTCATCACGAGCATACTGGTAACCTTGCTTTCCAAATTAAAAAGTAGGAAACATGACCTGACTTGTATGAGTATGCTTATGGGGAAAATAACATAACGTATTTGAAAGAAGTGTCTAGAAATGGGTAACATGTTTGATTATTTCTCGATGTCTAGAGGACAAAGAAAAACATAATAGGCCATAGAGAGAAGGGGAATAATAGAGGATTTGGCAAGCCACTGTAAAATTTAAAATGTAAAAACCCACTTTGCTGCACCCTGGGATGGCCCTGCTTTCTCCTGCTAACCCCAAATTCAACTTTCTCTCAGGAGGAAAGCAGGAACGGCATATTAATGAGAGCTCAACCTTACATTTTTATGATCAGTGAGAACAGCCTAATATTCCCTTGATCACATTGGGTCACCTTTGTGCACTGTTTGTTTGTTTTAAATGCAGCAGAAAAGCTGCTTTGTCTACAGCTCTGGAGGTCACTGGCTACAGGGAGAAAGGACAGGGAGCCTGAAGAAGACTCTTTGTCATGTGTCACTTGGAAAGGTGCCTTTTCAGATGTAAAGGGATGTTTGGCTTCCTGAGCCTGATTATACAGTCAGCTCTAGGAGAACACAGCTGTCCTACTGCTGATCCCCTGAAGGAGTTAATGTTTCTCCCAAGTCCTGATTCAAGACAACAGAGTACTGCTATGTAGATGTCATGGCAGTATTTATAATTCACCAGGTGATCCATTTGGCTTTGTAAGTTTAATGTTTTCAGTTTGATAGGTGATAACTCTGATTAGATTTATGCACCCAATAATCAACTGGGAAATATTTCTGATTCAATAAGATACATTACACGGCTGCATCCATTTCAGTAAGTAATGTCTCTGGATTCCTGTACACTACTAGGAAATTCATCAAATTTTTTTCAAGAGGGCTATATCAGATTTTTAGGACAGTATATTTATCTCAGAACAAAGACAAACTATTGCTTGTAATATAAACTGGCTAAGTTAATCTAGTTTGCAGTAATGTAGTCATTTTGAGGTTTAATTCATGAATACCATTGGTAAAATCTGACACGAAATGAAGCTGTTCATAGTCTTTGATCAAATGAAGGATGTACCAATAAGAGCAAATGCACTATTCAATATCCCACTAGTATTTTGACTAGTTACAGTTTACATAATTTGGAGAAAATGAGCAGATGCAGTAACAGCCTCAGTTAATGGAATGTTCACTTTACAATCAATGTCGTGGGAAAAAATGCTTTTAACCTCAATAACTTCTTTACTACCCAACTTTGGTAGGCAATATAGTAAAACCTTTACTAGAATTCACAGCCTCTTGATTCCCAGCAAACAGTCATATCAAGTTCAAAAGTAAGTCTTCTCTGAATGGAAACCATCACCACTAGATTTCCATAAAAAGTACCAATGACATTTTCAGAGAAATCCATGGGCAGATTTGAGTTCTCAAATCTCTTTTTCTACTGGGATATGTTAAAACTTGCACAATAGTGAGTCCATTATAAGGATCCACTTTAGAGTTCTTTTGTGCTTTACTAAAAAAAGAACCGTTAAGATTCTAATATTTATCAAGCACTTCTCATATACCAAGTACTTTTTAAATTAAGAGCATTACATGTATTAGGTCATTTAATCCTCATAGTGATCCCTCTAAGTGAGTGCTATTATCACCATCACCACTACCATTTTACAACTGAGAGGTGAACTAACTTGGCTAGAGTCTCATAAATAGTGACAGAGCTAGGGACTGATCCCTCCATTTGGAGCTGAGGACTACATTCCTAAATGTAAACTAGGCTTTACTGCATGCTTTACCCTCAAAACTATTACTATTGATGAACATGAAAATGTTTGGAATTTTCATATGTGCTCTAATTTTGTGGTAAGTGTCTAGTACTAGGGCCTCCAGGCAAAGCAGACGTGTCAGAAACCATGGAGTTGAACAAAAGCTAGAGCATGATTACTCTGAATGTCTCCCACCTCTGTTCTCTTGTTTTACTGTCTTAGTAACAGTTGTTTTTGTTTTTTTGCCTGCTTATATATATTTTTTTTGTCAAATAATATTTTTACTTTCCCCTCACAGTGAAGTGCGTGGATCTCAAGTGTACAGTTTGATAAATGTTGACGAATGTATACACTTGTAAACCAATATCCCAATCAAGTTATAGAACATTACCTTCACCCTAGAAAATTCTTACTCTAAAAAATTCTCTTCAGTGACTATAGCCCCTCCCCTCAGAAAACACTGTTCTGATTTTTTATTTCCACACATCAATTTTATCTGTTATTGAACATGTAGTATGTAGTTTAAGGTTCTAATTTCTTCTACTCAACAAAATCTTTTAGACATTCACTCCTATTGTTGCATGCTTGAGTAGTTTCTTCCTTTTTATTGCTAAGTAGCATTCCATTGAGTGAATATGCTATAACTAGTTTTTCCATCTTTTTGTTTCTAACAATTTGGTTGTTTCTAACTTTATGCTATAATAAATAATACTGAATATTCTTTTTAAAATCTTTTTGTGGACCTATGTTTTCATTTCTTTGGAGTAATTATCTAAGAGTAGAATTGCTATATCTTTAGGTTAGGCATAGGTTAGGTAAACTTTATAAAAACCTGTCAAATAATTTTTCAAAGTGATTGTATCATTTAACCATTCCATCAGTCACATATAAAAGGTCAGGCTGCTCCACATAATCTCTTCACTCGATAGAGAAAAATAATTTTAAAATTCTTGACCACTTCTGCCTCCTTAGTGTTGTGACCATACTTTTGAGTATGGTAAGTTGACCCTGGGCTATGTTCACTCATTGCTTCCCTAAACTAATTTGGGATCCAAACCAACAGTGAGGTAACTGCATTTCTGATGTCAACTTTCCTCGCTTCTCTCTGAAATCATAGTAGGAAAATGTAAATTATTGCCATCTTTAAGAGGCATGAAAATTAACCTAGTGGTTGAATAGTCTCTTATGCATGATCACAAGAAGAAATCCACTTACACTGGGTTCATTAAGGAGAAGTTTATTGTCAGGATACAAAAGCATCACAAGGTGCCCAATTTTAAAAAGGATAGCCAAATTTTATAGAACCAGAGAGTTATCAGTAAAATTCTCTTTCTTTTGCTCTTGCTTTCTTCCTCTCCCTGTCTCTCTGGCCCCACAACCTCTGTCTCTGCTGTACCTATTTCATGTTTCTTCTTTGGAAAAACGTCTCATTATGAATGTCCCTAAAACAGCAGCTCCCATCTCTAATTACAAATGAAATGCTAGTCTGTATATCCAAAACCGGGAGAGAAAAAATGTGATGGCCTCAGATTTGGTGAGATTTTAACCTTAGTCTTATCAGTTCACACTGTCCAATAAGCAAGGACATGTTGTTCTTAGTGTCACTTCCAATTGCAGCCAGACATCCTCTCTAAGAAGCAGGCTGGACAGCAAGAAAATGATAGGTGCGTAGAATGACAGTCATCATCAATATAAGGTTGTGACAAGCTGCTTTTATTTAATTTCTACATTGCTATTACTAAGTATCAATAGCTATCTTATCTTTGGCTTTGTAATTTGGAACAGATTCACTAAAGAATAGACTAATCACCTATTATCACTTGTTAGGAAAATGTTATTGTATATAAACTTTGATTACAATTTCTTTTAAATTATTATATTTTATAGATGTTATGGGAAAATATATAAAGAGCTCATATTGTTTAATAATAATTATATCTATTTTAATAGGTGTTCTCTGTACCTCACCAATGGTGTTTGATGAAACCAGAAAGATAATTATCTGTTTATTTTTTGCCATTGTTAATGTGTGATGCTTTGATAAAAATCCTGGAAATGACAGTTCTTGATGAAACCAGTTGAGAAATGATGCCTCATTTTTAGTATATACGTTCTCTTTCTGGTATGTGACATTAAAATCGTTTACTTAAAGATCATCATTGAACTTTTTCCTTCAAAAATAAAAATCCTCACATTTTCAAAGTTAGAAAGTGCCTAAAGAGAGTTACTTTAATTCCTAAAAGCAAGACCTTAGTAATTCCCTTTTAGTGCTAGAGGATTACCATAAAATTATCACAAAATCCTTCTTAATCTCTCTCTCTGTCACACACACACACACACACACACACACACACACACACACACACGATCACAGATATCATAGAAATTTTACTGTTGGCTCCTAACAAAAAATTATGTATTTAAGTATTCTCAATTATCTGGCTGTGAATTACCCATTCATAATTGTCTGTGGCAAATGGCTAATCCCAGGCTGATGTGCCACTGTCAACCAGTAGACCTGGGTCATTCCTCCCATTATAAATTAGTGTGTGGTCAGGGATAGCAAATGACTTTGAACATTAGCCTAGGTAATGTGTGATTAGAAAGACCTGGCTGCAAGAAAAGACAGTAATTGATTGTGCTCTCAAACCGAAGTGCGAGGTGTTTTTGAATGATCTTCTGTTGGGATTATCTCTGCTGATTCAGATGATTGGTGGGAGTGCATCTCTGACAACAGTCTCTAAAACCAGGCAATCCATTCTCTATGGTCTGCTTCTGTGCACATCCTAAGCACTATAAAGTCAAGAATTGTATTTCCTTAAAAATGTAGATATTGGAAAATTTTCTTAAATTTATAAAACTGATTTAATATCCTAAAATAAAGCTTCTCTCACAAGAGAAAATGTCCTCCTACTTACTAGAACCTTTCCAAATTTCTCATATTTTAACTCTCTGCATAGTGTAAAGTGGGATTCCGTGCAAAGAGAGGAGAGGAAAAACAGACATGCTTGGACAGCCTCTGTAATTGCTCACACTCCGTCTTTTCTTGGATTCTTGGTGAAAAGATTCACTTTGATCAAATTCTTCAAAGCTTCCAATTACCTACAGGAAAAGCTTTGCAGTTCCGATTTACATTGATCATAAGTTACAGACTCTAAGTATTTAAATATAATACTATAGAATGAATGAGAATAATTAATATTAATATTACATATTTATAGTACTTCAATTTTCAGAGTATTTTCATATACATGATTGAATTTAATTTTCACTTATTTGTGATAGTCTAAGAACATAAGAATAATATGAAAATATACTACTGATTTACTAATAGTAAGTATGTACTTTGGCCCATTTTGCCAATATTCCATTTTTCTCCAGCCAGTTCTGCACACTGCTGCCTGATTAACTTACCTAATGAACACCTTTCATTACTTCTCTTTGCTGTTTCTCATCACCTTTCATGGAGGGTAAAATCTGGACTTTTTTACCTAGCGCTCAAACTGCTCCAACTTTCTCATCTTATTTCTTCCTCAGGCTCATTCCAGGTAGCATTGCTATTGCCCACATATGACCACTGATTGAATAATTTCTTTTTACCAAAAATTTATTTCTCCCTTTCAGTCCCCTGAATGAACTCAAATCTCGTCTTCCTAATAGTTTTGGATTAACATGTTTAATAGTATTCTGAGGCTAATAAGTCAGTACTCTTAAAGCTTTTTATGGCTTATTAGTTATTATAAGATATTTTTTCTTCCATTTAATACTTTTCAACTTGAATTTTGTTCAGTAATAACATCGTCATTCCTGCTTTGTTTTTTGTTTGCTGTGTTTTGTTTTGATGTGATTTTCCTAGCTCTTAGTTTTCAAAATTTTAAGTAATTTTATTGTAAGGTATTTGTTCCTCGTCTACTTTCACTTTCACTCTTGAGCTTTCTCATCCCACCCCCTTGTTGTAACATAACTTAAGACAAAAGAATCTTTTTTAAATTGAATAATTTAACCCATTCACATTTATCGAGATAATTGTGTGTTTGATTAAATCAGTTAATTCTTACAAGGTGCTTAAAAAGTCCCTAGGAAAGGAAGTTCTGCATGCTTGATAAATCAAGCAATTAATCTTATTCCTGCCTTCTTGTATTTTCTATTTGTAAAGCTTTCCTGTCTTTGTTTTACTTATTTTTTGTCTGTTTGTTTGTTTTGTTTTGTTTTTGGTGAGTGTTTTTTTGAATCCTTGTTTTTCACTTTCGTTTTCCCCCCATATGATATTTGAAAGTTTTAAATCTTATTTTTATTGTCCTAGTATTCTTAGGTTTTTGACAAGTGTTTAAACTTATATTTTTCTCTCGAAATTGATATTTAATCTACTCTAAAATCCTTTGCTCCTCATAATAAGACAAATCTTTCACTTAATTTCTCTATCCCATTTCCTTTTCCCAGATTTTGTTGAAATTACTCTGAATTTTAAATTCTGATTATTTTGAATTATTTTATTTTATATTATCCTTTCTTAAAAATTATAGTGTATTTTATAGCCATATTATCATCAATTATTCAACTTTAATTAAAACCTATTTTTTCCTTGAATCACACTTCTTTTGATAAATCAGTTATTTCCTTTTTCCTGATTGCATCTTCCAATAATTGTTCTGGGAAGCATTCAGAAGTGTTGAACTGAGACCTTGCATGTTCAAACTTGCTATCCCTCTACACATATGTGTGGACAGTTTTGCCGAAGAAAATTCTAGGCCCAAAATAATTCCCTTTGGAACTTCAAAGGAATCATTTCATTGTTTTCTAGCATCTTATACTACAGATAAGATGCTGATCTGATTCCTGCTCTTTGGTAGGTAATTTACTTTTTCTCTCTGGTGGTTTTTAAAATGTTTTCCTTAATCTTAGAGTTCAGAAAATTCACTATGATGTGTCTAGGTTTGTTTCTTTTAAAGTTATTCTTGCTCAGCACTCAATGCATTCTTTTAATTCTTTTAATTTGAAGGCTCTTTAGTGAAAGTTTACATAATTTTTTTAAATGTCAATTTTTTTAATTTAAATGAAAAGCTATGTGTAATATATTTGTTTTGCTTTAATTTTTATTGTGTTAAAATATACATAACATACTTAACTATTTTAAAGTGTATAATTCAGTGACATTAAGTATGTTCACATTGTGGTATAATCATCACCATAATTCATCTCCAGAACTTTTTTATCATCCCAAACTGAAAGTCTATAACCATTCAGCAATAACTCCACATTTCTCCCTTTCTCCAGCTCCTAATAACTTCTATTTTACTTTCTATCTCTACGAATTTTACTACTCTAAGCAGCTCATATAAGTGAAATTATACAATATTTGCTTTTTTGTATTTGGCTTATTTTATTTAAGCATAATATTTTCAAAGTTTTTCCATGTTGTAGCGTATGTCAGAATTTCCTTCCTTTTTAAGACTGAGTAATATTCCATTGTATAGATATACCACATTTTGTTTGTCTATTCATCCATTGATGAACATTTGGGTTGTTTCTACCTTTTGGCAATTGTGGATAGTGCCAATGTGAATATCAGTGTACAAATATCTGTTGCAGTCCTTGCTTTCAATTCTTTTGGAAGTGTACTTAAAAATGAAATTCCTGGATCATGTGATAATTCTATGTCTAATTATTTTGAGGAATCACTATACTGTTTTCTACAGCAGCTGCACCATTTGTTCCCACTAGCAATGCATGATGTTTTCTATTTCTCCACCTCCTGGCCAACACGTGTTATTTCCTGGTTTTTGTTCATTTATTTGTTTTGTTTTGTTTTATTTCCTTTTGTTGATAATAGTCATCTTGTTTGGTATATCTCAGTGTACTTTTGATTTTCATTTCCCTAATAATGAGTGATGTTAAGCATTATTTCATGTGCTTACATTGTTATTTATTTGATTAATTTCTTTTGGTTTTCTTGTCCTCTAGAACTCCAATTAGATGTATGTTGGATCTCCTATAACTATCTTTCTTGTCTCTTAATTTGGCCCCTATTTTTATCTAATTATTTTTACTGCATCCTGAGAGATTTCTTTGGCCAGATATTTTAATTTACTGTTTATCTTCTGCTATGTAAATTCTGTTATTTGTGCCATCTGTTGTTTATTTTCGTAGTAATTTTTTTAATTTCCAAGGGTTCTGATGGATTATTTTTCAGAGCCATATGTTTGTCTTTTGGATGTGGCATGCTCTTAACTCTCTTTTGTTTCTATTAACTCTGTTTCTTCAGGAATTGGTTCTCCCATTCTTTGACTTTGGTCCCTCTTTTGAATGCTATTCATTTTTTTTCCAAATGATTGGAGATTGTTGGCTGTATATTCATATGTGTTAATGGTCTATACTGACCTGGATTAATAGCTAGAGTGTATTTCTTTCAGCCCAAGTGAAAATCCCTGCTTCTCTGGCAGTGACAAGTTCTAAATATACCAACATTTCTTTTGTCAATTGATAAGGAAGAAGGAATGAAAGATGTACGTGTTGTTTTTTTTTCCCCCCAGTGGAGATCAGATAGTGATTATTACCTAGGGAGATCCCTGTTTTTCTACTCTCAAAAATCACCATGGGAATACTCTGTATCAGATTTTTCATTTATTTGGCCAAGGAAAGACTATATCCTAGGGCAAATAACAACCAGCAATTCTGAGATCAGGTGACTAGTGTTACTGTTCTGCAGACCTTTAATTATTCACCCAGCCTTCCACCAGATTGCCTGCTTCTTTTAATTCCTACTGTCCTTGATCTTAGAATTTCAAGATTCTTTTGGAAAACTTTCTTCCTTCTGTCCTTTCCTCTTTTCTCCTTTTCTTCTTTCCTTCCTTTAAATTTTTTTCTCTATATCTTTTTCTTTATTTCTGAGAGAGAACATTCCTCTTTTCAACTACATAGTATTCCAGGTTCTTCAGCTTTGGGGGAATTACCATTTGCTTCACATTTTCCAGGAATTCTTAACTTATCTGAAGGTACCCCTTCATTTTTTTTAGTCCTGCAGTGGTTTTGTTCTTCTTCTGATATTATTTATGACATTTTTATGGGATTTAGAAAAGAAAAGAAAGAGAGATAAGTGTATATAATCAGTTAGGAAAACTTGATCTCATTTCAGATTAAGCTTCATCCCTAACAGTTTTAAGTCATAGTTATGATTTCAAGTCACAGTCTATCCCCCCAAAATCCTTCCTTACCTCCTGGGCCCACAATCTTCCCTTCTTTATGGGTCAGCACAGAGCAGTTGTAACAGGGAGGAAAAAAAATGTTTTTATTTATTTATTTATTTATTTATTTATTTATTTATTTATTTTAATTCAAGCTAGGTATGGCCATTTCTGCTCCTGTTCTTAGCACTTAAGGATGGGTGTCAGGATTAATATTCCTGAGCAAAAATATTCATACTGGTCCAGTTCTCTTGTAGAGACCAATGAAAAAGTAAAGAATACATTATCTAATAGCTAGCGAGTCTTTGGATGTATCAAGGGAGACCTGGGGATGAATTGCTTTGCATAATAACATGAGACAAATTACTGGCAAGAGATGAGAGAGGGGACTGCTAAAATACAAAACAGGATGCTGGAGCCTGAATTGTTGGAAATAGCTAAAGGACTTTTAAAAATATAGAAATCTAATCTTTTTTTACCTGTTAACTTTCCTGTGATGTAAGTCTCCTTCTTTTCTCCAAAGTTCTAAGTAAAGTTTGCTATATTCAAATGTCTTTCTTAAAAGGGGAAGATTGCTAGTTTGCTACAGAACAGAGAAAAAGCAGCAATTGTAGGGCAGAAATAAAAATGAAAATAAGATTCCAAGGAGTAGCAGGTACAAAGATACAAAAGTGACTTTGAGTATGGAAGCTTCTGAGATTCTTCAGAAAACTTTGGGAGGGAAAGGAATGTGAAGTTTCTGCTGACATCTGTGTTACATACTTGTTATTTGAACTTTCACTTAATTGTGTGTGCATATATTCATTATAAACTCCTTAGGTGTAGAAAGCTCTACTATTTTTTGTGTGTGCATCTATCCTTTTCCTGACTATGAGCCTAGCACTGCAGTGTACATTTAATATGATTTCATTAAATAGTTTTAAAATCACTCAACATATTGAGTTACACGGATCCATTCATACCCTTATTTATTCTTTGTAAAAAAAAGAAAAAAGGAAAAAATACTTATCCTTGTGGTTGGGGTAAAAGGTAAGACTTAAAGGCAGACTGGCCTTTTGGAGGATAAATCCATAACAAATTTACCCTACAACAGCATATTGAGGCATTGAAAATGCTTCATTTTAATGAAATGAGAAAATATATATGTGAATAGAAATACACATAGTAGAAAGCACAACCAATGAGTGGGTTAAAATTTGGATTTCTTTGTTTTGTTTAATAATCATTGATTTTCTAATATATATAAAGTAATTAAATATCTCTAGAAATGAACACTTATTTGCTTTTTTTCTGCCTCCTCAGAACCCCTTCCCCTTTCTTTGGGTAAACAGCCATTTGATTATTATTTTTTTTTTTTTTGAGAAACCATCTCTCACCTGTTGCAGATTTGGTGTTATTTTCAATCAATGTGTCCCCTTCCCTTGCCCAAGACTTAAGTTATGTCAGACTCCTTCTGGAATTTGAATCTTAAGCCAGCGATTGAAAGATTACAGCTAATGCTGCCCTTAATAGAGTGTCCATTTGTTTCTGCTGCAAAGATTCCCAGAGCTGTCCTGATAATTGTCCTTTCCGAGTCTGAATTGTTTAAGCTTCTTTTCCCCCTGAGTTACTCAAATCCAGTCCAATAAAATCCTTTTTTGCTAAAGTCAACCAGAGTCAGTTCTTCGGCTGTTGCCTGCAGCCAAAGAACTCTAACTGATATAGCACCTATAAAATTTTTTATAATTTAGAGTTTCTATAAATATTTGATAAATTAATAAAAAATTTGCATGGCAACATCTTCTCAAATAAAAATTGACTTCTTCCACAATAACACTGACTAAGTATCTGGTTATTGTGGTAGTCTATCAACAAGCACAGGATATATTCCAAAGCTTCATGAAAGAAAATAAAAAGGGGAAGGAGGGGCATGTTTCTTTACCTCTAGAGTGTATAAATTGAAGGAGGAAGGACATATAAAAATCAAAACTTGTATAGTTCCTTCTCTATTTTTGTTTGTTCCATCAGTAATATGTCCTACTGTAGTGTAAGGATGAAAACTAGGGCCCAATATTATGTATGTCTTGATACCTAAGGAAAACCAGGAGACCTCAAATGACCTAACCACAACTTCTCTCTGTTCTGTTCCCATGGATAAGGCCTTTTAGCCTAACAACCCTTTTTAGTATGGCGACCAGGCACAGTGCCTGCTTATCCTTGGGTAGGAAGCTTCAGTTCTCTGTCAGGCCATGGGATTACTCAAATAAGCCAATCACATCCTTCCATGGAAATTAGAGGGTACCTCACCCTCTTGATACTACAAAGCTTGTTTCACACAGCCCCTGGTTGCTCGCTTTGTTCCTGAGTATAACCCCCAGGTGGCCATGTGTGGTATATGGTTTCCTTTTCTACCAGGCTATAAGTATATACGATGAATAAACTGCTGTCAATCTCATCTGTGCCATGTTGGGTGTCATGTGTTTGGCCATCTCTATAACCCATTGGTGGAGGTGGGAATCCCTCCACCAGTGGGGTGAATAGGAAGTGACTAAACGCCTACCTGTAGAAGAGCTCAAAACTTTCTCCCTCAGGCCAGGAGAAATTCATTCAAGTATGAGACAAGCACACAATTTGGCCACAGTCACTCTCTGTGCCTCCTTTCTTCATGTAGGAAATAATGCTAAGAATTGGAACAAAAACTTCGATGGGAGATGCAAAAGCTAAAAGCTCTCACTATCAGCAGAGAGCCAGGAGAGCCTCATTTGTAAAAGGACAATGAGAAGACCCAGATGATCTCCTGCTTGGCTGCTCTTAGAAGGCCAAGTGGAAGCCAGGGTTCATAGTGACTTATCCTACCTCACCAGGAGACCATTGAGCTTTGAGATCACAAACTAACCTTGTAATAAGAAATTTACCTTTATTTAGAATGCTACCTGCACCTGTACACATCTAAGGTAAAGATTTAAGAATTCAAAATCCAGGTCATCTTTCTGGTGATCATGAGTATCATGTGCTATTTACAGCCACACAAAATGAGTTAAGGCATTGGGTTGATTAATTGTCTTTCCCATTATTTTCACACCTGTTCCCCCATCTAAGCCAATCTAACCTTCTTTTATGTCCTGACTGCTAAGAAGCATGAAAGTTATCATCTCTCTTTCTGCTCCACTTTGAACACTGTTTTAATCTTAATAAGGGGTTCATTTCTAAGATATTTATTCTGTAGTTCATTTATTTCATTGTGCAGTGCTAAGCAATGGAAGTTGGAGTCAGGAAGATCTGTGCTTAAATCCTGGCTTGGTCTCTTATTAAGCTGAGAGACTGGGTAATCTCTGGATGTGAATATTTAATGAGGTCATGTATATCAATTCCTCATGGTGCCTGGTGAATTAGTTTCCCCTCCTATCCATTCTTTTAATTTGTAAATGGGTTTCTTGTTCATCAAAAGTTACTAGATATAAACAGAGGCAAGAAGACTGGATTTATTAGGAGTGTAAGACCCGAAGAAGTAGTTGAATGCATATGTGGAGTCTATGGGAGAATGTGCACTACTGTCTCCTAGAAGTATCAATAAAGTTAATTATTATATAAAGAATAGGCAGTGAGGAGGGCAAGTCTTGTGTGGAAGTGAATAACTTTTATAGGTAGAAGGATAAAAGTGAGGTAGCCCTAAATCTGTTTCTTTATGCAGGCTTGTCAGCTAGCATTGGGACTCTGGTTATAGCCTTCTTATATAGTCCCAGCCTCTCATTGCCCTACTTTAGACTTTCCATATCCATTCCACTTTATTTCCTTGAAACACTTCCTCCCAGTTTATTATCAGGTTATAAAGGATTTGAAGAATGCATTGACATGGAGTTGGTGATTGATAACACCATAACACCTTAACATGGAATTGTCCTCAAAAGAGATTGGCATTTAAAAAGCTAAAGAAATGGCTTTCTAATGGTAAAATTTCCAAGTAAAGAGCTGAGAATATGGTTCAGAATTTGGACTCTGCAGTTAGACATGCCCATATTTGAATCTTGGACCCATCATTTAATAGCTGTGAGATGTCATGCAAGTTTCTTACCCTCTCTAAGCCTTAGTTTCCTTATCTATAAAATAGGGATAATAATACCTGCCTCATAAGATTATCATGAAGATTCAAGGAAATAATCCCTATGAAGCATTTAGCCCTATGCTGCCATTTAACAAATGTTAGTTGTTATTTTCATTATTGTTTTTATATTTTTATATTTATATTTATTTTAAATCCCATCTCATTGACAATGATCAACTCCATTCATATATAAGGCCAATTCATTATTCAGGAAAGGTAGAAGATCCATTTAATCTGAATTAGTTGTAGAAAATGGCATATTCAGGTCCTTTGGATTCCTGCCCACCCTGGGCTGAATTCATGGCTCTCACAATAGAACCAGAGTATTTCTTGTCTTATCCAGGCAGAATGTAAAAGCTGCATGTTTCACTGCTGATGAGTTTAATTCTAAGATAACATATTTCACCTATTTAGCATACTGTTAAATTAAACTGACTCCCTATCTTCTCAAATGCACATTTTTTGGATTGATGGATTTAGAATAAAAAAACTTTTTAAGGTTTTGTTAACCATAGGGTTAAATCATTAAGTCTTTTCATCTCTTCTTACATGGATAAACATTGACAAAAATGTTATCAGTGAGTGGCTCGTTTGAATAAAGTGAAATAGTCAAAGGAAGATACACTGAAGCTTAGGGTTTGGTGGTTCTTGGTTTCCTGGTTTGTTTTTTCAAGCTATAACCAGTTGGAGGTTAAGGATGCTAAATTTTCCCTTTGTGAATGAACACACAAATGACTTGGCCTTCCATTAGGCCAGGCCTTGATCTCTTGAGTTAAAGAAGACTGTAAGTAATTCCACCTTTGGAACAACAATTCTCAGGGACAGCTGTTTTCCAACTTACAGAGAGGAAGAATTTCTGGCTGCCTCGGGTTTTGCAGACTTCCTGCTTTCCCCCAGTTGGCACTAATGCATTCCTGATTGTCTGCGGTGGCTGGACTGCTCTCTTCATTAAGAGAATAGGAATAAAGATCAATTTTCAAAATCACAGACATCTAAATGTGTGCAGAATTTGGCTATTTTAGACCTAAGTACCTAAACTAAGATGAAAAACCTCAGAGGTAGCAGGTAATAAATATCATGTTTCAAGGTATGGAGAAAACTTCCCTTCCAAAAGAGCTGCCTTAGAGACTAAACAATACCGTAACTGAGAAAGAATTCTAACTTCAAAGTTTACATTCAGAGTAACTCTGGTGAATCATCCTGATAATTCCAGGTTCTCCATCTCTAACACGAGTACAATATTTCTAGCCAGACTCACAGACCAGTCGTGAGAACTGTACAAGGTACATGATTTTATCTTGCTTTATTTTTATTTTTAGAGGTTGAAAAAAATTCTGAGCATTTATTCCAGAGTAATGAAAACTTAACATTCACATAAATAATGAACACAGACGTTCATAGCCCCTTTATTTGTAATAACCAAACACTAAAAACAACCCAAATATTCTTCAGTGGGTAAGTGGATAAACAAACTGGTCCATCCCACACCATGGGATGCTCCTTAGCTAAAAAAAAAAAGAAAAGAAAAAAGAAAAAAAAAAAGAAAAGAAAGAAACTGATATCTGCAACAACTTGGATGGCTCTCAAGTGAATTATGCTGAGTTTAAAAAGCCAATCTGAGAAGAACAAATACTGTATGATTCTTCCATTTGTATGGCAGTCTTGAAATCACAAAATTTTAGAGATGGAGGGCTGTTCTTATAAAAGGGAAGGACAAGGGATTCTTACAGTGATGATCTCTTCTGTATCCAGATAGCGGAGGTAATTACATGAATCTATATATGCAATATGAAATTGCATAGAATTAAATGCACACATAAGTAATCGAATGTAAGACTCATGAAATATGAGTAAGATCAGCAGATTATATCACTGTCAATTGCCCAGGTGTGATATCGCACTATAGTTATGCAAGATGTTATCACTGGGAGAAATTGAGTAAAGGGACCGTAAGGTCTCCCTATATTATTTCTTACAACTACATGTGAATCTACGATTATCTCAAATTTTTTTAAATTAATATTTTAAAAATCTAGGGGATAAAAAGAAATTTCTTTTCCATGACTAGTGCAGTAAGATACTAATGTCACCTTTTAAGTCAATTAAATTTATTGGTACTCTTTTTTCTGTATTTCTATATTTTATCCATGTTTTTTCCATGTATGGGTTTGGAGCAGAATGAGTTTTCAAAGATGAATTCACACTGTCATATTAGCCCAGCAGATCTCGCTTTAATGAACTATAGAACCATTAAAAACAGTTCTAAGGTTATATTCAGAGTCAGAGTGAGAGCAATTCCATTCAGAAAGTCCTCCTATGGGATTAACAACTTCATGCTAATCTGAAGTTTTCACAATATTACTAACTTCTTTACAACAGTTTTATTAAGTAATGTAAGAAATTCATCTTCTCTACATAAAAGTTAAAATTTCCAATAAGCAAGAGAAAAAGATAAAAATCAAAGAACCCAACCAATTTATAATCTGATTTTGGAAAGTAAACTTGCCACCTGAAAATAAACCCCAGACCATTTTGTTGTTAATTGAGACTTATAGCAAAAGTTTATCAATCCAAAATATGGATTTTATTAAACAGGACTCAATATATAATCAGCAACGATTTGCCTCTTCCTCTTTCTTTCTACTCCCCATCTCTCAAAAGAAGTGACTATTAGTCAAAATTTCACACATCCAAATGAAAATTTGTACATTCTTAGAGATAACTGGAGAAATAGTAGAGTTCAATGTAAACAATAGGCCAAAACTTCTAGTTTCATCATTCGGAGAAACAAAATAAATCAGATAATTCAACTGAGATATTCAGAAAGGTAGGGCTTCAATGTCTGGGCCTTGATGGCAAAGGACAGGTGTTGAACTTGAATTTAATCATATGATGATAGTTTTATGTTGAAGTTGCATGTTGATGTCTATAAAAAGAGGTGGAAGACTATTAAAGATTCAAATGAGATCATTGTTTCTTAATAAGTTCTTCTAAGGCTGTAACATTAGGCCATTAGAAAAGAATTTGATGAGCAACTGTCAAGTTTCCAAAATAGTCACTAGTATTTGTATTAGAAGCAATCAGGCATGTGTCCAATCCTCTCTGTTGTTATGTGAGTGTGTAGGGATGGAAACAGATAAAGAACAAATCATCATCCTATGATAATAAAGTTGGGGTTAATGCTAATGCTGGATATATTTGGAAACTTAAGCAGGTGCTTTGGCAAAGGCTTATCTGTGGTAAAATGCTGGTCTCCAAGGGAAGCAAGGACATGACTGGAGTCCCTGTTATCCGAGTGTCTAGTGGAGATACTCCACTTGGTTCTAAGGCACAAAGGCCTAAGAGTTATTACTGGTAAATACTAACTGCTTAATAGTCACCTAGGTCTTTAGGTCTAAACCTCTCTAACTTGTAATGCTGGCAGAGTGGGCAGTCACATGGGACATTTATGGACTCTGTTTATCTCCATTAACTTAAGGTTAAGATATATAGGCCTGACAGCTAGCTCCAGGTCCTCTGTCTTCCAGGCCCCGCCCCACTGTCCATGTGGCCTTCAAAAAGGAGAAGCACTTCCCAAGCAGGAGCCCCTTGTCCACATTCATCCTACCCTCCAGTTGCCTTGGAGAGAACCAAAAAGAAGGAGTTTACCTCTATTTTGTTCCTCCTTCTGAAATTTCTATTCCCTTAGCTCAAAAGACCACTTGTATCTTCTTGGAAAACGAGTGTTTTTGGAAGGGAATTCATGAACATGCCTTAGAGGTCAAAGTATTTGGTGAGGAGCATATGGGGAGGGGGCCATTCTTCTCCTATCCTTTGTCTATATCTCTCAGGACATTGATGAGAGTCTCATGTCCACTAGGTCTCTCCTGGATGGGTCTAACGTGCTTACAGCTCTACTAACCCTTGGCTCATGTTTTCTCCCTCTTTTGAATTCGCCTGACTTCAGATGGAGTTGCTTCATATAGTCTGATTTTCTATAGCTACTTTAGACCTTTGCCTGCTAAGGAGGTCTGCATTTCTCTGGCTCTTTTAGTCTCATTGCTGTGTAAGCTCAAATTGGAGTAAAAAGTTGAGTGTACATTACTCAAATCAACTTTGCCAGTACTATACTGTATTCCTCATGTGACTCCTTGAGTCTATTTATAAATTGGTTAGAACTGATAAATGAAGAAGAGTGAGCAAATGGTCTCTCTCCACTTCCAACAGCAAAGTAAAACAAGGGTGTCACTGAATTCTAAGTGTAATAAAAAACTCTTAAAAGAGAAAGAAGGGGCCATCTCAATTTTTGAGAGGAAAGAAATCTGGCTGAAAAAAATAGGAAAGAATATATATATATATGCTAGTGTGGTAGCAAAATTTCAAGAGCTACATGTAGATGGAATGCCAAATTTGGGTATATTTGGGGAAATGTTGGATGGGCCACCTAGAATCTATTTAAATGAGTCTGAGGAACTTCCTGAAAGAAAATGAATTCATTCTAGAAAAAGGAATCAAGCTCAATACTCTGAATTAGATTGTTACTAATTCTTAAACATGGATGGGGAGGCAATTCTGAGTTTAGCAGAGTATTTATCTATTGGATTTATATCTTGGTCCAGATCTCCACTAGAAATGTGTCTAAATCTGCAGTGTTGCCTATGTAATATTTTATTTTGAGACAGTTCAGTATGAATAATGTGATATATATGTATAAATTAATTTTAATCTTCATCTAAAGATTGGTATATCCATTGGCTGGCACTTGAAATTCTCTAACCTTTAATCCACACTCCAAAAATGGCTAAGAAAGTATTTCAAACATACTTATCAAAATCTAGCCAAACACACATCTTTAATACTACTAAATTCACCACTGAAAAAGTATTTCTAATATTTTTTATGCTGACAAATCAAGTTATATTGCCCTGATGTTCTTCTAAGAAAGTCTTGCACTAAAAGGAGAAGGTGACATTTCCCTATATGTCCCAATAGCAGCCTGGGGGTTGAGATTCCCTGAGTCAGCACTGGAAGCCTGTGATTTGCTGGGGGAGGCAGCAGAGCCTGTTGGTGGGTGGTATGACCAAAGCAGTGGAGGTGTCCAGCTGAAGCTATGGCATCTGGAAGAGAAGGTGAAAACAGCAGAGTTGTAGGGAAGCCTTGACAGGTCCAAAAGGTTCAGGAGAGTCTGATAAACATGGAAGCACCTAGGGGAGGGAGGAAGAAGCAGGGAGAACAAAACTATCACAAGTCACTAAAGAGTTGTCTTCGAGAACTCCCAGAAACATTTGGTAGAGATTTTGTTGGAATCTGAGGGTCAGAACCTGCAACCATGGATTGCATATGTGTAATTGCATCAGAGTGGGAAGTTAGACATGAAAATACTTAATTGCATAGAAATCTGAAAAGTATCTCCAAAGGGTACTTTAAATTCCATACTTGGCCCAGCCCAAAACAATTGTCTTGACTCTTTAGAAACAATAGAAGGTGCCTGATATAGACAAGTTGTCACAAATGCATCTAGTTCCCAGAGAGGCACAGAGCTAATATGACTGAAAAGGTGTGCAGCTGTGACTCCAGGTGTCTTGTGAATGATTCCAGGCCTGGCTTGGGTACCTGCCTAAATTCAAAACACTGGATTTTATTTGGGAAGCAGGTTGGGATAGAAGGGGTAAATATTTAAATCATGTGGAGGATCTTTTCAAAACACAAATTCCTCAGGCCCCACTCTGGACTTATTAGATCAGAATTTCTGGTAATGAGACTGAGAATGAGTGTGATAGCCCAGCTTATTCTAATATGCCCAGCCTACCCACTTCCTTACTCTGATGGAGAACCAGTTTCTTTTATAATGTGCCATTATTCAAGGAGAGAATTTGCAAGAGAAGAAAAAGGAAGAGAATAGATTCACAAGGAAAATGTCAAATCATGTCAACAAGGTAGAAAGTTTATATGGATTTATAAACATAACCTCCAAAAAGTGTCTTCCTACAAATATATACACCCGAAGTAGCTTTCTTTGTCTCTCTCGCTCTTTTTTTTTTTTTTGATCCAATATATTGAGTGAATTAATATATCCATTTACTTGCCTATATTTTTCTCATTAGTCCTATTATCTCAAACTTACAGACAAGAAAAATAACAGATGCAGAAGAATAAGTAAAGTATCAGCAAGGAGTGGGATTAGGCTTTGAATACAATTCTGTCTGATTTTTAAGACTATATAATATAAATATGAAACTATAATGAGGAACCCTGGGAAAATGTTAAAAAGAATAGGTTACTGAAATTAAGACAATATCCGGAGAAAAGCTGGAGCCAATGACCCTCAAATGTCCCCAGATTTATGAGGTAAATAGAGGGTCAGGGAGTTTTAGGGGAGAGATGGGGAATATTTGCTCATGTCAATAGTGGGTGGGATAGGGAGGAACAGACAGGAGATACTGAGACTGGGGTTCTAGAGGTGTGGGGAGGAAAGAAGGGCAGGGACCCAAGTGGCCTTAAAGGGAACAGGAGGAGCAATGCTGCATTCTCTGGAAGAAAGCAAGCAAGAAAGGGCATGAATGTCAATGAGCTTGAAGCAGAAAGGATCCTCAGTGCCACTTCTCTATGGAGCAGACGGGAAGGCATGGCTGACTGGATAGAGAGGAGAGGGAGGTTCTGAGAGGTGAGGTAACTTCTTTGAGCTTCTGTAATTGTTGAGTGGCTGATCTGGGCTGCAAATTGAGGTCTGTCTCAGTCTCAAGTCCCCGTTCTTTGTTGGACTCCAGCAATAGCTTTCGCTGGCTTGTCTTCGTGCGGTATTGTCTGACCAAACCCTAATATTATGCTTTTCTAGTTACGATTGCTCCTTGAACAGTAATTTTGTCACAATTAATTTGATGGATGTTGGAGACAGGACAGCTTTTGGTATTAAATTGCTGCCACTCCTCCACAGTCATCTCTTTGCCTCCAAACCACCCTCCCCCAAGTCCCTGGTTAGTTAGTTAGGATCTAAGATCTTTGTTGCCCAATGTGAACTTTGATTTGGGAGGCATCCCTCACTTTCTTGGTAACTATGTACAATTGCCATGCATTTTAGCTCTGCCCCCTTTCCCCTCAATTATCTTTCTAAATAGAGTTCTTATTTTTATCTCCTGGGATTTTCGGCTGCTGTTTGATTCTGAGAGAGCACAATAGGAAAAACAGATTTTCCATTTCTACCAATTTAAGCCTTCTCTAAACAAAGCATAGACACTGCCTCCCTTCTCTGAGCCAGCATGGATTCATATTCCCAGAGAATCCCCTGGACTTCTGAATGCTTAGTCCCTGTTTCCTATCTGAGTCTCTCTCCACGTACCATCTGTATGAAAATAACAGTGCTTTCCCTGCTACAATCTCATCATAGAAACTCCACCCAAACACCCTAAAGAAAGAGTCCACAGATGTTCAGGAAAATACACAATAATCCTTGGCTGATTAATTTAATATCCTTTGGAGACATTCAATAGATCACTAGGCTGCTGCTTTATTCTGGAAGCCATAACCTTCACCATTCTCGCTCCTGTAATGCTTCATTTTGATTCATCTCAGGGCAAGGCAGATGATACCCAAATGTATGAACAAAGAGGCTGAAACATATATCATTGCCTCCCTGATAGGAATATCAGTGCCTAGGAAAGAAGCATTCGGCAGCAAAGTTGAAATGATACATAAAAGGACAAATGATGTGGGGAATTTGTAGACTATTTCACATCTTGCCAAATAACTTTGTGTACTTGTGATTTAAGAGTATAACATTTTTTTTTAATTTCAGTTACATGTTTTCTGTTATTTGCCTAGAAAATGAAACCTGCTTTAGTTTTCCATAAAATAAACAAAACAAAGATATCTATTTTGTCAGATATCTAAAATCTGACAAAAAATATACTGATTTTGTAGATTTGTTCTCTTATCTAATAAGTGTGTCTATAGCAGAAGTTGGCAAACTTTTTTGGTAAAGTGCCAAAGGATAAATATTTCAGCCTTTTCAGGCTATATAGTTTCTGTCGCAACTGATCATTCTGTTGTTGTAATATGAAAGCAGCATAGACACTATGTAAATGAATGAGCTTGATGTGTTCTAGTGAAACTTTACTTAGACAAACAAACAATGGGCCAGATTTAACATATAGGCTGTAGTTTGCTGACCCCTAGAATGTAAGCTACACAAGGAAAAGTGAGTCCTCAGACATACAAAGTTTGCTAATGATTGATGGGAAAAATAGCTTTGGTTATTGAGAACTAATTATGTTCAAGGCATTGTGCTAAGAATATATAAACATTATCTAACGAGGTAGGTGTTACTATCCATTTTATAGATTAGGAAACTAAGGTCAGAAATCTTAAGTAGCTTACCCATGGCTAAGTAGTAGAGTCCTCTGGCCTGCCTTTCCGTTGGTGAGGGTATGGCACGGCAGGTGCAGTGAGCACTAAAAGGCACAAAGCCTAGATCTGTATCACACCACTTATGAGATACTTGCGCTCAGGACCTCATGAATTACATCCACAATTTTATATAAAAGCTGAGATGCTAAGCAGTCTTGAGGCAAGAATCATAACTGGCATCCTTTATATTTTCTTGCACATTGTTCAGGTGTGTATGGTCTGGAGCCTGAGTCCTCCGTTCAGATCTCAGCCCTGCACTCACTAGTGTGACTGGTCAGGTTGCACTTTAGTGTCCCCGTCTGTTAACGAGGGATAGTGGTATTGCTACCCAGGAGGGTTGTTGGGTGGATTAAAGGAATCAATACATGTGAAATGCTTAAAATGGCGCATGATGAGTGTTGCTATTTTAACACCAAATATAGGTCATGGCAAAAGGAGGCTGGTTGTACGTGTGACTGGCTGACAAGACTTGTGAGCAGTGGGCAGGCAAAGGAGAGAAGAAAGAAAAACGATGGGAAAGCTGAAGAAGGAAGATAAAAAGTAGTAGGAATATAAATGAATGACATGAATGTGGTAAGAACAAAGGTTTTGAAATTGACATTTTGTGTCTGTGGTGATAATATATGCAACTTAAAAGAAAATATAACCCCTTGTACCTTTAGATATATTTGGTACATTTCCTTCCAGAATTTTATACCTATCTTTTATGTGTTCTAGAGCTGTTTCATATGTTTTCCGGCCTTTCTTTAATCTTACAATAATAATCATTAGAGCTCCACTCAAGGTGAATGAAGAAGGGCCAGCTCCTTCTTAAATACCTCTGCATGGGGAAAGACTGCATGTTCCACCAGCCTATCCTGGTTGCCCTCCTCACCTCTCGCTCTGGACTGGTAGCTGCTCTGTGCTTCTCTCTCCATATCTCTTGCGAGTGCTTTGCTTATGCCTGCCTTACTGCGAAGCATGAGGACCGTCCCCTCCCGTTATTCCCCCATAGCCTGGCTAGCACAAGGCAGTCATATTTAACAGACCTTAAATGTCTTGAGGACACAAGGGAATTTTAATGCAGGAAAAGAAGCTTACAACTGAGTATCTGTCATTGCTATGTCCAGCATCCATTAGCCATGTACATCTCACTGGACATCTCTTTCCTAAGACCTTGACTTGTTGCTACTATTGAGAAAAAAATATCGGTAGACAGCATAATGATAATGACTGATCAGCCTGTAAGTCCCATGAAGACAGGAACTGTGTCTCTACGGCTTAATGCTGTCTCCCTTTCACCCAGCACATGGTACTTCGGCACATAGTGCGGGTTCCGTAAATACTTGTTCCCACTGCCCACAATGAAGGCAGCCTTCAGTAACATAAGACATAATGTTTTGCTTTCAATTGCATTTGGATTATTCTGCTGGTTTAAAGCTTTACCCAAAACAATGGCCTTAGTCACATACCTGTCCCCCAACCCATGACAAACACCAATTTCAGCTTCTCTCTAGAATTCAGAAAATGCTGAAATATTAAAAATAACATTTTTTCACCTCAGCGATGTATTGTATATATTATTTTACATAGTCAGGCTCATGGTGTATCCATTGTTCTGTGTATTATTTTCATTGCCTCTGCCTTTGACACTATTTTTTAACATGAATTTTAATGACCGCCTACTGCCCCATTGAATGTGGTAGATATGCATAATTTTCTCAATTATTCTTCTCTCATTGTACATTTTGTTACTATATGTAGAGTTGATCCTTGAATAACAGGGGTTTGAATTATGTGGGTCCACTTATACACAGGAATTTTTCAATAAACACCTGTACTATTTTTCGAATTGTGGTTGGGAGTCCATAGATGTAGAGGGCCGATTGCATGTGTTGATTTATGTCATTTTATATAGGGTACTTGAACAGCCACAGATTTTAGTATTCACTGGGGGTCTTGGAACCATTTCCCCACAAATCTCAAGAGACAACTAAGTTTTTGAGGAGTCAAGAGTTATATATGGATTTTTGAGTGTGTGGGGTCTGCACCCCTAACTTCCACATTGCTCAAGGGTCAACTGTAGTGTTATAATGAACATTCTTATATTTAAATCTTCATCTGCAGTTTATACTATTTCTTAAGGTAGATTTCTGGGAATGAAATGATGGGATCAAATATATGAATACTTTTACAACCCTCATACTCTTGCCATATTGCTATTCAGAAAGATTATCCCAATTTATACTCTCACCATAAGGTACGAAAGTGCTTATTTCATCAAATCCTCCCCAGTACTATTATCGTTTAAAAATCTCTATTAATCTGCTAGGTGAAAAATAGATTGTTAGTGTTATTTTACATTATACTTCTTTGATTACAGTGATTTGAAAGAAATTTTTACAAACCAGGTTAGCATTTATAGTTTCTAGCAATAGATACTACAACTATAACTATTAATATGTGTAAACTTTCTGTCTATAATTTCCTTCAAGACCAGCACCCCTGCTGCTGAACAGAAGGCTATGATGGGTTATGCAGCCCAATCTCTGCCATATGTTTGGCGCTTATTATTAAGCCCAACTACTGAGCAAGAGAAGACATAATTAGCCTTTTGGGGAATTATTTTATGCCTTCAGCAGTACAAGGCCTAAAGTTGATTTATTTCCCAGAATCTATTTGTATTTGATGCCTTTTAAGTCTAGCCAGATTAAATGACCAGGCATGGTTTCAGCCTTCAGTGAAGGAGTTTCTGGAGTTCTAGGAGACAGTCAAAAAATAAACACCTTAGTGCCTTTGCACATCTCTAAAATACCATTTGAAGACAGGAAATTGAGTCATTTGAAAGGAGATAGAACCACTGGGGCACTAATAAAGATATCACAGGTTGAATTTATCTCACATTACCAGTGGCTAAGGTACTGAGCCCTTGGTTGAGAGAGCCATGAGCTCAGCCAAGGGAAACTTGACCTTTGTTTCTAAGGTGGGAATTAGAAGAAGGCACTCTCTGTAATAAAGACACATGTACTTTCATGAGACTGACTTAAGAAAGCTACTTCTACTGGTAATTCTTCTAGGCTAGACTTGAATGTGTGCTTTCAAAACAAAAGCAAGTTGTCTAATTCTAAAGCCATCCTCCTCATTATTGTGCGTCCAAAGACTTTATTGTTTTGCAATGACAAGGATGGATTTTACTCCCAGAGAACTTGGAGATACATTGTAATTCCCATCCTTCCTCTCCACCCAAATTATAGATGATTTTGCTCATTTGGGCCCTTATTCATCAATGGCACATTTGGAAACAAAATCCTGAGGTTGACAAGGGTCTGTACGTATATACATAGTTCCCAAATGCCAAAATGATAAACACTGTGCAGATGTTGCACAGGACAGAACCCAGCCTGCCTTTGGCAGTTTCGCACACAAATGACTAAACACATCAGCTCTGGAAATAGATGTTGTGGCATGAGTTCACGGACTTTTCTTTTCATGAAAAAGTTAGGGGCCAAGATTAATTAAAAGCAGGAGTCCACTACTTTTAAAGATAACATGATGATAACCATTTCAAATGTTCTTTATTCTTGCAACTGCAGAATGCCAGAAAGTGAGAATATAAAATCTGCCGGATGGAAGCGTGTTGCCAGAGGCAAAGTCTATTTGCATGCCATGCACATGTTTATTGAGCAGATGCAGTATTTTTTGAATAAATAATTGAATGAATGCACAAAAGAATGAATGATTGGAATAGCTTCTCTAGCTCTGTGTTGCCTCAGTTCATGATGCAGCATGTAATGAACAGTAATGCTGGCTCCCATGCTTTGGGGAATCATTAAGTGCTTAGCCTACTGTTGAGTGCTCCCTCTACCTCTTCTCATGCATTTGTCACAATGCCACTGAAAAGCAGGTTTTTCTATTTCTGTCTCAGAAATGTGAAGACTGAGACTTAGGAAAGAAGATAGGAAATGTCAGAATCAAGATTCAAACCCAGGTCTGCTGGTTTCCAAAGCCTATGTTCCTACACATTCAAGATTGCTCCTTATTTAACAAGAGGTCATGCTCAGTGAAAGGTCACCATCTCTTTGTGGTCTCAATTAGAATTTATCCAGCCAACAAATTTGACATTATTAGATTTGGAGAGCTCCTAAGAAATCACTTGGCCCAAGCTTCCTCATTTTGTTGGTGGAGAATTTGAGGTTCAAGCCCACGTCCATGGTCATTGAGCTGACCTATGGTAGTGAGATGCAAATTTGGAACCAGTCAGCTAACACTTGATCTGACCCTTTTCCCACCTCATCACATTGGAGGTAAGGTCAAAATGGGAATCACGTAAACCAAAATAATCAATTTGGATCATGCATATTTCTAAAAGTCGCTTAAATCAACACCATGATAGAATCATGCTTGTGCGCATACCTCCTACGATAAAAATAAACGTTAAGAGGACAGATGTATGAGAAGTACTTTCACTTAAAAAACCATTAAAATGGTAAAAACATGATGAACCTGCTAATTGTGTGATATCTTCAACAAATATTTGAACATGGCATTTTAAAAAATCAATGCGTGTGCTGCTTATAGGTACTTGACAGTGGGAGAAGCTGATGATATGTCACTGGTTAAAGCTAAAAGCAGGAGTGAAGTTAAACATGGAAAATATCAGCTATCATTTCCTGCTGATTTAACACTCTGAATAAAGTAAACATGTCTCCTTTGCTTTCTGTTCCTTCCGGCTCTTCTTCCACGACTGTAACTCAATCCCCTAGCACCCTTCAGTGGACCGAGACAACTGCTTCCCATCAGGCTACTTCCTTATGGTTTCTAAACAGTGTGTTTGTCTGAAATACAGCCTGACCATTCCACTGTTCCTCAGGAGAACTTTGTGGGCTGCTCACTGCCTATCCTCCTCTGCACTGCTTCCCAGCCCCATCTTCTCCTCCTGCATCTCTCTTTGCGCACCAAAAACTTTTATAGTCGGGAAGGATTCCTCATCTAGAAATGGCCATACATGAAGACCCACTGTACCTCAAAGTTACAAGTCACATGAGAGGGTCAGCCAGGACCTGCAGGCTTCCTTCCAGCTCTGCGATTCTGTGACTCAGATAGGACACACAGCTCACAGCCACCAAGATGCCTCAAGCACTAAAATCCCACATGTTTACAAAAGAGGCATGTTAGCTTTAAGAATTGCTGAGAAAGAATTTCTCAAAGAGGATAAAAAGAAAAAATACGGCGAATGCTCTCCTCCATTAATGCTGAGCCAAATTCTTGTGATGACGGCCGTTGTCTGTCTGTTCATGAATCTGCCCACTGGTATGAGCGAAATGGCAAAGGACACGAGGGCAGGTTCTTGAGGAAACAGTGGGGTAAACTGTGGTGGTTACTAATTTTGCCTTTTTAGAAAGCCCTCCCATCTAGGGCTGCCAGATTAAATACAGGATGTATTTTTATTTGCTAAGTCTGGCAACGCATTTTTCAGTTCATAGATGCCATCTCCCTGGTCACAGGAGCAAATATGTGCTTAATTCTCTTTCCAACAGAGATTGGCCCAAGTTGTGTATACATAACCCAATTAGGACTAGAGTCATATCTTGGGATGGAAATAAGCCCTTTGGCTACAGTTGCTAACCTGGGGTTTCTGACAGTAATGCCCTCTGTTACAAAATAATGAGACTAAAAATGCAAAAAGAAGCAAAGATAAGCAGTGAACAAAATGGACACAGAGAGATAGAACACTGGTATCTCTGGGTCCCCAGTTACAGTTTCTGAGATCCTGACTCCGGTAGCTTTTGCTTTGGTGCTGTGTGCTCCTTATTCCAGTTTTCAGAACTGGTAAATTCCTCTTTACCCCCATTAACTGTTTTCAGTTGAGTTTCTATTACTTGTTCCTGAAAGAGCTCCGGACTCATATAGAGAATTCTGGTTCCAGGCTTTTTATTTTCCTTAAGTTACACATGCAAAATAGAGAAGCGTATACAGGATAGAGTGGACAATGCATTAAGCAGAGTCCACTTCCTATAATGTACTTGTAGATTTAGGAATCATTTGTGGCAAACATTGAACCCCAGACTCCTTTGTCTCTGTTTCTGGATAGTCTTCTTTCCATTTCCCTACATCTTAAAATCAAAGACCTCATTTTACAGATAAAAAATCTTCAATTAGGTGAGGTTAAATAACTTGTAGATCAAATGGAGAGACCTAGGTTTCAAATCAATTATTGTGTGTCGAGGTTTTGGAAATTAATTTTAGCATAAGCCTAAGATTACAAAAAATGAGAAAGACAACTTGTATGTCTAAAAATCTAATGTAGTCAATAGGAAAATATAAATGTTTGTATTGCTTTTATGATTATTGATTGCAGAAAATCACTAATTGGAGGAACTGATTGTCTGTTAGTGATTCTCTTGACAGTTATGTCTCTGATCACCATTTCATTTGCAATCAGATCCTTCCACTTTGGCAACTAAAGTGGGAATATGGGCCAGGCCATATTCAGTCAAAGAACTTGATCCTCTTGGCTACAGAAATGGGTCTGGGAGTGAAATAACCAGTGACCAAAGGGTAGTATAATTAGACTCTTAACCTGAGATTTGTTTTTTATTAGATGTGAAGGGGAACACGTTTCCCTCTCTGGTTCTGGAAGAATGTGTGTCTGAAATGTTCTGTACCCATTTCTCCTACCATATGGGAAAAATCTGTCTGCATTTGAAAGAAAACACACAGAGAGAGAAGAAGAAACAAGCAGCAGACTTGGATTTAATGACTTTCAAATCCTCAGATTCGCCCATTCCTGAGGACAGAGCCATCCCTGCCCCCTCTCTCTTTATGAGAGCCAAAAAAATGTATTGTATGACCAGTTATTTTGGTAAAAATTTCTAACATGAAATAAAAGAGTGGTTTTATTACACTGGTGACACTACTTTTCTTTGTTGGCATGGACTGTTAAAAGTTGCCTTGTGATTTTTTAAATTAATAATAATCTGGTAAGAGTTAACAGAAAATTTAAAGGTACTTATATCACACTCATACTATATTCAAAAATAAATTTTAGCTGTAGGTTGTAATATAAAAAAATCTTTAAGAAGAAAATATTTGAGAAATTTTAGAATATGTCTTTGGGTAGGGAAAACCTTCACAAACAAATCTAAAACCATACAGCAAAATATTAACAGATTCGACTGGGGAAATGTTTAAAACCATTAGAATATAAAACTTGCTATGAACTAAGGTAAAGGATAAGTGACAATAGAAGAATATGTTTGCAAAGTATATAATTCATAATGAGTGAATGTCCATCATATATAGAAAGTTTCCATAAATCAATAAGGAGAATAGACAAAAATTATAAACAGGCAATTCCCAGAAGAAAACAAGAAAAATGGCTGATTCTGTCCTATCAGTGCAAGAAACACAGGTAGAATATAAAAACTAAAATTGAAAAAAATTAGGAAACTTTGAAGAAAGCCCCTTTTACCCACAATACACTTTCCTCTTTTGCTAGCCAGGAAACTCATTTTCATTTTCTCATCTGTGGTCTAAGCAGAATCCACGTAGTTCTCCTTTGTTCCACCAGTATACCCTGTGAACATATCTCTTTCGACCCCTCGGTCACTGGATTCAGCATTTGCTTACAGGTTTGCTTTCCTTCACCAAGTGACAGCTGCATCCATCACTTTTGTCTTATTGACTAAGTTTTAGTCTCTTTGAATTTTTGACACCTTACCAATATGTATTCATAGAATAAACTCTCCATAAATGTTTGGTAAATGAATAAATAAATAAATGTTGCATCTTCATAGACACTATTAGGATTAGTTTCTAAGTTCTAAGAAAGTGACTAACTTTTAATTTCATTTTGACTGTAGATAGGCACACATCTTGTGGAAAGTGACAGGAAAAATTTTGTACTTAATTAATTCTAATTTACCAGCTCTCGGTGTCATTGCTGTTTATATGCCAACTGGATTATTATTCCTGATGGTATGAAAAACAAAGGCAATTCCTTGATGTTTCAATGAATAAATGATTCAGTGATCATTTGAGAAAGAACTGTTCATCCTGAGTGTTGAATCAAAACCCTTCTTTATTATTTGGCAAGACCTGGGAAGCACCAGCAGGAAAACTTGCAGAAAGAGTATCAGTAGTTTAAAAGATGATCCAGCATCCTAGCACTCTTGATGCCCAGAGGATATCATGTGGAAAAATACAGACATCAGCAATTATGAGTCAAAAAGCGATTCAGGGAGTCAGACTCGGAATGTGAAGAGGGCTGGAAATATCTTAACCAATTTTTTTCACTCACATATCCTTTTTATGCATGCATAAGAGTGCTATGTAATAAAAGCTCTGTCTCCATCTAAAAAGACTGTCTCGATAAATGTAAAATAAAAATTCTAAGTAATGAAAAAGCAAAAGCATTACATCATAGTTATGTAGTTGAACTAGCAAAGTTTTTTTTTTCTTCTTTTGTAGTGGTATATTCTATAATGGTGCAGCTTGCAATCACCAACATATTAGATTTGATGAAATATGGTAATAATAACACCTAACATATTGAGCCCTTATTTTTCCAAAGCATTATCCAAAGCACTTTACGTGCACTATCTCATTTAATTGTTCTAACCACTCTATAGGCAGACTATGAGTGTCCTCATTTGACAGCTAACAAAACTGAGATTTAGAGAGGTTAATTATCGATAGAATTTTTGAGTGAATCAGAACCTATGCTGTTAAGCACTGCATGAAGGAAGAAGCAATCTTAGGACACATACATGTTTGCCGGGACTCAGATTTGGGGAAAATTTTCTCGAGTACACAATAATATAATTTAGTACCTACTCTGTTAAAATTATAAAAATAAATATGAGCATGAATTCATGATTATAAATAATACATATGAATGTCTGCTGTAAACATGACATTGCCAAATGTAAATATTTGTTGTACAATGAGAGACATGTTTGCATAGCTGTATATATACCGACCAGAACAACTGTGACAAAGCATCATCTGATGTGACAGATTCAGTCTTGTCCCTGTGAGGGTAGCAGAGCATAGCTCACCTCTCTATCATACAGCACCTAAACACAAGCTGCCATCTTGCATTCCAGTGGCAACTCTACTGTCTTTTAAAATCCATACTCACAGTTCTAGCTCTTGAAATCAATTTAGCAGTAAATAAGTCAACTTAAAAGAGCTTCCTAATAATAAGTATAAAGTCAAGTTAAAAAGTGCTGCAAATGTGAATCAGCTAGAGAACCTGTATAAATATAAACCATCTGGAATGAATCAGTAATCTTAGCTAAAAGGGAATTAACTCTTAAGACTTCTCTCCAATGTTCTAGCAGACAGTCTGTTAAAGCCTTGACTTGACCTTACTGGAAAATCATTTGGAAAACTACTTTATTAACTACAGAAAATCTCCCCGGATCATAAAAGTTAATACAGAAATAAATTTTAAGACTTTTCATAACTGTCAGGAAAATTTGTTTGCTTAAACTTTTACTTATACAGTTTTCTATTTATGAACATCTTTGTCTCTTGAACCAATAGTAGAATGACAACTTTGTCTGAAGGTTAATTAGCTTGAGAGTGAACACATGTCTATGTAAAGGTATTATCCATCATGCTTTAAAAGAATATTGCTTACTTCTCATTTTATCCAGTCTGCATTTCCTCCAATACCATCTATTTTAAGGTGAAAACGCAAGTTTGTATTTTTTTCTCTTCACAAATATTTCCTGCTGGTATGTTGCTTGGTGTCAGTTCCAGCCGTCCTCAAATTCTGAAGAAACAGTAAGATTAGTGGTTGCAACCCGGAGGCAGGATTTTTAGTACTTTCTATTTCAAATTCTGTCAACGCTTAACCATTTGTGTCACCTAGAGGTGGATATTTATTGTTCCTGCTATTTGGAGAAATGTTAGATCTCAGCTAAGGGTCTTTTGAAACAACGGCCAGTGGCGTTTTGCATCAGAGGGCATGAAAGAACATTACTCCATGTGCTTTCTTGGTGCATTAAACTTTGCCAGCTGTACACTGGACGTGGGTTTTCCATTTCCTGGCACTCGTTCCCCCTCCTCCTTTTTTCTTTAAGCAAGCGGTCAAGGAGGATATTCTGTTTATGTGTTCCTATCAAGAAGGAATTTTTCTCATTTCTGTTTTGTAAATACAAATCTGGGCTAGTTACTAGGGTGTCAAACAGCCAGAGAATTTAATCTGTAATAGGTTTAGGTATAATCCTATTAAATGGTCTTCTGTGTCCTTTGAAATTTTAATTAGCTAGGGAACTGCCCATGTTGAAAGCCATACAAACCTGCCTGGAAGGAATTATGCTCCTAGCTACAGTTGGCCAGTAGGATCATGTGTTTTTGTTTTTTGGATTTTGTTTGTTTGTTGAACCCTACCCAGGATCATTTCTCTTCACCTACTATTCTTCCCTATTTAAGATTAAAAAACAAAAAACTGTGAAAAGTAAAAAGGCTTTGTCAGTAAATATGAAAGTAAGTCAATTAGCTCCGTATTAGACTAAAAAGGCAATCAATCTTCTCATTACTTTTCTGTGTAGCAAATACTTCATAGTCAGGGATGTTGTTTGTCTTGTTGATGACTAAATTCCTACTTGCCTAGAACAGCAACTGTCACGTTGCAGGCATTTAATAAATATTTGCTGAATGAATGAATGAATGAATGACAGTTACTTGGCTAAACTTCAAACATTAACTTGTAATGTGCTAAAGATGATTGCTTATTTTCTTTATTATGATCACATGTGAATAGGACAAGCTAACATAAATTTCTTTTGAACCATCAAAGTATTAGAATGCCATTTCACTATCATAAGCAAACCTCCACGGGAACACCATATTCAGATTTGGTAAAGTTAAACTCCATGACAAAAGCAAATAACCCATATCTTCATGGTCTTTCTAAATTGACCAATTTTTTTTTTTTTTTGCATTGTCACACGGCTCTGCTATTTATTATTATTTTAAAGGAGAGTCACCAA
This sequence comes from Eidolon dupreanum, assembly GCA_028627145.1. NCBI lineage: Eukaryota > Metazoa > Chordata > Mammalia > Chiroptera > Pteropodidae > Eidolon > Eidolon dupreanum. The sequence goes on from CM053503.1 coordinate 143,387,100, forward strand.
GAATCCTTTGTTTTCTGCAGTTGAGTTAGGGATCAGCAACATGTTTTCTGCTCCCAGTTATACCCTTATGTTTATGGTGCACACTTTTCACTTTGACTTCAAAGTCAAATGATAAAGAATTGAGCAGCACTTGATTCTGTGCTGCCTAACACAGGTCTCCCTAACAAGAAAGAGGCTTCAGACAAAGATGGTAAACTAAGAACTCATGTCAAAAAGGGCCATTTGGGAGGAAGGGTGACAAGCTGAATCCTTTCCACTTTTTATTATAGCCATCCTTCATTTTTATTTTTCTTTCTATCTTTTACTTGTTTCCATTTTTATCTCATTCTTGGTTTTTCTTTCTTTGACTTTATTTTTCTTCTCGGTTTCTTTTTTTTTGAAATGTGATTCTAAAAAAAACTTTATTAGCTTTACCTGAGTAGTTCTTCAGCCAGTGGCATTTATATCTTTTTTTTAACCTATAAAGATCTTAAACAAACAAATAAACAAACAAGATAAACAAAAACTCATAGACACAGACAACAGTTTAGTGGTTACCAGAAGGAAAGGAGGAAGAAAGGGAGGTAGATAAGGATAAAGGGGTCAAATATATGGTGATGGAAGGAGATCTGACTTTGGATGGTGAACACACAATGCAGTATACGGATGATGTGTTATGGAATCGTACACTTGAAATCTATATAATTTTATTAACCAATGTTACTCCAATAAATTTAATTAAAAATATTTTTTTTTCTTGACTCTCATGTTTAAAACATGTTTGTCTACTATTTCACTTAAGTTCCATTCCTTCCTCCTGCCCCCTTTAAAATTTTATCAAAGATATATAACTGCCTATTGGAGCTTCTGCTTGGCATGACATAGTGAATGTTGATGTGGATATTCTATATAAAGTAAAGAAATTTGGTATTTCAGGTTACTTATAAAGCCTAAACTAGGTGACCTTGCTGACTACCTAGGTAATGACAAGTTATCTCTACTTGAGTTTACCTTTACCCCATACAAAATAAATAAAAAGAAAAGAAAGTCATGGCTTACAAAAAAAGATGATCATAACTGGGTAGTTAAAAGAATAAAACATAGATTTATATTACTATATTTAAATTATTTAACATAATTAATTTATTTTATTGAAAATTTGATTCTACCAAATGACCTTACATATTTGATGCTAACGAAGGGATGGTGACATTTTCCATTAGGGAATCAAAAACAAACAAATAAAAATACACTAGTAACTTGTCCTAGAGAGACTCTATTAGAAACTTTTAGAAGCTTGTAGATGCTGAATTAATTAAGACGAGATTTATGAATTGGCTTTCTTTTGTATCTTCTTTATTAAGCTGATGTATTGCAATGTTTACTATAGTTTTATAACTATTAGAGGACTTCTCTGAATTCAATTATAGGGCTAGAATGAATGTATTTTTTAACAGTTAAAAAACATTCATTTATATATAAAAATATTTACAATAAACTTTTAGATGCAAGCAATGTGTATTCTGTCGAATGTTCCTTTTGTGTCTCTCACATTTTGTTGGCTACATCACTGAGAGCTAAGTGACCTTGTAAAATGTCTTACATTTTCCACCAATTTAGCAATTAATAAGTGAATAATTCTTACCTATTTTGCACAAATATAAGGAGGGAAATTAAGTGCATGAAGTAATTTTAAATAGAACTATATTAATGAATAGATATGTTTTTCTAACTTACTTAAATCCAAAGGGTAGTGTAGTGGTAGGCAAGGCACTGGATATAACAACCTAACAAATTATAGTAGTACATTATATTAGTTGATTCTTAGAGATTGGGAGAGAGAGACAAGCACCAATTGCTCTCAGTAATGAGGATTCATGATAAGGACACAAGAACATAACTATCTTCTCAGCTAGCCAGATACTCCTTGTTCCAGACCTCCCAAAACAGAAAAAATACCAAAGGGGAACTTTCATCTTATTTGGAAATGTAGCCTAGCCTTGTGACCTACCTTGTAATTAGCACACAGTCCCCCAAAGAAAAGATGCATTGCCACTATTCTATATGGGACAGACTGTTGGGAAAAGTTTCAGGTCAGGCTGTTTCTAGGACATGCACCAATCCATGCACCAATCCATGGTTGTATTGTTGTGATCAGAATGGCAGGGCTGGTTTCACTAGACATTTAAGACTCTAGATACAAGAGCTTAACACAGGAAAATACTTCTTGATTCTGTATACTTTTTCCCTAATAAGAAATAGTGATAACAGATGATCACTTGGAAGCTTCATGGCTTAGTCAATACATGGGTGGGTTGCAAGGAGGCTGGATAATTTCCCTCAATTATCTCGATGAACCAGGCAAAATTATTGGTACTTAATTTCCAAAATGAAGATAATTATAACTTAATGGACTATTTCAAAAGGACAAAGTCTTGGATTTTATTTTCAAAATTATTATCAATAGACTTATCTATTATATCTGAATTATAAATGCAGGTTAAAATAAGGTTCACTTAGAAAAGACCAAAACAACTAAGAGGAATATACTTTTCTTCTCAGTTCCCCTCAGTTCCCTTACCTGTAAAATGGGGATGATAACAGTAGCTACTCAGAGGGGTTTTGTGAGGATTAAATGAATTAATACAAATAATGTACTTGGTCCCTGGCATATGCTAAGCACTTAATTTATGTTGGATATTATATTGTTATTTTTAATTACAAATACAAAACAACATTGTATACCAACAGAAGAAAATGAAGATTTCTGAAGAAGGTAAGTATTTCAAATCTGCCATGTAATATATTAGAAAGCTACAGTAATTCCAAAACTGAGACTGGAAAATACACCAAACTTTTCTCTTCAAAGAGTGTGGTCCATGGACAAGCAGCATGGGCCTCACCTGGGAGCTCATTAGAAATGCAGAACCTCAGGCCCCAGCCCGGAGCACGCAATCTAACAAGGTGCCCAGGAGAGACCTGTGCACATTAATGTACACTGTTCTAAATATTGTTTAGGAACAAATTTTTCAAAAGGTCTTTGTTTTCGGGTTATAGTATTAAATGGTATGTTGATATGTCTTATTTTATTTTATATCACCTACAAAAATTAGACTTGGAAAATGTTCTCTTGACTGTTGGGTGCACTTTGTAAAAGAGGCAACAGAAACACAATGGAAAGAGCGAATGGGAGCACTTCACTTCAGTTTGCATCATCACCCCTCATTGCTGTCAGCAAGATAAAGGGTCAAATGTCTTACGCTGTTGTCTAAGGTGCAGACTGTTCACCCAACTGCCCAGGCACCCTATCTTTACCTCTCTTGCTTTGTACCCCAACGCTGCACAGAGATCAGTTTTCTGTCTCCTTTAAGGTTGATTCTTTCTAGGATATTTAGGAAGGAGACGAGCCTTGCCTGCTCTCTGCTGTGGAGTCACCTGCTTGCTTATTATTCCTGCCCGGGCGTGTTCCCCTCACAGCACCTGCCTCACCACACTTCTGGGTGGAAGCAGGGCTGGGGGCAGCTGTCATTCCACGTGCTGGTATGTCCCTGCAACATCCGTGGTGGAGGCTGTGAGCGTGTGGGAGTGCACTGCACCTGGCCATGACGGGCTTACTGCGTGGGAGGGAGTCAGCTGTGGTGGGAAGTGCTCACACGTACACACGCGTGCACGCGCACGCACACACACACACACACACACACACACTGCTCATACCACACACATTCATATACCACACATGCAAACCCCTCTCCCAAGGACACACATTGATTCTCAGAGAAAGTATAATCTCAATCAATGTTTCCAAACTGTCATCAATGAACATACCCTTCAGCAACCATAAGAACATTTTTTTCCCTTTAAAAACAGAAGATGACTTAAGTTTTGAAACGCTAGTGCAAACCCATAAGAAGGAGTAGAATCCTTTCGCTAATGGTCCTATAATTTTTCAAAGCTGCCTGTCTCACAATAGCATGACTTTATATGTGTTACAGCTTCATTGCCCCATTCATAACCCAAATGGACATTCATCTCCTAATGGCTGCTCCCCAGGCCACTCTGTAGTCCTGTAAAGAGTTGTTTAATCTCCCAGGCTTGGAGAGAAGCTCTTCTGTCTCTGTCTCTGTCTCTGTCTCTGTCTCTGTCTCTGTCTCTCTGTCTCTCTGTCTCTGTCTCTCTCACCCTGCCTGGCAGGAGGAGCAGAAGCGCTGGCTGCCTGGGGGCTCCCCACTGCGGCTGTGGTCTGGATCTTGGGTCTTGCCCTCCTTGGAAGCCACTGGTGTCCTGTTGGCTCCTTTCTTGTCTGGGGTTGAAGCTGACAGAAGCATTGATGGCTCCCCGAGGAATTAAAATGGAGTAGAGGGAAACCTTTTCTTTCTGTGGTACCTAGTTTAGGGTGTTTGTAGACATTTTTCTGAATTCTAAAACAAAATTATCTTTCAGAATTTGTAATGTAGCAAAAGAAATATGGGATCGATACTCCTGAGACCTGGCAGTGCTCCTCCTTTCTTAGCCTCGGGCCCCTTAACTATAAAATGAGCTAAAGTCCCTCACAGTCCTGAAAAAACAGTATGCTGTGCTTAAATATATAGTACGTGATTTATTTTGTGTTTTTCCATACTACTTATTTTTTAAAATTTATACTCTACCTTGTTTCAGAATGGATTTAGAGGACTTTACAGGGATACATAAAAAATAGCAAGATAGCATAAATTAGAAATATGTGAAGAACAAAAGAGGAAAACAAAGAGAGACATAAAATGGAACTAGGCTGTGGCTACCACATCCAGACCTCCCTTGAAGTCTTGTCCTCTTGTTTCGGGACAATGTTACAGATGTTTTTACACCCAGATGAGGCGTGTGAAAAGGAAAGCTCCCTTCTTTCCCCAGGAGCAAGGCTACCAGTAATAGTGCCTGTAGCAAGTGTGGGAAGTGTTTTTGCTTCTAAGGACAGCTGACTTGCCACAAATTTAGTCGAGAATTTTGTATAAGCTAAAAATAACTCCCGATTTTTAGTTTTTTAATTTTTAGTCGTTGGGAAGTGATAGATACAAGAATTCAATACATTTATTTTCAAATTAAGAGCATATGGAGGAAACGACCTACTCCAGTTCCACAGTACCATCAGTTAAAAGGTGGATAGAATTCAGGGTGAGACCTATGGGGGACTGAAATATACTGTCATAGAGAGAAAGGACACACAACCACTGCTCTGGAGAGCTATGAGGCCCAAGATTTTAGATTCAAAATGAGTGAGTGGGCAGTCTAATTTTAAAATAAGGCAACCTGATTTTGAAGTCTGATTTTTAAAACAAGAGCTGACAAGAGAGTCCTAAAAGTGATGCTTGAAAAGGCTTTTGATATCCGAAGCCAATTCTAATGCCTCATTTGTCTATTGGGTAGGGGCAGTGTTAGGTGGAAAGAACTAAGAGCACAAACATCACAATACAGAAGCAGGTGAGTTTCTCATCTCTCTAGTCTCATCTTTTGCCAGCCTTCAGACCTCTAGAACACCCCCAAATATATACTCACACACATGCGCACACACACACACACACACACACACACACATATGCATACACTCACATACACGTATACACACTCACATACCACTCACACATTCATATGTACCCACATACAAACACATTAACGTATACACATATAAACATCCATGCACACACACACTGAGCTTTGTAGATTGCAGAGGTCTAGTTCTCTCTTGCTTCCACTCCTAGCACAAGCTGAAGCCCCCATTTGCAGCGTTCTCCTATTTTCCATCCCTATTGCCCTCACTTTTCTCAGCAAACCCCACATGTCCCTTATAATCCAAATTAAATGTGACTTCTTCCCAGAAGCTTTCTCTTCAAATCCTGGACTGAGAACTTCCCTTAAACAACAGCTTTCACAACAACTTTGCTCAAAGCAGAACACAAAAGAGATGCGTTACCATAACAGCCAACAAAAAGGATTTGAAAAGTCTACTGTGTCAGAGAATATCTGCCAGGGCACGCCAGATACACCTTCACTGCCTGACACGCAAGCACACACAGTGAGACAAACACAGAGAAAACAGAAGTGATTGGAAAACTCAGATGGATAGCAACAGATGGGATATTTATTTATTTTAAATGCTTTTTTTGCTGGGAGAGCCAGATGAGATGTATATCTTATTTCCAAAGAAATCTCAAAGGAAACAGCTGTCATGCAGTTTCATTCCAGAACTCTTTAATATAGTACAAACAATATAATGGAGGATAGACAGCCTAAATAGCAGATCACAACAATACAGAGCCATCTCAACTATGATTCATTTTACCCTGTAACTTCTAAACATAAAATAAAATGTTTCCTACAATAAAGCAGTACAATGACCTTTGGGTATTAAATCAGGTTTCACGCTCCAGGACTGTGATCAAAATATTCTCATGCTATATTTTTTCCTTCTGAATGAAACCAAAGTCCTTTAAGAAAATTTACTGAATCCTTGAAAACTAATGATCCTTTTACAGCCTCAGGAAAATTACTGTAAAATTTAATTTCTACTAACTTACATGAGATAGCAAATAGCAAAATAAATGCATGGTACTTACCTGTCTGCTGCATTTCTGTTTTTCTCTCTGAGTATACACTTCGGAGTATGCCGTACTCTTGCAAAACATTGAAGGATGCCCAGTGTCTTGCAGTGACTACAGCATCTGTGACATTGACTTTTGTTCCTACCGGCCCATAGAAAGAGTCATGGTTCTCCCTTTACAAGCCCACTTATCTTGTTAAGAAGTTCATTAAGAAATGTTTTTTCTTAACCAGAATGAAAATCAACTCTTTTTGAGAGTTTCAACATTAGAAACAAGATAATAGATCCCCAGGATTGTATACAATATTTTTAAAGCATCGTATTTGTAAATTTAATCATTTCTTGCATGGTATTTATTTATATATTTGGCTACCTAGGATCTATTTCTCTTCTTTTTTTTATAACATTACCCTGCTGTCCTTTTGGTGAATTATCCTTCTTCCCTTTGTGGACCTTCGGAAGGACCATCAATCAAGGCATGCTGTCCTCTAGCCAAAGAACAAGACCATGAGCTAGGTTAGACCAATTTCAAGTTAACTGTTAGGAAAATAAAATGCTTCGCCCTGACCTGACCCATTCTCAGACTGAAATCCTGATGGGTTAAAGTTCTCATTAGGGGCTATAGATTAGTTCCTGCTACCTCATCCTCCAGAACTACTTTCATTGCTATTCCCTTCCCAGTCTGGTTTTACAGCCTTCCCTTCAATTCTGTGAACTACTGGTGCCTTGCTAATTTTTTTTTTCTGCTTAATAAACTAGAATAGATTTCTGATGCTTGGAACCAAGGAATCCTTATTATGAATGAATCTACAAGCAGATGTGATAGGAAGGCTAGCCAGCTAGGACCATGGCCAAAATGATGGCACAGACTCAGTTTTGAGAGAGGATACTTTCTTATTATCATGGAGGAAAGATCCCTCCTGGAAACCCCACAGACTTCCTCTTACATCTCATTGTCAAGAGCTGGGTTATAGTTTCCACTCTTTCTACTCCTGGAAGAATCTTTGCCATACACCCAAACAAGATTTGGATTTTGTTAGCAGAGAAAATGGAAGAATGACTTGGTTATCACCTTCTGCCACAGACACACAGACAGTCGTGGAGACACCTGGATTCAAGCCGTGTCTTATGACTTCAATGCCAGTTTACTTGCCACTATATAAAACTATATAAAACCACTTATCGCCATGGCACTGTGCCAGAATTGGGATATAAGAATGAAGACCCTCATTCCTTGACCTCAAGAATTTGCAGTTCACTGAGAAGAGAGAAAGCAATTATAGGAAGAAGCAAATAAAATACCATTTGAAACCTAACACAATGGATATCTATATTTATATCTATAGCTATAGCTATATCAATGTACATATCTATACCATCCATTTTCATATGTATACTCTATATCTATATCTACATTGTATATACAGGGTACATGGCAGAAGTCTGACTGGAGGAGGTAAGCCTCCCAGAGGAGGCTTGAAGGTTGAGTAGGCATTTACCAGGTAGTTTTTCTGACAGGAGTACAGAAAGAACAGTCTGTTCAAAGGCATGGAGGAGCAAACAAGCGTGGCATTTTCAGAGTTCAATATGACTTTATAAATTTGAAGTTTAAAATGCAGGAGGTGAGTAAGAGGACCACCAAAAGTTGAGGCTAGGCAGGTAGTCTGGATATATGCTGTAGGTGATGGGAAACAACAACAAAAAAAGCCTATTTGATCAGAAAATGTCAAGATCAGATTTGTGAAAGATAAAAAAAAAAAAAGATCATGGTAAGGTTTTCAGTTAAAAACGAATCTCCTTCTCTTTCTGCATAAAGTAACCAAGATGACAGCCGAAGTCATCCTATCCTTTGAAAATGAAATGAGTTCAGTGTTATCCTTAGGTTGTACATGTGCTATGGGAAGTTTAATGCCTAGCCTAAGACTTTGGCAAGTTTCCAGGAGCTGTTAATTTACTTGGGCTGTGGTAACAAAATTCCAACATACCGGGTGGCTTAAAACAACAGAAATTTATGGTCTCACAGTTCTATAGCTCAGACATCAGAAACCAGGGTGTGGTAGTGTCATGCCCCGCCTGAAGGCTGCAGGGAAGAATGCTTCCTTGCCTCTCTAGCTTCTGACAGCCCAGGCACTCCTTGGTTTACTGCAGCATAACTCCAATCTCTGTCTCCACCTTCATGTCACCTTCTTCTCTTTGTGCCTCTCTGTCACCAATCACTGGCTTTAGGGCCCACCCTAAACCCAGGATGATTTTATCTGGAGATCCTTAATTACAAATAACATCACATTCTAAGGTTTCTAGTAGACATGAATTTTGGGGAGACACTATTTAATCTACTATAGGAGGTCCTAGTCTCACGGTTAGTTCTGGCTCTAAATTTCTGCGCATATTAAAATCTTAATCTTATATACCGTTTTCTTTGCTACATATCAGCACACAGGCAGGCCTCAGTCCCTTTCCTTAATGTGCCCTAAATCCACTCACTCAAGGTATTTATGAACACAGAAGATTTTACTGAAAGTTTGAAATAATAAATGTTACACATACGTCGACAATACACACATAAAATTAGAATATTAGGAATTCATGTTCTTAAACATCCTTTGGTTGACTCACCCCTGGCAATTTCGCATTCATGGTCTTTAATCAGAACCCATAATTCTATTTGATGCCTGTTCCTCTTTCTTCTTTCTACCTGTCCTGCTGTCTTTCCTATCTGAACTCCTCCCTTCTGCCCCTCCCTCCTATTCCGATGAATTTCTTATGAGGTTTGTGTGGATGTTTGTTTCACTGTCCTTTCATACTCTGTCCTAATGTGGTCATCTTCTGTGTATATCAAAGTGTTCTGCTACACAGAAACAGTTCCATCTAAAAGGAGCTGAGGGGCATCTGTTCAAATTTGAATTGTTTCACCATAGCACAGGCAGAAGAAACTTCTATACACAGATTATAAGATCTTCTAGTCTTTGAAGGGGTTGAACGTTTTTATTTCAAAGACGTTCCACTATAATACACTTGGGAGGCTCATTTAAGTAGTTACTTAATGAGCTAAGGCACTGATTAAGATAGATGTGTTTATTGCTGCCTCACTAATAAGAAACAAACAGAAAATTTATATATGTGTGTGTGATATATGTCTGAGATATATATGTATATACATGCATACATGTGTGTGTATAATGTATAATGTACTTTGCCAAGTGATGCACATTGACACCTTATTTAATCCTCACAATTAGGAGGAAGCTACTGCAATTTCCTCCGTTTTACAGATAAGGAACTGAGGCTTAGAGATGTGAGATCCCTCCCCCAAAGTTAATCGTTAATGATAGACCTGTCTCCAGCATCATCCTTGTTCTTAACACGAAGATCTATTGCCATTTGAGGACTTAAACTAAAATGCTATCCGTCAGTGGATATATCTGGGGGGAGAATAACAGTGGATTAAAATATACCTTTCCAGATTTGCTAAATTTTCTGCAATGGACATATATTAATCTGTAATAGGAAGCTGGCTACCCCAACACCAATAAATGTTATAAAGAGACAACCACACCAGTTTCATAACTGACTGAAAATGCAGTGCTGGTATAATAAAAGTCAACATTAAGCTAGAATAATATAATATTAATGCTTAATATTTTATATAATGCTTTATAAAATACAATTATGTTCACATGCATTATCTCATTTAATCCTGGTTTATTAAGGTAAATATGAAGAAATATTATTATCCCCTCACTCTGCCTTTTGTTTGTCAAATGAAGGTCAGAGAATAAGTTGACTCTTTAATCTCCTAAAGTCATGAAAAGGACTAGGTGGACTGCAAGATTCCTGAGGACCAGGACCCTATCTGAAATGTCCACAAGGCTGTACCTCTTGCTCCTAGAGTGTGATAAACAGAATGCATCATATAGTAGGTGCTGAACAAAGATTTGTTAATGAATTAATCAAATCCAGTGCCTTACTCTTAGTCATGTCTCCTACCTATTGACTTTAGTCTCTGGTTACCTGAGATGTAATCTTTTCATTACACTTCACAGTCAGGCCTCTAGGAATCCTATTATCTTAATCATCAGGGTTTCGAGTAAAAATAGAAGGGTTTAAGCATATTGTGTGTGTATGGTAAAATATGCATACATAAAATTCATCTTTTTGACTATTTTAAAGAGTACAATTCCATAGCATTCAGTATCTTCACATTATTATCTAATTCCACAACAATTTCATCATCCTAAAAGAAAATCCACACCCCATTAAATAGTCACTCTCCATTCTCCCTTTTCCTTCAGCCCCTGTCAATATGGGTTTGTTTGTTCTAGATATTTCATATAAATCAACTGATATCATATGTGACCTTTTGTGGCTTCTCTCACTTGGCATGATGTTTTCGAGGCACATCTATTTGGTGGCATGTATAAGCACTTCATTCCTTTCTATGATTGAATAGTAGTCTGTATATTGATATATCTTTTAAGCATTTTTTAAAGGTAGAAAATGGATGTAACAGAAAAGAGATTGGGCTGAAGAAGAGGAAGCTGAGGTGTGACTTCACTTAGACTTCTAACTGAAGAATTTATTTAGGAAGATGCTGAGAAGTTATTGTCCACGGTCACAGGAAACCAGTGAGGAGAAGCACAGAGCTTCTTGGCTGAGCTGAAGGGAGAGCTCCTGGATGATCAGGGTGGTGACAAGAAGGCACTATTGAGGGGAGCTGTGGAACTGGAATCTCTGATCTTTGGAACAATAGGATTATCTCTTCATTCCAGAAGAATATTTGTGGGGCATTCACTGCCCAAAAGCATGGAACTAGGCCAAAAATTATTCTCACAATGTAATTCTAAGACCACGAAGAGGAAAGCTTGAAGAATTAAAAAGGAAATCGCAGAGAGTTTTTGGAGACACGAAACTCACCATTTAGGTAACTGCACAAGCATCTTAAAATTATGTAAATTAGCTATAATATTAGGAAGGGACAGGTGACATTTTGATAGGAAAACAAATTAATTAATGGACTAAAGCAGCAATTGATGGCCTTGATTATAATTTATGGTGCAAAGAAAAAGGTTGGCTCATCTTCTGGATTTATTTGAGTTAGAGATAATTATGTTTAAGTAAAAAGAAATAAAACTCCTAATTGCAAGATGATGTCGGTTCTCTAGAGAACATCTTGCATGGCCCCCCAAAAAGAGAAAAGAAACACAGTTATTATTCCCTAAATTTCAAACTCAAGTTGAATATAAATTACCTGAAAGGAAAAATTATCTATGAAGATTAAAAACATTGTCAATTCTTAGATCATTAGACTGAGATGCTTTAAGAAAAATACCCACCAGTGCTTTCAAACCAGTTTTAAGTCCTAATCCTTGCATGCTTAAATAAACCTTATACACACAGATGCAGTGTGTGAAGCAGGCTCAGCTTTAAGAGAAGAAGGATTACGTTTCTGTGTTTACCCAAGAGCCAATTCAAACACATTCCATTTGGCCCTAACACGCAGAAATTAGAATTTTAGAAACTGGAAAGAGAACTTTATGTCTTTAAACACACAGACTGAATGTGCTGTATGTTTTACTGATATCATGAGAAGTTTCTCTCTTCCACCTTTTACTGAGCCATCAAAGAGGTGATTGTTGAACAAAATAACACAGTGACATGTCACATTCCATATACATCGATTCATCAAAGCCAGGAAGAAGCTTTAGCACTTTCTGGACTAGTGAACGGCACTGGACCAGCATAAAAATCTAAGGCATGGAGAATGTTCAAGAAAAATACACATCAAAAATAAGCACACAAAAAAAATCACTTTTGTGCATACTTTTACCTTTATTTACTTAGGGTCCAAAAAAATTAATCCAGGGCCTCATTATAGCTTTGGGTGTGTTCTAAGCACCTTAGGTTTCTTGAACCCCTTTTTGCATAAAAAAAAAATATTGAAAATTATGTTTTATGACTGTGTTGGTATAGAGATGAACATAATCCAGGCTAAATTCATCAGTATGTATTAGTTATTATTATATTCAGTATTTCTTCTAATTTTAGAAGAAATAAAAATTAAACTATTTTCAAGCCCTCTCCAGAAATTTTGGGAGCCATGTGTCTGTGTCTGCTACGCCCAATGTATCTATCATTCCTGAGCAGTCAGTCAACAGATATTTAGCCCATCTGGTGAGCCGAGCTCTGGACTGGGTTCTGAAAGGACAGGAAGGGGTGTGAGACGTAACGTACAATGGGAGTGGGTTGAGAGAACTTTCAGTCACAGAAGAATAAGAAGCTAAAAACGAATATAAAACAGGGAAAGGTATGAGTGGGTGGGAAGGACAAGGGGAGAAGGTTAGAGTGAAGCCAGTGGAGATAGTGTATTAGCTAGGAGGGTATTGCTGCATCCAAATTATTGTGTTAAGGATCTGAGTCAGCTTGATGACAATGAAAATGGTAAGAAGGAAACAGACTTGAGATAAAGGACATAAAGAACAGGAAGTGTAGGAAGTCACTGATGACCCTGTAATGGTATATGGCATCTTATACCACAATTCTTAAAGGTTTTATGTCACATTAGTATAATTTCCTTATGTGCTGGCCTTCAATATTTCATTTAAAATGTTCCCTCTTTATTTCCTATTCCCACAAAAAGACAGAGCCAGACTTAAAAGTATAATTAAAATATGACTTCAGTTGAGTTAGGTGACCATGTTTCCATCTTGTTCTTAAGAGTCAGCTCATTCTTACCCCAACAATTTGCATTTGCTAAAAAAAAAAAAAAAAAAGGAAGTGTAATTTAAAAGAAAATTTGTTCAAATTCATGTCCTGACCCTTTTCAATTACAGCAGCTTGGTCAGAATGTCCTTGCCACCCACCATTCTGGGCAGTTACCTAGTAACAGATACTGAATAAATGACCTTTTTGAGTGGAAATTGAAATCAGCATTTTAATACTAAGTTCGGTTTCAAAACCATGTGCTCCTTCCTCTAAAACAGGCACCAATCACTGTGGTAGCTTGTAGCGCTTTGGAATAACCTTCCAGATATTTTTAGTGTTGCCTCTGTGAAAATACCAATGTTCCAAAAAAGGAAGGCAAGAGTGGAAAACCCAGACCTGGGAGAGGCTCAGAGATATGCCGCAATATGATCAATTATTTAGGAACTAATTTCCTAGGCCCTGTGCTGGGAAATTTATATATGATGAAGATAGTGCCTATCATCAGAGTTCACAGTCACCGGAAGAGAGAAACAAGCAAACCAGACCATGACAACATGATGTATATGTATTACTGCAGATGCGTGCCTAGAGTACAACAGGAACACAGATGAAGTTTGTTTTATAGCTGGGGGTGGGGAGGCGTTATGAAGAAAGTGACCCAGAAAGGCTTACAAGAGAAGGTGATATTTGGGCAAAAATTGCTAGTTGCCTACCCAATATCCTCTCCTTTCCTTATTAACCAATTTTTATTCAGTGTGGCAATATGCACAATTGAAAGATTATATTTCTCAAACTCTCTAATGATCATGTGACCAGTGAGATATAAATGGACATTTTGATCGGTTTGTCAGGAAGACTCTTTAAAAGAAAAGACAGTAGAACTTGTCTTTTTTGCTTTCTCTCCTTTCTTCCCATCGGGATTGTGGATGTTAGCTGGAGCTCCAGCAGCCATCTTTAATGTTAGATTAACTTGCAAATAAGATCCAAGGATTCAGGACGGCAGAATAGAACAATATAACAGTCTGAGTCCCTAAGGACCATGGTGCCCACCACATAGCTCTAGACTGTTTATGTCCAGACTCTTCTTATATGAAAAACATATAAATAAACTCATGTATCTTAGCTATTATTATTTTGAGTTTTTCTAATTCTAACCTATATTGTTCCCAGTGAGCTAAGTTTAAGAAGGATTAATAGGAATCAGCACAGTAGACAAGAAGGAGAAGGTTTTCTAGGCTGAGAGAAAAACTTTTGACAGGAGCATGAAGGCACATGGACCACAGAGGGACTCATAGATGATTCTGCTTGGCTGAAGTTATAGGCAATAAGGTTAGAAAGTAAAGCAGCACTCTCTTCCAGGCTAGTTACCTCGACTAATAATACATCTAGTCTTCTAGTTGTAATGTATAGCCGCACTGGAGCGGTGCCATTACTTAATGGCCCCAGAACACAGGTGGGAGCTCTGGTCTTGGAGAGGTAGAGAGAACATCTGGGCAGTAATACGAGGAAAAGAGGAGGAAAGAGCAGATGCCAGTAAAGGTGTGTGTTCAGGATCTTCTGCTCTGGATAGGTTGATGGTGTCTGTTTTCTCTGTGAAGGAGGAGAGAGTGAGCCTGGATGAGAAAGGGTTTGAGGAAAGTAGAGGAAGTTTGAAACAGTTGCTGCTCATTGCATCTTTGTATCCTTGTTTACATAATTTTCCCTGATTAAAATATTTCCATGGTTCTGCTCCTGCTTCTCTCCACCTGATCCAGAACTTGCTTCGATTCCCCCCTACCCAATCCCCTCTGCAGAGACTTCCCTGAGCGTGGGGACAGTAGCCCCCTTCTCTGAACTCTTCTACTCCGCTCATCACACACAAATGTTGTAGCTGTGGTAGTCCTCAGCCCTATCTTCAAGCACAGTGATAAAAAAAAAAGAGAGAGAGAGAGAGAGAGAGAAATAGAAAGAGTTTTAGAATTAGCTGGATACTCAACTTCTCTAAGAATTCGTTTTCCTCAACTGCAAAATGAGGGAAAATCCTCATCTTGAAGAGTTATTATGAAGATTCAGAGAATTCATATAAAGTGCTAAGCTCTGTGCCTTATGTATAATAGACATTTAATAAGAGGTAGCTGCCAGCAATACACAGTATGCATTTAATAATCACTCTTGACTAAGATGGATCCAGTCCCCAGGGTCCTTGACCCATAGTATCCATCATTTGGGAACTTCTTTCTATAAACCCCTGGCCTCCTCAATGACCATATCACCTCCTGATCATGGAACAGTCCCAGGGTTCATTCTGGTTTTGGACTAAGGGTCCTAAGGCCTGAGATGTAGAATGGAAAGAGACTTTGTTCTTATCTTCAGGACCCAGTAGAGCAAGGGACATATAGGGGGTGCTCAATTCATATTTATTTATTGAACGAATGAAAGAATGGAATGAACAAATTAATGAATCTATGAATGAATGAATAAATTGGAGGCAGTAGGACTTCTCTCTGGGAAAAAGCAGTTCCCTTTCCCTTTATTTCCACAAGGGTTACTGAAATATCCCTGTCCCCGCAAAAATTAACACTTGCACATTCTTGAATCTTTATCTAGGCAACTTAATTCCTCATTTCTTTATTTTTGTCAATTTCATTTTTTTGACAGAACAGGTAATAATAAAAAAAAAAGCCAAGAAAGATCTTTGGGAAAAATGTTAAAACCTTTTTTGAAAAGGATCCTGAGCTGGCTAAGTGTACTTTCAGCTCCTACCTGTACTTAGGCGGGCACTAGCGACACAAAAGCAGGGTTTGTGTTCTTGCTCCACAAAGCACCTGATTCATGAGACAGCTTTGCAGGAATTTAATTAGTGAAGGAATGTGCAAAGCTTAAGCGCTTCAGATGTCATTAACCATTGGGGAGGGATAAAGGAGGGGAGGAAAGCCTAACAGATGTTTGATTCAGCCTCGTTCCTGCGAAACAGATCGTTGCACACATCGTTTTTTTATTTGGGTAGCTCTTGGATAAATCTTGTTAATGATATTTCATTCTTCTAGGAGCCTGGTTTAACATGTATCCAGTTTAAAGTGAATAGGAATGAACCTTCTTCCTCATGAGGAGAAATAAGCTGGGTCTTTTTTTTTTAATCTGGGTATTTCAGGGTTGCTTTTGTAAAGTCATTATTTCAACATATCGAGTGACTGTTGATCCATGAGTTGAATGAACGTGAATCTATATAGTTTCAGAAAGTTAAGTTGTGGTTAATCTGTGAAGGAACTGTAAGTTTTGGTTTTAATGGTTATAAGTGTTTAATGGCACTTGACACCTTTTAAATCAGATCACCATTTTATGTACAGGAGGAGAGCATTCTGTGAGGTGGTTAGTTTAAGCGGCCACCCATCAGGGCAGCTTCCAATTCTGGGCCGGCCTCGGAGGCAAAGTACTGCTGGAGTGGACCTGAGCTGGACTCCAGTTGGTTGAAATGAACAGTATTTGCTGCTCTTTCACCAAAACTAGAACTGCCTTTTCACATACAGGAACAGGTTACTAGATTCAATGGTGTCATAGAAATAAACAACGCAAGAGTCTTGAGGCCATCTGATTTATCTTTCTCCCAGCTCCTATTTACAGCATATTTGTCTGTTTCTATTCCAAGTTCTTTCTGTTGTTAACATCTCAGGATACTCGGTATTGGGTGGCGGGTTGAAAAACGGAAGGAAAAGATGCACAGCAGCTAGACTTGCTTTGAATTCCATGTGTGGGCTCCAACTGACTTTTGAGAAATTCTAAAGAGCAAGTTCCTAGAACTTTTTTTCTCTAGAAATGTTAGCTTAATGGTGTTCTGCAACTGATTGCTGCCAAGCCTAAATTACACTCTCTCAAAGCATAATACCAACCACTCACAAGAAGTAAAAAGAAAAATCAGCAAAGCAGACTTCCTGTCTTGATCTCCTTGATTACTGGACTTCTATACACCAAACCTGTAGAAATGAACACTTAACCATCTGCCACCATCTTTAAGGTCACCTCGTACTCTTCTAAGTTTGACCATTCTAATATAACAGTGTTATTGTCATCTAGGGTAATGCATCCCCAGAATAAAAAGGTTTTCTAATATTTGAATGTGACACAAACCATTTTGGATAGTTAGCCTTTCCCCTTTTAACTGTTTTTAAAAGTTGCATTGAGTATTTTTAAATTTATTCAGTCATTCAATCAATAACTATTTGTTGAATACTCACTCTGAGACAGGCTCCAGAGATATAAGGGAGAATAAGACACAACCCTGCATTCTCAATGAGGTCCTCCGGCAGTAGTGCTCAGAGAAAAGGAGAGAGAGAGAAACTGTCAGGAAAAGTAGGTTGGCAAGGCTACCTTGGCCATTTGTTGAATCTTTCAAAAAAAAAAAAAAGCAAAGCCACAGCAAGTTCAAAATACATTACATTTTTAGTCAATAGAGACAGGTTTAAATTTTTAAAAAGCTAGCTGCAACAGACAAGTCATAGAGAGCTGTCAGGATTAAGGTTGCCATTTACAGTTGTGTTGGTTGTGCACTGATGGGGTGTCCAGGCGAAGGAGCCAGTGGGGCTTTGCATCAGGCTGAAAATGCCTCTAACTGGAAGGAGGGACCCTTTTCCTAAATCTCACAAAGGCATTATATGTGTCAGCAGTGAACCAGTCAGGATACATACCCCCTTTAGTAGTCATAGTTTTTAGGTAATTTCATTTCAGATTTTTGTACTAAAATTTTAAAATCTTCAAATTTTTATGTTATGCTCATTCAGTTCAATATCCTGGAAACGAAAGAGGACAACTCTCATAGAGTTTGTTGACAGGTCTGTTGGAATAAGTTAGCACACAAAGAGGATGCTGTATGTGTTCCACCCTTTTGATACTGCGTATGGATGGGAGAGCTTCATTTCTATCACCCGCCTGCAACAACTGTCAGAAAACGTCAGTTGGTGAGGCTAACAGGCCATTTGTTGAGTCTTTTCAAAAAGAAAACAAAGCCAAAGCAAGTTCAAAACACATTACATTTTAAGTCAATAGAGGCAGGTTTACATTTTTTAAAAGAACACAGACTTAGAGAATAAAGCTTTTGGTAAACTATCTCTCAATAGACATGTTTTCATACTAATGTTTGAAATGTTCAGATGTCCCAAACAATCAAAGAAAAAGATTCCAGATAAACGTACCTACAGAGAAAGTTTTAAACATCAACAAATCAGAGGTTTTTTTTTTTCAATTTAAAGCAAATATTTAGCATTCCCCCTCCCCACCCCGCTTTTTTTTTTTTTCACAAGTCTCTCTGTTTTCTAAGAGAGATGGTAAATCGCCCAGATTGCCAGTCACAGAATTTTTCAGGAATGGATCCCTATGTTTAGGAAGGGATTGCTATACTCGGATGGTAGGCCAGAGGGGCTCCCATACCCTGCTGGCTATTTATCTCTCTGTCTAAATAATTTCAATAAATTGTTGGAATGTTATCTGGAAAACAAATCCTATGTCTGCAGGTTTGCAAAGAAACGTTCTGCAGCTACTCCGCTGAAATAGCTGGGATCAGTTTTGAAGACCTTAACTCAGTAGCCTGGGAAATTTTCCATAAAGACAGGACACAAGGCAAGATATTGTGAATGTGGTCCACCTTTACTGCTAATACCGTGAGCAGTCCTACACAATTGAGGGTCCAGCATTCTTTGAAAGAATATGATTGCTCTCCTCACTCAGCCCCCAGGGTTCTTGCTTCTCTTCCTCTCCGGTGATGCTATACAGGGCTGCATCAACCTCGAAAGAGATCACATTCTAGAAATGCAGTGATTGCAACCTAAGAGAAATATCATACTATGCTAACACTATAAAATTCTAAAAGGAGAATTTTTCATGACCAGAAAAGGAATTATTGTTCACATATTCCTATGTACTCTGGGTTAGACTTGCATATTTGGTCATCACTAACAAAGCACAGAAACAGAGAGCCACTGAAGCAAGTACTGAGGGGCTGCGGGATGCATGATGCAGCATCACGAGTAATTCTGTGACCAGCGTTACATGGTTGGTGTTAGGGAACTGCAGTGGCCAAAGGATATATATTGTTTCAATACAAACCAGCCCTGAAGAGCCATGTCATCATGAGTAATAACAGTGTTGCTATCTCTTACTTGTGGTGAGACATATGAAAATTAGCCAGGACCCTCACATTTGACAAAAAAGAATATGACAAGGTGGTCTCTAGACTTGAACAGGAAAAGACGGAGTCTGAACACTATGAAGAATTTGATTGGACATAAAGAAATAGCGCATGTGTTTCTTCACCATCCATTATTTAAAATCCTCATCACTAAAGTACTATACCTCACTTGGACCCATGAGTTTTGTAAATTTTTTTACAATCAAATTGTTTATATAGACAAGGGCCCCACAAAAAATATTTACCTGGGTCCTGTGTAGTCTCAGGGTAGCCCTGCCTCACAACTCATTGCATGGACTTGATTTAAGCTTTGGGGATTTAAAAATTATTTAACAATTCATTCAACAAAGGCATTTATTCAGTTCTTGCTATGTACCAGAAAATGTGATCAGCACAAGACTTAAAAATAAGAATAAGACTAGGTTTGCATCCCCTAAGAGCTCACAAGGTAGTGGGAGACAAATCAATAAGCAGATAGGTTCAACGAACCAATAGGAGCTATCAATCAATAGCTGTATGCAGAGTGTAGATGGAGCACAGAGAGGACTGTGGATTCTACACAGAGCAAGACCTGAGGACATTTCATAAAAGTCTATTTAAACAAATCTTTTTGAACTAAGCTTTGAAAGATGAGTGGGGGATTCGCCTGACCAGAAGATGGGATAGGAGGAAGGGAAGTGGCCTTCAAGCTCATAAGTAAGTATCTGGACTGGGCACAAGGCACAGAACACATCAGGGAAGCTGTAAGTAGACTCTGTGTGGGTGGAGTGCAGGGAAGGGCCCAGTAAGGATGAATCTGGAACAGTGAGAAGAGTCTGAGTTTGCAGCTCCAGAGGAGGCAAAGGCCAGGTTAGTGATGGGGAACTCCACACCAATGTAGATAACTTGTGTGATAGCATTAGGATGGCATAATTGTTAGAAACGTTTTAGCTGGAAGAAAATTCTACTCACAGTGGGTTCTTTTTCTCCCCAGCAAGGAGTCTAGACCTAGAGGGCTGCTGGTATTGGTTGAAAAATCAGGGCTTTCAGGGCTGATGCTCCTGCTCAAGGTATCATGTGAGCATTCGTACAGGAAGAAACGGAAAGAGGAAGCATAGGCAGTGTCTGTACCAGTTTCTTTCCATCCCAGCTGTCAGCTGTTTTCACCCTTCCCCAAGAGAAGAAAGGCAGGAGGAAGCTGCCTCTGCAATTTGGGAGGCACAGGGAAGGGGGTAACGCAGGCCATCCCCATTCGTGACTTGTGCCCAAGTCAAACTTGCCCCAGGCTTTGTTGATGTCCTGTTGCCACTTTGTTCCATTTTGATTTCCCTAGAATTTGAAATAGCAAGAACAAGAGGAATGTATGTATGCATTTGTAAGAGATCTCATCTCCAGTTGAAGCAACAGAAGCTATAAGCAAGGAGACTAAGCGCCTTCCTCAGAGGCCTTCATTACATTCATTAGGAATTCAAAATGACAGAATAAAAATAATAATAGCTGCTATTATTGAGCAGTTTTCATTGGCCACACAAAATGATCTACATACTTCTCAGCTAATTTCAGATTTAAGTAGATATTATCACCCATTTTAAATATGAAAATTGAGACTCAGGGTGTTTCCCTTGCCCAAGACCATGCAGCTAGCAAAGGGTGAGCTCTGATCCCTATATGTGACCAGCTCCTTGGCCCTGCTGCGTACAACCTTGACCCAGGAAAATCAGGACTCAAAAGTCCATCAATGAGCTGAGACCTTGGGAAAATGCTGCTAACCAGCCCGAGATGCTTCTGACTAATAACTTTTCTCTTAGCCACCTGTGCTCACAGCTCAACAGCTGAGTGCAGGAAGCCTTCTGCATAAACGGCAGATTATTTCCCCCTTTTCCTTTACTTGAATCATCTGAATGATTAGCCCAACTGCATTCTGACCACCGGCTTCTTTTCATTTCTTGTGAACAGACATGGAGGCCTGACACATACTAAGTGCTGGCAAGTCCCTGGAATGAAGAACTCTTGAATAAGTCTCTCCTCTCCATTTCCACATCCATTGTCACCCACCAGAGAAGTATTTTTCTGGTTTTTCTACTAAAGTCATAGCATTAACATTCACTCCAGCAAGTCCTTCTATAACATTTTTATATGCTTAAAATAGTATAAATGTTGTCTATAATAATCATAGGAAAGCCAGAATAATAAGCATTCTTCTTTAGAAAAAAATTGTAAAAAGGGAGGAGAAGAGATTTTGGCTCTGATTTGGGTGGGTCCTGGGTACTTTGATAGAGTGCTTAGTGGGATTACAGGTAGCAAAGGTGGAGCACAATAGCTTCAGAGGACCAGAAGGTGAGCCAGGCAAGGTCTCTGCCCTGGCCAAGCGGAAGCACTCGTTTCCATCTGCAGCTGTCTCTCTTGACCAGGCCAGAGAAACGGGCTCAGGCGCCCAGGCATTGCTCCAATCATCTGCTGAATAATTGCCCTTAAAAAAAAAAAAGAACAGCTGAATGCCTTTTCGAAGGAGATTATGGGATCTGTTCTGGCCCTCTTTAAATAAAGGACATTTGCTTATCTCCAGAATTGTTTCATTGGCTCCTGGAGGTAGGCATATCATTTAGTGACCTCGTAAATTCCTTGGCAGCCCCTGGATTCCATAAATCTGTATCCTCTGTAGCAGGTGAAAAGCAACCGTAGCAAACCTCTTTGCCTTCTTTTGACTTTTCTATGCTGTCATCCTCCTCAGCTTTACAGTGTATTGGTTCCCATGGAAACGCCAATGTCCTTGCTGTGGACAGAACTTAATCACAGCCAAAAGGGTGAAATAAAGTACATTTTTATCTTTGATCGAAATTTGTATCATGATTCATGAAATGGAAGAGAGAAAGTAGAAGAAGAAAAGCAGGAGGGTCAGAAGGATAAGGGGAGCGGGGAGGAAAGTAGGAGGGAGAAAGGAGGGGCTGGGGTTGACAATGATTCCCTGTGTCTGTCCAAGAAACTGTTGGAGCGGAGACTGTCAGTTGAAGTATACTATGTTCCTTACTACAGGCCAGGCTGGGTCTGTCCCAGCTCTCTCAAAGGCTCTGTAGAGCCAGAGCTGTGGCTGGCCCTGTGGCCTTCTAGCCTGATGTGATTGAGAGGCACCTGCCCCAGGCTATCTCCCTCACGGGCTGGTCACCTTGCGTGAGATTCCACCATGAGAGGTCAAGTCCCTTACAAACACTTTTCAGTCTTGACATAGGTTCCAACACATGAGGTAATAATTTTAGCCATGATCAACTCATATTTTTGCTAGATCCCTTCTAAAGCCTTAGAATCTCCCTCTGCCCCACTCCCCAAGGGCCAGGTGCTCTGGCACTCAGTAATCAATAAAGTTGCAAGTCTCTGAAGAGATACCCACTTCCTCTTCCAGGTTCCTTTACTGCTGATCTTATCAACTGCTTCCTGCCATCTGAGCACCTATTCTGTACATCCACCTACAAGCAGCCCCAGGTTTGTGGAGTTTGAAGCGTACAGGCTTTTGCACTCTTTTTAAGAAAAAGGATGCAGAATTACAACTATCAAGTTAGGTACAAGGTCTTGAAAGGGGCCTGTGCAAAGGAGGGGGCTTAAACTTTATTAACTCTATGGTAATTCTACGTCTATTATCTAATTTAATCTTTAAAGCAACACCATGAGGTACATATCTCTTTTAACAGATGAGAAAACTGAGGTTCTGGGAGAGTGATCGAAATCTACTAAAAATTACTAAAAATTTACAAAAAAATATTGACTTAACCCCATGGGTTCAGTTGGGACTCCTTGGGATTGATAAATAGGAATAGATCATTGTAGGATATCTCCATAACCAGTTTTTTGGGTTTGTTTGTTTGTTTGTTTGTTTGTTTTTGCATAAGCGTAAGTTGTAACATGCAGAATCAATCCTACTTTTCCAAAATGTGACTCTCAGTTCCCCGTCAAAGCCAACCCAGCTGATGGAATTGGATTTTCACTGTGGTTGGAGTGCCGGAGATGTATCATGTATCCCACTTGCAAATAATTGATCGGCTTCCTGCAATGCATTACGTGCTCTCACCACAGAACAGAGATGGAAACTGAGACCATCAATTGGATGGCTGGTTAATGTCCACAGGCACTGTGCCTCTGTGCTTCCAGTGTTTCCGGGCTGGATACCAGGACCAGCCTGCAAAGCATTTGGACAGGGTGTTTTCTGGGGCCCTCCTGGTTGCATTGAAGTACATGGATCCTCTCAGATTCACAATAGAACGAGTCTTTATCTTCTTTACTTTGTCAGTATTAGCAACATTATCTACGCTTCCATTCATATCTGGTTAATTTAAAGTAGATACATTTCCCAACACCCTCACATGCAAAGTTTCTAAGTGCAACTCCTCTGGTGTTGTCTTCAAAATGATAGAAACTCAAATAAGTCAGAAAAATAGAATATTCTCCCATCTCATTCTCCCCTAAAAACCATAGTAAGCACGTCAGAGGAGGGCTATTTAGGAGCATGCCTTACAGCAGGCCAGCTGTCATTCAAAGGGAGCACCAGTGGAGATCTACCCAGGATGAAGTCACAGAAAGCTGAGTGGGAAGAGGAGCCACCCTCCCCCAAGGCAGGAGCAGAGGTGGAAGGGAGAAATGGGACTCCAGCCCAGAATCCAGATTCACATATTATGGGAAGTGTTTACATCTGAGGCATGAAACCTCCAGTCCAAATGTTTCCTAAAGCTTTTTGTATGCAAAGCACTGTTCTCAGCCCCATAATGATAGCACAAGTGTGTTAAAAGATTGTTAAGTATTTTAATACTTATGATATAATTTAATCTATCATCTAATTTATCCCCACAACACCATGAAGAGGGAACAATGGTTCTTCATTTTTACAGATGAGAAAACTGAGGTTCTATGAGATTAAGTAATTCTCAGGGTCACCAAACTAGTCATGGTGGAGTGAAAGCTGAAATCTAGTTTCATTTGACTCTCAAATCATGCTTCAAATCTTAATGACATTTGCAGGGTGCTTACCATGTGCCAATTCCCATGCTAGCAATTTACATAGAGTCTCTATTTGATCCTCAACTGATCTGTAAGGTATTTAATTCCTGTCTTCAGTGACTCTAGAATTTAGTCTGGAGAGAAGAGTGAGGTAAATGAGAATGAGATATGCATTTTAAAAACTCTAAAACAAATCAGAATAAAATAAGTACTAAAGAAAGATGAAGAGTTGGCCAAGTCAATGGTTCTGGGATGGATTTTTAAGGATAGTTTGGATTTCCTATTGAATTGGAGAAACAGGAGATTCACTCATGGAAGCACCCATGAGGAGAGACAGGGCATGCTTGAGAAATCGTGTGTCTAATTATTGAAGTTTGACTGAAGCACGGGTTGTCTGTAAGGGATATTTGGCTGGGGAGCTACACTGGCACTGACCGCCAGGCCAAAAAATTCTGTTAATCTGGTAGACAATGACAGAAAGATGATCAGGGCAGAGCGAAACTTTAAAAAAGAAAATACCAATACTTGCCTGGCAGGGGAGATGCCATGATCACGAAGGTGGTTTTCCCAGGGCGAGGCTTACAGATTGCACTCCGGATGTGCTGACCCCTGCGATTTCCCCAAATGTGGGAAACTCAACTGCATCATTTGTGGTAGTGGGAGATGGTGTTCACGCTTTCCCCTCGAAGGAAGGAAGGAAGGAAGGAAGGAAGGAAGGAAGGAAGGAAGGAAGGAAGGAAGGAAGGAAGGAAGGAAGGAAGGAAGGAAGGAAGGAAGGAAGAAAAATTGCCACAGCATTTGTAGACCCGACCAATGCAATAGTTTGAACAAGAGAAAACCATCTGAATCTGGGTGGGAACAAGGAGAATGGAGGGAAGGGTCATGCAAGAAACACATCTGAAACAATGGGACTTTGTGTTCCCACCCCTGGGGAAAAGACTCACACCAGGACCCCATTGATTCAGCCCAGGTCTTTAACTGGCCCAGGATCTCCACAGCAAGCCAGGAAGTGTCTCTGGGGGAGATTCTTTCTTCTCAAGGTGTTGACTCCCTGAAGATGCCTGAAGCCTGCCCCAAATCTCAGGGGTGGCACATCCTAAGTATTGCCTGTGCACTGTTTTGTCCACATCTGTGAGACTAGACCCTTAAGGGGCAGGGAAAAGAATGGGAGAGCTAAGAGCTTGAGAAATGGTTTGTGGGTCTGGCATAAATGTTGGCTGTCATAGGATATAAAATCTATATTTTGTAAACATAATTGTTTTACATCTTTCCATATTTTCTTGTTGTTTTCTTTTTCCTTCTCCTTTTATGTTTTCTGTAGTGGTGCTTTTTTCAAATGAAGTTTCTGAAAATTACTACCTGTCTCAGCTGTGCCGAAATGAAATAAGAAAAAAGAATTATTTCCCATTTGGATCCGAATGTTAAAGGTACAGGACTGTGAAGGCCTGGGGTGGCTAGGAGTGAGTTAGAAACCCAGTGAATTTTAACAGAAGAGTCAGGATGGGCTTGAATAGCTGTTCCTTCTGGCCCGATATCTCCTTCCAGCCCTTGGCATGTTTGAGTTTTGTTTAATTACCAGCAGGGGTAATTAAACTTCTGGATACACCACTGACTTTTGGTGATTCATTCATAGAAGAACCAAGATCTAAGGGACCTTGAAGGACGAGACAAGCTCCAGTGTGACCCCAGTGTCTCCCTCCTCAGTTCATCATCCACAAAGCTTCAAAGTGATCAATCTAAAAAGGAAACATTGTCCATTGCCCCAGAATAAAATCTCTTCATGCTAACCACTTGATCTGGTTCCCAGTTACTGTTTGGGCTCATTTCCCCTAAAGTTTCTCTTCTAGCAATGCTGAATTGCTTGATTGTTTTTATCCTTTCTCCTTCGGAATCTCCAAAACACAGACACATATGTGAGCACATGGCTTGTGCTTGTGCACACACATGTGTATGCACACACATGCACACACACTCTCTGGCATTTCTAGACTAGAGTATGCCCTCCCCCACTTAGAATGACCAAATCTTTCTCATCTCTTAAGGTTCAGGAAGCTTCCCTGATATAATTCTGGCTGACTCAAATGCCCAACTTCTGAGGCCCCATAATACCTGTAACGTATCACTGCCATTGTGCTTATCATTCGTATCATAATAATTTGTTTATAAGTCTGTTTTTTGAACCAGACTATGGGCCACAGTCTCCTTGATTATAAAGATGAGTCTTTCTCATGTTGATATCGCTGGTAGTCACTCTCAGGTGTTCAATGAATGTTTGAAGAATAAATGGATCCTGAAAAATTGTCTGATGTAATGTTGTGTCTACATAGACCCAAATTTTCTTTAATGTAGAGATGCATTAATCACCTGCACGAGGAAAAATAGTATTTGTGTAGGAGGAGTTTATATTCATTCCCAAACAAAGTAAGGTGAAAAACATTTTGATTGGTTAAGCCTGGGTTTCATCCAGAATCTCCAGGTTAGGTGCTCTGAGCCCATTGGTAGTTTATGTTTATTTATATGTGGCAAAATCACACTTTCTGTTTTGAGAGAAAATGTTTCTCACAAAATTTTATTAAAATGTCCAAACTGTCTCACAGACATAAAATTGCTCTCACAACACAACTCTTTAGTGTAAACAATCAGCAATGCAAGGATTAAATTCCCCTTTGAGCGCATGTGGACTTAAAAAGAAAGAGCAGCCATGCTTGGCAAAATAAGCTCTGAGCTTTATTGAACCTCTTTTTTAGATGGAAACTCAAGACTGTCAGTCAACCAGAGACACATCTGGGGCCCACCATGCTGACTGCAGGAACCAGAGAAAGAGATGAGCCAAGAAAGCCTTTCAAGCCAAATATTTTTTTTTCTCCTTTACAATAAAAGAAAAAAGCTTGAGTAGATGCCATTAGCACACCAGTTGGACCGAGGACCATTTTTATTTTTCAAACCAGTAGGCCTAAAAGGCCGGACCCTCTGGTTACCAGTGTATAATTCCCATTGACATGGTAAAGGGTAAGCAATTACTTTGTTGTTGTTTTACTTTTAAATAAACGATTGTCTGGGAGTCTGAAAATGGGCACAGCAGGGAGAAAACAACTACACACTGTTTCCTCAGAAATACAGCATACATGCCTACCAAGGGTACTGGTTGTCACCATTACAGTGTTGTTGTCACTGTTTTCCCTGCGGCGAATAATTGGGAAACAACAATTGGGAAATTAGAAGACTTTTCTTGCGACTCTCCTCTTCAGAGAATCTAGACCGCTCTTGCTTATGTGCACAATAGATTCTCTAACAAAGAAATTTTTGAAACCCCAGCACATATGCTCGTATGTACATTCTGAAAACCACACGGGATTATTCCACATTTTAGCTTACACTCAGAAGCTGAAGCTGTCATTAAGCAAAGGCAAAAGGCTGCTTTCAAGAATGAATCATTTTTATTAAAATAAAATAAACTTCTTTGCTAGTTAGTGAAAGGCAGTGGGGGAGGGCAGGAAAGGAAATTCTAACTCTCGCTTCTGTGCTGAAATAAGGCAGGATGGTTCCGTTCTTGCCATTTGAAAGAGGAGAAAGACAACACATCCATTCTAAAGATAAATAAAATGAAGCATGAGGATGTCACTGGAGACAGACTAGCACAGAGACTCAAAATGCATCAACAGCAGAAGCATGAAGAAAACTTAGGTTTTCTGATTCCAAGGCCAGTGCTTTGTCCCTGAGGTTTAGGAATGCTGCTAGAATGTTAGCAAAATTGAAGCTACAATAATTGGATTTATATATTTTAAGGAAAGTTCTCTTCCTAGGTATCTGAAATATATCATAATATCAATCTCTGATTATAACTCATCTCTTCCCCCACAAGTTTGACAATATATTTTGAAATAATTTGTTTAAATTATTTTAATTTAAAAAATAATTTTAAATTTTGAAATATTTTGACTCATCAAAAAAATAAATAAATAAAAACACTTGTGCACTCATCATCCAGCTTAAGAAACAAGATACTAGAAATATAATTGAAACCCACGTGATACTTCTCTCCTCCCACACCAGGGAATCACTCTCCGGAATTTGATGTTTATCATTTGTATTTATTTAACAGATATAGGCACTCTGATAAGCACTGTTCTAAGTACTTTAAAAATATCAACTCATTTTTCAACCTCATAACAATCCAATGAGCTGAATACTACAATTATCCTTATTTAATAAATGACAAACCTGTAACACGAGGAAGTTAAGTAATTTGCCCAAAGTCACATGGCTACCAAATTACAGAGCTAGAATACAAATCTGGGAGTTGGGATCTAGAGTCTGTGCTATTACTTACTACTAAAATATGCTTCCTCAGTTCTTGCTGTCTGGCTATCTATCATCTACGTATCTAGAATACAGAGCTAGAATAGAAATCTGGGAGTTGGGATCTAGAGTCTGTGCTATTACTTACTACTAAAATATGCTTCCTCAGTTCTTGCTGTCTGGCTATCTATCATCTACGTATCTATGTATCTATGTATCTATGTGTCTATCTATATATCTGTCTGTCTGTCTGTCTATCTACCTACCTACCTATCTATCCACCTACCTATCTATCCATCCATCCATCCACCTATCTATCTATCCCTAAACAAAACATACTATTTCAGCATCATCATAATGCTATCATTTTACAGCACGTATTCTTTTGCAATTTGCTTTATTCCTCTCAATATTATGTTTATGATATTAATCCCCTTTGCTGCAGGTAGTTCTTAGCTCACTCATTTTCATTGCTGGTTATAACATCATGGAGTGAAGATACAGAATTACCCATTTTAATATCAATGAACACTTAAGTTTCTGCAGAATGTTGTTTTATTGCAAACATTCCTGTTACGAACATTCCTATGCATGTTCCTGTGCACACATGCATTTTTTTCTCAAAGATATGTGCTTCAGAGGAGAGTTGCTAGATCAAAGGTACACTACATATTTGCAAATTACTCTCCAAAGGGTTGCATTAATTCACGTGCCCCCAGGAGATGAGTTCTCATTTTCCATATTATCTCCAAAACCATACATATCTTAACTTTTAAAATTCTTACCTTTTAAAATTCTTTCCATCTTATTTTAATTTACATTTCCTTGATGATCAGTTAGGTAGAAGAGCTTTTTAAATAGGCTCTTATGAGCACTACTTGTTCATATTTTTTTACCACTTTTTTCACGAGTTGCCTTTTTTTTATTATTAATTTATATGAGTTCTTTGTGTATTCTGCCAAATAACCCACGTCAATTATGTTTATTAAAAATATTTTTTCCCAACTTGTTCTTATAATAAATATAACAGGCATGGGTGCTGAAGAGACTACTCAAAAAGATAGATAAATACCTAAACTAGAATTTCTAGGTCATAAAGTAGGTTTATGTTTAACTTTGTGAAAAACTTACAGACAGAATTCCAAATCAATTGTAATATTTTAAACTCCAGCCAGAAATGTGTCATTCCACATTCTTATCAGCATTTGGGTGGTCAGTCTTTTTAATATCAGCCATTTGAATAGGTATGTAGTGATATCTCATTGTAGTATTTATTTGAAATTCCCCAATGATTTACGTTGTTGAACACTTTAATTTGCTTCTTGGCTGCTGTGTATCTTCCTTGTGAAATGCCTGTTCAGATCTTTTGCCCATTGTTAAAAATTAGGTTGTTTGTGTTTTTATTATTAAGCTGTAGTTGTCTCTATATTCCAGATATAAGTCCTTTGTATAACATATGTATTATGAATATTTTGTCAGCTCACTACTAGCTCCACTGGTGTTTCTTTTTTCCCTGGTCATTCTTTTCTGCCCAGCCTTGTGGAGTCTCACTCTGCATATGCACAGCTCAGTATCTGGCCAAAGACAGAGAACCTCCTACTTAGGCCTCTTTTTCTGTGTAGCATCCTCCTTTTTGGGATTCTGCTCTGCAAACTCAAGCCACCTCAGGAGCCCTGGGCTCTACTCTCTATCCTTTGATTCAGCAAGACTGCCCCCTCTCTGTTTGAGCTTGTTCTCCCTATATCAAAGTCTTCAAAGTACCTCCAGGCAGATATCCTGGTGATCATGGGGCTTGTCTCATTTCCTTCTCTTCTCTCAAGGATCATAGTCATGTGTTCCTTTTGTAATATTTGAAAATGGTAATTTATATATTTCACCTAGTTTGCAATGAAAGAGCTAATCTGGTGCTAATTACTTCATCATGGCTCAAGAGTTTTTAATTTTTAATCATAAATGTGTTTTATATTTTATTAAAAATATATTTTCACCTATCAAAATTATCTTGTGGCTTTTGTTCAATTTGTCATGGTGGTGAATT
Source organism: Eidolon dupreanum (assembly GCA_028627145.1). Taxonomy (NCBI): domain Eukaryota; kingdom Metazoa; phylum Chordata; class Mammalia; order Chiroptera; family Pteropodidae; genus Eidolon; species Eidolon dupreanum. The sequence continues at coordinate 143,417,808 of CM053503.1, forward strand.
ACTTTAATAACTTTCTAATGATAAAATGTTCTCATATACCTAAGATAAACCCAACTTGATAATGATGTTTTATTTTTTAACACTTGCTAGATTTGTTTTGCCAACATCTTGTTTAGGATATTTACACCTATATTCAAGAATGAAATCAGCCTGTGCATTTTCTTTCTTACAGTGTTTGGAATTTTGGTATCAAGATTATGTTAATCTTTGAAGAGATACAGGGGGTGTATTAATTTTCTGTTGCTTCTATAAGGATTGGTGCAAACTCAGTGATTAAAACAACACAAATTTGTTATCTTACAGAAGGTCAGGAGTCCAAAAGGAGTTTCCCTGGGCCACGATTAAGGTGTCAGTAGGGTCACTCACACTAGAGGCTGTAGGAAAGAATGGGTTTTTACAGCCTTTTCCCTGAATCATGGTCTCTTTCTGCCAGCCATCACATCACTCTGCCCTCTGCTGTGTTGTCAAATCTCCTTTTCCCACTCTTACTTTCCTACTTTTCTCTTTCACTTATAAGGACTCTCGTGATTAATTGGACTCCCTCACATAATCCAGGATAATCTCCCTATCTAAAATACTTAATTTAATGACATCTGCAAAGTTCTTTTGCCTTGTAAGGCAAATATTCACAGGTTCCAAGGGTTAAGATGTTGCTATCTTTGTGGGAGTGGGGAGTGACGGGTGGGGGGTTTGGGAGACAGGCTTTTCTCTGTCTACCACAAAGGAGAGTACATTCCCTAGTTTTTTTTTCTTTGAAACTTTTTCTATATGATTTGAATTAGCTGTTCTTTGAATATTTGATAAAACTTATCTGTCAAATATGATCGTATATATTTTTCACATGAAAGATTCCATGGTAAACACAATCGTCTAAATTTTATTTTTCTCATTTTTTTAAACTAACAATATATTTTGGAAATCATACCATCACTATATTCAGAGACCTCCCTTATGACTTTTTATAACTTCATAGTACTCTATGTTTGTACATGATTTTATCAAAGTTTCTTATTTTTGAACATTTGGACATGTTAATTATTTTCTAATAATACAGTGTTTCAAAGAACAGCATTATACATATGTCATTTCATATTTTTGTTAGTATATTTTTAGTATAGCTTCCTAGAAGTGGAACTGATGATTCAATAAGTAAATATTTTCCTCGTCATCCACAGACTCATCACAGAATATCTTGTCAATCTTTTGGATTTTTGCCAATATGATAGGTAAGAAATGGTAGTTTAGTATACTTTTAAATAGTAGCTTTCATATTGTGAATGAGGTTGATTACCTTTCCCTATGTTTAAGGGCCATTTACATTTCTTGTAAATTACCTAAGGTAGATAAAAGTGTATTATCTACACACTTTTTATAGAGCTGTTGGTATTTTTCCTAATTTTTAGATATTAGATCTCAACCATTTTTGGTGTTATAAATTGCTAATATTTTAAAATTTGTTATTTGACTTTGCTTATAATGTGGGGTCTTTTTCATTAATGGTTTTATTTTGTCATGCAAGGAATTTTTACATCTATTTTTTTTTATATGTAATCAAATTTATTGATGATTTTTCCTTATCAATTCTCTTTTGTTAATTATACTCAGGAAAATTTTTTCCATTCCTCAGTTATAAAAGAATTTATGCATGTTTTTATCTAGGTTTTATTGTTTAGACACATCCATTTGGAATTTACACTAAGTTTAGTGTGAGGAATGGATTTAGTTTTACTTTTTTCAATGTAGTTATTTAGTTGTCACACCTTCTCTTATTAAGAATTTCATCTTTTCTTCACTGATTTCATATGTTACCTTTATCATAACTAAATTTCCAGATGCCCTTGAACCTATTAATGGATTTCCAACTGTTTATTGATGTGCCTATATACTCATGAGCCAATATTACACAATTTAAGCACAGAAACATTACAAATCTATTATAATGTTAAACATTTTTTTATTTGGTAAAGCTATCCCTCTTGTCATTTCTTTTCCTTCTGATGGTTTTTCTGGCTATTCTTGTTCTTCCAAATGTACACTATAATCAACTGGTCCCAGCTCCAGGAAAATACATGGAGTGTACCAAATTTATAAATTAAATAAAGAAAAAATTACATCTTCATGATTTTGAGTCTTCCTATCCAAGAATACGGTTTTTCTATTTGTTTACATCTTTATTTCAGTTCTAAGGAATATTTGATAGTTTTTCTCATGTATGCTTTAGACATTTCTTATTATCTATGCTTATAGTTGTTTTCATTTTGTTTTATTTTGTTTTGTTCTCATTATATTTCTTTAACTGGTTGTTGTTCATGTGTATGAAGAATATTGATTTATGTATGTTGGTTTTTATAATTTGGGACTACTAAATCTCCTTATTGTCTATAATAGTTTTCTCATTGATTCTTTTGAGTTTTCTGGAGAGATAATCATATGGTCAACAGATAGAAATAGTTTTAGCCCATCATTTCCAATTCTTATGCTGTTAATTACTTTGCTTACCTGATTGCATTGTTTGTACATGTTAATTTTATTCTTTTTCTTTAGTTGTGAATGTAGAGTCAAATGGCTTGTCCAATGACTTTCCAAATGAGATTATAGATTATGATTAAAAATATTATCTTTATCTCAATTCTGTTAGAGTCCTGATCTTATCATTGGTGTTAATACTTTTGTGCTTATATTTCCTCTCATTTTAATAAAACAATAAGTGCAAATGTGATAAACTATTACTGTGGTACCAAAATCACAACTAAGGGAACAAATAGGACAAATGTAGTCAAGTGCCAATATTGGGCAGCAGTTAGCACCCCCATGATGGGGTCTCCTATGTGATCTTATATGAAAAAACAGATTCTTGAGAAGGAAATGACTTTAAGAATATTAAAAATAATGCAGAGAATTGCACGTGGCGCACAAGTTAGAATTTTCAAAAGTTGAAGACTACCTGCACTTCTTTTATACCTGAAGGAAGATATCTGGGACAACTCTCTTCTTTAAGATACAAATTTTTACAAATTACTCATGAGGATACCCACATTTTCCCCCTATTAAATGCTTCATATTAGTACTTGGAAATTCTCTCTCTCTCTCTCTCTCTCTCTCTCTCTCTCTCTCTCTCCCTCCCTCTCTCTCCTAAGAAAAAGGTCAGAGCAGGAAAATAACTTTTCCACTCAAAATGTCAGCTCTCATTCTTCTACCTTACCTAATTCTTTAGCTAGACTCACTTGATTTCGCCATCTATCAATAACCATCCAGGCAAGACGTCCCATCAGCTTTTACAGAGGCTGTTTAAACAGAGGCTCTTAAAAATTATTGTTTTATTATAAAATAATATATACCTATAGTAAAAGATAAATAGGCATAATATTCTTTTGCAATTCTGTTATCCAAATATAAATATTAACACTTTAAAGTATTTTGTTCTATTTTAAAAATATATTGTTTACAATGGTGGATATACATCATTATATATTTTCAAAACTCACACACCAGGAGTGAACTCTAATGACACTATAGACTTTGGGTAATATGATGTGTTAATGAAGGTTCATAGGTTCAAGATATTGATTGTGGGGGAGGCTGTGCATATATGGGGCAGGGAAAATATGGGAAATCACTGTACTTTCTGCTCATCTTTACTGTGAACCTAAAACTGCTCTAAAAAATGAAGTCTATTAAATTTCAAAAAATATACATATATCGTTTTATGCAATGTTCTTATTCTATTATGCGCAATCTGTTATTTTCATTAATAATACTATATGTTATATAATATTCTATTTTATTAACATTTTTCACTTAATTTTTAAATCTTTTATATTGCAATCAAATGTCCTTATAACCAAATCCATGACTATTTTCTGGTAAAAATTCATAGAAATAAAGTAATGGCTCAACAAAAATACACATTTTAAATGTTTTGATATTTATCATCCTCTCTCATAAGGGCATAATAAATATTTGTTGATTGAATAAATGAAAATTGGTAGCTTTTTTTAATAACTATGGTGCACTCTTGAAACTAATACAATATTGCGTATTAGCTATATTTTAATTAAAAAAAAAGAAAAGAAAATTGGTAGCTTTTGTTGGGAGAAAGGGAGTGAAGTGTTAGGGCAGTTGGCTTCCACGTGTGAGGGCATTTGATGCTTGAGAGAAAATAGAAGAGAAAAAATTGCAAATATTTTTTAAACTATATTCTACTATTCCATCTCCCAAAGACTTGTGACATCTCTCCAGGAAGCAGATCTCAAATGTTAGACACTTTGAGAAATGCTTATGTTATGCTCTCCTCTCCCATTGAGACCCACTGCCCTGTAGGACTGTGATTCTATGACAAAGATGAGGAAAACACAAGGCAAGTATACTTTTCTGGGGCAGAAAAGTCAAATCTGAATTTTGGATTTTCAAAATAAGAGTCAAATTAATAGGGGCTTAGTTATCTGCGAGCCTGCGGGGGAGCAGGAGGAGCTGGGGCTTTACTTAGAGCTGTGTCTAGGCTCACTTCTTGGCTCTGCCACTCACTGTCTTTGTGGATATGGCCACTGAAATCTTTGGAGTCTCAGTGATGTCGTCTGTTCTAATCAGCAAAGGAAGTACATGTGCCCAGTACTTAGCACAATGTATGTCACACAGTAAATGTTCACTAAATCTGGGTACCCTTCCCAATTCTATAACCAGAATGCTCTGATAATGTGGATTAACTAAGGTAGGATGTCCTTTTTTCACAGTAAACCCCATTGCAGTTCCTTCCATGTAAAAATCCTACTTAGGAATAACTTGTCCATAGAAATGACTTTGGCAGCCTTTTCACCCCCCTCTGCAACCAAACCACTTGCTGCTACTTCTGTGGGCATCGCCTCTCTGGCTCAACCTGACCTCCCATAGGACAGGGCATTGCAGACATGTTGCCCCCTTCTTGAATATCTCCGATCACTACCATGCATCGCAGCTCTTGCCAGCATCCCCCACCTCCGTCTCTGCCTGAGGGAGTCCCAGCGCCACACCCTTTAAAAGTTGCAAATTCTAGATGGCCTATTCCCTTGTCTTGGGCTGGGCCTGGATGACCTCTGGCATTCCCAGTTAGAGCTCTAACAATTTTCTCAAAGTCATCTACCTATAATTAGTGGGGAAGTTGATCCCACTGTGACAAGCAAGTTGATATAGTAGGAAGAAATCTTGACCATGAAGTCAGGCTACTCGGTTTCTAGTTCTCATTCTGCCACAGTCTAGCTGGGGAACTATGGTCTAGTCATTTTGCCTCTCTGTGCCTCAGTTTCTGCATATGTAAAAAGAAGAGGTTGGAATAAGTAATAACTTCTGGTTGAGGATTTATTACTGGTTGAGGATTCATCACATGCCAGCTTCTATGATTATATATATATATATATATATATATATATATATATATTTATATACACACACACACACACACATATACACACACACACACGTGTGTGTATATATATATATATAATTGTATATGATATATATATATACATATATATATATATATATGTATATATATATATATGATGGGGAGAAAATAGCAGCATATAAATATTCACAATGTCAACTCTAGGGTTTTCCAGGGTTACAGAAATACCAATGCATCAAATCCCTTAGCCCTTGGGGTAACCCAGCATGGTCTCAATTTTCAGTGCCAGACCAAGTTTTCTTTTATATAATACAATGTAATGATGGGAACAAGAAGCAACTCAGCTTTACACGTTGCACAGCATCATCTCATTTAATCCTCATGACAAGCCTGTGAGGACTGGTACTATTCTGTCTAATATATAAGAAGAATGAGGCCTAGTAAGATTAAGTATGTCATAAGCTTACCTAGTTAGCACATGTGGTCTGACTTCAGAGCATATTTCTAAATCACTATACTTTCTGCTTTAGTGCACTCTACTAAAGATCTCTAAGCTCTCTTCCATCTTTGAGTCTATGTAGCTTTGAGGGGCTAGGCTGGGAATCTTACCCAGTGTTGTTCTAATGGGAGAGAATGTTTGGATGTCCTAACAATTAACTTTTAAATGAAGAGGTCTTTTTTGTTTGTTTGTTTATTTGTTTGTTTGTTGTTTTTTTAACATAATCCAACTAAAATATAACCTGTGTGTGCATTTGGTGTAAAAACACACACACACACACACTCCAAAACAAAAACAAAAACAAAAACAAACAAACAAAAACCAGGCCTTTGTCATTTTTAGCTACACTCTCAGCTGCTCTCATTTTTGCTCTCCTCTCCTGTTCGCTTTTCCATTCTCGACAATATCATCTCAGTCACCCAGACACTCTTGACTCCTAGCCATGGCACAACACCCTCCCTGCAACCCTACCCACTCTGCATATTGCCAGTCATCAGAATCAAGCAGTTCCTTAAATATGCCTCTCAAACCTGTCCCTTCCTTTAAGGTTTTACTCGCACCCCACATGTATTCCTCATAGTTCCCCTGTGGCAGAGGCTTCCCAAGTCCTTCCTTTTCCTTTTACCTGGCAGATAAGTATGATTCAGGCACATCAAAAAGGAGAGCAAAAATCTGATCAAGCACAAGGAACAGATCTCCTTGGACCTGAAGCCCTAGGGACCCCGTGAGTGTGAAGAGACAGGGCAGTGCAAAATAAAAAGGCACGAAGTCCAGGGTGTCCATGATGCAAGCGACTTTCTGACCTTGATCAAGGACAAGAGGACCTTTCCAGGACAGCTTCAGAACAGAAAAAATGATGCCATGCGCATCTTGGAGAGAAGAGAGGAACGTATACTGGGAGGGTCTGAGTCACTCTAAATCTGAAATCAGTGCTGACCAACCCCATCCCAGCAGAGAAGTCAGAGTACTCTGTGCGACTGGTAGGCTCATCCAAAACTGATTTGAGGCTGAGGACAGTGGGGGAGGAAGATCTGAGTTCTTTGTTATTCTTCAAATCCTAGACTCTGAGAGGCCTAGCTCTTTTTCCATTTCCACCTTGAGCTCTGCAAAGTTGCTCATTACATGTCTTTTGTCCCTGCCCCATTCTAAGAATGACCTTGAGAGCCTCTCTCTGTTCCTTGTTATTAAACATTGAGGATCCCTTCACCTCCCAGCACTGGAACCAATGCTCTGCTCTTTGGGGCTGTCGGCTTGTGGAGGTGGATCCACAGACAGCTACAGGGCAACCACAGCCTCTTAGCGGGCTGCCTAGCACACAGAAAATTTGTTGAACTAAATTACTGAAACAAGGCAGGCAGAGGGATTACATTTAAAATACCCTGGAGCATATGTTCCCATGAGATGCTGAAACTGCAGGCTTCTAGCAAACAGCAGCAGCCAACATCTCAACCTCATAATCAGAAAAGAAGATAAAATGCTGAGAGGATCTGGAGGTCACAAAACAGTCATATACAAGTCTTGTCAACTGCAGATTTGTGAGTCAAAAATAAGCCTTTCCAGACAGGTAAGTCAGTCTTTGCAAAAACATGCCCTCAAGTCCTAGAGTTTCAGAACTGACAAGCACATGGCTCACAAACAGCCATTCTCTATCTGCCATGCTTGGGGAGAAAGTTGATTGTGCACAAGTCTTCCAAGGAGCCTATCAAGAACAGCAGAATCCTCCTCAACACAGTGTTTCAGGAAGCTACCACAAATCGAAAGGTCAGCACTCAAAATAAAACTTAACTTGCCATCCTGATGTAACACATCCTCTCATTTCAAAGGTGAGGAAACTGTGGCAGTGAGGTTTACTGAATTTTCCATACCACTCAGTTATTAAGAGTTCAAAGTAGTACTTGAGTCTTTGACTCCTTGTCCAGTGCTCTTTCTAATAACTATCTCTGAACCTTGAAATGTACCCATTTAAAGCAATATTTTTTTAGAAACTTAAGAGCCTCCCCAACATTCATGATTCAGGTGATGCCTTATTAAAGGCTATCTGGCAACTACCCCAAAATAGAAGAAGTGGCAGCCCAAAATATCTTACAATTTTTGAATGAATTTAAAGTCAGGAATAACCACTGCAGGTGAGATATAAACCTTGGCATAATTCTTTTAGTCTCTATTTCCTGTCTTTTGCCTCTCTAATCATTTCTCTAGAAGAGTCTAGCGACTGAACCCAAGTGACCACATAAGTGGTAAATGACTAGGAGAGATACACGCTAATGCAAAATAGTAATGTTTTTTGGCACTTTATGATTGATTTCTGTTTTCTTGAGCTTTTTGCTCTGTAACAAGAGCATCTTTTGCATGTATTTTGCTCTCTTTGATTGTTCATCTTCTCACAAGGGGAAAAGAACTTAATAAATCTTTTGTCTGTTTTAAACTCCATAGATTAAATTTTTACCATGCTAATATACTATATTGCTGAAAGAAGATAATTACGTGGTAAAATTAAGACATTCTGCAATTATATCTTGTAATATCATTAATTTCCAGATGCACACAAATTATATCTACCTCAGGAAGAATAGTAATTTCCTTTGTTTCACTCACAAAAGCAGGTAATAACAATCTTTCTCTTGCAATTATTTTAGACAAATTTTCCAATTTGTTATCTTACACCTCTCAGAGCAGTAATGATACATATCTCAGGTTTCAAGTTTTACTTTTATCTTTGTATTGCTAATAATCTTTTAGATTGAAAATGTTGTTTTCTTTTTGAAAATGCATTGACACTCATTGTCATATCTCTCCAGTCTCTTTATGATCTTAGGAAATTATTAATGTAATGATAAATGAGCTTATTGAAAAAATTATGTTATAGATAAAATTATGCCCCCATCTATGCTAACGCAAGAACTATTTCATGCAAGACATATAGAAAAAAGTTAATGGCACAGAACAAAAAAGCTTAAAGAAGCGTACCCGTGATCAGCTTATAAAGTTACTCCAATCTTTATTAGAAATTTGTATTCACACCAAATCAGCAAATATTATTGAGTACTTATTCCATGCAAAATACTATATCAGAGAGTAAAAATGTCATTGGAACCTCTAAGAGCCCAGCTGAGGAGACAAAAATAAAAGAATCAATACAGCAGAATGAGTAGCAATATAAAGCAAGAACTGCATTAGTAATTCAAGACAAATTACCTTAAAGAAAAGAATCCTGTGGTTTTAGAGGAAAGAGAGTACACGGGGTTTGGAGAGTGCAAGAAGAGTTCTTCAAGCAGAAAAGACGTAAACTGAACTAAATATAAGAGAAAAGTTGCCACCCTGAACAAGCCTGCTCCCGTCTGATCTCATGAAGCTAAGCAGGGTCAGGCCTGGTTAGTACTTGGATGGGAGACCACCTAGGAAGACCAGGTGCTGTAGGTGTAAAAAGTAAATAAAAAATAAAAAATAAGGGATTGTAAACTGACAAGATCTTTGCAATCCATGAGGTCAACCAAGGGTTTCCTTGCCTAAAAAAAAAAAAAAAATGGAGAGAGAGAGAGAGAGAGAGAGAGAGAGAGAGAGAGAGAAGTACCCATGATGAAAATTGAACTTAATCAAATATGCCTTCTCCATGAATCGCTCTCTCATTCTCACATCCATCTATCCACACATAACTGAGACTCACCATGTCTGACCTCACTTGATTTCTCATTTCTGTTTCTTCTTTGCAATATCACCAACTCTCATAAGTTCAATTAACATATGTCTTAAATTTGAGTTTTCAGCAAATTTGCATCTTTTCACTAGGATTTTGAATCTCACTGTGCTTTCTGCCTGCATGAGCTTCTTTCCATCCCAGTGTGAATAATTTTTTTTTTGTTTCTATCCAGGCCAGTTAAATGCCACCTCCAGGAGTCTTTCTACTGACCCCTTCATTAGAAGTCCTATGTCCCTCCCTGAAGTCTTGTAGTATCTTTTCTTATCTGTACCATGAACAACCCATATCATTTGCTAAAACCCTGAACCTTAATTTTTTGCCATCGTGCCTTCACTTTTAAGCATTTGTGTGTCTACACTACCACTGAGAACCAGCTCTGCCACCAACAGAGGTGAACCCAGCAGCCTTATTTGTACTATATGACCTCCCCCTCCTGACCATAACTGATTGGACCACAGGTGACCATCTGCCTCTCGGGGCAAAGTCTATTTTCTTTCCCAGCAATCAGAATTGGGACCTGGAGAAACAAATGAGTTCTTGAATTAATAAGATATTTAGAATCAAAGGACAGTATCAAGAGAATGAAGAGATAACCCACAGAATGGAAAAAAATAGCTGCAAACCATATGCTTCATAAGAGTTTAGAATGCATAATATATAAAGAACTCTTATAATCCAACAACAGAAAAACAAACAACCCAGTTAAAAAATGGGCGAATATTTGAATAGACATTTTTCCAAAGAAGATATACAAATGGCCAACAAGCACATGTATAGATGCTCAACATTATCGGTCATTAGGGTGATTCAAAGCAAAACCACAATGAGATAGCACTTCATATCCACTAGGATAGCTATTATAAAAAAATGTAAAATAACAAGTGTTGGCAAGGATGTGAACACATCCAACCCCTAACACATTGATGGTGGGAATGAAGAATGGTGCAGATGCTGTGGAAAAAAGTTTAGTAGTTCCTCAAAATATTAAACATAGAATTACAACATGAATCAACAATTCCATTCCTAGGTATACATCCAAAAGGTATTCAGACAGATATTGAGGCAAAAACTTGTCTCTGAATATTCTTAACAACATTATTAATAATAGCCAAAAAGTTGAAACAACCCAAATGTCCATCAACAAATAAATAAACAAAACATGGTAAATTCATATAATGGATATTACTTAGCTATATAAAGTAGTGATAATGCTACAACAAGGATAAACATCGATCACATTGTGCTAAATGAAAGAAGCCAGACATGAAAGACCACATATTGTACAATTCCTTTATATAAAATATCCAGAGTAGATGAATCCACAAATACAGAAAGTAGATTTGTGGTTGTCAGGGGGTTGGAGGAGAGGGGAATGGAAACAACCGCTAAATAGATATGGGGTTTCTGTTTGGGATGAAAGCAAAGTTCTGGACCAAAATAATGACGGTTGCACAACACAGTGAATATAATAAATTGCACGCTTTAACATGATTAAAACAATAATTTTATGTTATGTGTAAATTACCACAATAATAAAAAAAAAAGAGCAATTGAGCAGAGAGAAATTCAAAGCCTGAGAACAGGAAAGAGGTTTTTCCTGTCTTTCCAGATCTGGCCTTAGCCTTTGTGAGGCTCACATGCATTTGCAGCTTTGGACTTTTACACTCGCATTAAATTCCCTCTTCACAGTTCAGCAATTTGAGTGTTACTGCCCTCCAGGAGCCCTGAGACACCCTGTGCTCTTAGCTCCTTAGGGCATGGTCTGTAGGAGAACTCATCTTTTTTTGCCCACAGGGCCCATCTCACCTGGTACCTGATGTTTAAGTGATACACACAGATATATGTGCATTAAAAAGAAAGAAGGAAAATGGAGTCAAAATCAACACAGACAAAAAAAACAAAACAAAACAAAACAAACTTTTGACCTAAGTAAAAACAGACCTAATGGAAGATTTTGCTCTCATTTCTCATAATAATTTAAATCAGGTTGCTTAGTAACCATCTTCCTTAAAATGGTACATTTATAAAAAATTGTGTTTTTGTAAGAAGCTGTGGATTTCCAAGCCAGGTTTTATAACCTCACGCAGGCCCATATGTCTTTTTTCCAGGCTAAATTCCAACTGGCTTGAAGAGGAATATGCATGCTGAAAAGCAATACTGAGAGCATTGCGGGTCAGGCCGATCGGGGAGGAAGGATTTCAGTGGATGGGTAATATCAAAAGGGCGCCTTGAAATGAAAAAAGATTTGGTCTTTGTGCTGTGTATTTACTTTCTTGGAAAGAAAGCCATTAGATAATATTGGCAAGAAGTGTCATGCCCATGACTAGATGGTGTGCTGTTTCTGTCAAGTCACATGAAGAGGTTTTTAAAGAAGGAAAAAACTCTTAATCATTTGGATTTAATATAAAAACTCCAAAAACCTGAACAAAATGCAACCTAGGAGATGTGACAATTTTGTTATTTTTTATTTAATGAAATTTTGGTATTCCTCCTCAATTATACATCTTAATAAGCATTATTATTTAATATTATATTATTACTACATTTGCATGGCTCTCATTAGTTTTTCCTGATCACCTCCTAAAACAAGATGACTTGAATCAAAGAATTAAACCAGGGCTCCCCAACACCTGCACTGCAGACCAGTACAGATGTGTGGTCTGTTAAGAACTGGGCCGCACCGCAGGAGGTGAGTAGGAGGCCAGTGAGCCAAGCTTCATCTCTATTTGCAGTTGCTTCCCAGCGCTAGCATCACCACCTCAGCTCCATCTCAGATCATCAAGCAGTAGATTTTCATAAGACAACTGGTCCTGGTGCCAAAAATGTTGAGAACCATTGATTATTAAACAGTATAATGGTGTTTGTTAACAAAAAAAAATTTATCCACACCAATTTTTTGGTACCCTCAGGGCAAAAGTATATCTTATTTTGTTGTTTCTGGGTTATGATTTCTTCCCTTGCTTGATGCAGGACAAAGACAGAGACTGGAAGGGAAAATACTCCATCTGAAAACACTCTAAATCAAAGAACTGAAAAAGTCAAGTAGGCAGCACTCAATTGGAGTAATTAGCAAATAGTCCATCTAATGTTGAAGTGCCAGCAGGTAACCAGTGCCACATCTTGATTATTGCGCTTTTTAAATGTACTCATAGCATAATATTCTACTACAACTGAAGAGCCCCTGGCATTTTCTCGGACTGCTTCCCCTTAAGATTCCTGCTCATTTGCCCTGGGGTTATGATGTCTGGACAATATCTCTTTAAAATAGTATGAATTTCAATAGGACTATAAAAGAACACATATGAGGAGCTCAGCTGTGCTTGAGTTTGCCAAATAATTTAGAAAACTTCTTTCTGGTTGACATCTCCCTAATTGTGTGACAAGGGTGGACATGCCATAGAAACTGACAAGTAACATTCTGAGTTGTCCATCCCTTGTCCCAGTGTCTGGCTGAGGTGATTTTTTTCTTTTGTGTCATCACAACTTTGTGCGTGTGTGCATGTGTGTGTTGAAAATGGGCATGAGGTCTCCTGAAAGGTAGAGTTATACCAGGAAGCCCTAGCTCAGAGGAGGAGCTCGGGGTGAGGAGCTCAGGGTGGCCCCTCTCCAGAGCCACCATCTTCACTCTGGCAGCCAGAAGTTGCAGTAGTGAACTTAGAGATGGACAGGAAACTTTGATGGCCAAGAGACCCAGGAGCCACTTTCAGGAGCTGTTATAGCCTGGTCCAGAGTTCCTAGCCCTGAAAACAAATGCTTTCAAAACAACCACTACCTGTTCTACAGGGAACCAGGTCCTCTAGGTGATTTAGAGCTTTGCAATTTATGGCTCCTATTTTCATATTGCTTGCCAGTAGCAGCCACACCAACCTATAAAATTTAGCCATATCTCACTGAATTCCATTGCATGTGCATCGTATTCTTCCCGTTGAAAACTACTTACAACATCCCCAGCCTCCACTTCTGAGATGTACTTGGGAGATGGGAATGGCAATCTCAGCTTTGCCCAGCTGTGTGCCTATGCTCATCTCGATTTCCCTGGACCTCTATTTCCTTATATGTGAAATAATACACATACACCACATGACCTCTAAGTTTCTATCCAGCTCAAAATTCAGTACGAATGGAATTGAAGTCACTAATATTTCAGTGGGGCTATAAAGTGATAAAAAGGTACACTTAGTTTTTAGGGTTTAGGCTTTTTGATTCAATACTTTACAGTATATTTTCATTTTATTTGAAACACAACTATAGTTCCACTGAGAATTGAAACACTTGGGTATTTTATGGATCATTCAATTTGTGACATTTAACAAATATTTACTCAGTGTCTACACTGAGCTAGGTCCTATCTATGAATGAGTTGGAGATAAATAAAGAATGAGCCACGTCCCTGCCCTCAGAGAACTCACAGCCTCGTCTGGGAGAATTTAACCAGCAATTGGAGTACCGTGTTATGTATGTCATTCATTAAGTGCTGTGGAGGTACATAAGAGGGACTTGAAGGGCCAGGCATGTGATGTCCAAAAGAAGATCTAATCAAGAAAAAAAGTGAGCCAGACAGGAGGGAGACAGAGCAGTTTGTGCAAAGGCCCAAAGGTAGGACAAAGCACAGCAGCTTGGGAATTGTAAGTAGAGGCTAGAGCCTTGGGGTTGAAGACCGAAGATCACTAAGGCTAACGTGATTTGGAATTATCATTATTTAATAAAACAAATTACAAATCAGAAAAGGAAAATAGAACCACCATGAGGTATCATTATACACTCAACATGTTAGCAAAAATTTTAAAGTTTTGTCAAGAAAGCAGAGCAACTGAATCTTTTACGTGGTGCCTGTGGTGAGAATACACACTGGTACACCCACTTCGTAAAGCAGTTTTGAGGTCACCTATGACCCAGCAATTCTAATCCATTTATCATGACATTGTTCATAATACCCAGAAACAAACACAACTCAAGTGTCCTTTAACTGTAGAATAGATTGTGGTAGAGTCATGCAATGGAAATCTGTAACAACAAAATAACCATCTATAACAACCTGCAGTAATACGACTGCAGTCACAAACTTAACACTAGCAGGGAGAAGACACAAAAATGTGTATAGTGTTATCCATTTACATAAAGTTGAAAAACAGAGGACACTAAACTTTACTCTTTAGAGATGCATAAGTAGTAAATCTATTTTAAAAAGACAATGACCAAAAAGGTCAGGATAAGGTGACCTCTAGGGGAGGAAAGTGGCCTGTGATTTGGGAAGGGCTGACTGGGAGTTTCTAGGGGATGCGGTCATGTCCACTTAGGTGGTTTACATGGAGTGTTTTCTACAGAATTATGTTTTAGATGACATACAGGTCATATAGTTTTCTCAGTGCAGATTATGTTGCACAATAAATATCTTAAATAAAAGATAAAACATTAGAATCAAATATGACAAAGAAAGAGGCAGAGGAAGAAGAAAAGGAAAAAAAGAGAGAGAAGAGAAAATTAACATGTACACTTGGTAGTCCGGTTATATTTGGAGCTACGGCAAGAGGACCTTGGTCAAAAGATGTTCAGGAAAAATGGTGTGTCTATCTGAAGAACATCCCTCAACCCGAATATTACGTGGGGAGTCCTTCTCCTTTGAGACTATGGCCAATGACAGAGGAGCATAAATGACAGAGATAGTCGCTTCCTTACAATGTGTGCTTCATGGGTTTTATCCACTCTTCCTGGAAACCCTGTTGCTGTGTTCCTGTGTCCCCTCACTCTGCCTCAGGAATATTAGGCTCGAGGGACTGTTGCCAGGAAGAAATTCTCAACCTTCTTTTGACTCTGTTCCCTGGCATTGGAGGCAGACCAACCATGAGGTTCAATACCACTTAATCACATTTTCTCACTTTTTCTGCTGTATTGATGAAAGCTCTTCCATATATTTCTCATTTTATGTTTCAAATGGCCTCCAGATGTGGGTAGAACAGGTATTGTTGTATTCATGGAAAAATAGTCCAATAGACACAAAGGAATAGTCCGGGTCACATGGCTTGGACTAGAATGCGGGCCTCCTATTCTGAATCTACTTCAGTGTATTGTCCTACTAAGTCCACATATCAAGAGACTGTAGAGTCCATGTCCCACATCCCAAGTTTAAGTGAGTCTATATATTCATGAGAGCCACTAAAAGCCCAGAGATGCTGGGGGAGGAAGTTACGTTAACCCATATGTTAAAGACTAGTGGACAAAAAGGTGGAATTCATCCCAAATTCTCATTCCCTCCTACACACAACTTTTGAATTTAGTCTTTCTAAGTAGAGCTTTTTCTCTCTGATGTAAACTTCACATGCTTTCTTCATTTCACAAAGCACTGAAGAAACAAAGGAAGGAGGAAAAAGTGAGAGATTCTCCTGTTATTTGAAAGATCTAATTTTTGGTGTGAAAGAGTAAATGACTCAGAGCTGACCCCTTTGAAGCATGTAGCAAAGAATGAAAAAGGAATGGACAAGTGAAAATCAATACTTCTTTGCTATTATCTAACAATCTAGAGAAACCAATCCCAAATGTACATTTCTTTCAGTGCTTCAGTTCCTTATAAATATCATACATTATATCAAGATTTGGGACAAGTTTTGTATATTATTACACTATCTGGGAAAAATTTTAATGTTCAAAATGTTTTTGTAGTTGTGCTTGATTTTTAAGAACTGTACTACGCTAAAATTCTAACTGGTAAAATAGATATGTTGGTGGATGATGATTTGTGTTTCAAAATGATTCTTTGTTTTATAAAAAGATTCATTGATCACACACAATCTTTCTCATAGCTCTCATACTGCATTGTGAAATTGGATTCAGTGCTACCCTAAAAAAGATGTATTCATAACCTCTTAGGACCCATTTATTGCATAAAGTGAGAACCATTTATACATTATTTGATTACTAATTCAACAAAGCCCTTTTAAAAAACACTCTAGAAATTATTTCATCAGTTTCCTCCCTGAAATCTACAACCAGCTTGTGCTGTCACCGAAGAAAAAGAAATACGAATATGACAAACTTAAAGTCAAGAAAATGTCCTCAGTTTTTTCAAGAGGTCAAAATCAAACTTGAATTTTTAATTGCAATCAAAATCAGAGCAGGGGCTATAATAGCGTATTAAAAGAATAATTTTTCCAAATTTTAGTAAATGTATCCATTTAAGTTTATGATCTACTTAAATATCAGGCAGATTTGGGGTATTTAATAGCTCTTACAGTCAACTTGAAAAAGATAGCAATGTTACCGAATTTTTCAATTAAGAAAATATTCCACCTAGTTTTTCATATGAATTAGTTTACTTATTAACCTGGCTTCTTCAAAACCATCCTCTAAGAACCAGCAACAAAGCCACTGGCTTCTTCTCCTAGATACCTAGCTTAGGAAACATGGAGCAGAAAAGATAGAAGTGAAAGGCTTTGCCAACAGATTTCATTGAGTGATGAATTTCCTTTACCTCTCTAAATTTCTGTTTACCATGTCTGTAAAATGGAGATAATAATTAGGACCTACCTCCCAAGGTGGTTGTGAAAATTAAATAAAATCATATACAGAAAGCTTTCAGCACATTGTTTAGTGTAAAATGAATGGCAAGTATTGTTATTTTTTGAGATGAGAGTTAGGGAACATAGGTTCTGTCACTAACTCTGCCACAACTAGCTACGTGGCCTTGGTAAGGTTGATCCTCACCTCCTGCAGGCCTGGATTTTCCCATTGCAAAGTGGAGCTTCTCTGGGGTCACTAACGCAGTGCCTTCAGAGGTCAGGCAAGGAATACACATGGTGCATTCAGTGTATAAGACAGTCGGACAGATTGGACAAGCTATGAACTTTGGAGTTCTTCCAAGCCTCAAAGCATTCAAATTCTAATTTCATTAAACGCGCCAAGCCTAGCAAACCAAACAAATGCAGGTCTAATTCTGTCAGTGAGGTGTCAACTTGCAACATTTAGGGGATAGTCTGTAATATTTTTTTCAACCCTGGTGCTCTCTTACTCTTCTTTTCCATGTCCTTTCTCTCCCCAAAATCTATCCTCTGTGGATTCATAGAGAGTCAACCAAAAGGGGTAGATGATTTTTGATATTATCCCTGGGGTCTGTGTTGCCCCCCGCCCCTGTTCCCTCATTTTCCACCTTCACAAACTCATATATAACCCTCCCCCACACCTATACCACATCCTAGAACTAACACTTTTTTTTTGAAGTGCATATTTTATATGAACTGTGTACATATACCGCTCTCTGCCAAACTGCCTTTTTCTGTGTGTTTGAGGAGAGAGATGACATGCTTTATATTCTCTTTTCAGTGCTCAGCACTCTGTGGACACGTAAACTATAACGATGAAAAAGAGTGCCAGTACAAGTTTCCATTTAAATGTATCCCATTTCAGGCTTCTAGATTTTTCTTGGTTCCCTAAGCAAACAGCACAATCATATTGCCTCATAAGTCTATAATAAATAAGACATGTTCCAAAGGGCTGGATTCTTTTCCTTCTTTTTGCTTCCCACTCTAGGACTAGTTGATGCAGAACAATTACTTAAAGCTGTCTTTTTTTTCCTCATGGATTATCCACATTCTACAAACAATATATAGTAGCAACATCATGGGGCTCAGAATATACCAAGAACATTCTATGCCTACAAAAAGGAGTAAGACACAAAGACTAAAGAGAGCTACCTACTTTTTTCAGGCCTTGTTGCTTGAGAAAAATCCTTTTCATATCCCTTTCATTACCTCAGAAATGGAGCAAATGCTTTAAGAAGGGTCACATAATACACTGAAAGGCCTTTTTGCCACAGTGCGGTTAGTAAGCCCTTGGGAAACAATGGGCTTTTCTTAAAGTGTATGGAACAATTGTGCCCCCTGAGAGTCAGCTTAGGTAGGAATGAAATAAACCGGTTACTCTATAGAGAAAAATATGATTGATTAAGGCTTAGAACCTGTGGTGTTTGGGTCTCTCACCTCTGACTCTTTCTGACTTATTCTGTAGTACAACAGAATTCAGGTTGAGTCTTTCAAAAGCTCTCTGGCTTCTAGCTGTAATGTAGCATATGGTAAAATGAGCTCAGCATAGAGTTATGTTTTTCTTTCCTTAATCCTCCCAGTAAGACTAAATTCCAAGAGTGGGATTGAAAAAGGGAGGCAGACAACAGAGAAATACAAGCAGGCCGTGGAAGTGAAAGCTACAACACAGCTTTGAGACTGAAGAATCATGATAAATGCATACACGTAATAAAGACCTTGAAAACCATGCAAGGTCCCTTCCCGAGCTGTTTGCACTCATTTGCCCAGTCCTGAGAAGTTAAGGCAACCTAAGTATTTGCTTAAATACATGTAAGTGCACTCGGCTTGTAGGTCCGGGGGGAGATACTAATACAGCTATCCTAATAGGATACAGGAACTTATCTGAAATCTGAATCAGCTCTATTTTTTCTAACTTACTCTTTAATTCCATTTTCTTTTCTGTAAAACGTTTCTACAAGTCGAGCCAAGTCTGTAATAGGAAAGGGCCTTGAAATAATTCTTTCCCCTTTTTTTTCCCTGTGGTGCTGAAAATTCACAGTCAGCCCTACAGGCTATTTAGTGGCGTTCTGAACAGGCTCTGGCCAAAACATCAAGGTTTTCCTTCTCTCTTTGCAGGCTGGGACCTTGGAGATTTGGCCAGAAAGCACGAGAGAAAAGAATAAACGATGTACAAGGGCCACTGATAATTTGGGTAAAGGGGCAGCAGAATAGAGGAAGCAAATATTTTAAATTAAAAAATTAAATTTTTAACCTGTGAAGGGAAAGTGGAGCAAGTCCGCCCACGGTGCTCCAGCCACTGGCAGCTACATCACTTCCTAAGGCCCCTTCCTGTGTGCGCAGGCGCAGAGCTTCAGATCCAGAGTGGAGCCCCACTGCCCTGGGCTTTGAGCTTAGGAGGCGAAGCCAGTATCCATCATATAAGGATTGACCGTTTTTGAAATCTACAGAAGACAGGCACTTGAACCTATACATTTGTTGCTTTGGAATCTGAATAAACATTTGTTGATGTCCAGCAATTACAGTTAGCTACAATATTTTAATAAAGGGCTCAGTTTGGATTTTTAAAAATTAATGTTAATGAAATCATGTCTTCAGGATAAATTCTCTGGGATGAGATAATTGGACTAAAAGATGTGAATGCCTTTATGGCTCTTTGGGTCCTTATGGTCAAACTACATTCCATGAAGACAATAGTAATGTACCGTGCTGGTTGTGGCTGCAAGTATACCAATTTTGCTAGGACTTTGTCAGCCCTGGATTTTTATTTCACTTTTAGGTAAGTACGAAAATGGAATCTCAAAGTCACTCTGCTTTCATTGCATTAAAAAGTAGTTTTAAAGTAGTTTTAGCTCATTAATTAATACCAATAGGAAGAAATTGGACTTCTTTAAAATGGCAGTTTCCTTTCAAGATCTAATTTTCTGTATTTGTGTGCTCAGTACTAAATTAGGCTATGCATTTAAAAGTGCAGCATAGTATTTAGGCAATTATCCTTCTATTCTCTGCTTTGTTTTAGGAACAACAGCAACAACAAAAAAGTACTGTTGCTAGAAACAGTGATAACACTACTGTCACTAGGAGAGCTGGGGATGAGTCCTAGATATTTCACTAATCAGCTGGATGAGTGTGGACGAGCCCTTAACCTCTCATCTACAGTGTTATCATATGCGAAATAGCCATACTACTTGCCCGATGATGATGTTCACAGAATTATTTTGTGTTGAGTGAAATAATAATTGTAAGAGTGCTCTGAAAAATAATACTTATTTAAAATCATTATAACGAGTAATGAATGTTAATAAGTAACAATAACCCTAAAGTTTGTCAGTTTTAAAGTTACTGTGTGGAAGAGTAAAAAGGCTCATAATCCAAGAGCTTAAAATTCTTAGTAGAAATAAAAACATAAACAAAGAAACAATTCCATTATTTCTTACCCCCTTTGAATTTTTCTACAAAGACATGCCATTTTCAACTAGATTTATATGTAGCGTCGATACCACTGAATAAAGTCAAATAAATATAAATCAGATTTAATGTTTATCAATAAAATAATCAAAAAATTAACATATTTATACATGATGCATTGATAGATGAGGTCCACAAATCCTCCCCACAGAGATGTATTGGGAAAGCAGTATCTCTTGAGGTGACTCATATAATAAACCATAGATATTGGATTTTCCGATGCTATTATAAATTATATATTTTATTTCGTTTTCTAATTATTGCTAAAAACTACAATTTTTTGAAGATTATAATTAAAGAAGATAATTGAATGGAGTGCTATTCCAAGTTTATGGTTTGGACAGCTCAAGATTGTTAAGATGTCAGTTCTCCCCCAAACTGATCTATAGATTAAAAGCAATCACAATCATAATCTTATCAGTTTGTGTGTATGCATGTATTATGTGTATGTATATTTATAAATTTATTCTAAAATGTATACGAAATGCAAAAAACCTAAAAAAAACAAGACAATTTGAAGAAGAAAAAGTTGGAAGACTTACACAATAAGATTTAAAAGACGCGATGGTATTGGTACAAGGATAAACAAATAGACCAATAAAACAGAACAGAGAATTCAGAAATAAACTCACATGTGTACAGTAACTTGATTAATGACAAAGGCAAGACTATAATTTAGCAATGAAAGAATGGTCATTTGAATAAATGGTGCTGGAGAAATTGGATATTGATAAGGAAAAAAGTGAACTTGGACTTCTATTTCACACTACATGTAAAACTAATTCAAGATGGGTCATAAACATAATGTGAAAACTAAAATAATCAAGTTTTTAGAAGAAACATAGGAGGAATATCTTTATAAACTTGGGATAGTCAAAGATTTCTCAAACTGGACATAAAATGCACTAATGATTAAAAAACGAAATGATAGATTAGACTTTAGTAAAATTAATAACTACTGTTCATGATATTTGCAATATTTAAATATGTAATAAATATATATGTTATATTGATATACATATATAATTATGTACATATATGCATCATAATATATAAAATAATATATAATTAATATAAATTAATATAAAAATGACAAAGACATCCAGAGTAAAGAACTTCTATAAATCCATATTGATTAAAAAAACTAATTTAAAGTGGGGAAAAGACTCGAACAGGCATTTCTTTTCACTCTTCTTCCAAAAAATGTCCAAGTAGCCAATAAGCATGAGAAAATATCATTATAATTTGCATTAGGGAATTATAAATCAAAACCTTAACGGGGACTACCACACACCCTAGAATGGCTAAAATTATAAAGAAAGACCATAACAACTTTTGGAAAGGACATGAAGCAATTGGAACTCTCACACATTACTTAAAGGAAGGTAAATTGGCAGAACCATGTTGGAAAATATTTGACAATACACATGTCCAAAGCTAGATACATGTCTACCCTGTGAATCAACAATTCCACTTAAAAGGGAAAAAAATGCAATGACTATGTCCACCAAAAGATATGCACAAGAATGTACATGTCAGCTTTACTCATAATAGCAAAAAATTCTAAACAATCCAAAAGTTCTTCAATGGGAGAATGGATAAATGAGTTATGAGATAGTCATATAACGAAATATTACTCAGCAATGAAATAAGACCTACCTATACATGTGCCAACATGGATGAATCAATCTCACAGATATTATATTGGGGAAAAAAATCTAGACACAGTACATACTATATGAGTCCATTTAAATGAAGTTCAAGACAAAATTATTCTGTTTGTAGAAGTCAAAAGAGTGGTTTACCTCTGGGGACCTATTTATTGGGAAGAAGCATGAGGGAACTTTCTAGGGTGAAGAAAATGTTCTATATTTTGATGTGAATGGTTTTTACAAAGGTGCATACACATGAAAAAATTTATTGAGCTGTACACTTAAAAATTATTATCATGATTGCATTTAAGTTATATTTCATCTAAGGTGTCAGAGAATACCTTAAAGATCAACCACCTTGTTTTATAGATGAACCCAAGGCCTGGATGTTACAGGGTCTTGCCCAAGGCCTATAACAAATTAACAAATAAAAGATCATGCAAAAAAATGCACAATATTTTCTCATACTTCTTGGCTGTTTGGACATTCTCTTTTTGAAGGGGTGATAGAGCAAGGATCAGACTTCAAGACTCCTGATGACTCTGTCCAGGGGTCTTTCCCTCACTCCCTTTTTGTAAAGCACCCTTGAGAATGACACTGGCACTTAAGCAGACTCTTCAGTCGATCTCTACACCCTAATAAAATGTCTGTGGAACAATGTCCATGCATCCCTTCTGCTTGAATTCTCATAGTTTGGTTCTACCACATCCCTATCACCAACTTATTCCTATTTTTTAGAGGGCTGTTTTTATCCTTTTCCTCAGTAGAATTGATCCTGCTCTATATCTATGGTTGTATTCTGTTCTTCTTACTAATATGTATCGGGCATCCACTGTATATTAGGTACTATAGTAGATGCTTGAAATTCAGCAGTGAAGACACACAAAGTCACCATCTTCGTTGAACTTACATTGTGGCGGGAGAAAAATAAAGTCAGAAAGTGACAAGAGGCCATACAGAATAGGGTCAGGAGACAGTAATAGAAAATACTCTTTAAATCAGCTGGTCAGTAAAGGTTTCCTTGAGGAGGTGACATTTGAGCAAAGACCTGTGTTAAAATTTATGACAGAGACCTTAACCAAGATAAAAATAGGGAGGACCTGTAGAAGGAGCTCTCACATCTTGTGTCGGTTGCAAAAGTACTACAGGAAGAACTCTATGGTCTCAACAGAGCTCTGTGGTTGTAACAGCCCCTTCCCTTAGCTTTCTCTTCCCCTCTATAAAGGACTTCCTTTTTCTTTGTCTCAGGGACTCTCACGTGGCTCATCATGGCTTCATGTACCAGACTGCAATTCTTTCTTTTTCCCGCATAAATCCTTTTTGCTAACTGAATACCTGGTCGACTTTTTGTTTATGATTGACACCTGAATGAAGTAGATTATGAGTCCAGAGAATAAGACTCCTCAATGATCTGTTTATAGGTCTTTTTTCTTCATGCAAGAATCTGATTGACTTGAAGGCGAAAAGGATATTTTAACTCATCTTTATATTTTAGATCAGTGTAGGGACTCAAAAGAGTTGGTAAAAACAAATGAATGACACCAGGAACAGAAGAAACTATAGATATATTGAATTTATTGAAAATTTTGAACTTTTATGTTTCAAAGGACAATCAAGAAAATGAAAAGAAAATCCACAGAGTAAGAAAAAATAGTTACAAATCGTATTTCAGCGAAGTGTCTAGAACATATTTATATCTTTAAAATATTTTTAAAATTCCTTCGACTTAACAATAAAAAGATAAATAATCCAATTTGTAAAAAGGATATGAATATACATTTCTCCAAAAAAGATATATGAATAGCCAATAAGCTCATGAAAAGATGCTTAACATCATGAGTCATTATGTAAATCAAAATCATAATGAAATACCACTTCTTATTTACTAGAATGGCTTTAATAAAGAAGACAGACAATAATGAGTCTCGACAAGGATGCAGAGAAATTGGAACTGTCATACATTACTGATAAGAATGCAAAATGTGCAGACATTTGGAAAATAGTTTGGTAGCTCCTCAAAAGTTAGATATGGAGTTATCATATGACCAACAATTCTACTCCTAGATGTATACCCAAGAGAATTGAAAACTTAAGTTCACCAAAACTTGTACAAGAATGTTCATGTTCATAATAGCCCCAAAGTGGAAACAACCTAAATGTCTATCAGTTCATGAATGGATAAAGAAAATGTGATACATACATATAATCAAATATTATTCAGTCATAAAAAGGAATGCAGTACTGATACATGCTACAACATGGATGAGCCTTGAAAACATTAGGTAATTGAAAATCCATACACAAAAGAAAATAGTAAATGATTGCCAGGAGTTAGGAGGTGGGAGAATGGGGAGTGACTGCCAAGGGTGTGCATTTCTTGTTGGGGTGATTTTCATATTCTGGAATTAAATAGTGGTGATAGTTGCACATTTTGTGAATGAACTAAAAACCACTAAATTGTCTACTTCAAAATAATGAATTGAATTTTTTAGTGTGCAAATTTTATCTTAATTTATAAAAATGAATGAATAAAAGAATGAATACATAAAGAAATACCTTAGGAGACAACTCAGGCTTTGTGAAATTATAACAAATACGAGTTTCCAAAATGCTATATCCACTGTGAAATGGCAAAATACCACCATTTAGTTCCCACAGTTTTTCCTGCACTTTGTCAAAGGCTGCCAGCTGCACCATCACCAAAGATAGTATCCGGCCCATCAATAATTGAAGCAGTGAGACCAAACCAGGGCTCCGGCTACAAAATAAGCATCCAGTGCCAAGAACTCATGAGAACATCTGGACAATGTCATAGCCAATTCAGACTTCACCCACACATGATCTGATCATCTGATTACAGTTCCTTATAGCCCTAAAATTCTACAGGGGAAAAATTTGCTCAGAACAAAAGATGTAAGGCTGAGTTCATTCTATAACAAGCCAATCAAAGGCAAGTAAAGCAAAGGAGGGCATAATAATAAAAGAAAGATAGAAAGAAGGACCTTGAACAAAAACAGCAAGCTTTTTTGATCCAGTTCTTTATGTCAGAAATCAATAGAGATGTTTTCTTTCACTTTGGAAAAAGACACTTTCTTTCAATTTGCTGAAATTAGATCTTGAGGCACTTAGATTTTTTTTTTTTTCCTTCGAACTGGAACAATGGCACATTTTCTGTTTACCAGGAAGCTCTGACCACTGGGGCAAAAATTGTAGCAGTTGTAGTAATTCTATACTCAGCTTTCTGTTTTCAGCAATGTATAGAATAGACTCAGAGATATTAATGGGCAGTACATGAAGAAAGCTCTTATGATATTTTTGAAAATATGTAAAATATTTTCTTTTATTGAATGCTTCTTTCTGGAGATATCATTGGACTGTGATGTCGACTGGTAGATGTAAGAGAGAGAATACCATTGTAAACTTCTCTGAGTGAAAATTTCACCTCAGAAACAGGATATGATTATGGTAAATGAATGATCTCAAGATAAAACAGTTTTATGCAGCAAACTGAAACAAGGATGGCAGTGCATGGTAGCTAGCTTGCTATGACTTTGTTTTAATCAAGGTCTAATTACCACAGCTGCTACTTGTTTACCTAATAACAGAGCTTTGGTGTATCAAAAGTAGAGCACCCCAGTGCTGGAACTGTGGTGCCTGAGTGTGAGAGAGCATGTCATGATAACCTTCAAGTGCAGATTATGAATCGCTGTAGGATTTTGCCTAAAGCCCCATGAAATTTATGGCAAAGATAGTATTGTGTTGAACTATGGAATAAAAAGCAGCTGTCCAGTAATACCTTCAAATGGACCAGTATGGGCTTTCTGCATAGCCCTGTTGTGACTCAGAAAATTCTTCATGAAAATCCCCCCTAGCTTATTAGGTCTCTAAAAGATTCCCTGTTTTCCCTAGAGCAATTGAAATGAGGACATTCAGAATTACCTTTCTTCCTGTACAGTGAAAGTTTATTTCCATGTCCTTTCATTTCGGTGGACGTAAGATCTGTAATAGGTTTTTGTGGGTTGGTAGGCCCTTGAGGCTGATATGAATGGCAGTGCTAGATTAGGCCAGTGCTGCAAATACAGAAAGAATAATTTGTCAGTGGTAGCATGTGAAAAGTTCTGTCTGATAGAACTATTCATGCCAGCCAATCTCCCATGTGCCTACATTTTTCTCGCCCATCCTATCTACTACCCTTCACCTTCGACCATCCTGAGCTCGTGATGCCTAAATCCCAAACTCTGCACTGGTGTGTTCTCCCATATCAGGCAAGGCTAGATAAAACCCACATGAATAGTTTCAAAAGAAATCCTTCTGGTTTTATAGCAGAAGACATTGGACTAGGATGGTCTCGTAATTGAAAATGTTCTATACCTGTCCCATTCTGAATTCCAAGACAGCTCTTTCTTCCTGAGTTGCCATGCATCATGTTATTTGACCCAGATTTCTTATCTAAAACTGGATGGGCTAAGGCCAACATCTTAGCCAAAATCAACCATCACTAATGGAGAAGACAATCTCAATCTCTTTTTATCCAGAAAACCCAACTATTTGGGTTATCCTTATACAACTTCTGCAGCTAGAGTAGAGGATTCTGGATGATGAGGTATCATTTTTCAATTTCTTAATAAGATAATTCTCTATGGCTATTTATTTTCCCATATTAAACTTTTTCTGCGCCTTTTTAATAAACTCACAGTATCTTAACAAACTTATTTTTATCTAGTGGAACCTATCTCGGTTCCTTGTAGCCTGATGAAGCCTAACAAGCCAAGACACTTGATAAATGCCATGTTCACTGCTGTAAACTTGAGGCCTAGACTAGAGTAGGGGGCTCGATAAATATATATGTGTTAGATGCATGGAATGCAACTCCATTAAAAGTTTCTACTTTTAATCATTGGTTTAGGATGTGGGAATATACATTAATCTAAGTGAAGGCTCTTAAACTCTGAATATTGTCAACATTGCTAAATTTGCCAATCCTGTCTGAAAAGAATTTCAAGTCAAAATGAAAAAGCTATTCAAATTGAAGTTCAGCTGATAATTGGGAAGAATTAATTGGAGTTAGTAAAGGAGAATTCTTACTTAATGAGTTTCATCAATATGGTGTAGTGTTTTACCTGCCTTATTAATTGATGTAGATAAAAAGCTGGGTGATTTCATTTAGAGAACATTTAGATTTCCTGCATATGTACTGTTAGGTCTGGGGCTCAGAGTTCTCCAGCACTGGGGCAAGGGTCCGGAGGCCTATAGGGCAGTAGTTCTCAAAGCTTGCATCAAAATCACCTGGAGAGCTTTCTAAAATTCAGATTGCTCCAGAATTTATAAGTCAGAAGGTAAACTAAGTATTCTCCAGAGAAACAGAAACAATAAGAGATCATATATACAAGGAGGCTGAGAGGTCTCACCATCTCTCTACTCTCTGCAAAATGAAGACCTAGAAAAGCTGATGGTGTAATTTCAGCTCAAGTCTAAAAATCTGAGATCTCGTGGAGAACTAATGGTGTAAATTCTAATCCAAGTCTGAAGACCTGAGAACTGATGGTATAAATCCCAGTCCAAGGGCAGGAGACTGATGTCCCAGCTTAACAGTCAAGCAGGGAGAGAAAATTCTCCCTTCCTCATCCTTTGTTCTATTCAAGTCCTCAGTGGATTGGATGAGGCCCACCACACTGGGGAGGACAATCTGCTTTACTCAGATGACCAATTCAAATGCTATCTTCTTCTGCAAACACTCTCACAGATATACCCAGAAATAATGCTTAGCCAGCTATCTGGGCATCCCATGACCCAGTCAAATTAACACATAAAATTAACCATCACAAGTTCATCCCTTTTCAAGCTGGCAACCATAAATTTATCCTTAAATTATATGTAATCTCCAAATAAAGACAATAATAATTCCACCTAACGTGAAACAACTATCCTACCGAAAGTGTACTAATCACTTCCCCAAAAGAGGTGGTAGAAACCTTGAGTGATGTTTACTCTTTTCTTTGATATTCTGTAACTTAAATACTATGATATAAAGTCAATATGCTTTATGTTATACGAAGAAGGAATACCAAGACACACACACACACACACACACACACACACAGATACACATACACACAAACGTATTCTTAAGAAAATACAGAGAAAATATTTATGACAGTTACATGGAATTATGGTTGTTATTTTTCTGTAACTGGTCATGTGGTCATAGCTGATATTTAAAACTACCTTCTTCCACTACCCATTCTGTATTTCCTTTGCCTTCAGCACATACCTCAGCTGGCCTTGAATCTTTACCTGGTGGGGTGACCTAAACCTTTATTACTAAAGGGTCTGGGCCATTAGTAGTTCTGCGTGGATCAGATTGTTGTAGTTCACCGTTGACTTTAATCACAGGGCATAATAATACTAAGAGATATCCTAAGAAATCTCCTGTATTCCAGACATAGTTTTCTTTATCCTCATTGTGTAGTAAAAGTCCAATTTCCCCTTAGAGTCAGGATTGATCACTTTAGCCAACACTATAACTTCCTTCTTTGCTTTTTGATTGAGAGGCATGAAGAGCCCAAAGTGGCTGGGGGGCAATCTTAACTTCCAGTTCAATGAAATCATTTGTGTATCTCCTGATGGAAGCATCTTTCCCTTTGGAACTAAGACCTCTAGGCCAACAGAGCATAAAGTCACAGGAACAAGAAGCAAAAATCTTGGTAGTGCATCACTAGGGGTAATACTGACTGTTGCTATTCCCATTTCCACCCCTTGATTCTTGTACCCATGAATCCTAGCTATTGGAGAAACAATACCATATATTGGACATTAATTCAGAGTATATATAGCCTTCTGAAGAAATCTTGCCCCAGTGCTGCAAAGTATTGCCACCTAGTTGGTTCTGTAACTATCTTCACAAGGCTCTTCTAGTATTGTATCAAGCCAGATGCTTTATGATGAAGAGGAATATGACAATACTGGTAATGGCCATAAAGATGGGTACATTGTTACATTCTTTTTTTTTTTTTTTTTTTTACCATGTAGTGAGCTCCTTGATCAGAAGCAATTTTGTGTGGAATAGCATGATGGTGAATAAGGCATTTTGCAAATTCACAAATGGTAGTTTGAGCAGAAACTTTGTGTGCAGGGAAGGCAAATCTGTATCCAAAGGAAATGTCTACGCCAGTAAGAGCAAAACTCTACCCTTTCTATGGTGAAAATTGTCCTATGCAATAGACCCCCCACCAGGTAGCTAGCTGATCACCTTGAGAAATGGTGCCATATTGGGGATTCAATGATGGCCTATGGTACTGTCAGATAGGGCACTCAGTGGTGAACTTACTTGGTGGTATAAGTCCATGTTCATGAGCCTACTGAGTGGTGACAAGAATGGCTGGGAAAAGAGACTGGCATTCACAGAACAAGTCATCCTATGCATTTGATTATTAAAATCCTCCTCTGCTGAGGCTATCCTTTTCTGAGCATTCATATAAAACACAAACATCTTAGCTTTTTTGACCATTCAAAGGTCTATCCACATACCTCTTCCCCAAATTTTCTCGTCACCAATATTTTAATCATGCTTTTTCTTGACCATTCAGCTAAACCATTGGTTGTAGCCCACGAATCATTATATAATTTTACATCTGGACATTTATCCTTCCAAGCAAAGTAAATATTGAGGTGCACTGCTTGAAGTTCTGCTCACTGGGCAGATTTCTCCTTCCCACTGTCCTTTAATGATGTCCCATAAAGAAGCTATAGTGATACAGCTGTCCGCTTTGGGGTGGTACTGCATATTATGCAGAACCATCTATTAAACAGGCCTGAATCTTCCCTTCCTCTGTCAATTGATCATAGGAAATTCCCCATGTGGCCATAGGTGCAGGCTGGGAGAGTGAAGGCAGTGTAGCAGGAGTGAGGACCACGGGCATTTAGGCCACTAATTCATGTAAATTACTTGTGCCTTCATGGCCTTCCTAAGCCCAATCACATACATACCACTTCCATTTGTTGTGCATGCCCAACTTTACCACATGGTAGATCGAATAATACTCAGTTCATGATGGGCAGCTCAGTTTGCATGGTAACTTGGTGGCCCATAGCCATTGGTTCAGTCCCTACTAAGGCCTACCAACAGGCCAAGAGCTTTTTTCCAAAGGAGAATAATTATCTGCAGAGCATGGTATGGCTTTGCTCCAAAATCTTAAGGACCTGCATTGCAATTCACCTGTAGAGGACTTCCAAAGGCTCCAAACAGCATCTCTGTCTGTCACTGACGTGTCAAGCACCACTAGAGCTGCTAGACCATCTAGACCAAGAGGCAGAGCAGCTTGCACAGCAGCCTAGACCTATTGCAATATCTTCCCTTCCTCCGGGCTCCACTCAAAACTAGCTGCTTTTCAGGTCACTCAGGAAATGGGCCAGAGTACCACAATCAAATAAGAAAGGTTTCCTTCTAAATCTAAAGAATGTGTTCCAAGTATGCATTCTAGACCAAGGGAATAACCACGGGATAGGCCCACTGTGAGACAACCTAAACTAAAACTCCATTGTTTACCTGATCTCCATCAGCCCTTACTCTAACTGGTGAACCCAAATGGCATTTTTGGGGGGTCTCCAGAATTAGTGCCAGTTCAGAGCCAGTGTCCTGGAGTCCCCCAAAAGGTCTGATTATTTATTTTTCTCCAATTTGCAGTTACTCTGGCAAAAGTCTGTAGGTCCCTTTGGAAAAGGCTAGGATAAATATTAATAGTATAAATTTTTCATAGTATCTAGGGGTCTTCCTCAAGGGCATATGGCTTCCCAAACATTCAATGGGTTTGAGTCTATGAACTGGCTCAAGCCTGGAAATTATTACAGGGCTGCCATTCCATTTCTAAGATTCAAGTTAGACTTTTGTTCACTTGACCTAGAACTTTTCTGCTTACCCAGACAGATGAGGTAAGAATTTAGTAGGCTTCCTATACATATTAGTTCTAGGAACATCATGATCAACTAAGATGATGTCATAGGTCTGTGTGAGTCAGACTATTCTGATTGCTGCTTTGACTCTGATGCCCATCACAGTAACTACCCTCACCTTGCCTTTGGTGGTTGAGTGCCATTACTTGGCCCTTGACACTTTGGAATTCAATTACTCCTGATTCATTTAGGTTTCCCAGTTCAGTGACTGTAGTTCCCACTGTAAGGTCTGGTCTACAAAGATGAGCAATCACAGAGCTCTTCAAGGATGGGTCTCCCCTCCCAAATTTCTCACAGTCATGATAAAAGGTGTGTTTTCTGGGCTCCCAGGGTGAGTAAGTAGGTCTTAAATTACAAATACACTCTAACATTACAGTCTTTCTAAACCTTTGAATCACTTTCTCTACTTCAAATCAAGGCAGGTCTGGCATTTCCGATTTGCTCAGGATCATCTTTTGGCCCATGTTCCAGCCAATCAAATAAATGAACAAACCATAGAGTTTTTTCTAATTCCCCAAGCTGAAACATTAAATGCAGAATCTCTGCTTAGTGATTTCATATCAGTAACCTTGGCTTAATCCAATTTTATGTTCCTTTCTCCATTATCACACACCCTTAATATTCATTTCCACACATGTTCCCTAGATTTCTGCCTGTACAAGTCAGAAAACTCAACTGGTTCTCTTATAGTGTAATCTGAATTCCTAAGTTCAGCCAAATGGGATAGTGAGGCACCCCCAGAGAATAGCAAGGAAGTCACTGCCACTCCTAGACTTCAGGGACAATGAGAGGAGGTAGTGTCCCTAGAATTCCCAGTGACACTGGGGAAGCTGGAACCAGAGATGTTTCGGTCTGATGGAGCTGGAGCCATAGAGGAGGTTCAGTTGCTGAAGAAAATGTTGCCCTGGGCAGACAGAAAAAAGAGGTCTAGAACCCTTTGGTTTCTTTCCACCCACCTCACACTCTTACTGTACCCTCACATCCAAACACACGCACACCTCGAGCCCAGAGAATGTGTCTGAGGGCAGACAGGTGCAGGGCCTTCTTACGGGGTCAATTAAATTAGCAGCGGTGGATAAAACAGACATAGGCCCTGCCTTCCTTGATCTTTCAGCCTAAAAGATTGATTATGTGGAGTCTAATAGTCCTGTAACTTATTGGGGTCCCTGGGGCCTTAATCTCTTAAGAGAAGCATTATAGACTGAATGTTTGTTACCCCATCAGATTCATATGTTGAAATCTAATCTCCAATGTGATGGTATTTGGAAGTGGGGCTTTTGGGGGGTAATTAGGTAATGAGGGTGGGGCTATCACAACTCTGATTTGTGCACTTATAGAAAAAAGGGAGAGAGCTCACTCACTCTTTTTCTGCCACAGGAGTATACAATAAGAAGTTAGTAATCTGCAACCCAGAAGAGAGCTCTCACCAGAACCCGACCATGCTGGCACCTTGATCTTGGATTTTCAGCTTCCAGAACTGTGAGAAATAAATTTCTATTGTTGATAAGCCACTCAGCCTATGATATTTCATTATAGCAGTCCAACTGGCTAAGACAAGAAGTAAATTGATTATGTCACTTTATAAAGATATGAAAAGCAAATATATCTATAAGAGAAGCTGGGCTTAAAATTATTAAAATTATAATTGTAATGCAATGCATTTTTTACTTGTCTCTTTAGGCAGAAACTTACAAAAAGGAATATTTTTTCTTTTGCTCAAATAGCCATACTTTGTATAAAATTAATGTTTTGAAATGGAAAAGCTCTGAAAGTAGAAGTGGTTATCCTTTGAATTTATGAATATCGTTACTATCACGTGTTACATTAAAATTAATAAGAGCTGAGGATGTGTATTGAGGGGAAAGGAATGGATCCCTTACTGAGCTTTTCTTGGGAATTGCAGTTGTGCTGAGAAATGGAATTTTAGGTATGATGCATAAACAAGCACGAATTGATAGCATGGTAGAGTGGGGTCTACAATAAAAACACGTGGCTGTCTTTCACAGCTCAAGTGCTCTGCTCTGCTCAACATTCTAGAATTAAGCACTTAAATCAGATATCTTTAAGTTCTTGCCAAAAAAGCTCTGTATTTCTCTTGTAAGCCTGAAAAAAAAAATATTTTGGAGGGAGGAGGGAATGGGTGGTAGTGTTATAGAACTGTTCCTTTGAATGTTGTTCATCTGGAATACATTTGAACGACATTGACATTTGGGGGAAAAGATTCTGTGAAGATATGAGATAACAGCAGAATTGTCTGCTAGCTATAGTCATATGGTAATGATATCGGCTTCGTCTGGGAAAAATGACAGCATAAAATTCAGCTGATTTGCCTTGACAAAATTACATGAAATTGCATGTATTTGTCTAGAGCATTCTAGTAATAGCATTAGAGGGATGGATTTTTGTTTCTTGGAGAGGAAATCATTTGGAGGCATAGTTCATACCCAATATATCGTTGTAGTAATAAACAAGTGTCAGAAATCATCTTGTCTTTCTTTCGGATTAGATGTTACCGAGTAGTTTATTTAGCATGATGGCATATTTTCTGCACAATCTCAAATTTTAAGTGGACTATTTATACATCTTTCAGGTTATCAACTAAGTTTATCTTATCTTTAGAGAAAATAATAAAGTAGTCTCTATTAGCAAAAGAACATTTTGGTTTTCAACTGACAAGATCAAGTCAGTGCTAGTATGTGTGCACAGAAGTGCCTCATGTGATAAAATAAATGTATTCCTAAAAGGTTATGTATAAATTGAGTCATTTTCCTGTTGGTTTACATTACTTTGTCAAAGGTGTTATGTCTTCCTTCCAGATTAAACTTTAATTGCCTTCTAACACTTTAACTTTTAGTTTCTCTTTACTCCTGCACTCTTTCCAAAAAGATTTTCATATTATTGTTGGTAATCCTAAAAACACAAACATATGCAGGAAACAATAATTTGGAGGATGCTTTTATCTGGATAAATAATTGTCTTTCTTCTCTTGAAGGAAGTTATTCCTGTAAATAATAAACACGTTTACCTCTTATTAGTGAAATGAAATCCTGTGAATGGACACTGAACGTACATCTACCATGCTGGTTGTGGCTGGGTGGTCAAGGGGCTCCCATCTCACTCCAAGAGAATAGGATGGAGTTCCAGGCATTTCTCAAGTACCACCACACTGGAAGAATCACTCTTTTAGGCTGCTGAGAGAATCTTGGTATTCTCATACTTTGTATGATTCTGCTTCCTTTCTTTCTGGAAAAATGATGAAGGACAACTACATGATACACATGTATGTGTAAAATCTTATATTCCATGTTACTGTATGTTATATGATCGAACACTGAAAGCGCCTATCTGAAATTTTCTGTTCAGTTCTCAGCAGTCAAGTCACATTAATTTCTCTTTTCCTTCTTTCATTGGACTCTAGGTGTTTTTCTATTGAACAGCCCATCATGTGAAAGAAAAACTTCAGAACATGGAATTATACAAAACTAGGTTTCAATTCTGTCCCTGACACTTATTATCCATAAGACATGTCTGTCTCAATTTTCCTTATTTTTATTACAGAATTAGTAAGCACTTTCTTTAGGGTGTTTGCAAAGATTAGTAATCATTATATGAAATACATAGCATAGTGCATGGCACATAATTGATACACAGCAAATGACAGTTATCATCATCATCTTCTTCCTCATTATCATCATCATTAGAGGTAGTTATTGATCTTTATTACTGCTTGATTTGGAAATCTGTGATTTCAGAAGCTAGTACGGTGTCAGGCATAGCAAGCGCTCAATAATTATTTCCTGAAAGAATTTATAGGTAAAATCGAGTATGTTAATTATACATCTGCGAACTCCAGATTCTTCATGCCTCACCAGTCTATGGATACAAAGTAATCCAGACTTGCCGATTCACATAGTTCCCGAGTCTCCTGAAATATGCTTCTTGAACGTTTCTGTGAGTCTGCAGGGTTATCTCAAATATGCACAGAAATAAGCTTGGTCCCAGAGGGCTCCTCCCCCACAGCCATCAAGCAGTGATCAAGATACTTGAAGGAAGCAAGTTGCATGGAAGTTGGCAGCAAAGGGGTGTGAGGGTATTTCTCTCCATCCGGTATTAAATCCATTGGAGGGGCTCCAAAACAACACTGCTTGGGAACCAACATCACTGACATAGGCATGAGGCTCTGGGTGTGTGTGCAGAATGTGGTAGAGAGACAGCACCATGCCGTGATCATGTGGATCAGACCTAGAGCCTGGCTCCTTCCTCAGATGGACATATCCGAACTCCTGTAGTACACACAACATTGATTCCAGTTGCGACTCCTGCTATGGAACTACATGCTGGTTGGAAAATCAACGTTATTTTAGTCTGCAATGGCAATCCATACTTCTATCACAGGGCTCATTTATTGTTTCCTTCCAGCATTAATATGGGTCATGTGGGAGAACTGAGGTTTCCTTTTGGGAGGCTATATGTGGAGGGCTTAGATCTA
The DNA here is from genome assembly GCA_028627145.1 of Eidolon dupreanum. NCBI lineage: Eukaryota > Metazoa > Chordata > Mammalia > Chiroptera > Pteropodidae > Eidolon > Eidolon dupreanum. The sequence continues at coordinate 143,453,468 of CM053503.1, forward strand.
TTGAGATGGCACAGCACAGTGTAGCAGCAACAACAGTAAGTCTGAAACACATCTTTTCAAGTTTACCACAGGGCTTCGGGGACCATCAGATTGCTGTAGTTTCAGAGTCCCTTCTAGAGGTTTGTAGGCAAAATAGAAACAGCTTTGAACAAGTGTGACATCAGGAACCACAGGGTTAACTCTGTCACCACATATTTGGAGCCAGATGGCGGGACAGGAGCCAATCAGGACTTGTCTCTTTATCAAAATCAAATATCAGCTAATTACTGGAGCTCTCAGAGAATCCTCAAGAACCCCTAACTCCTGGGGAGCATTGCAGCTGCTCCAGGGGAGAGGCCGGAAAGACCAGTGCCTCCACTCACGCTGCACATGAAGGGAATCTGAGTCGATGGCTATAAGGAGATCCTTGGAGAGAATCACTCTGAGGAAGCACATTTACCAACAAATGACTGCTAAGCATTTTGTGGATGTGGAGTCCCTAGGGACTGAATAATAATGAGAGGGGGCTTAGAGAGGCTAATGACTAATGGCCCCTCAGTTTCCTGCTGATACTGGCAGTTTTGTGTCATTTTGTTTTTATGTTAATTTATGCACACAGGATTAGAATGTAGCATTATGTGGTCATTTAATTTAATTGAAGGACGAAACTTGAAACTTCGTGGGCTCAGTTTTACATTTCCCTTATAGATTTCAATGATTTTATCTTTAACATTTAATCTCCCCCCCAACCCCCCACCCAGATCACCATTTCTAATGGCAATAATCATACGTTTACACTTGCAATACACTTTTCCTTTCTAGGAGCTCCAAGCAAGTCATGGCCCATTACCCCACAAGAGCTCTGCAAGGCAAATGCCAGGGAGGATTTTAAGCAGGTTTTTTAGATTTAACATACATGAAAAGGTGCGGCCTTTATCATAGAGATAAGTTCTCAGCCGTTTAAAATACTTCTGAATGCAATGAGAAGCTTTGCTTATGCATGAGACTTCCGCTGTGCTCTGTTTTTCATACTCAGAAATATGTGACCTTTCAGCCTGATGGCACTGCTCAGAGTGCATGTAACTTATTAGGGAGTTTTCAGAGATCATCCCACCCCCTCCTCTTAAAGATGTAGCGTGTGTGTCACCCTGCCTGGAAAAACTGCCCAAGCGCATGGTGAAGCACCTACTGAGAACACAGGGTTAGCGAACTTCTTGTAAAAGTTACCACACGTTTGAAGTCAAGTGGCAGGACAGGCACTGGCTTTACTTGGGTGAATAAAGAAGGACTCAAGAACTCAGAGCCTGAGGCTCACTGAATCTATTCCTGCTCATTCTGAAGAGGCATGCAAGTATCCACGTGGAGGCGTCATCATTCAGCACTCTTTCTTCTAAAGGCCAAAAGAATAAGGAAAAGGCGGTAGTGAATTCTGTTGAGGCATTCATAGGGAAGGAGCATATCAAAAGTGTGATGGAGGAAGCCCTCCCCATGTCCAATGTCCATGTGGGGTGGCGGGGGGAGGAGGGGAAACTTTCTTCTTCCCTTGTAGGTTCTTTTGGCTAATAATTCCATCTACCTGAGACAGATTAGATTAATAAGAGAAAAATAACAAAATTTGATTACATTTGTATATGTAGGAATCCCACAAACATGAGAGCTTCCAGACAGAAAGGGAAAATAAGGTATATACGATATTCTGAACTAAGGATGAGGTAAGGCAACTTGGAGCTTCAGAGAGAAGAAAGGTCATTCGCAGGACAATAGGAAGAGATGTTCAGTAATTAGAAGTTTGCCCTGCCCTACAGATAGGCCATAAGAAGTTACTTCCAATGGTAGCTCTTATTATGGGCAAGACCCCTAATTTAAATTCTTTGAAGGAAAGTTTCTCATGAGCCCACAAAGTCTCTATTGCCTTCAACTCAAAATAATTCACACACCAAATTGGCATATCTTGGGGAGGCCTGTTCTGAACCTCTTCACTGTAATAAGAGGCCATAGAAAGGGGAAAAGGAGAGGGGTTTACATCCGCATTTCCCTGAGGGATCAGCAGAGTAGCTGGGGCATTTCTTTCAGTAGAACATCAGAGAAAACGCTACCTGGCTAGAGTCCTCAGAGAGTCTCAGGATCCTGTGCTGACAGCCTGGCAGTGTCTATGGCAGAGGAGGAAGGACAGGAGAGGTGGAGTCAGTGGTAATTGCCAGGGATCCACGCACACAGGACTGATAGAGAGGGTTCTGTTTCAATCCAAACTGGTGTACTCTTATTCAGCTCTGCACTAACCATCCTAAGTTAGCCCTGACACCACAAGTTCAGTGCTCAGTCCCACAAGACTGCTCCCACTTCAGATGCCAGCCACACGTGGGATCTCCAGGGCACCTGAACTTCTGATAAATCAGCTGCAAATCCACGGTTTCCAGGATCCTCCTTGGGTTTAATAATTCACTGAAATGACTCGCAGAACTCAGAAAAGTGCTATACTTATGATTACAGTTATATTATAAAGAATACAAATCAGACTAGCCAAGTAAAGAGACATATAGGGTAAAGTCTGGTAGGGTCCCGAATGCAGACATCTGTGCCCTCTCTCCAAGGAATCAGGACACATAACCTTCCTGGCATATTGATGTGTTCCCCAACTAGGAAGCTACACTGAGCTTCTAGCCCACAGTTTTGATTGAGATTTATTTATGTGGACATGACTGACTAAATCACAGACCATGTGATTTAACTCAATTCTCAGCTCTCCTCCCTCCTGCCAGGCCCTTGAGGTTGAACTAGCTCAAAGTTCCAACCTTCTAAAGATGTGGTTAGTCTTTCAGGTGACCAGCTCCTAGACTGAAGTTACCTAGGGGCTCACCATGACTCAGGGCATGAGTATAAACTCAGTTGTAAGCCAAAGGGCTCACAAATAACAGACACTCTATTCTCAGCAAATTCCAAGGATTTTAGAAGCTCTATGACAGGAACCTAAGACAAAGAGCAGACAAATTCCTTATTACACAATAAGAGGCCTCTGAACAGGGAGGTGAGGAATGTGACACATTTATACCCATCTGGACATTCAGAGCCTCAAAGGAGAATGGAGTGATAAATCCTTGAAATTAAAGCTTTGGGGAACATTTACAATTAGGGGCCAGGAAAAGAAAGACATTGGCTTACTTATTAAAATCTTTGGATTCTAGCATCTTTTAAGTTCTAGCACCTTAGATACTTATTGTCTGTATCAGTTAGCAATTGATAAGTAGCTTTCTTTAATTCATTTGACACCAACTAATTAACACCTGGGCCTGTATCCTCAGTCTTTATTTATTTAGTTCACAGTGTTTTCCCATTGTTCTAAATCCAAAGGAACATTGTGTGTCCAATCAGATTTCTGGTGCATACCTATGATAGCAATTATATGAGAGATCCTTCTGAAGCACTTTGCTGAGTTTTCATAACCAAGTGATAATAATGCAATTGAGCATTTGATATACCTCAAGGTAAGGTATACACAATTATGGATCTATGGATTTGAGATACCTCTAAGGCACATGAAATGGGTGTGAATTTCCACCACAATTGGGTTTGCAAGAATTGTCACTGTGCTTAAATCATATTAAGTCTGACTCAGAAATCCATCTGCTGACTTATAGAGAATTTCATTCTTGGTCATTATTGGGCCTTTTTCCTCACTCCTCAGATTTAGAGTTACTACAGCAAAATATCTAAGGAGCCATTCCATCTCTGCTCCATATTAGCCAGTGCTGATAAGTACATTGTCAAGGGCCACATGTGCCCTTTAATCAGGGGCTTTAGGAAAACGCAAAGAGAAACCACTAAGAGACACTACTACACACCTATTACAATGGGTATAAAAAATACTGAAAATATCTAGTGTTGATGAAGATGCCGAACAATTGGAACTCTCATACATTGTTGGAATTGTTAAATGGTACAGCTATTCTGGGAAACGATGTAGCAGTTTCTTATAAAGTTAAGCATATGTTTACCATATGACCCAGAAATCCATTCCTAGGCATTTACTATAGAGAAAGAAATTTTCATATAAAGTCTGCATATGAATGTTTGTAGCAGCTTTCTTTATGACAGCAAAAAGCTGAATACAACCCAAACGTCCTTCAACAGTAAAAGAATAAACAGACTCTGGTACATCCTTTCTGTGGAACACAACTCGGCAGTAAAACAAAATGAACTATTGATGCACACAAAATCATGGATGAATCCCAAAGAAACTACCTTGAGAGAAACCAGTATCAGAAGTATGCATACTGTATGATTCCATTTATTTAACAATGTCAAAACAACAATACTAGAATGATGGGAAACAAATCAATGGTTTCTAGGTCTTATGGGTGGGGACAGGGCGTGACTATAAAGAGATAGGACAATGGAGTTCGGAGGGTAATGGAACTGTTCTATATCCTGATTACAAGAACCTATACATGTATTAAAATCCATAGGTCTGTCCACCAAAAGAAAAAAGTTAATTTTACTATATGATAATTTTAATAGTACAATTTTGAAAGGTCCAGGGCTTTGTTCCTTCCATAGTATTTTTGGTTGCAATATTTTACAAATCTGGGGGCTCCAGTGCCTGGAGTCAAGTCTCCCTAGGCACACGGGACATTCCCTACAAAGAACTTGCCACCTCCCCCTGGGAACTGTAAAAGAGACCATGGACCCTTCAAAGTTTTATAGAATGTTGACCCTCTCTCTGACATGTTTTGACCTACACCTTTCCTTTCTCTTCCCTATCAGGGGATAGTCTCAGTATTCTCAAGACTTTCAAGGAAGCCAGAAAGAGAGGTTGTTTCAAGCACTGTCTGCTTTCAGCTCTTCAAATACCTCTGAGGCAAGAAGTACAAAGGCCTTGATCCCTTCTAAGAAAGAGATAAGGGAAAATAAAGAGAATAAAACCCAAATGGTATTCATTCTTACTCAATTTTTTAGAAACAAAAACAAAACCCACGTTGATCTTTCAGTAAATTGCCCCACTGCTCAAGCGACTGGGGGAAATTGCCTAGACTCTTACTGAACAAAATCATAAAATACAAAACAGATCAGTTAAAAGCATACATATAACCTGTAAATGTGTATGTGAGTTCTTGTGAATTAATAAAGGCAACAAGAAGTAACCACAGGTGAGGTAGGCAGAGTTAGTGACCCAGGAACCCTCAGTCCTGATAGTGTAAAGGGGACATGTCAATCACCTACTGGGAGATGAGTGGCATTAGAAGGAGAGCATCAGGCTTCCTGAAAGCAAAGCCTGAATCGACATCTCGGGCCTAATGGTAGGCAGGGAACCAGCAAGTGCTTGCTCTGTGTAAATAGAGGCCAAGGCCTACCCTAAGATGAAGATATGCAGAATGAAAAATGATTCCCAGAGATTAAGAGGGAAACTGAGCCCGGGCCATGGCTTAGCTTGTGCCCTACACAGAGATGTCAGATGAGAGGCACCAGTGAGACTGAATGAAGTCCAACCCTCACTCTGCTTGTCAAGCCACAAATCACATAATATTGAAATATATTTATGGCAGGGCAATACAATAGAAAATTTTTTTAATTCTGAGACACTTTTAAAAAATTTACATGTATTCTCAGTGAATTAAAATAATTAAGCACCAAATTTAACCCCAAGCTTTCTCAAAACCAAAGGGAATAAAACAAATTCCACTGAAACTTTTGCCTCCTAATTGCTCAATAAAAGGAAATTTTTAAGTGATTTCATAGAGGCAAGTTTTATACTAGAAATTATTACTGGATCCTATGGGGGGCTTTTGAGAAACACAGTAAACAATGTTGTCAATTATAGTTTTTACAAAATACACAAAGGCATTCTTTAAAAAACACTTCCTGCATTGACCCTCTAAAAAAACCAACATAAGGACTAAGATAAGATGATCTGAATACATCACTTTCTGACTTTTCTGAATTAATAATAAGATAAAATGCAGAAGATTCAACAGTCAGTGGGCAACTAACGTGTGAAAATTTCGAGGTGTTCACAAATCTATAAGCACATTAAGCACTGTCTATGTCTCAAATAAATAAAAGAAAAACTTGGATCATGTGAGAGTCAGAAAATTATCTTTTTACTTTAAAAAAGAAATCTCGTCAAAACATCTATATAGTATTTCCATCCAACCAAGAATGTATAACCTGAATATGATTAGGCAAACTTAAAATAAAGAACATTCTATTAAAAATAGATTATGGGCTGTATTCTTCAAAACGTTAATGTCATAAAATACAAATAAAGGCTGTGAAATGTCCAAAATTAAAGAAGATTAAATGGACATGACAATTAAATGCAAGGCCTTATCTTAGCCTGGATCCTATACTGGAAAAGGGAAACATCCTATAAAGGGCATTATTGGGTCAACTGAATATGTATATAGACAAAATTTCAATATGGATATAGATTAGATAAAAATATTGTATCGAGGTTAAATATTCTGAAGTTGATAATTATGCTGTGGTAATGTAAGAGAATCTCCATTATTCGTAGGAAATACACACTAAATATTTAAGGATTAATGATCATGATATATATAATTTATCTTTAAATGGTGCATAAAATATTGAGAAAGAACAAGAGAGGGAACAAATGTTAAAGTAAATGAGGTAAAATATTCATAGTATGTGAATCTGGGTAATGAGTATGTGCATAGTTCTTCATTTTCTTCTTATTCGCATTTTTTGTGTGTGTGCATGTTAAAGTATTTCCAAATAAAAGGTTTTTTTTTTAAACAAAATAGTCTTTTAAAAAAGTTTTCTATGATATTATAATGGTGGATACATGTTATTATAAATTTGTTCAAACACACAGAATGTGCACCACCAAGAGTGAACCCTATTGTAAACTATGGACTTTGGATGATAATGATGTATCAATATAGGTTCATCAATTATAACAAATACACCACTCTGGTGGGCGTTGTTAGTAATGAGGGAGCCTATACATGTGTGGGGACAGGGGTATATGAGAAATCTCTATTCCTTTCTGCTTAGAATTGCTGTGAATTTGAAACTGACTTTAAAATAAAGTCTATTTTAAAAAAGGAAGGGAGTCCTAGTGCTCAAAAATGTTGGGCATTTTTCAAAGAATGAGTAATTAACATACTCCCAATGGCAGCCTTTAGGAGGTTAGATCACAGTAAATGTGGTTAGATTCTGAAAAGTGACTGAAAAGTTGATAATCTTCACTGTTGATTAAAAAATGGCCCACACTATTTAGTTGGCAGACAGTTGGATAGCATTCAGTTATGAAAATTTGGAGACTTCCAATATCAGATCACCATCCTAATTTTTTGAGGAGATGGGTCCCTAGAATAACTAGGGATGTGGTGCCTCAGTTATAAAATTTAGAAAGATTTTTTAGTTTCCACATTCCAGAGAAAATCTCTAAGCTGCTTATAAGTATAGACTGACACATTAAATCAGTCTTTCTTCCGTGCTTTTTTCTTAAGCAATATCTCCGGCCTGACTCTTCAGAGTCTATGATCAATTCCAATGGACAAAGAATGTTAATGAGAGTGTCAAGAAGATGCATCTGGAATATGCCAATTTGAGAGACTGAGAATAGCACCAGGAGAGTAGCAAACTCTGATCAAACTGGGGGTCATTAAAGTTGGGGTGTTAGTTTTCTATATAGCTGTAACACTGGATATCTAGCTTCTTATTCATCAATGCTGTCTGCTTGGCCTCCAAACAACATAGGACAACCAGAACAGCAAATTGGGTTAAAAAGATATTCAAATTGGGTTAAACAAAATGTCAAACTATGTGGCCAGAGGTGAGAGACCCTTACACTGTAAGAGCATTGTAAACTTGCCTTCATCAAAACTTTGGAATCATAAATCTTGTCCCAAGCTAAATCTGGATCTCCCTAGAGGAGAAGTAGGTGGAGGAGAGGAAGAAATTCTGTATTATATTACTTCCTGAGAATTCTCTTTCATTAATCTTTGCTCCGAAGTTGCCTTTGAATGGCGCTTGGTGCAATGAATAATGTTTTCACACAATCTTTCCTGTCAAACATTTTACTCACTCCAAAGTCTGACGACAGTTTGGGAGCAGTGTCTTTTGCTATTATGTTTTCCAATTGGCTTTCTATTGTCACTTCAAGAAGTGTGGAAACACCTGATTTATGAGAGCCTGGCTTAAAAAGTGTCATTTCCATTGCTTCCTTAGTAACCGCCTCAAATAAGCAGAGGAGGGCAATTTGGCTCGAACTTGCTTTGAGAAGTTTTAAGTTTAATTTATACTTTGGGTAGAGCTCTCAAACTCATTGAAATTCTACTTAACGCATTCTCAGAAAACACCTGGAAGACAAGGAAAGTGAAACCACAGTACTCATGACCCTATAGTTCAGGCAACAACTGTGTTGTTGTAAATAGTCTCAAAGCAGATTTTAGTTTCTCCTTCTTCCCTACACTATCAGAACACATGAAAACCAGAATTTCAATGAACTCAGAAACTATACCACATTAATAATGAGGCCTGTTTTTCAACGGTGCTTTAATCTTATTTCCTTAAGTACCTGTCTATAGTTTGTCTATGTTCCTCCTGGTACATTTTCTCCAATAACCTCATTTACCAGGACATGGCTTAAAAGTCAGCAGCAAAGAAGTGACAGTTTGTGAAAGAGGAGGTTTAATTTAATATGTGCAGGCACTGGAGTCTCTTAGAAGATGATTGGTGCCAAAGAATTTGGAAGGTCATTATGTGGAATATCTGTAGCTCAGTATCTTTTGAACCTTTTTAATGGGTAAGGAGGAACATTTATGCATAATGATATGGGACTTATTGTACCCTTGTTCTCAAAGCTGTCAGTAACCGGCTTGGCTCTAAGATTGGTTTTGCAAACACAGGATCACAGCAGGCTGAACAAGCAGTTTGGAAGCTCCTCTCAGTCTCAAGTGGTGAGAGTTTTCATAGCGACTACTTCTCCAAATTTAATACGCATGCAGATCACTTGGGAAGACTGTTAAAATGCAGAATCTGATTCTGAAGGTCTGAGGTAGGACCTGAAATCCTGCATTTCTAACAAGCCCCAGGTGATGTGGATGCTTCTGGTCCGTCATCTGCACTTTGAGTAGCAAGGGCTTAGAAGACAGTTTCCCAAGTTGCTTCTACTATGTGGAACGAGGATAGAATATTGGGGCTGGCACAGTTCTCCTACTGTACTGATGGATGCTCTTCAGCTTCTTCCAGAGTCCTTATTTTTTTTTTCTGTCACCTACAGAGGGCATCTCTGTCAAAAGTGAAGAAACTAAAGTGAGAATTTAAAGGATTTATTTGAATTGCTCAGATAATGATGTTGAGCTTAACTTTGGTCTTAGAAAGCTGATATTTTGAAGGGTGGGTCTATCTTTTAATCTAAATACAATGCAGGCAACTAGTAATTTGGAGATGTAAAAGCAAAAAAAAACTGACACATACAGGTGACTTTTCTGTGATTTATGATTTTGTTTTCAAATAAATAAGACCTATGTAGGATTGCCAGATTTTACCAAAATTTGGACAACTGGTCTCACATATGGAAGTTGAGTCAGGCATCCCTGTTCACTTCATTTGTCATTCCATTGTCATTATATCATCAGAGCAATGAATGCTTTCGTATCAGCCAGGATCACATCACATAAACATGTTAGAGATAAACAACTCAGACTTTTTGGATTTTTTTTAAGGAATGTTTTATGCAGCTCTGGGTATTCCTTTCTTCTTTTCAATCATTCTTTCACTCCATTTGGAATATAGAACTTTTCTGATAATTTCCACCAGCCAAACAGCTCATTCTAAGCAGGTGTGTGTACTAGTGGTGGGGTTGGTGGAGGGTAGGGATGGGACAGTGGAACTCCAAAGGGTCAACATCAAAGTCATAATGTCATTGTTAGAAACCAACACTGACTTATGTCTATGTAATACTTTGCCATTTATAAAAATCTTTATGTGTTTTGTTCCAGAGAGTAAAATACAAAGATTAAAACAGCAGCCCCCCCCCCTTTTTACTGGTTCAATTCTTGTGTAGCAAAGGATGTTCGTATTACTAGAGATTACAAATTTCTGCAACTACAGAAAATATCTATTACAGCTAAAGCAGCTAAATTTATTCTCATAAAGATCAGGTTATTAAATGCTTATTTGAGTAGCACTAATTTATCTTCGGTCAGATTTTAATTAATAGTATTAATGGCTAACATTCATTGAAAGCTTACCGTGAATCAAGCACCATTCATGTGTAATGTAATCCAATCCTTATGCCATCCAATGTGGTAGATATTATTATTAGCCCCATTTCACAGATGAAGAATATGAAACTTAAGCAAACCACTCAGTCAGCTAGTAACTAGTGAAATTGAGATTCAAATATAGGCAGACTGACTCCAGAGACTGAGCTCTTAACCAAGAGGCTAAACTGCCTTCACTTTGGAAATAAGGTTGAGACTTAGTTAATTGTCAATGAGCAAAGGTTGTGACTTAGTTTTGTTTAGGACTTTGTCATTTTCATCGTAGCCTAGCCTCCTGTAGGCTCTGAACCTTTAGAATATCACGGTGTCTCAAACTTGGCTGGACAACATCTGAATGTACTCAGCTGATGCTTTGGCCACTTCAGAGTACTTTCCCAGTCCTGTTTCCTGTGTTCTGACAGGAAAAAAACTCATATTCTTTAAAAGAAAAAAACCCATATAAAACCCATTGACCATCATTCCTTACTGTCACTACTCTACTGAAACAGGGCTTGTGAAGGTCACCCATGGCCATCATTGCAAAAGCTAATGGTCACTTCTCAGTTTTCATCTTCCTTGGCCTCACCATTTGACACTGCTGATCTCTCCCTCCTCTTTGAAATACTTTCTTTAATTGCACACTAGGAAACTACACTTTTTTTCCTGGTCTTCCTCCTATCTTTTGGGCCACTCTATTTGAGTTTCTGTCATTGGTCCTCTTCATCTCCCTGAGCCCTAAAATCAGAGTGCCCCAGGGTTCAGTCCTTGGATCTCATCTCTTCTCTTTTCCAGCCATGCTCTTGGTGATCTCATCCAGTCTCAAGGCTGACCACACTTAGATCGATATCTCCCTCTACGAATATACCTCCTCTACAAATTTCGAACCTGTTCGTCAACAGCCTGCTTTTTTGATGTCTCGTGTGCATTTCAGTCTTACAATGTCCAAAACTTGCTTTTCCCTCTCAGATTCTCTCTTTTAGCAGTTTTCTCTATCTCATAAATGACAACTCTATTCTTCCAGCTGTTCAGGTAAATCTTGCATTTTCTTTCCCTCACTCCTTATAACCAACCTATCATAGTATCTCTACTTTCAAAATATATCCTGAATACTTGTTGACTCCACCTTAGAAATATACACAAATGAAACTCTTCTTACCATTTCCATTGTTACCTCCTGCTCTGAGTCTCTCTCCTTAATTAGAAAATATCTTCCTAACTGTTCATGCTCCCACCCTTGCCCCACCACAATTAATTCTGAACATAGCAGTTAGAACAATCTTTTGTAAATGTAGGTCAGATCATGGTACCACCTCCTCAAAACCTTCTGATAGCTTCCCGTTTCAATCAGAGGAAACATCCAAATTTTTTCAAAAGCTTACAAGTACATACATAATCTGCATTCCTCCAATACCTTCTTGAACCTATTTTCTACCACTTTCCCCTCTACTTATCTGCTGTAGCAGCCCCCTAATTCTTCCTGGCATATGCAGGCACTCTCCCACAAGGTCTCGTGTGGTTATCTTTTTCCTACCTTGAATAATCTTCCACCAGATACTGTCAGGCTTCCCTTATCTTTTTTAGGTTTTTGTTTAAATTTACTTGCTCAGTGTGGCCTTCTGTTTTAGTTACTTTTGTGGTACAATAAACAACCTTAAAACTTGGTGGTTAAGACAACAACCACTTTATTAGGCTCAAGGATTCTGTGGGTCAGGAATTCAGAAAGGGCTCAGTGAAGATGGCTTGTCTCTGTCCATAATGACTGAGGCCTTCAAGTTACTGAGGGTAACATGACAGCTGAAGGCTCACTCACCCACATGTCTGGCAATCGATGTTGCCTGCCAGCTGATAGATAATCCAGCCAGCACATCTTCATGATGTGGTCTCTCTGTGTGGCTTCTTGGGCTTCCTTACAACATGGTGGCTGAGTTCCATGAGTGGGTATCCCAAAGAGCACCAAATGGATGTTGTATCAGTTTTTGCAACCTAGCCTCAGAATTAACATAGTATCCCTTTCATCATAGTCACAAACTCATCCAGGTTCAAGTGGAGGAACATAGACTCCCTAGCTTCTGATGGTAAGAGTATCAAAGTTACATTGCAAGGAAAGCATGTGAGATGGGAGATATTGTGGTAGCCATCTTTGGAAAATACAGTCTGGTATTCATTTCCTGCCCACATTCTTTTAAATTGCAACCACCTTCTTTCTCCTGCCTCCTCCACCTCAAAATTCTCTATCCCCATTTATTTATATTCCCCCAAAGCATTAGTATTTGTTATCTATTGTTGCTGTAACAAATTACCACAAACTTAATGGCTTAAAACAACACAAATATTTTTTTTTTCTTATAGTTCCAGAGGTTAGAAGTCTGAAATCAGTTTCTCTGAGCTGAAATCAAGGTGTAGGTGGGGCTGCATTTCTTCTGGAGGCTCTAGGGAAGAATCTGTTCCCTGACCTTCCCCAGCTTCTGTTGGTTGCCTGCTTCCCTTGGCTTGCTGTCCCACACTTCTCTGACCTCTGCTTCCATCATCACATCTCTTTCTGACTCCTCTGCTTCTTTCTTATAAGGACAATTGGGATTACATTGATCTCACCTGGATTACCCAGGGTACTCTCCCCACCTCAAGACCCTTAATTCAGTTACATATGCAAAGTCTCTTTTGCCATACAAGGTCAAGGTAGCATATTCACAGGTTCTAGGAATTAGAATGAGGACACTTTGGGGGGTCATTATTCAGCCTACCAGAGCACTCACCACCATTTAATACATAATATATTCTATGCATTTGTTTATGTGCTGTTAACTGGAATATAATCTCCATTACATTACAGAAAAGATTTTTTCATCTTGTTTTCTTTTGTATTTCATGAGCCTAGAATAGCCCCTGGCACATGTCTCTATCATAACAAGCATGTAGCCCGAGTAGGGGTAACTGCTTTGTCTAGTCATTTGCCCTATACAAACAGGGAAGACATAGGAGATGGAGGGAGATTCAGACTCTTAATTACCTACACAGGGTTGGGGTACATAGCTTTTAACCGAACTGTCTCACAGCCATGCTTAGAGTTCTATTTCCAAACATTCCATGATATTTCTCCAGACAGTGCACAAATAAAAATGATTTGTCCTTAAAGTGTGAATTTCCTGATTCTTTCTAGATCAAGCCAGATGTGTGGAAATGTCTGTGTTTGTCTGTGTTACTGTGTGTATATATGTGTGTGTGTGTGTGTGTGTTTTAGACACTGATCCATATGCTTGCATGAATGCGAATTCCATGACCTTCTGTTTTTTCTTTTGCTTGATGACTTGTATACACAACCTCATAAGGCAAATCTCATAATTAAGTTGGATCTGTTCCAACCATGAATTTTTCAAAATATCATAATCATCATGGTTTCTATGTCCATTTAAGAAATAATGTAGGCACATATGTTCACAAACGAACCTCGTAGAATACTGCCCTTATCAATTTGGTTTTGGAGCATGAGCCGAATTGGACTTATTTATATTCATTTCAAATGTAATGACTTAGCCTGTTACTAAACATCACATAGAAAGCAGAACCCAAAATGAAATAAAATAAAAAGCAGATACTCTTTTCCGTGTTAGCTAGAGTTACAGAATATAGGAGTACGGGAGCAAAGAGTAGTTAAGAGCTTTAGTTTCCCTTTAAGGCTCAGTTTATGCAGCTATGAAATGGGAACACTAAAAGCAACTTACTTGACCTCTATAAAGTTGAATTCTTTATCTATAAAATCAGGATGATAATAATAAAACCTACCTTACAAGGAGTTGGGAGAATGAAATTTGTTTCAGGTATAAAGTGCTTCTTTCAATGTCTGGTGCTCAGTAAACATTCAGTAAAAATTTTTACTCGTTATTATTATCTCTTTGTAGCATTAAGTAAATTCTAGATTTTTGATTTATATTAACTAATTGGTAGCTAGTATTTTTGCAGGGAAGAAGGACTCCTTTTTTCTTTTCAACTCAAGTTGAAAGACTAAAGAACCACTTACCTAGTGTGACTTCAGAAGCATGAAGAATGTTCTGCTTACCCTTAGAAGATTCACTTCCACCTTGAAATAAAGCCTGCTGCTTCTCCAATAAAGCTTATTTATCTGACTCAAAATGTTAAAATGAAAATACTCCTAGGAGAAAAATTACTTTAAGCATCATTAGCTATTTACACTTTAGAATGAGTGAGTTTTATGTCTCATTCTGAGAAATTTCCCCAGGGGTAGAGAGAAACAACATGAGACAATTGGCTATTAGAAAAACAACTTCACCTGTTTCACAATTATAAATAACTTATATGAATATCAAATTTAATGACATATATAAATTGGTCTCAGTGCATATCCCACAACTGCCTCTTAATGCCCCAATTGAGTCATCAGGCTTCAGAGAGCTTACAAATATAGATGAAAGTCTTTTTATTGACCCTGATTGGACATCAATTATTTTGTTAATGTTAAATATTTTTCAAAGGAGAGTTATTACTCTTTCTGGAGGGCACTTACATGTTGCAAATTTCACGACTGGGAATAAAGCTTAGAAAAAATATAGCCATTGTTCCTTGCTCCTGTTTTTCTCTCTCTTCTGACCTTGCCAGGCACTCAAGATCCACCCATCTCTCCCACAAGGCACCCCAGCCAAGCCTGGGTCTGCAAATAGCTTTACAGGTAGAAGCGGAAACATTGCATAAAATCCTCATGGTATTATTAAGTAGATTGTCTACTGAGAAGGCAATGAATATTTCACTCAGCTAGTAAGTACCGAGGCTCTGGTCTCAGCTTTCACAAACATGGAAAGTCTCTTCCACTCTTTTGGCCTTGGGTTCCCTGTCAATGAAATGAGGATTGGGTAAGATAATTTATAGGACAAATCCTTTAGTTTTAAGATTCTATGATTACTTCTTGACTGTTTTATGCTTGGCTAAATACCAGATGTCTTTAGTTCCTAAGATTTCATGCCCAGCTGGAATGTAAGCTGGAAGGTAAGCTTAAGGCAGGGCATTGGTGCTCTCAACCCCCTGGAACAACTTATCTTTCATACCTACACAGTGAAGATGGGGAAGTTGGTCCCCAATGATTCCATGCTCCTCTTTTCTCCTCCAGAATCATCCAGGTAGACAGCTCTGGAATCCCAAGCCTCCCCTGGATAAGTTGTCTAAATTCTCTGAACATCAATGTCTTCTTTTATTAAATGATAACAATAACACCCGTCTCATTGAGCTTGTGGTGAGAATTAGTTACATAATGTATATAATTTACCTAGTGCGGTGCCTGGCATACACTGGCAATTATCTCTTCCCTTCAACTTCACTGCCCTCCCTGTGCTTTTAAAATTTTGATTCTTCTTCCACAATAAAGGAAACAATTTGGTGAGGCAGGTATTCATTTATATGTATAATGGTTCCCCTCAGCTCCTGTGGGGTTCAGTCTTTTATCTCTGACTGTGAAAGGCTTTGTTCTAAAAAGGATCCCAAACATCTGGGGTGCAGGTGGGAAGCAGAGTTCTCTTGCTAAGCTGGGACTTCTCTCTGATTCTGAGCTCAAACTTTCTCGAATTCAGTTCCCAAGGCTACTTGGTTTGTTTCCTAGGAAGTCAGAAAGCTAGGTAAGCCTGAAGTTGGAGGAATGGCAAATCTGCACCAGCTCCCTTCACTACATGCCAAAAACGACAACTGTCTGGGCTCCCTTGGGAAAGCAGAGGCAGCTGCTGGAGGTTCTTGCCTGGGAACCGATGGTGTGGAGAATGAGGCGCGGGCATCGAGGTTGTTTCCGCTGATTCTCCACCCTCTCCAGCTGGCCACGGGTGTCCGAAGGAGGAACAGGTGGCGAGAAGAGGATGAAGAGCCAGGAGAAGCTGGACTCGCAAGGATCCCACAGAAAAGGCTATTCCAAGAATGAGTACTCGGGCTCAATTCAGGGAAGCCAGCTCTGGGTCACTGACATGGGACTTACTCCGCGTCGCTGCTGGTTGCCTACAGAGGGCTGTCCAAACTCCTTTCCTGGTGTCCAAGGCTCCTCCCAGCATAGCGGCTGCCCAGCTTCGTGTCCCACAACTTCCCCACACCAGCTTCTCATCATTATTTCCTGCGCAGCCTCTGTGTCTCCAGGCCCCCTCAGTCTGGAAGGCCTTTCTTTCCTTTTCTGCGTTGAAAGCTCCAACACGATCTCTAAGGTCCGTCTCAGTCTTGCCTTCTGTGCATAAGCCCTCCAGTCTCTGCCCTGCACCTCCGCAGTATTCATACCTCCACTGTGATTTTTCACAGTTATGTCATGGCCTTCTACTTACATGCCTTGTTTCTCCATTAGGACGTGAGCTATTCGAGAACAGGGACCTTGCTTGATTCACCCTTACCTCCAGCCCCAAGCCTGTGTTGGAACAGGGCAGGTGCTCAATCAACATCTCTTAAATAGATTTCGAGCCCCGGTTGCAAGAGAATTTTAAAAAAAAAAAAAAAAAAAAAAAAAACAGAACTTTATCTTCCCTCTGTGAGGCCCTGAGTGTGGCTATGAGGACCAAGTGGCTCAGGGTATCAAGAACTCAACTGGCACTGACAGTGATCATGGTCTATTAGACGTTTAATCAAAGATAAAAACTAGAAATTTACCTCAACTGTTTAAAAATGATAGTTTATTCACTTCTTCCATATTCAAAATATTTTTCCTTGCCCATTTTAAAAATCCTATTGTGATAGCAGAATTGTGTCCTTAGCTTCCAAGGAGCCTTGCGGTGCATTCCTCCCCCTGCTTCTTATCTTTATAATCCTAGAGAAGCAGCCGAGAAGGGAAAAAAAAATAATGATCATGCACTGACAAATTCAGAACTCTGTCACAAAGTAGACATCGGAGCAACTGGCTGAGGGTAATTTTTCTTTAAGAAAAAAACTCTGTTATATATTAAACATGCAATAGCATTTTCTATGTTCCCTATCTATTTCCTCCACCCATGGAGAAATTCCAAATCTAATTATAGGCATTTATGGGAACTGCTTTCATTTATGCCTAATTACCATGTAGTACAATAACTATTATGTACACCACTGTATATGTCAGATTAACTTGGCTAAAAGTTTTATTGGCTTATCACATTCAATACATGCAGTCCACTTGTGCAAGTTTGTCCATTCTGCATGGCTGACCATTTGTAGAGGACAGTTATCCACTCACATCTTAGAAAAACTGGTCAGAGATTTGGTGAGTTATTTTTGATATCTCTTTTGCACCCTTCATAAATCCTAGCTGCATGCCGTGTGACTGACTGCCTTTGGAGGTATCATCAACATCTGCAGAAACAGTCTGTTCACGGGGAGAGTGGAGCTCAGTAGAAAACTTTGGGGGTGTGCGGAATGATTAATGTTTGAGAAGTCTTTAGAAGACACCCCAGGATTTCTAATCTGGCAGGATGATCCAACACATATTAAAAGGAATCTTTGGAATAATTATTTAAAGAAAAATGTGATTTTAATTTTTTGTTACCTTTGGACCTTTCGGATACTGCTAAAATAACAACTCTGCCATAACACCTTGGGTCTAAGGTGAGAACAAATTTTACCTGGAGCAAATTTCCTAACATAAGGAGCAGAAGGGCAGAGTGGGGTAATGGGAAGAGAGCTGAGATGGGAGTTAGTCCCAGTTCTGTCACTAATGGGAGATTTGGGGCACATTCCCTCTGGGCTTCCTGCTCTGTAAAATGTAGTTGGTTAGCCTGAAGCTGCCTGTCTCCAGGGAGAGCTGAGAGCAGCGAACATGACGTGGATGTGAATGTTATGAGATAGGCACCTGAAGGGCTGGGTGGTTATGTGGGGTTAGCATTAGTATTCATGTACAGCTCATTCCACAGCTATGGGTGCAACAGGGGTTTGCTGAGGGAGGGAGGGAGAGATATGACAGAGTCCTTAAAGCCACAGGGAAGATGCACTGATCTGAGAGTCATCCCATATGTTTGCCAAATGCAATGTCACCTGCCCTGCCCCCCACAGCTCTTCTAGGCCTTTTGGGCCTTCTCTCTCAGAAATATGCTTTCTTGATTTGTACTGTAACTTATTGTCTGCTCTGAGATCTCAGGAAAGTTATGGAAAGAGGGCTTGTAAAATTGCTTCTGTTTGGATAAGCTAGGAAGATGGAGCAACTCGGTATGGCTGAAGGATTAATTAGATAGTCCTATGATGGGAATTGGACCACTAGTTATGTAGAGGACACATTCCTGAAAAGCACAGTGTTAGATGAAAACTAATAACCAGAGGGACTAAGTCTGTGGATGGTGAGGAAGAAAGATTGTGGCAGCCACAGAGGAACAGGCTCAGATCTCCCTTTAAGGGAGAACCTGCACAAGGCATGCCAAGAGCTGACGGCCTCTGACTGAGCACAGCAGAGGGTGAGGACCAGCCATTACTGCTCAATGCCAGACTCCTCTAAGAGGCAGCTTGGCTCTGGACAGAGCTCTCCATTGGGCTAGCCAAACTTTCTCAGAGATGCACTGCAGCCGAGGCTCTTCCTGCCTGATCCTCCCTCTATAACCCCTCTCCCTCATGAATGTCAGATCGATTTATTTCATGGTTGAAAAGCTCTCCCTACCTACTTCAGTCCCCACTCCCCTTTATATTTCAACAGGCATTTCCCCTCAAATCACTCACATTTCTACTTCTGTTTTGATGCCTGCTTCCCAGAAGACCTAAACTGACAGCAGGTAAATGCCCAAGCCAGGAGAAATTTATTTTATCTTTAAAAGGTTATTTTGACTCAAAACACAGGTCCATGATATTTTATTCACAATTTAAAATCCCCAAATCTGCAAAAATGTGAAAACTTATCTGACCTTCTATGAGG
>CM053503.1:143473014-143493095 GCA_028627145.1 Eidolon dupreanum
TCATGAAGTGCCTATATGCGTGCTTGAAAACACTGATTAGGAATTTAAAATCCATGCATTTTACCCACTCAAGCAATAATATTTATGGCTTGTAGAATAACAAGCCTCTTTGCTAACATATCCAATGACATTTCTGAAACACGAACAATTATAACGTTTTTTAGTTTACTTAGATTGTGATAATTTCTTGGTTTTAATGGAAAATGCTGAAATGTTATATTACAATATTCAGGCTAAAATAAATGAGGTCTTTAAATATTGTTTAGAAAACTTGAGGGGAAGTGCAAACCTGGCTCATTTTCTATTATAGATTTCAATGCAGCATGTAGTTGACCAATTTTTTGCATTTCAGCTTAACTTTTTCTTAGGTTATAAATGAGAGAGAAAGTGAAGCTATATATATATATATTTTTAAATGGCTCTGGATACCTGAATTTAAGTGTCAATATGGTCAAGTCATTTAAGTTCCCTGGAACTTGGTCTCCTCATTCTCATCTGTAAAATGGGGTTATTGTAATAGCTGCATCCCTGGGTAGAAATAACAATTAAATGGGACAAAGTATATAGAAATCTGTAGGTCAATGCCAGGTATTAACTAAGTGCTTGATAAAGGTTGTAAAAGCAGTCAGCACATCAACCCATGGTGAGTGTAATGTTAACACACCCCAGCAGCCAGAGTACTTTGGGGAAACCTGATTTCATGCCGCTGGAGTTTTCACCCTGGTGTGGGCTTGTCCCAGTAAACACAGCACAACTAGTAGTATCGAATTACAGAAACATCAAGGTTGACTCTTCAAAGAGTATAGAAAAAAATAAAAACTTTTCAAAGGATTTTCTCTAAGCCCTGCACAAAGGGCATGAGGACTGGAATTGTTGTGGGTACTCAGGAGGTAGGAACAAAGGGGCGATGGGGATTTCAGGAGGGAAGTCTTTCCTGTAGTACATATGCAGTTGGCAAGTAGCTACACGATATAAAAAGCCATTCATTCCAACCTGAACACTCAACATTTTTTATTAAGCATTCGAGTGTGCATATTCAAGTATGCCAAGAGCTAAAAGTGTAATTCAGGCTGTGGGGTATGTGCTATACAGACCAAGGGACAAAGAATACTGGATAAAAGAGAAGATTGAGGATAACAGTTATTGTCTATCCAAAGTTTTCTGTAACCATTTGTTTATAATTCAGTCTTTCTCCGTTTGGAATTTTGGACAATGAACAGAGAGAAAACAACTAGATAGCATGACAGAAGCGCATTTCCCTAGCAAGTTCTTGTGGTTCATGTATTGAGGTACAATTAACATGATGTATATAAGGTTTTATGTCAGGAAAGATGTGCATATCCACCTCTCTTTAAATTGACATTGAATTTTTTATTTCCAAATTTGAATACACAAATACAGGAGTTGCAGAATTAACTTAATCATAAATATTATTGAAACTATGTACAAATTTTTTTTTCTTCACCCAACCCACCATTCCCCTCCCATTTGACAGCCATCAGCTTTTTCTCTGTATCTATGGGTCTGTTTCTGTTTTGTTAGGTTTCACATATAAGTGAAATCATATGGTATTTGTCTTTGTCTGACCTATTTCATTTAGTTTAATACCCTCTAGTTCTACCCATGTTGTCACAAATTGTGATTTCATTCTTTTTTATCACTGAAGAATATTCCATTGCATATATATGCTACATCTTCTTTATCCATTCATATATCAATGGACACCTTCCATATCTTGGCTATTGTAAATAATGCTGCTATGAACATAGGGGTGTGTGTGTGTGTGTGTGTGTGTGTATACACACACACACACACACACACACATACACATATATATGTTCAAATTAGTATTTTTCTTTTCTTCAGATAAATACCCAGAAATGGTATTGCTGGGTTGTATGGCAGCACTGCTTTTAATTTTTTGAGGACTCTCCATATTGTTTTCCATAGTGGCTGCACCGATTTACAATCCTACTAACAATGTACAAGGGTTCCCTTATCGCCACATCCTTGCCAGCACTAGTTATTTGTTAATTTTCTGAACCAAAACAATAATTTTAAAAAAATTCAATAGACCAAGCTTGGTAACATATTCATTTATTCAGTCGTTGAAAATCTGTAGAACCACCACCATGTCCTTAGTAACATGTACTGTAGGAAGAACAAAAAGAAACATAAGAAGTGATTCCTGCTTTCAAGAAATAAAAGATTTCACTAAAAAGACTAATTAATTTTTTAAAAACTATATACAAAGGTTTTAGTTCCTTGAGAACTGGAATTATATATTTTATTTTATTATTATTTCTTTAGGCGAGGCAACCCTTGGTTGGCCTCACAGATTGCAAGGACCTTGTCAGTTTACAATCCCTTGTTTTTTTATTTTTTACGCCTACAGCACCTGGTCTTCCTAGGTGGTCTCCCATCCAATTACTAACCAGGCCCAACCTTGCTTAGCTTCCGAAATCAGATGGGATCGGGCTTGTTCAGGGTAGCATGGCCGTAGACTAGAATTATATTTTTTAATGATTACATCTTCCTTAACACCTATCTGCAATGGCCTAGTAGACTGTCAACACATATTGAATTAATATAAATAAACTCAAATAGGCTTTTAAATATAACAGATGCCAGAAGCTAAGCAGGGTTGGGCCTGGTTAGTACTTGGATGGGAGATTACCTAGGAAGACCAGGTGCTGTAGGCGTTTAAAAAACTAATTAATCAATCAATTAATTAATATAACAGATATCAGTTATTTTCCATATTTTTCTGTATCTTATAAAAGAAAATGAGATGTAATAACACACATGGCATTAGGAACACCTTAGTTCTTTCTTTAATAAACTGTAATTTTTAAACAATAAATGCTATTCTTCTTATAACTGCTTTTGAAAGTGGATATGACACAACTGAAAAGGCAAATTAACTGATGCAGGTTGCTGGAGTGCTCAGAATTTCACAATTCTCTATCCATTATCTCCACCCTGCTCTGCTTGGGAGCTGACCATTCCCACTGCATTGCTCTTGCTTTCCTAAATACAGCAGTGGGTTTTACTTTTGTGTATATATCTGGTTTCTCCATTAGGAAGGACACACAGCTCATAAAAGGTGATCAAAATATTACCTTGAATAAAACAGTTTTAGATGAAAAAAGAAAGCACCAATAACTTTTCCTTTTCACCTGCCCTCAAAAGTATCAGAAAGAAAAACAGTTACTCTAACAGGACAAAGGAAAAATGCTCCATGTGGTAGTGCAAGGTTTACTGTCTGATGCCACAAAAGATAATAATTATATCCTACCCCCTTGATTTCCTTTGAGATAGACTGAAACCAGAGCTACACAGCTCAGCTCTGGAAAATTCTGTATGGGAAGTGGATCAGCTGGGATCAAAAGTGAGGCTGAGATGTTTTACTAAAAGTTAAGTATTCTTCTGTTTAATTTCCTCGAGGATTTATGAAGTCAGAGCCACCATAAAGTTTTATTTCCCAGGACATTCTCTAAAGCACTCTAGGCACCAGGGCTAGGAGAATTGCCTCTAGGTTTTGTTTGTCACAGCTTCAACTTGAACTCTCTTCTTTTGCTGTGGTTCAGTGCCAGTGCCTTTGCTCTTATGTCACAATGACCCAGAGTTAGAGATTGATAGCCTGAATTTCACTGAGACAACACAAACACTTTCCCAAGGAAATTTGTATATTTATTAACAAAAAGAAATGAATACCTTCTTTGAAGCATGTCTCAGAAGCCTCTGAATGCTTTCTATAAGACATAGACAATAGGAGAAAATCCAAGAAGCAAATAGGAGACAAGTAGATAGGATCAACTCAGAACAGTTAAAATGAGACTGAGAACAATACGGTGCTTTGATTGATAAGGTGATTTAAAAATTAAAAGAGGGGAGTCTATCTGTGAGCTGAATGCCAGTTACCAGAGATTGATGGATGGCATGAATCTTCTTTTCTTTGTGGCATCTTTCAGATAAAGATGTGCTTTCTTTCAGAAAGTATCTGTATAAGACAACTGCTTGAGTAGAAGGAGGGTGTGTGTGTGTGTGTGTGTGTGTGTGTGTGTGTGTGTGTGTGTGTGTGTGTACTGCAGCATTTTAGAGGACTCTATACCTAGAATTCAAAGCTGCTCCATAGCTATGCAAACTGTCTATACTTTTCATAGCTTGTGCATAGATAACATACTTTAAAAACATCCCTCCTGGATGAGCTTTCATTTTCAATTGTGTCTATTCACCATGTGGTAACCAGCGTGATTAAGGAAAAAGTGATTGTGTGAACCTCCAAATCCATCTGTCATGTCACTGGCATTGAAGAGCCTCACTGAAAAATTAGCCTCCTCCTTCCCCCAACTTGTGTTTTCCCATCCTCAAGACAATACGGGAAGCTCTTAGCTGGGAGAGAAGGGAACAAAGGGGCAAGGAATTCAATAAAAAAGAGATCCAAGGCAAAATGAAATATTGTTTCCCTGTCTGTATTGCTTTCTTTCTCTCCAACCCGCCAGAGCATTAACCACTTGTCTGCTGCACTATGAAGCAGGATTATTTCTAGGATTTGCTTGCAGAAGACTAAAGTCTCTAAAGCAGCTGGGATATCTAGAGTGATGAGTAGTCTGGAATACAAGAGGCTAAACTGGACATAAAATTGACAGCCAAATGTGAAAAAAGACTCATATTTTCTATTTCTTTGGATTTTTTTTTATTTAACTGCATGTACAGGCTCAAAGATGTTGAATTTTTATACTCTCTGTACACATTTGAGGATTTCCTAAAATTGCATACAACATTTTATTTACCTGTGCACCTTTCTGGGGAGAGGATCCATAGCAATCTTCAGGTTCTTTTCCCACAACATTAAAATTCACTGAAATAGGGTATTTGCTCTTCTGTTTATTTTCTCATAGTGGGTACATTTTTCATCATTGGGGATTAGGAGTTGGAAGACAAATTCTAATTTGAATTACTATGAAATACTTGGACCAAGAACAGACTGCAAAAAAAGAAAAAGAAACACAAATAAACAGATGCTAAATTAGAAGATGAAAGAGGATGAAGTGAAGTATGTTAGATTATAAGAACTTTTTTTCTCATTTCACAATTGCAATTCAGACTCAGTCAAAACATATAAAACACACAGTGTATGGAGTTTGGAGGGTTTTTTTAAACTATTTTTAAAGAAATTTTCTTTTTTAATTTCTTCCTGTTTCAGCTGTTGAGAGGAAATGATGTTGAGTATTTGGACTAATGAACTCATGTAAGATTTCCTAAGTTGATATTAGATTTAAAGAAAGTTAATTAAAATGGGAAAATTGCAGAGTAGCAATCTTGTTTCAGGTTAGGGGCTTTTGATAGAAATAATTATTAACATAGCTTGCCATGAGCAGGCTAGCTTACAGTCAATTAAATTTTTAATCTGTGTACGACCATCTTAACCTGAATATTTTCTAAAAGTTAAAAGAAAGTCAGGGTTCATGGGTATGTTTTTAAATTGATTATTTTAGCTACAATAAATAGAAAATCTATTTTAGACAAGAGAGATACCCCAATATTGGGATAAAAGGGGAGAAGATCTTTCATCAAGAACTGAACTTTAACACCGACTACTCAATCATCCGAGTATGTAAAGTAACCTTAAGGAGACCCAAAATGTCCCTTTATGATCAAAACACACAACAAAGTATACACGGACACGTCCTCAAACTGATAAATGGCATCTGTCTATCAACCTTGTGGTTGATAAAAAAAGACTGCGAACTTTCTCCCTAAGTACAAAACAGCGATGTCCGATCTTGCTACTCTTACTTAACATCATACCAGAAGTTCTGGTCAGGGTAATTAGTCAGAAAAAAAGAAATAAAAAGCACCCAGATGTAAAAGAAAGATGTAAAGATATTTCTATTTACATATAATCGTGTATATAGAAAATCCTAAGTAATACACACACACACACACACACACACACACGTACAACCTGAGTTAATAAATGAGTTTACCAAAGTTGCAGTACCCAAGATCAATATAGAAAAGTTAATTGTAATTCTATACAATAGCAATGAACATACCAAAAAATGAAATCAAGAAAACAGCTCCATTTACAGTAACATCAAAAAGAATAAAATACTTAGGAATAAATTTAACAAAAGTAGTGCAAGGCTTATACTCCAAAAACTACAAAACATTGTTGAAAGATCATGATAATACAATGGAGCAGACCTGGAGTCAACCCATAGCCTGCAGCTGAGCCCAGTAGACTTGCAGCTAAAGCAGAGCCTCCTAGTCTAGCTAGAGCAATCTGCCTGCGGGCTAGTATGAATGTGAGAATAATGCTTTTTGTTGTAAGCCATCGGAGTTTTGAAGTTGTTTGTTATACAGCATTACCGTGGCTATAACTCACTAGTATATCATGTAAACAGTGAACAAGGCAAAGCGACTTAAACAAAAGTAGACAGTGTCCATCCAGGTGGTATTCAAAGGAAATGGAGTCTTGTTAGAGACCTCAACTGGTGAGTTTCCCGGACTCTGAAAAGAGAAGACGTAGCGGTGGAATGCAATGGTGGCAGCAGGCGCCCCAGCAGCAGACTGCAGCTTGAAGACAGGCCTTGGATATTTGACTGGGTATTATACTAGAAGGGAGAAATGACAAATATCAAAAATGACAAATTTCATTTTTAACACTTGCCAATTTTAACCAAGGTCTCTGTTGCAGCCAAGGCTTTAATCTGAATTCTCATAAATAGGAGGGAAATCAAGAAAAGAAAGTTTGATTACAAGCCGAAGGTGTTCTATTAGTTATGATTGTAACGTGCTGAGGAGCAAACACAGGGATTCCATATTGCTCTCATATACTCTGAATTTTATGTTGCATGATTTTCACTTGTAGAAGTCCAGGGGTTGAGAACAGAGTTTCAGAAATGAAACTACAATTAACTGAAGTTGTTAGTAAATGTACAATCAAGGGCTCATGAATTGCTTTATGTCAACAATTCCAAAGCGAATTGCTATTAGGTCTTACCGACGGTCATCCACTCGTCATCTTTCATATCCCGGGTTTAGCTACTATAAGAATATACTCCAGTCTCCCAATCATAACAGTGGCTACTGTTTATTAAATGCTTATTACCATGTACCAAGAACTCTGCTAGGCATTTTTCAAATGTTATATCTAATTTTCACAAAAACATTGAAAGACAAGTATCATTATCCCCATTTTTGTTGCAAGTAATGATGACTCAGAAAGATTGAGTAACTTCACCAATAATATCACACAGCTAGTGAGAGGAGGAGCTGAAATTTGAACCCAGGTCTAACAATAATATTATCCTGTTTAATGGTGAGAAAACACTGCTTTAAGCTGGAGGTTTAGCTGTTGAAATAAAAATGTTCTATCCATGGAGATTTAGCTACTGGCATAGAAAAAGACTTTGTAATAAGGTAATCTTAGTTATCTATCTATCTATCTATCTATCAGTCTATCTATCTATCTATCTATCTATCTATCTATCTATCTATCTATCTATCAGTCTATCTATCTATCTACCTATCTGTCTATCTATCTATCATTTATCGATAGAAATCTATCAAAAAGGTACCAGAAAGTGATAGTTTGATCTAGACTTTATGTAACTTCCTTTGTATAAACATTTAATTCATTTTCACTTCAGTTAATTCCTGTGTCCTTATAACATGTTGGTAATGGACATTTGGCTCAGCCTTGAATGGATTTGCTTGTGAAGAAGTGTGATCAAAATAAGAATTTTACTCTTTACCCATATTTCTGAAAACTACAGTATGAAATATGAGTACAAAATCTCCAATGGCTCCTAAAAATTCTCTATCTCCCAAGAGCTCATATTTTCACTCAACTACAGAAAATTCCTTCTCTCCCTCTCCCCCACCTCTTCATCCTTCTCTTCCCTCCCACCCCTCTCCTTTTCAGCCTGTTTATTGGGCCTGGGCTCTGCCACCCCCTGGACAACCTCTCCTCTCCCCTGCCCCCACACCCTGTCCACATTTCCACACTGCTCCCCATGCCAAGGCTGATACTTAACCTACCCAGTCTCAAAGTGAATTTAGTGCATTTTGGGCAACCACCTTCTCTGAAGCTTGGGTCCCTTCAAACCTTTTCCTCTCCTCTCACTCACTTCTTCCTCACTAAGTTCCAAAAAACCGAATTGACCCAGAATGTTCTTCAGAAAGATAGCTGAAATCAGTGTCAGAAGGCTGCATTCCTTCCTAAAGCCACTGGAGATGAATTTATTTCCTTGCTTATCTATGTTAAAGACAAAACTCAGCAACAGGAACTCAGAAGTGAGTACGAAATCTCCCATTTTCTTGCTGGCTGTCAGCTGAGGGTCATTCTCAGCTTCTAGAGGCCATCCACATTCCTTGGCTCATGGCCTCTTTCCTCCAACTTCAAAGTCAACAACTGGTAGTTTGAGTCCCTCTCGGGCTTTGAAACCTTTCTTCTTCTTAAACCTCATCTCTCCATCTAACTCATCTATGAAAGTTTCTCTGCTTTTAAGGACTCTTGTGATTAGTTTGGGCTCACCAGATAACCCAGGATACTACCCCCATCTCCAAGTCTGTACACTTAATCACATCTCCAAAGTCCCATCTGTCATGTATGGTAACATATTCACAGGTACCTGGGATTAGGGTGTGGACATCTTTAGGGGTCACTATCATGCCTTATGTATATAGTAAATTTCATTGTTATTTTACAGGTGAAAAAGCTGAGGTCAAGAGGCATTTCATGGAACTGGAAATCCCACTATAATACAGGCTAAAACCAAGTGTCAGGCTAACCTAGATCATATACTCTTGACCTAGGCTATATCCTCAGGCCACATATGATCCTTACAGAAAAATAAAATAATCATCTTTGAAAGTAATATGATAACTACATTTTTTGACCTGTCCCCTAAATGTCTTTGTTAAGCTGCATATATTTAGAATGTTTTCGACTGTAGTATGAGAAAAGATATGAATTAGAATGTGTTCTTAAAAAATCAACTTGCAAATAAGTATCTATGCTCAAACAAAGAGAAAGCTTACTTAATATTTTTATTAGGCCACCTTTCTGTATGATTTGGTCATTTTTTGCTCAAAGTTCTCCCCACAATGGTTTTTTTAAAAAATCACATTTTCCTATAACATTCTCTCTAAATGTCCTGGTGGTCTGGGTTGAGATCATTCAGAAATCCCCAGTCACTATCACACCACGACATCACATTTTGCTTTATCTCCTCTGTTGAAGATGATGGATACAAGATGTCATAAAACATGCAGCTAAATGGAAGGCTTGTCAAGAGGAAGTGGGTTAAGGAACATTCATGTTTATTACTTTTCAGAGTAGCTACTGCCGATGATTTTTGCTCTCTAGGAAAATTAGAAACCCAGATTATACCAGGTAATTGCAACACGTAGAATTTAAGCAGAATGTGCACACAGAGGCTGTGAAAAGCAACTATTATTAAATTTTTAGTGATGAGCGAATCAAAAGGAAAAACATAAAGCAAACTGGGGCACCAAAGCTGAGTGATATATCACACATCAAAAGCTAGTAAGAAGGAACCAGAGGGGTTACCTAAGGATGAGACAAGAGGCTTTAGACTTAGTGGGACAAACTTTATCAAAATAAACAGTATCTCATAAGGCTTGGAAGCAAATAGAATAGAATGGTGTAGTGCATGCCTTATTGTGGTGATTCATACAAGAACACTTTGTGCTGTGTTGTGCATTTTTTACCCACCTGCCAGAACTTTCTATTTACATTTTCTCTTTTTCTTAGCATAGAGCAGGAGAGTTGTGATGGGCAGTTGATAAAAAATGTGGGGTCAAATTTACATAGTCTTTCAGTGACTGTCATGCATTCTGATGCTTATGGAGTATAATTAAGAGAGTCTCTAATTTGAATAAAAATCTGTTCTTTCGGTTTTGTGTCATATACAATATCACTACAAGCTCATCTACATAGCCTATTATAATGCACACATTTATACAACTATAGCCTTCACCTAATCAGTCCTCTATGAGCTAATCAGCTCAAATACTGTCACAAGTGGCATAATGCATGCAATTATCCTTAATTCAACTTCCAAACATGGAGGTGAAAGATCACATTTAACCAAACAGGCTTATCAAGGATTCATGAATTGATAATCGTGATTAATGGGAAATCACAGTGCAAAACTTGTTTTAATTTACCTGTTCATGTAACGTGTGTTCCAGAGGAATGTGAACTTTCATCCAGAGCAAACAAAGAATGTCTAGACTATCAAATGAATTTGAACCCCAGGGTAAGAAACGTGTAGTCACTATTTTAAGGATAATCTTAAGTGACAGAAATCAGGGTGGCTAAATCAAGATTAAAGCTTTGAAAATATCCTGACCTTGACTCACTGAAAAAGAAATAATTACTAAGAAATGGTAACTCTAGTTATCACCAATAAATGTTTGAAGGGAGAATTTATTTTGAATGGAATAAATTGAACTGCTTATCTCTGTAGGTCCTCAGATTTCTACAGAACTGTGCTATTTTTGAAAAGTGGTCTTTGAAGATAACTATTTTAGGGTTTGTGTTCCCCTAAATATTGACATGAGATTGCAAATACTGGCCTATAATTCATTCATTTATTAAAATAACTTTATTGAGCAAATAGTATATGGAAGAACCTATGCTAAATATTGGGGGTGAAAAAATGATAAAAGAAGCCTCATCCTGGAGGAGCTTGCAGTTCAGTGGGGAAGATAATACAAAGAAAGTAAAATAATTGATATAACAGGGTGAGACATTGAGAAAAATGCTGTTGGGTGTCTTATTGTGTTACTATTTTGCTACAATAAGTTCACCAGAGAAGAATAAAATATACACTCGCACAATGCCGGTATTATGTCTCTTAAGAATTTGGATTTCCCTTCTGGAGCTTCCACTGGGGGAGCAAACATCTTTCACATTCCAGGCACAAATGAAAAGTATCAAACAGATTATGCCAGTGGTAAAAGAGTCGGGGCTTGTGTGTTCTCAGTTAATGTGAGGACCTGGTTCAACCCTAGAAGGCAGTATTCCCAAAACTGGAAAGGGATTGGTAATTTGGAGTTTCTCAAGAGAGCAGAAGTGTACCTTATTTATATACCCAGGAAGGAGTGATAGCCCAGATGGTGAGATAGCTATGGCATTCTTATGGAAACTGGAAAAATGAGAGCTGTGGCTAGGGTCTCTGTCACTAATTCTGTAGTTCATGGAGAGGACCCTGTGAGGCACATCTCCGAGCCTGCCTTTCTCACCCCACAGCATGGCAGCAGTGCTCATAGACAGCAGAGGTCCCATGCTGGGGAGGGCAACAGTGATGATGTTGACCCCATTCCCTTGGAACCACTTCAGCACGGAGATCCTATGCATTCCTGTGCATGTTTGGGAAGTCCACAAACATGACTGAGATTGAATGTCTTGCCTCGGGAATCTATTTTTGGGGAGTAAATTCATACCAGGTATTGAAAACTAGATGCCTACAAGTACCACCGGTACTATAAAGGAAACTAGTGATGAGTTGGGCCTGCTTTGACGCAGATAAACTAGAAACTACCTGCCTTTCAAAGACAGCAACTGTTATCCAACTCTCAACTTGTTATGGCCATGTGAGAATGCTGGTAGAGTGTAGTGAGATCTTAGAGTATTTTAATTTGCTTTCAAGATAAGCTGAATTATTATGTAAAACCTTTTTAATTTTAAATGTTGGCAACTAATTCAAATTTTAAAATACCGTGAAGACCCAACCAAATTTATCTGGCATATTTGATCCATAAACTGGTAATTTACAACTTCTGGGCTACAAGGAGGAGATAAATAAATAAGTATATAAATAGGTAGGTAGGTAGGTAGGTAGTTAGGTAGATAGATAATAGAAAGAAAGAAAGAAAGAAAGAAAGAAAGAAAGAAAGAAAGAAAGAAAGAAAGAAAGAAAGAAAGAAAGAAAGACAGACAAAACTGTGGAAAGTTGTGGGAAGTGGGCCACTAAATGAGATTCTGAGATGGAATTAGGGGAATGGATTGGGGTCCTGATAACATGTGAGAAATATCAGAGACAATTTAAAAAGTGAGGCACCAGAATTCTTAAATTTGTTTATTCATTTCTCATTCAATCAATGTTTATTGGTATTTCCTACATGTCAGGCATTGTGCTAAAAGTTGGTACAGATATGAGGAAAAAATGGTCCCTACACTCAAAAAAACTTACAGTCTAATGGTTAGATACCTGAGGATCAAAAATATTTGCCAGGAAAAGTTAAGAGGGTAGAGTAGAGTATTCAAGGCAAAGGGAATGGCATACAGGTGAGCATGAACAAGGTATCTCTGCAAAGCCCAAGAAAGTCTGTGTGCCTGTACAACAGAGTTTAAGGGGAAAGTGATAAGAGGAGGCTAGGCAGGCTGGCAGGGGCCAGAGCCTGGAGGGCCCCAAGCATCGGCCTTGTAGAAGAGTTTGTACTAATCCTAGAGGCAATGCAAAATTAAGGCAGGATTTTAAGCAACAGTCCCATGATCAGTTTTGAATATTTGAATATCACTCAAGGTTAGAGAAGGGACATGGAAGACCAAATATGAGGCATTGCTACATAATTCAGGTAAGAAAGAAAAACCAGGTAAACAGAAAGAAGTAAATTGAGAGAAGTAAATGGATTCAAGAAACATTTAGGAGGTGGAAAGAAGATAAAAGGCAATTGATAAGTAGAGAATGAAGGAGATGGAGGATTTAAAGGTAACCTCCCCAGGTTTCTGGTTTGGGCACTGAGTGAATGATGGTGCCATTTGCTGAGATAGTAAACCTGGTCCAAAAACAAGTGAATTTAGGGGAAACCTGATTTGTTCTGCTTTGAATGTTAAACTTATGGTGTCAGAGAGATACCCAAGTAGAGATGTCTAACAGGCAATTGGGTATAGGAGTTATAAACTTAAGAAGAGTTTGCACTAGAGATGTAGCTTTGGGGGCCATCGGCATATAGCTGGTATCTAAAATGGGCAGAGAGGTAGAGAAGATATTGTCCAAAGAGTGTACAGAGGAAAGAGATCAGATAGCCAAACGAAAATCTTTTGGGACTACTGATATTTAAGGAATGATTAGAAAGGGAAAGATTGTAAAGACGTGTTAGAAGAAGCAGTCAGAGAGGTAAAAGAAGAATCAAATGATTGGAGCTAGAAGGCAGAAGAGAATTTTTTTTTAAAAAAAGAAAGCAAAGCAGCAACTGAAAAATATCCTTGAGATTTCACAACATGTAGGACATTGGAAATTTAAGCAAGAGAAGTTTCAGTGGCCTGGAAGCCCAAACATAAGGTAAAGAAATGGAAATAGCAAATATAGACAATTCCTTAAAAAGTTTGCTAGAGAACAAGAAGAGTGAGGTTGTTCAGACCTTGACTGAAAGGTGGCATGGAATTAAGGAAAGGGGTGTGTGTGTGTGTGTGTGTGTGTGTGTGTGTGTGTGTGTGTAGTAAGAGACTTGAACTTATCTAGTTGTGGACAGGAGAAGGAAGTAGTAGAAAAAGACATATTGAAAAAATGAGTAAAAGGAAAATGATGGGTAAAGGAAAGCCCTAGGAAGAGGTAGAAAAGGGATCCAAAGCATACTAGAAGAAGAAAGGGCATTTCTCCAGTACAAGAGATGCCAGTGGGTTTGTAGAGCTGGAGGCAGAGTCAGGAGAATTTCATTTTCACATTTCTCTTTCTATGAAATGCGAAGCAAGACTGTCAGTTGAGCATGAGCAAAGGAGATGGGGAGCCAAAGAATGGAGGAGACAGGGCAAGATTTGACATAGTTCTTGTGGAGAATGAGGAAGAGAAATCAAATCTCTGGGTACCGTTAGGAGACCTGTTGAGATTGGTACCCACAAATGTTCACTGACATGGTTTCCTTTGGCAGAGCTCAGTAGCCCAGATTACTGGCTACAGCATCATGAATGGAGTGGCTGGATTCCTCCAGTGTTGGGGCATTGCCAGGGGAATACACCAGAAGGACACAGGGTCTGGGAGTTGGAAATCTTAGAAGAAGAGTGATTTAAATGTTGGACTCTGGAATCTAAGAGGTCCCTACTAATAATAATATTATAATTTTGAAATTATTTGTTGTTGTTATTATTATTATTATTAACACTTATACAACACTCCCTATGTGCCAGGCAGTGTTCTAAATACTTCACATAAATAACTCAGAACAACCATATGAGCCCAGTGTTAGTATTTTCCCCATTTTACAGGTGAAGAAACTAAAGCACAGAAAAGTTAATTAGCTTGTTCAAATTCACACAGCTAATACTTGAAGAGTCGAGGTTTAAACTCAGGAAGAATAGCTCTAGAGCCCAGGTTTGTCACCATATGGCATCTGTCTCCATCCTTTGTCTCTTGGTATCTCTTTCTTTGTCATCCATAGAGAGACATTATTTTCAACTCAAAGAGAGAAACAGATGAGCCAGACTTACTACATTTCGATATGTACACATGCAGACATAACCTGGAAATAAGAAGCAGAGCTGCGAAGTTTTCAACTCCATTTATCTTTATTCTAAAACACCTAGATCAGACACAAGACTTAGTATTCCATCCCGGAAGGGCTGGGAAGCGTACTTACAGCTGCATCCCACTGTTACTGCCATCACCAACTCCACACATGCACATGGGCGGTGTTGGTGGGTAGCATATATCAATCCCATGAGGTTCCTCTATGGTGACAAAGGATAGCTGTCCCCCCATTTCTCACTCTTTTCCCTGACATCCTCCATCCTGGTGGAGATTTACCTCTTTACACCCAGTCACTCTGAAAGTTTTTTTCTGAACTCAGTTTTTAATAGATAGAAAGAGTTATAGATAACAAAATCATGACGTGGAAAGAAAAGAAGAGAATACAGTGGCCAAAAAGCTTTGCCTACTTAAAATTTTGTCTTCCAACTGATGGTGGCCATAGGGTTTATTTATATTTACAGAACAGTCAGATTAAACTATGCAGGCTCTAGGACTTAATCGAGATTATGATTCACTCCTAAATTGGAAGAGCTTTCAGAACAGATTTCAGTGTCTTTAAGATGATAGAATTTGCTTTTTTTTATATATAACAACAGATATTGCACATAATATAGCATTTTTCATAAAGTGTGGTTTCTTTGAGATATTTTTAAAGACTCCAGCTGTATAGAAATATCTCATTACAGATAAAAACAAAGCAAGTTTCTCCTGCTTTGTTTGATCTAACAATGGAAGACTCATCACACACTGGTGCCTGGCTGCTTACAATAGACTATGTAAGCTGGGCATTTTGTTACCATTCTTTAAGCATTTCCCTCCTCCTAGCATTTGTCCAGGTGCTCAGATTTCCTTCCCAAGTCACAAAGTACAATATGAGTTGAACATCTGGTTCATAAAAGTCCTTTTGAAGGCAAAGCATAATGCCTCTCCAGTCAAAGAAAGATATAGAAGAAAGCTATACTGGAGGATTCTGACCAGACAGGGCTTGAGGGTTCATCTTGTCCATCTTGTTCATTACAAAGTTGTTGCCTTTCCTGGATACTTAGCCGCCTGGTATTGTAATCAGGAAGTATTCACAAACCAAGCATTCACTCAGAGAAACAGCTAATATCCTCATTCTCTAAGCATGCAGTCCCAAGAGGTGTAACAAGTATTTCATGCAAACAGTACAGCTGAGTGTCCATGAAGTTGCTATTGACACGATAACCATCTAAAAGGTGAAAGGTCTTAATGGCAAAAATATAAAGCTCAGAAGGCAAGAGGGAAATGCTGAAGTTCCTTAAATAGAATGATAAAAAAAAATCTGTACTTGATAAATCCTGTATGACCTGTTGAACTTGAGGCTAAGATAAAATAAAGGTTTCTGCTGTTTACTTCACAGTACATGTAGGAGCCATGGATTTTGCTCGGCCATCCGTGTGTCAGCTGGCATAGAACCCCTCTGGAGACAGGAATCTTGCTTATATTAATCAGTACTGGTTCTCTTTTGCCTGGTATACAGCCTTGCACCAATTGGGTCCTAAATAATTTTTGAATGCTTGAAAGACCAAATTACCTAACCCACTCATTCAGTAAACTACCTATGAGATGATTGTCAAAATCACATATTTGAAATATGTTATCACTGAGATTTGACCTCCAAATGGATTCTTTTCCTCGGCTTTGTCTATGTTTTAATAGACATACCCAATTTACCTCAGAGATCTTTTGTTTCAACAGGAAAGAAACAAAAAGATCTTTTCCCTTAGGTAAGGTCTCCACAAGATGTATTGTCTCCAGAATTATTTAGTAAATCTCTAGCCTGTTGAGTTCAAATCCTGGACACTCAATTTAACCAGAAAAGAAAAACTATTGTCTCAATAATTAAAAGGACAAAAAATAAACAAACAAACAAACAAACAAACAAACAAACAAACCCAGGCCCCTATTGCCCAATAAACCTCCAAGTTGTGTGACAAACAGGTATCGAACAAGTACAGAGCCTGAGAGAAATCCGATAGCATCCACCTCCAGAACAAGCTAGTCTTAGAGGAGGACAATTATCAAGTGACCAGAGCTTACACCTCTGTTATTTAGTGCTATCAAGTACAAAGGCACCTCTAAGACACACTGATGCTTCCCCGGTGGCTCACCCATAGCCTTCGACTCTGCCCTCTGAAATTGTCAGAGGCACTAACATTTACAAATGTCTCTTACTCTGCTTGAGCAACTTCATAAACACCACAAGCACAAATTTCTGGTTTCTTTCTTTCTCTCCTCTTCCCTTTCCTTTCCTCCCTCATTTCCTTCCTCCTTTCCTTCTTCCTTCCTTCCTTCCCTTCTTCCTTTCTGTTTCTTTTAGTGGTTCAAGGGCTAAAACAATGCAGGAAGTAGAGGACATACAAGAAAAAAAAAGATAACTTGAGAAGAGTTTAGTAAAGTGGCTAGTAACAAGACTAGCAAAAGTACAAGGAACAGTACAGCACTCAGGACCCAGGTCGGCATCTGCGAGACTCACTACCTCTAGGCCTGAAGGGGCAGGGAAGGAAGGAATTAGCAAGACAAGGCAGGCAGGGTGAAGAGTGCCTCCTGACAGGAGCTTAGGCCTCCCAGCAAGTTTCAGGGACCTCACAAGAAGGGAGCCAGAAGAATAAATATCTGC
This sequence comes from Eidolon dupreanum, assembly GCA_028627145.1. NCBI lineage: Eukaryota > Metazoa > Chordata > Mammalia > Chiroptera > Pteropodidae > Eidolon > Eidolon dupreanum. The sequence goes on from CM053503.1 coordinate 143,490,166, forward strand.
TTCCTTTAGTCTACTTCCAGTACTTCCCACTGACTTAACCCAGCCTGAAGCCAGAGGGCAAAGGAACCTGTTATTCGCATGTTCTGTACAGGTCAGAGGCACAGAGAGTGAATGTGGAAGAGTAAACTCAAGGCATATACCATAGCACTATTTCCCAGACTTCCACATGTAATTTCTAGTTTAATGACATAATTAAGATGTCCTTGAGCCCAGTTTTCCTTCCCTCAATTAGCTTTCAAGGCATCTTTATTCTTCTGTTTGCTGACTATATGGACTATTTTATTTTAATCTCATAGGCTTTGATTGCTTAGTTTCCAAAATTCATGCTTATTTCCAAAGTCACAAACCAAAGTAATCATTTAGAAAACCAGTCTGGTGTTTAATATCAGATAGACAGTGAGAGGTATTCAAATTTCACTATTAGAATTTTAAATATCTAGAGTTTACTTTAAGACACACACACACACACACACACACACACACACACACACACTTTCACACTTTTCCTGGAGCCTATACTAAAAGAATAAAAACTAAAATTCCTCGGTCAGAAACCAGACTAAAATGTTAGTTCTCCTAAAGTTAACCACATAATCAACTCTGTACTAAAATTCCTCCAGAGTGGCTTATATTCTTTATGTAACAGAGGCTTGAATATGGAATGATACATGGAATTCAAACTTGTAAACCATAAAGAACATTTTACTTGCAAATTTTTTACACTGGCCACCTCTCTTCCCTGATCCAGTATCATAACATGAGCAGAGATTCTGCCCCTTCCACCACATCTCATCTTCATATGACCATAATAAAATTCCACCCAGTTTGGGTTTTCTATGAGAACCATCAGCTTATGATATCTAGCCAGAGAATCGTAAAGACTGACTTTAAACACAAAATTACTTCAAGTCACACAAGGGTCATTTTTCAAGCATGCATAAGTTTAGACAAGAGGATTTTCAATCAAAACTCCATGTCCCTCAGGCTAGCTATTTTGGATACCATATTTTCCAAGTGGAAAAGTAATCATGGTAGATCAAACCACCTGGCCAGTCACAGTTCTCCAGCACTCCACATCCAAAGCAACCCTCTGCCATGATTGAAGGCAGATGCCAGCGGATGCCTCAAGACAAGTGAACATAAATACATGGAGGCACTTGAAGAGCAGGCATTTGACGTTATCTCTTAATTAGTTCCACATATCTATACTCGAACCAGAGTTTCTTGAGAAAGTAATTTAAGAACTATCTAGTCCGCAGTAATACCAAGAAAGATGAGCTGCAGGCTCTTTAACACAGCTCTATATATTTATCCTGCTGCAGACTCCAGTTAGTTAGAGTTACAACTACTTTCGACAGCTCCGTGTTTGGTCATGAACACCTTTATGATAATGATTCTAAATGTCTCCTATGATCATATTTTGTTGTCGTTGAATCATACATGTTGTGTTAAATATTCCTTGACATCTACTCTCGTTCCATAAGGTATATAGCAGACTTTGGTCAAAAGCAGTACAAGTCTGACCTGCTAGTACGCTGGCTTAATTTTCAAGACATCTTTTTTTTTTTGTCTTCATTTGACCATTTTATTAAGTAATCAGCTTATAAGCATTTTTAGGTTCTACCATGTGCAGCATGATGTGAGAAAACAAAAATGAACCTTGGGAAGAGTGCTTGATAGGTACCACTTGGTCCAGAGAAGCAACCAGCATTGGAGACCCCCACATGGAGGAAGCTGGTAAAATAAATCCCCAACCTCACTCCCCTCCCTCCCTCCACTTGGTTTGAATTTCATCTTCTCCATTTATCAGTCATGTGATGTTGAGCAAAATTATTAGCCTTTCTTAACCTTGAATTTTTTTTTTTGAAAATTTGGCATAGTAATAAAAACCTATTCCACTGAGTTGCTGTCATTAACTCAGTGGTTGCTGTGATTAAATGAAAATGTAAATCCCTTGGGATGTTGCCTACAATATTTATTAAATAAACAATAGCTCCCATCGCTCTTCCCTCCATTCCTCCCTTCATTTATGGTTCAAGGGCAGCACTTACAAACAAGCTGCGAATCACAGAATTTTCTCCTTCAAAAGGATCATAGAGTCCATGGAACAGAATAGAGCCCAGAAATAAATCCATGCCTATACACTCACTTAATCTATGACAAAGGAGTTAAGAATATATAATGGGGTAAAGACAGTCTCTTCAATAAATGGTGTTGGGAAAATTGGACAGATACATGTTAAAAAAAAAAAAAAAGCTAGGCCATCTTCTTACACTGCATTCAAGAATTGACTCAAAATAGATTAAAGACTTAAATGTAAGACCCAAAACCATAAAACTTTTAGAAGAAAACATAGGCAATAAACTCTGATATTACTAACAGGAATTTCTTTTCAGATATATCCCCTCGGGCAAGAGAAACAAAAGAAAAAATAAACAAATGGGACTACATCAAACTAAATAGTTTTTGTACAGCAAAGGAAGCCATCAATAAAACAAAAAGACAACCAACTGTTTGGGAGAAGATATTTGCTAATGATACATATGATAAGGGGTTAATATCCAAAATTTATAAAGAACTTATATAACTCAACAGCAAAAAAACAAACAATTCAATTAAAAAAATGAGCAGGATACCTGAACAAATATTTCTCCAAAGAGGAAATACAGATGGCTAACAAACATATGAAAAGATGCTCAAGGTCGCTAATCATCAGAGAAATGCAAATTAAAACCACAATGAGATATCACCTCACATCTGTCAGAATGGCAAGGATGTGGAGAAAAGAGAATTCTCATACATTGTTGGTGGGATTGCAAATTGATACAGCTGCTATGGAAAACAGTATGGAGGTTTCTCAAAAAATTAAAAATGTATATACCTTTTGACCCAGCAATTGCACTTCTGGGTATTTATCAAAAAAAAAAAAA
>CM053503.1:143493195-143526473 GCA_028627145.1 Eidolon dupreanum
TCCTCATCACTGGCCATCTTTCAACATTTCCCCACATGACAGTACCCTCGTTTCTTTCAGCAGTTTTTCATTTCAAGATTTTAACAGACAAGGAACCTTTTATAATAGGAACTGTGGATGAAAAATGCCTAAGAAGTAGTAATAGTGAACAAGGGCCTTCCAGACAATGAGCAGCACTGAAAACGTTGTGAATATAAGAATAAGTACTCAGAACAATGAGGAGATGGTCCCAATATTCCCAAGGAAATAGCATGCCCTGGCTGAGAGTGGCTGATTTAGAGAAGGTATTGGGGTCCAGGCTAAGGAGTTAAATGAGATACAAGAAAAAATAGAGAAGTTTTGAAGCCAGGGAAAGAACATAATAAAAATGTCATTTGAGGAGAAGAGTCTGGCCCAGGAGTGCAGTGAGGATGGGATATGTGAAAGCTTAGAATGAGAGATGCCAAATTTACATGGTGCAGTAATACATGCACGAGCTGATGAAAGCCTGCGTTGGGATAGTGGTCATGAGGTAAGTAGATACATACACACAAGGCATCTGAGGGAACATTTGACAGGATGTGAGAACTTCCTAGATGGAAGAGAAAGCAAGAGGATGCATGAAAGTCAGCTTTGAGATTTTACATCCACTCTGCTGGGAGAATGTGAGAATTTCGACCACAAGAAGAAAAGTTGTTGAGAAAGATTTTTATGGAGTCCAGATTAGAGATACCAATTTTCTTTTCCAGCTTTATTGAAGTATAATGGACAATTAGTTGATCATATTTACATTGTGCAATTCAATGAGATTTTTTCAATTATAGTTGGCACACAATAATATATTAGCTTCAGTTGTATAGCATCAAGTAATTAGAGATCTACATAACTCACAAAATGATCACCCCACTAAATTTAGTACTCCTCTTTCCCCTTACATGTTTATTACAACATTGTCAACTATTTTCCTTACACTACATTTTATATCTCCATGTCTATTTTGTAAGTATCCATTTGTACTTTTTAATACCTTTGTCCTTTTTCACCATCCCCCACCCCCTCCCACCTAGTAGCCTTTAAAATATTCTCCGTATCTATGAGTTTATTTCCATTTTTGTTGTTTATTTTGTTCTTCAGATTCCACATGTACATGAAATCATGTGATATTTGTCTTTATCTAATTTATTTCATTCAGTGCAATACACTCCAGATCTATCAAGGCAATATCTTTTTCCATCCTTTTCTTTTTAGTCTGTGTGTGTTTTTTCATCTGAAGTGAGAGATACCAATTGAAAAGCCTCTGTGCAGTGGCAACAGACACAGTGGAGGTAAAAGCATATAGGTAGTGCTCTCAGAGGGAATGCAGATACATGGGAGCAAACGACCCAGTCTGGCTACTATGTTACCACTGACTTGGCTTTTTTTGGTTTATTTGTTGTCTTTGAGTCATAGTATCTCCATCTTTTTACTCATACAGTTTATGATGATATAGTTATTTAGGTACATCTTGTCCTTTTTACCAGAGGGTAAGCTCTCTGGTAATTTTTCTTATTATCCTCCAGTGTGTCTAGAAAGGTGCTTACACACAGTAGGTGCTAACTAACATTTTGAATAACGGCATGAGCTAGGTATGAATGTGATCCAGGAGGCTGAGTTGGCTACATGCTTGATGAGGTCTTTTACTAAAAATCTAAGCCAGACAAGACAGCTGTAAGTTTGGCCTGCAACCTGCTACTTCTAAACCAACCACACAGCAAGGAGAAATAATATATGAAAAATTACTTAAAAGATATAGCTCAAAATCCAAAACAAAAATTTTCTTGGATAAGAAATGAAATAGTAGTTCAAAGCAGTAAGCTAAGTAATGGGCTAAAGGGGTCCCACAGCAGGCAGAGACGAGCCATGGTCTTCTTATATATTGCAGCAAAAAAATCACCCCCAAACTTAGGGATGTAAAGCAATAGCCATTTTATTATGCTCATGAGTTCTGTGGGTGGAGAATTCAGAAAGGGCAAAGGATTGACAGCTCTTCTCTGCGTCACAGTATCTGGGGCCTCAGCTGGGACAGCTTACACACAGGGAGTGACATGAATGGCTGGTAACCAGAACAGCTGGGGCTGGAGAATTCATTTCCAAGATGGCTTCTTGACTTAAATGTCTGCAGCCCAAGCTGAGATGACTGAAGAACAGGCTCAGCTGGAGCTGTTACCCTCACTGGAAAGTTCAGCAATGCAGGAAGAAAGGAGAAAAGATACATGAAATAACAATCGTTAGTAAGAATGTAGGAAAATGGGATACACTACTGATGAAAGTATAAATTAGTACAAACCCCTGGAATTTAGGAATGTAGTAATATCTAGCACAATTGAAAATTCATATCTCTTGTAACCCAGCAATTCCATTTCTAGGTAAAAATCTTAGAACTTTTCTTTCATTTACAAGGCTAGTAACTATTAATTAGATGTTGTTGCCTAATAAACCATCATCACATTTCAAAGGCATTCAAGAAAAAACATTTACTGAGCTCATGCATTTGTAGATTGGCTAGAGTTAGCTGAGCTAGGTGGCTCTACTGATGTCAGCTGGGGTGGTTCACGCCCATCTGGAAGTCAGCTGATATAGGCTGGACTCAGCCAGGCAGCCCAGCTCTGACGCATGTAGATCATCCATGTTCTTCTCATAACAACGGCAGAAACACAAGACCACCAACCTAATCATACATGTACTTTCCAAGCTTTCGCTCACTTTTGCCTGCTAACATTCCTCTGGCCAAAACAAGTCACATGGCCAAAAAGAAATATATACTTTAGTGAGAGTAACTGCAAAGTCACCTGACAAAAGATATGGTTTTAGGGATCAGTAAAGAATTGAGTCTATGAATGTAATCTATCACATTCTCTGCAAAATTGTTTGTAATAAGGCAAAAAGAACCTAAATGTTCATCAGAAAAGAAAATGGGTAAATACACTGTGGTGTTTTCAACAATTTCAGAGCACTATATAGCAATGAAAATGAATAAATAGGGCTACCTGTGTCAACATGTATAAACATCAAAATGAAATGTTGACTGAAAAAAAGCAAGTTGCAGAATGAAATGTAGAGCATAAAACCATTTATGACAGGTCTTAAAATGTTCCAGACTACAGTACATATTGTTTATGGATTTATCCATCTATAATAAAAGTGTAAAATATGGATAAGAAAGATATACCCAAGCCTCAAGACAGTGATTACCTTTGGAAAAAAAGGGAGAAAGAGGAGTCATAGAGGAAGACAAAGTGGGCTTTGATCATATCTGTGACATCGTATTTCCTAATATAAATGACATAAACCAATATGGGAAAATATTAATATCTGTTATCTGGGTGCTGAATAATTTGGATGTTTCTTATATATATATTAGTCTAAAGATTTGGTGAAAAAAAGGTTACAAAGAATCCAAGCAAATAGTTTTTTGGCCACGGAATAGAAGCAACTGTCTGCTACAAAACGCCAGGAGATTCTGTCCACTCTTCCTGCCTGCCCCACTTCCTATCAACATTTCAAACCTGCTCCAGATGCAGAATGGATGCAAAGTAAATTAGGCCAAAAAAAATCAGCAGAATGAGCAAACTCCATTCATCTCATTCTGATCACTCGTGGGCTTTGGTTTTGAATCCCAGACACACAAACTGCTGCTTGTTTTTGTGACATGTTTGGATGCTTCGTAAGTGAGCAAATCAAGTTACTAGGACACAGAATCAAGGTGCCTTTGTGGAGAAGCCTGAGCTTAGAGGGAGTTATTTTACTCACCCTTTTTTTTTCAATCAAACTTTTATCAGAACACCTCAGAGTCTCTTTCCATCCCTAGGAAAATGAAAAGTATTGTTATAGAAGGAAAATAACCTCCCAATTTTGTTAGCAAATGTTAGGAAAATTTTAAATCATGGCAAGGAAAAACTGCCAGATGGCCTGGAAGTACAGATTAGTGTCGGTGTGGGGGCTGGGAGAAGGGCTGACTGACTGCGAAACTCTTCACTTTAAACGTATGAGACAAGCAAGAGCCAGAAAAAGAACATTGATTTTTAAGTAATATAGGATTTGATACATTTTTTTTCCCCAAGAGCGTTAAATTTACTGTCATTTTATTTTCACTGTGATATCTTTCTCTAAAGATGGTGGTTTGGGATTGAAGTGTACATGCATATGAAAAAGTGTATAAAAATTGTCTAACTATAACATAGCCTTTCTAGATGGTTTTTGCTCTGATCCCATGGATGGCTGTATTGGTATGTATTAACAGTAAACAGATGACATGTCTTTGAAATAGCTGCTTAATCAAAGAAAATAGGATTGTCAGATGCAAGGCCATGAAAGGGCTAGCCGGCATATTTTCCAGAGGCGCTCAGCCCGAAATGAATATCCTTGCCAATTTGCAACATTATATTCAACATTAATCTGAATGGTTTTTCAATGGAATAATTTTAGAGTTATTAGTTGGGATTTTGAAGTTGCTTACAGTAGTTCTTAACGAAGGAAAAAAATCTCCCTTTCCTTCTGTGATACTTCTTTTGAGTTCTTTTTTATATGCTTCTACTTCCAAAGTACATCCTGAATTGGTCTACTTCTCTCCACCTCCACTGCCCCCAGTCGCCCACTTCCCTCCCACATAACAGTCTGGTCTCCCCATAGCCATGGTGGCCTCCTCTTTCTATCGTTTCTATCTGGTCTACGTACGATAAATAGCAAGAGGAATCTTCTAAAATATAAATCTGGCTATATAATTCCCCTTTGAAAAAAATTCCCTCCTTTGCTTGCTTCCTATTGACTTTAAAATTCTTACTATGGCCTAGAAGATCTCACCTCCTTGCTTATGACTCCAGACTCTACTCATACCGCTCCCTAATCCCGATTCACCCATCAACAAGTGGGATTTATTTTCCATCCAAGTTGTAATACACGTATAGAAGAAAGTAAAAAAAAAAAAGTCTGTGAAATCTGTTATGCTCCCATCTGAGGAAGTGTCACATAAACCCTCCCCACAGTCTTCATCTCCCCAAGGGCAACCACTTGCAACTATTTCAGCTGACTCCTGGGGATTTTGCCCCCACATTTCTAAATACCATGCTTTTAAGGCTACTTTGATTTTTGTTTTAAATATATTCTATTGAGTCCTTACTACAGAAGACGGGAATTAGTCCTTTTACACTGCTCTCCAGCACCTTCCCCAACACCACCCTTCCCATTCCCTAGTCTTCCCAGCATAGTTACCTGATAATTGTGGTTAGATCAATACACTGTGTTTACATTATTTTAGCTATATAAATATTTTGCAGCAGAGCTACATAGTTTCAAATATTACTCTTCCTTTCTTGAATAACTTTTACTTTCCCTAGAGATGATGATTATCACTTTTTCCATTGACTTGATTTTCTTATCACTAAGTCAGCCCTAACATCCCCCACCCCCAGGTATGTCAACATCTTCTACTTACTGTCAAACAATTAAGTTCATGTCAGTTTTTATCTTCTTAAATAAATGTCCTTCTGCACCTGACAAGCAGCTGTCATTCCGAAGTCCCCTTCACTATCATTTCAGTGGAATTTCGGGAGAAAACAAAGTAAGTGCATGCGTTCCCTTTACCATCTTTACTCACACTTCTTGGTTTCTTTCAGATCCTTTCTAACGTGCCGCAGGGCCTCACACCTGCTGTTTTCTTCCCTGGTCTTTGCCTGATTTCTCATTCCTTAGATATGAGCTTAAAAGTCACTTCTTCAGAGATATTCTTTGATTTCCCAAAAATCATTCTTGTTATATTTTTTCATAACATCCTCCATATCACTTATCACATTGTTGCACAGTGTTATGATAATAACTTGAAACATATTTTTTTTCCTCCACAACTTATACATGACCTTTTCCTTAATTAGACACATCCATTTACTCAAGGACAAGTAGGAGTTTTATAGAAGGAGTTACAAGCACAATAAACATTTAACACTCAGTTTTTTTACTTCACATAGAGGCTTATAAGAATTAAAAGGGCAGGTCATGAGGATGGGGGAGATAGAGATAATGCTGTAACCTGAGATAACGCTGTAACCTGAGAGGCAATCCTAGGAAACAAATGAAGAAGGAAGTGGGATCGGGATCAGGAGGCTGCCAAGCACCATCTTTGGGCAGCATCAGCGAATGCTGGGAGGGAGCAGCAACATACAGGTGGGGTGATACTTTGAATTATCAAATACTTGACAACCTCATGCTAATATTCACTAGTATATAAACCAATATTTAAATCAAAAATTAGAAACAGATTTTCTTCTATTGTCTAAATTATCTACAGTATAAAAACTGTTTACCATGAAGCACAAGTCATTCATTAAATTGTTCTAACAATTTCCAAAGTATTTGTTGGGTTATAGCGATTGATGGTGTGCTCTTGTGTTTCATGCAACGGTTTCAAACTGAAGGAAATTCCCTTGGTTCCCCATACAACTTCCCTGGGACCCCTTCTGATTTCAGTTGCAGCTAAGGTAATTTGTTCCCTTGCACACCATCAGCATCCCAACACAAGTGTCTGCTAGCCTCTTCGCTTTTCTGCCTCAGGGCTTTCTCTGAAGTCACAGGAGTTAACCTAGTCCTTGTCCAGGCACAGCCTGGAAGTCTCCAAGAGTAAACATCCCAGGGACAACTTTAGACAATGGTAAAAAGGCATCTATGAGAAACAGTGCCGCAGACCCTCATCCTTTGGGAGACCAACTTTGAGGTGTGTTCTGTGTGGTTTCTCAAAGGTCCCCAGCAGGATAAGGCCCCATTTGTCCACAGTGAACAACAACACAGTAACATCTCATGTGTTGGCTTCTCTTCCTTCTCCATTTCATTCTTTCCACGCCCTCACTCCTGCGTTCTGGGATCACCTTCCAAACATACTACCTGCACCCAAGTCCTTGTCTCAGACTCTGCTTGGGAGAGAAGCCCAAACTAAGATACTTTCTGAATTATATCTCATGTTTTGACATTGAGAATTTCATCAAACTCTTTCAATGACTTTCCCATTGCAACGATAATCATTATGTGACTGGAGAGCTTGTGAAAACCTGAGTGATGGTTCATGCAGCTGCCCCCATCTCAGCTCAGCTGTGTCCACTGCTCTCCAGGCCTCTGCATCTCTCTTGCCAGCCTCCCTCATCCTACTAGGAGTAGACAAGCCAAAAAGGAGGTGGATAGGAGGGAGAGAGAAAGAGGGAGTGATAGGGATGAGGAGAACTTTCAAAGATGGAACACACAGAGAGGAGAACAAAAAGAGGTAAAAGAAAAGAAAACACAAATGTCAGTTTTTGACAGCTAAGCAAATGCTTGGCAACTCACGCTGCCCAGAGGCAGGTGAGGCTTGTGCTGGGGCTCACGCTGTATGTCTGCCCTGGTGAATGAGAGAGTGGGCAGGCATGCGGGGAATGAGGAAATGCATTGGATCCACCTCTCAGAGAGCAAGTGCAGGGAAGAGAAGGTGACAGCAAGGACTTGCCCTTTCATATTCTGGGGCACACGGTTTCCTGGCCATTAAGTAAGGTTCTAGACAGATCTGTTCAGGAGTAGCTGCCCCCAACCAAAGGATGAAGTGACAAATAAAACAAAAGTTACAAAAACCACAGAAGGGATGTGCCTACACAAATTCCAGTCTGTACAACAGCCCCAAGAAGCTTCTTCGACCTCAGCCTGAACTTGGACCCTGCTTCCTAGAGTTAGGCCTTCCTTTAGGAGCCTTCTCAGCTCAGCTGTGTAATGCTGCTACCCCTATCAAAACTTTAGAAACTAGAGTGATGGATATGTTTATTAACTGGCTGGGGAAATCCTTTCATAATGTATATGAATATCAAATCACCACAATGTACATTTTGAATATCTTACAACTTTATATGTCAGGCACACCCCAATGAAGCTGAAATTAAAAAAAAAAAAAAAAAAAAAAGGACTTTAGAAACAAGGCAATTTTCAACACCTGAAATAAATAACCTAAAGTCCATAGCAAGTTCCACTGATATGCACTCCAAGTGCCAAAATCAGAAAAACAAGTCTCAGCACTGCAGTGTATGGGATTTCTGTGATAAAACCACATGTGCTGGGGTGCATATTATTATTTAATTTTACTGCATATTGCAGTTACTCATATTATTTCTCAACTGGCACAAAAATATTTCCATATTTTAATAATAAGTGCGCTCATACTAATGGACTTTTACATCCATTCCAAGACTGAGGTCTGCTCAGTCCTGTGGATAAACTAGCAGATCGCCTGTCCATCCCTAAGACTGTCAAGCCCCATAAAAATTTCAACATGTGAAATCCACAATATTGAATTCCCATCTCCTCCAATGTCTCTTCAGAAATAGAGGTCTGGGCCATATTTCAGTTTTCTGCTGCTATGTAATAAATCATCCCAAAACTTATGACTTAAAAAACACATTTATTATTAACTCTAATGGTTCTGAGAATTGACTCATCTCTGTCAGGTGGCTCTCACTTGGGATCCCTCATGGGGTTTCAGAAGAATGTCAGCTGGAGCTGGTTGTGGAAGGCTTGATTGGGTGGGACATCCAAGATGGCTTCCTCACCCACATGTCTGTTTCCTGGCCTGGGATACTTGGAACAACTGGAGGTGGTCCAGGTGTTTCTTTTCCCAGGTCCCCTTTCCACATAGCTAGTTTGGGCTTTCTTACAGCATGGTGGACTTGGGTAAGTGGCTGGTTTATTTCCGAGTGAGTCTTCCAAGAGAACAGGTACAAAGTTTCTTCCAACCTAGTTTAGAAACCACACAGCATAACTTCTGCCATATCGTCTTGATTACAAGCAAGCTACAAGTTAGCTAGATGTACAGTGAGAGGATGACTACAAGAGTCTGAATCCTGGAAAGTGCAACAATTGGTGGCCATCTTTTAGAAACTACCTACCATAGGCCTTGATATTGGAGGGGGTGAGTGGTGGTGAGAAAGGGTACTCGGGTAAAACAATAGTAAAATCCACCCATTTTGCTTGAATATATATTTATTTGTGTGGTCATGTGTTTGATTAATTCCATCAAGGCCAGGAACTAGTAAACGTTTTCTGTAAAGGGCTAGATAGTAAATAGTGTACGCTTTTCGATCCATGTGGTTTCTGTCACACTTATTCAACTCTGCCCTTCCAGTGTGAAAGTGACCAGAAATAATATGTAAATGAGTGGGTGTGGCTGTGTAAAATAAAACTATAATTTATGAACACTAAATTAGAATTTCTTATCATTTTTATGTATCACAAAGTACTGAAGTTCTTTTGACTGTTTTTCAACCGTTTACAGATATAAAAGCCATTCTTAGCTTGCAGGCAGAACAGAAATAGGCAGCAGGCCACATTTGGCCATAGACTGTAATTTGCCAACCTCTAGTCTAGACTAAGGCAGGGACCGTGTCTGCTTTTTCCACTCCTTTATAAACCCTATATTTAGTACATCATAGTAGTACCTAATAAATATTTATTGAGTGAATGAATAGTTGATTTATAAACAAATTATAAAACTCTGAAATAAGAATTTCTCTGAAAAGCCTTTAGTGTTCACCTTGACATCAATCTCCTCCACTTGAAACCTAGGTCAAAAATTACATTTGCAGCTTTATTGACATTTTTCTGGAAATATTGCAGTATCAGTACACCCAAGTCTCACTTGCCCATACTAAATGTGCCCAGAGTATCTTGAATAATCTGAGATCTCAATATTAAAGAGTGATGGAGGTTTATTGCCTTCTCAGCTTCTCAGAGAGATACAAGCCTAGGCTATGAATCAGTGGTATCATAACTCCTGAGCCACACATTGCTATTTAAGTGCTAGCAATATGACACCATAGAATCCTAGAATTGCTAGAAGTTGTCCTGGAGACTCTTGGTCACATCCTTTCACATTCCAGCCATCCTGCTGGACATCCCTGACATGGATTCCCTAACCACAAGACCTGGTGCCAAACCAAAGGTCTTCCCTTTTTGCATTTCAACCAGCTGCTCCTCCAGACTCCCTTGTTCTATTAAGGGTACCATCAGTTCCTCAATCCCCGGGGCTTAAAACTTTGGAACTGCCTTTTTCCTCCTTTTTTTCCTCTCATTATTCCATCTTCTCATTGCTGCAGACTCATTTTAGAGCCTATTAACTCTTGTCTAGACTCTAGACTAATGTAATCTCCTAAGCATTCCCTCCTCACCACCACCTTTTTCCTCTTCCACCTCTAAACAGCCCATAGATCCTAAACCAGGAGTAACTTTCAAATGACACTTGATAGTTTTATTGCCTCGTTTTATAATCATTTGAGTAGCACATTATTAAAGTAGAAATCTAATCATATCACTTGCTTGCTCCCAAACCTCTGATGGTTGTACATTGCCAATCAAATTAAACAACTTCCCCGACCTACTATCCAAGGGCTTCTAACCTAAATTTCTCATACTTAGCCTACATTTTTGGCAAAGTGAGAATGGAAGAGTCTGTCTGTCTCCCAGTGTTTATTTTTTCCCTTTTTCCTTAGAAAGAGCACACTTGGTTTTTATGTGAAGCACAGGCCCACTACATTTCCCAGCTTGCCTTGAAGTTAGGAATGTCCTTTTGACCCAGTGCTGGCAAATAGGATGTAAGCAGACATGTTGTGTGCATATTATGGGACACATCCTTAAATGGTAGAGGATACATCCCTCACTTCTCCCATAAGTTAAGCAAAATGTGGGTGTGATGGCTGGAACTTGAGCTGCCATCTTGGACTGTATGATAGAAGCCGCGTGTTGGTAGAAAGAGACTGGGCCCTCGATGTACACACAGTCATCCTACCAACCCTGAAGCTCTTTCAACCTCGGGACTCCTTCATAGGAGAGAAAAAAAACTTCTATCTTGCTTATGCCACATTTTTTTTTGGTCTGTTCTTTTGATTTTATTACTCACCTGATTGTGAGTAATAGCAGAAGCTACTTCTCATTTTCTCAGAACACAGTGTTCTTTCTCCAGGCCTCTTGACTCAGTGTCCTCTCTGCCCATTGTGCCCCTCCTTTGTCACTATTCCCCTCTGCTATGCATATCTTTGCAATCTACCCATTGTCAAGGCCCATCTCTGTCTTCTCCACGACGCCTTTTCTAACTCTCCAATCACTAGATTCTCCCACTCCTTAGATTTCTCTAGAACATTTAATCCCCTTTTCAATATCTTCCCTCATGATGGTCATCTCTAAACTAATTTTATGCCAATGCCCTCTCTTCAACATGAGGTCAGATAGCCACCAAAGCACTATGGCTCACATAGAGCATGTGTTCGTTGAGACACATTTTATGTGTTGTCCAGCTCACAGAGACTCTCCCTTCTTCAGGAAGTGCCACTGCCTCACACCCACATCCACTAACACCACCATCATGTTTACTATATGACCATCATGTTTACTATATGACTGCCATAGCCCTGGATAACTGAACAAGTGATAGACAACTTTTTCTTAACTGACCTGGTCGGGTCTCTCTTCTGAGAAGTGGATGGAGAATTCTGAGGCAGCATGTAAACCTGAGAGCTGTGGGAAGCAATGTTTTACCACAAGGGCTGGAGAAGTGGTAAACATCAGTCTGCCATATGAGAAAAAATAGGTAAGGGATGTAAAGAAGTTGTAACTTTCCAGCTTCTTGGCTCAATGGTTTTAGAGGTCAGGATGTGTCCCTACACTTGGATTCTATGAGACACCTTTGATTTTTCTTATGTCTACTTCTAATGTAAGCTAATTCTAGTGCGCTTTCATTCTTCAAAATCAAAAGGTCTTTATATATTTGTGGAATTGTGTTTAACTGACCTGCTGTAGGGTCATAGATTATTTAGTGGAAGAGTAAAGGAGCCCTTCAGTTATATCAATCTGGAGAAACAACCACATGCTTTAAGAATTTCACACACTTCTTTTTCTTTCTATCTTGCCCCAAATTGTGCCCTCTTTTGGCTTTCTGTGACATTTGTTATCCCTGGCATTCGTTAAACATTTATCATTTACTGACTTATTTGGTCAGTCTCCATGTAAAAATCTAGCTCATAAACTAGGAGGGGGCATGGTTCTGTATAACTTATCCTCTTGCTCCCAAAAGCTCAGTGACTCCATTGGTATGTTAGCTTTTTTGTATTTGCCTTGAGAATAACCTGAACCATCACAGGTCAGATTTTTGTTCCTAATTAGATTAATACCAAGACTGAGTTTATTTGTAATTCAATTTGGTAGAAAACTGAAGTCTACAATTGGGAAGGAAGAGAGAAAATGCTATATTTTCTTTACCACCTAAAAATCCTGACCCAAGAGAAAATGAAAAACCAGAAGTGAAAATATTGAAGAAAAATAAGTTTCAATAAGTGAATGACTTAAAGCTTTAACGTGAAATTCACTCTTAAGTGTGCTGTGCAATAGAACACATATTCTTCTGTTGTCTATATTCAGCAGACAGCTGGAAACTCACACAAGATGCCAAAACTATGTGACCTACATTTACAGCTAGACAGCATTTGCTAAAATGAAATCTCAGATTCGGACTCCTTTAGTTTAAGTTTCTTTGGGAATATTATATGTACCAGATAATGGGGTAACAGATGCACTCCTTTCTTTTTCTTTTCTTTTTTTTTTTTTTTTTTTTTTTTTGCTTTCATGTATTTAAAACCATGTTAATCTCTCTCTCCATTTTTCAAAACAATAACAGAAACTAACCAACAAAAGAAACCTTTCACTTATTGGGGAAAGGCTTTTTCCAGTTATAAAATATAAATTTGTTGAAAGTTTCACCACATTTATTCATCTTTGGAATTAAGTTAAAATCTGAAACTGAACTTTTTAATCTGGCTTACTTTACTTCTTGTTAGTGTGGGTTATAGAAATAAAGCTCAATGATTAACATGCAATCAGATTCATTTTCTCTTCATGCAAGTGGTCTGTGAGTACATTTTCAGAAGTCAAAAGCAAATATTTTAAGGGAAAGTCCACATTCCCACAGGATTCCTTGAACAAGCCAACTCAGATCTAGCAACTAACTCCTTAAAGTGAGTGGAGTTTGTTTTGATGATTACGGTAACCATGGTGATGGTCAGGAAGGTATTTTTCTGAGGCTCCATCAGGGAGGGAGTTCCCTTAAAGATCAAAATCTTCTCTGAAGTGTCCACATACTCTGATTCTCAATCCTCAAATTGAGCAAAGGCAGCCTATGCCTGAAGTGACCACATATCCTCGCATCTTTTGGTGTCAACTCACTGAAAGCCTTTTATTTTCCCAAATTGGCAGAGGAAATTAACAAGCTATTTCAACATTTCCCTGGCTTTCACTTCTGTCTGGAATGTTTTTCTTCCCTCTTTTATTATCCCTTCTCTGCTCCCCCCATCCAACTAATGTACTGAGATCTGTCTCAAAGATAATTTCTTTGGGAAGTCTTCCCCAACCCACTAAAATTAATCATTCTCCTCTCAGTGTCACCCACAGCTCTGCTGTTATATCTACAGTTCTTGCAAATCACGTTAGTAAATGATTCTGTTTCCTTTCCCAATAGGCTACTGCTTCTCAACCCCTTCTCCCTATATATCCCCATATATGAACTCCCTTTGGGATGTGGCACTGTTTTACTCATCTTTGCATCCTCAGCACTCAGACTAGTCAGTTTAACAGAGTTGCAGGATAAAAGTGAGTTAGTTGCTTTACTACATCAATCACACACCCTCTCTCCTATATTTCCCCTGGCTCTTTCTTCCATGTCTATAGACATAGACGTGCTCAAGTATCTTTATAAACTACCCATACGAATGGTCTTAACTCTTTGAATGAATAAGAATCCATAGGTCAACAGTGACATAAATGAATAAATAATTAAGTAAACAAAGGAGAAGGGAAAACTCCCTTACACTGCAAAGCTAATTAATAAATTTAGAAAGAATAATGAATTCAGAAAATTTCCATTTTACAACTAGTATACTAATCGACTCAGGCAAGAATCAACAGATGCTATAGCTAGGGGTGAAAATTTGAAGAGAAATGGGCCATTTACATAGTCTCAAAGTATCTTCCATATATTCTTATTAATTGCAAAGAGAAACACAGTAAGTTTACAGTGATGAAATCTAGCAAATATCATCATGTTGACCAAATTATTAAAATGACCAGTGTTGGGACAAATCAATGTCATGTGCCTCCTGATATGATGCACTAAGAGAGACACAACATTACTTCTATAGTATTCCTGCCATAAATGCATTACCAGAATGTAATCAGGAGGAAACAGTTATACTAACCCAAATCAAGAGACATCCTACAAAATAACTGGCCTATTCTCTTCAAATATGCTAATACTTCGTGAAGTATGAAGAAAGACTGATAAACTATTCCTGATTAAAGGAGCCTAACTGATATGACAATTAAATGCAACACATTGGTTGAGATTTTCTTTTGTAAGAACATTATTGGAATAACTGGTGAAATCTAAATAAGATCTGTAGATCAAGTAATAGTATATAATAATAGGTAATTAATTTTCTGATTCTGATCATTGTGTTATAATTATAAAAGAGAATATCTTTGTTTTTTAGAAAATATACTGAAATATGAAATATAAAGCAGTATGATATTTGTGACTCATTCCCAACCAGTTCAGAAAAAAATAATAGCAGGAGAAGGGTGTTGTTGGAGAAAGAGAGAAATAAAACAAAGAAGAAACGTGATAAAATATTAACATTTAGAAAATACAGACAAGAAGAATATAGGAATTATTTGCATGCACTATTGGAAATGCTCTAACATCTAAAATTCTGTCAAAATATAAAATTTAAAAAAATACAAGTCAATCAAACTTCCTTTGAGTCTTCATCCTCCAGTCAAGGTTCTAGAAGATGAACTTCTCATTGATTGTCTCCCACTGCAATCCCTTATCCTTATCCATTATACAACTGAAATGATTT
The DNA here is from genome assembly GCA_028627145.1 of Eidolon dupreanum. Taxonomy (NCBI): domain Eukaryota; kingdom Metazoa; phylum Chordata; class Mammalia; order Chiroptera; family Pteropodidae; genus Eidolon; species Eidolon dupreanum. Next base: position 143,508,111 of record CM053503.1, read on the forward strand.
TGATTTAATCTCCAATGATCTCAGTGCTTCCAAATCCAATAACATTTTTCTGTCCTCTTCTACTTTTTGTCTCTACATAATTTGACACTCTCTTCACTTTGTTTTTAGAAGTTTAAATCCTTAAGTCTAAACACAGTTTATGACCTTTCCCTCACCTAATTTGTAGTTTCCCTTCCCATCATTTCCCACAAGGGTTCTTCTTCACCATTATTTGAAGTGTAATACTCTTTATGTATGGCTTTTTTTCATGCATTTTTTTTCTTGGATTGCTTTCATCTTCAATTAAAACAGTCAAACTCATCCACCAATTGGCAGCTCGCATATAACCTCTTTTGAGAAGCTTCTCTGAATTCCATGTCAAATTTCAATAGTACTTATACTCTGTGATTCCTCTTCATAGCACTTAGCACCATATAATATAGTTATCAATTTACTTATCTGCCTATCCTTTATAAAATCTTTAAGGTTAGAAACCCTGGTTTGTTCATCTTAATATCCTCAATACCTAATATAGTTCCTGACACAAACTAGGCATTCAATGTACAGTAGATGAATAACTGATTGACAGAAGTAACATATTAAATCTGAACAGAGAATTTGGCTTCTTATTCCTAGACCTTGAAGAACAAAATGTTACTCTAAAGCAGAATGTTGTGTTTGACAGAAGTCAATAGTTGTTAGATTTTTTTTTTAGTAGACATATTTTATATTTATGGCTATTTAGTATACTGGGACCTTAATACCATTTGTGAAACTACAGTCTGCTTGCCTTAATAACAGACCAAAAATGAGAGAGTAAAAACCTTCCACACAGACTTTCCTTGATTTTCAGGTCTTCTCAAGCTTCTCTTTATAGTCTAGTTTCTTAGTAGTTTCCATTTTTAGAGAAAATGAAGTTTGGCATAGGGCATAAAATCTGTTCATTAATCTTATAGCACCTTCAAAATGATGCCTAAATAATGGCTCTATTTCTCTGAAAAAAATATTTAGTCAGATTGTTAAAACAAAATGAAACTCTTGTAGTTTTATAAGAGAAACGTTATTTTTGTCCCTCATCAGAATTCATCCCAAAAATAAGCATTCATAATACCTTCTCTCAAGTATAAAAACAGAGATGTAACTGATATCTAAAACTATGAAGTGGAGGTGGAGATGACACTTTAAGCCCTTGAAAAAAATCATTGCTTTCTTTTTTTTCTTTTTCTTTTCTTTTCTTTTTCTCTTTTTCTTTTTCTTTCTTTCTTTCTTTCTTTCCTTTTCTTTTTTCTTTTTTCTTTTTTTGGATAATTATGAGGAAAGGCATATTCAGAGCTAAAATTGGCCTGGAGCCTGGTTTCATTGGGTTGGAGTTAGTATCTTTCCATAATTTTGCTTCCTCTGTTACCTTAAGGAAAACATGGCTTCAGCTCAGTGTGGTTTTGTGGGGTTTGGATTTGGATAGGCATTCTGGATGGACAATAAACTATGAAAACATACAAAAATCTTGGCAAACTAAGAGGGAAGAGAATTGCTAAGAATTAAAGAAGTTTTCTCAAAGACTCTTTTTTCAAAAACCCAAAATTTAAACTCAAATGTTACTCTGTGGAATGCTCTGCACAGAGATTCAATATTTAGTGATGGTGATAATTTAGAGTAGACACAGTTTTCAAGATATAAAACTAGAAATGCAATAGATTAATCTTTCTTGTGCCACAAGAGTACAAGGAGAAAAGGTGACAATAGGATCAGCATGGAAAATTAAGTATCTGAAAATTAACTTTCAAAAGAGAATACAAAAACCAAGAATATCTTAGTGTCCTTGGAGTAGGCAAAATTTCTTAAGCAGGACACAAAAATAGTGCTGAGCATACAAGATAGATAAATTAAACTATAATAAAATAGAAATTTTCTCTTTATATAAAGATACTACTAATAGAATGAAAATGCACTCCCAAAGAGTGGGAGACAATATTATTAACATCAAGGACTTGAATCTAGAACAACTGAAAAGAAAAAAAATAGCTCTACAAATCAATAAGAAAACAGAAAACTCAATAAAAAAAAAAAACTGGTTATTGACTTGACAGACACTTCACAAAGATGTCCAAATAGCCAATAAACATATGAAATGGTGTTCAACCTTATTAATCATCATGGAATTAAAATTGATAGTTCAACTTAAAAGATAAGTGACTCTTTTTGTTTGCTCATGTGTAGTCAAGTTTTGAAGATGTGGTAGAACATGCTTTTACTATTTGTATTTTACTTTATTCTGAATATCACAGAGAAGAGTAAAATGGGTTCTGAGATGCTAAGGCTGTGTCCTGAGTACCAAAGAATGAGTCTTGAGAGCAGAGCTCAGTCATCAACAGACCTGGCTTTCACTAAGAAAACAGACCTTCATGTCTGGCCTCTCTTTTACATGCATTAGTTTCAAAATTGCTACACTGCTATCACATCAAACATCTAGATAGATAGACATAATTGTCTTAAACCATTCTCTTTCAAGTGAAAAGCAAAAAATAAATAAAAAATAAATCTTTGAAGTTTGAAACAAGAAACAATTTACTCAAATTCCAATAAAAAAATAATAAACTTTAGATTTTAATTATTCAATTGTTATTTGTTCCTTCATTCAAATAAACATTCATTTCACTATGCCAGAGGTAAAGGATATAAACCCTTGTGGAAAGTATGATATTTTCAAGTCATTAACTCAGATGAGCACAAATACAATTTATTTTTTGCTAAGAGGAATTAGCTTCATATGTCTGATGACATAGTCCTTAATTTAGTTATTTCCAGATAAATTCAGTTGTTTCAAGGTCCACTTCCAGATTTTTCCTTTCCCCTTTTTCTTCTCCATGTCATGGGATTTTGAGTGGCTGTGAGTTAATATAGCAATAGTACTGGAAAGAGGAAGAGGAATCAATTGGCAGCCTCACTCTGCCTTGTGCTGGCATCTGCCAAGGTGACTAATCAGTCACTTGAGTTCTCAGGCATGGCCACATCTCCATCTACCATGACTAAGACAGTCATGTCTTCAGTCCACACTCTCTGTATTCTTCTATCCAGGTGTTATAAGCCTACTGTCAGCCATTTGCATGACACTCTTGGAGCAGAGGAACTTTTGGAAGTTCTCTTATGCCTTGGAGGGGTATTCTCAGGCCTCTCAATGAGCACAAACCATGACAAACATTTCTACTTTATCGGTACTATACATGGTAGATTAGATTATTTTTCCCAATTGCTCTTTACCACATCTTGGGTGTGGTGAGCCCAAGTTTGGTTACTTGACTAGAGGAGGATCAACATTAAACAGAAGAAATTTAATGAAGTCCATGGTGGGAATGGAAACTTATTAGTAAATCAAAATAATAGCCTAATATTATTCTCAAAGAACATGCAGTCTGCTAGGGGCGATAGACCTTTCATCAAGGAGCATAGGGAAAGCTTTCAGATCTGTGTTAGGTACTTGTATGCATGGAATTCATTGGAGTGCAAAAGAGAAGAATGGTAAATTCTACCTGGAGAGAGAGGTGAATGAAAAGTTTCCTGGAGAATATGAATCTAAAATAGAATTTAAAAGGTGAGCATGATTCTCACTGGTGCTAAGCTAAGATAAAGACATTTAAGGCAGAAGAAAGAATATGAGTAAAGTCTGAAGGCTTTTTCCTAGATATATCCAATTTTGAAAGAGATGTATTAAAATAACCTATTATAATTTTTATTAAGTTCTCCTTGACTTCCCAGTGAATTTTGCTTTATCTATTTTCTAGGTTGGTTAGTGCATATGGGTTTATAAGCATTATAGTTTCTTCATAAATTATGCTTTATATCATTGCATAATTTGGTTTTTTGTCTTATTTAGCACTTTAGCCTTAAATTCCAGCTTGTCTGATATTAACATTATCCTTCAGGTTTCTTGCATTTTTATCTTTTCTAGTTTGTTTATTGTTGTTGCTGTTGTCTTCTTTGTTTTGTTTTATGTTGTTTTGTAATTACCCAATAAGTCTTTCCCTCATTCTTTTATTTTTAAACTTCATTTTAAGCAATTCTCCTTCAATCAGTACATAACTGAGTTTTATTTGGGTTCTAATTTAATAGTCTCTGCTTTTATGAGAGGTTTAGGTCTGTTCCCTGTACTGCCATCAATAACATAATTGATTTTATCCCCTCTATCTGGTGAGTTCACAGTATTTTTCTCCTCCATGAAATGGCTACCTCTTTTACCCTCTTCTCATCATTACTCACCTACTTCTCTTTCACTATTTAAAAACAAAATATATTTTCACCAATATTATATACTATTTCCCCATCGATGGATTCTCTTTCCCTCCATATCTCTCCTGCCTCAGTAGAATGAGATCTTTAAAATACTTTTACTTCCATCTTATGCCCTTCTATCCTTTGTTACTAGGTTTTTAGCAGACAACTTAGCACATTAAGTCTTGGATTGCTTTTGAATTTACCAAAAGTACATCATTGAAGAGTTTTGAACATGAGATTGAAATAGTCAAATCTGTATTTTTGAAAGAGCACTGTAACTTTAGTGGAGAGGCTTAGATAGAAGAGATAGACTTTATAGCTTATACTTTCAGACCATCCCTATACAGACTAAATACTCAATAATAAATGATGCAGACATGAATCAATTATGTACAAAACTATGGATATTGTTTCCAGTAACAGGAATGTTTTTATATTTTGTACTTTACAAATATTTTCTCATAAACCTCATAAAAAAAGTACTGATAAGTTAGAAGCAACTGGTAGATATTCAGATGATGATGGGATTATGAACTGAGAAACTCGAATTTTCTGATCTTTATCTTTAATTCTAGAATGCTATCAGCTTAGCTCTGTAGTAAAGAGAAATTAGAGTAGTCAGGGGAACAAAGCACTAGTCTAGAGGCCTAAGAATACCAAAGAGATTTAAATGAAATGTATAATTCTACTTCTGTTTCCTGTGGTTTTTGCTTTGTTTCATTGGATATATTATATAGTATATATGACATATAATATATAACACATATACACATATATTACATGCAATATATACTATATATGTATATATGTATGCATATATATATTTCATATCTCTCTCATATATAGCAAAATATACATAAGAGACACGGGATATAGTTTCTTTGTAACAATGTGTCATTCCTTTAACTTTGTATAACTCTTAAATCTGATGCCACACTATCTCAGAGTAATTATCTCAAAGGATAGTAGTAAGAGCAATAATATCTAATTTTGACATTGTTCTTAGTGCTATACATATATGTTGTAAAATTGCATAAGAATTCTCAAAACACAAACATTTCAAATCAAGCTAATTAAAAAAATACACTGTGCCTAATCTTCTTTGTTGTCATCTAGCCTAATTAAATGATTCAGAATTTGGAAAATACTATTTACATGATTATGACATAGCTCAGACTACAAAACAATAGGAAAATAGTTAAGTAAAATATGGCAAATCCACCTGATGAGATAGTTATATATGTTACATGTGTTAAATGATCACATGACTCATCATACCTTTTTTGTGATTGTCTCTAACACCTAAATGCCCTTTTAGAATGTAACCTATAATGTCTGTTTTCTTCACTACTATATTCTTGGTGACTGCATTGTACACACATTATATAATTGGTGCACAATGAATCATTGTTAAATTGTTAGATGAGCCATCCAGATATAGAAAAAATACTTGTAACCAATTAGTAAATAAAATAAGAAAAAAGGGTCCAAATATTGAGTTTACCACTATATATAATATGTCTATAAAAAAGACTAGAATAGAATACTTAAGATGATAACTTCCCTGTAAGGGTGAGATCATGGAATTGACTTTGTACTATTTTTACAATATATACTAAGATTGTAACAGGAGTCTAAATGCAACTTCTCCAGTTTATGAATTGAGGCTGAGGACAATAGCTGTTAAGCTCACATATTCTCGTGAAGGTTCCAAACCTTGTCTGCATGACTTCCGTGCACTTCTGCTTTCAGTCTCTACAAAAGAAAAAAAGAAGTAAGGAGAAGGCTAGTGAAGGAGTATTTTTAGAGAGATTTGTTAGAGCGTTGTGCTTTTCCCAGTTACTTCAAAAGAGAGGGGCTTCAAGAATACCTTTCAGAGGGCTCAATGTGGGTCCATGAAGTTTGAGGGCCATAGATGCATACTCACCTTTCACTTAAATAAGTCTGAAGTGAGGAGTGTGCTACAGTGTAAGGAGTCTCCACCTCCAAGAGTTTGTCAAGGCCAGTGCTCCTGGTGCTTCACATGGAGAAGGGTGGACATAACAGCAAAGAGCCCTGTATAATCTGTCCTGGGATGGCCTCATCCCAGGGTAGTTTGAAGGATGCTACCAGCAGCAGGAGCCACCAAGCTGCTACACTGCACAACTCCCCGTGAGATGTGGTGGTGCTGAAGGGCAAGCCCTAGGTAACTAGGAAGGATATAGTGGAAGGGTCGAAGAGAATAAGGTCACCAAAGAACCCTGAAAAGTGCTCCATGAAAGAAAACCATCACTTAGACCTCTGCCACACAGAGTCAGATAACAAGAAACAAGAAAAGAGGCCCTCCATTTTCTCCTTCCCTAAGCAGGTAGGTATTCCAGCATGGGTCAGTTGAAAGTACTGATAATAGAAGGAAGCTTTAGGTTCCATGAGAGATGAGAAATTCTGACCTTCATTAAGCTGAATTTTTATTACCTGAGACTAGTACTGTTTATTAATATATGGAAGTTACTGAAAAAAAAAATGACAAGGTCAGCCTTCAATATCTTCAAATGATGGAGAAAAGAGAGCAGATAGAGCAGTTTCCAAATATCACGGTGAGAGAAAATAAGCTATTTCACAATACCACTTCACAGACACTATTCATTCATCTGGTTCTATTGAGGAAAACAGAAAGATATGTTGTATGCCTTTTTAATTGTGGTGTGTATGTGTACATGTACATATGCACATTGTGAGCAATTATGTTTCTCATACAAAAACACCAAAATAAGTAATAGGCATTTTGATTACAATAAGAACAGAAATTGGGAAATAGGTCTATGGTAAATCATGGTCTCAAAGTAAAAGGAATAGAGAAAAAACTCCAGACACTGAGCATTTATTTTTTCCCTGTACTAGTACTCTTGGTTTGCCTCTCCAGATCTTCTATCGGCTGTCTTTTCCCCGCTGAGTCCCAGGAGGCTGACTTCCATGGACAGTTTCACTCAGCCCTTTGCCTCTATTTGGATTCATCTAATTAAAGACATTGGTAGATCAATGGGTAGAAAGAGAATGATGGTAAAGTATTAATTTCTTGACACCACCTCCTACTCTCCAACCAAGGGTTTGGACAGTAGTTGCATTCCCCTGGATTCCTCTAGACTCCTGTATGTCCTCAGCTTTTCTCAGAGAAAGCATTTTTTAAGGACTCTGTTTGCACTGGGTTCCATTAACAGCACTCCCCTTCCCCTCAAGCATAGGGGAGGTTGTGGCTTCCTGCTAATTTCTGAATGCTTCATCATCCCTGTGGCTTCTCTTTACCCTGACCACACCTCTGTAAAGAGAACTTTTGTTAAATTCAATCTTTTAAACCTCTTGAGTGAGACTTTAGGTTCTTTCCAGGAATAAAACAGTATGACTCCTTAAGATGTCTTACTATTATTCAAGGGAAAGAGACAAGATAACGCCCTTCAAAAAATTTACCTGCAGTCAATGAAGAACAAGTTCACTCATGGGCCTGACATGATGTTAGGCACTATGGCGTGAGCTGAAGAGGAACGAGCTCCCTGTTAGAATAATATTGAGCTTAGGATCAGAAGAACTAGGCTTAGGTCTCAGCTCTAACATTTACTGATAAAGTAATTACCAAGGAAAAATAATTCTTACCCTAATTGTTTCACAGGATTGTTATAGGAGAAAAAAAGAAAATGCTGTACATCAGAGTGTTTTGTATATTAGGCATCAGCATCTTTTCGGTTTTACAAGGATGTAACCACATTGCATTGGCTTCTGTTGTTTCCTAGCAGAGAAGGACGAGTAGTTGTTGGTGGATAGCACTTAAAATATGGGTGAAATAGTGGCTATTGGAAAATGCTCCCATCATAAACTTCTGTCTGAGAAGGGTCAGGAAGGAGTAAAAAAGAATGAGAGGAAGAAATGCAACCTGGATATCCTGAGACTTCAGCCTTTAAACAGGCATCCTACAGCCTCACCCTGTAAGCACCCTCACCCTAATTTCTAAATCAGATAAGACCCAGCTGTAGTTTTACCTTTGCCCTCATTCTTCTAGCATTTGGATGATTTCTCACTTTTCCAGATTGCCCACTGTTTCCAAACCTCATAGAAGCCACAAGATATAAAATTATCTGATGTAGACACTGCACGTGTATGCATTTTGTGGACTCTAGAAAACAACTTAGGTACACTGGTTCAGACAGAAAACTTCACAAGGCATGCTGCCTGCTACGGCCATGCCACTGCCATTCAAAAGCTCTCTACATCACCTTCAACAATTAGAAATGGCAGAGACAAGATTAGGTGATGGTCTCTGACATCTGTTTGTTAGCATTACATAGTTATTAATGAGACTTTTAAAATGTGTATATATTTTTAAACCACTCAGAAAATTTTAAATGCTTGTGCTTTAAAGGCTAGTTGGGCATATTAATTTTCCATTGTGATAAACACAACTAGTTCTACTATATGCCTCAATATTTGAGGATTTTGAGGATCGATATGTGCCAGCAAGGGGTTTGCTAACTCTTAATTTGCCCTTTAATTTTTAATCCATGTAATTCTTAAGAAAGAAATTTAATATATTGATTTGAAATTTGGTTCAATGAAAAATTAGCTCTCGCTGGGCTGCAGCTTTAAATTAATCATCAGTGAATTTATTGAGTCACTACGAAGGACCTAAATTTCTGTTACATGTCATTAAGCATCTTCCTTCTGCAAAGTGGGAAAAAGATGCTCATGCATGGGGAATAAGTGAAATGTTTCTATAATGGAATAAACTTTTCAAAAGGTTTACATCGAATATGTATTTTTAAAAGAAGATTGACTAAAGACAGGTAAGTTTTACTGTAACCATAACTACCCTTTTCCTTTTACTTGGTACTTCTTTCCTTTCTAAGATCTTTCCAAGATCTCCAATTTTCATGCAATAAACGAGAGCCTATTAAACATTCATTAAGTCATTTAATTAACTTGTCCAAATTATATGCCATTTCTTTCATTTATTTATTCGAAAAACATGTATCTATCACCTTCAATGTCATGTTTGATAAACTAACACATACAAAGCATACATAGTAAGTTAACTGTTCAATAAATGTTAGTTATATGATGAAGATAGTCATCATAATAATGATATTTTCCAAGGGCTATACTAACTGCAAGGTATACATTTGTGAATAAGAAAGATATTGTCCCTGTCCTTGAGTACCTTCTACTTTTCTCATTGGGCAAGACAAAAAAAAATACACAAAAACATGCAAGATAGTAGCAATGTGATAAGTTCTGCAAAGGAAACAAATTGAGTGTCTTAATAGAAAAACAAGGTAATATTTACAGAATTGAGTCTTGTGGAAAGTTTGAACAGATAGGTCTGGGGTTATATCCTCTTGTTAAAATACCCTGCCTTAAAGAAAAAAGTATCATTTGAAACTAAATTTCTTAATATAACATACTTTTTTATAACCCTTAAAACTATCAGGTAATATCCGTCACTTCTTTCACTTGAGCTGCATATGGTTGAATCTATATTTACTAACTTTATTTATCAGGAGCAGAAGGCAATCTATAGACTTATCTTCTGAGACGAAGGGACACAAGAAGCGTCACTCTCCCCCAGTGAAGAAACTGAGCTATCAGAAATAACAAATTTTAAGTCAAATTTGTCATTCCAATTCCTTCCTAAAATTAGTCAATAGATTTATTTTTTCTCTTTTTTCCCCCCTGAGTGTAATTCAATTACTAATTGGTTTAGAAGAAATCTTAATGAAGTAAAAGTACTGGTTAAAGGGAAAGAAAATTAGACTTTGAAGTATAACCCAAAGACTGATTTTTGTGTGTGTTTCTTTGCAAGCATGATGTTTTTGTGTAATTGGCTCATTTCTCATTTTTTGTCATCTCTTTCTTGTTTCCTAGCCCAGGGGCAGACCACTGTACTTTATACCATTGTCTTAACCTCTATCAAAAGCCTTATTTTGCATACCCCATCATAACTAATATCAAAATCCATAATCCTTACCTTCAACAGAGTTAAATATAGAGGGATTCAAAACAATGAATTATGTCCTCAATTCAGCTGGTGTGTAAGGTGAAGAACGCAATTTCCCTGGAGAAAATGCGAACACCACCCTGACTCTATAAAATAATTTTAAAGGAATTTTATAATTGTTCTTGTTGCTGTTTTCTGCTAGGCCTATGTCCCACTGCACCTCCCCAAATACAGATTCCATTCATGCACGTTACTCATTGTTCCCCCAAACACCCACATTCTCCTCTAGCAGTGCTTTCGTTCCTCTTCCTCTGTAGGTCAGGCCTTCCTCCCCTCCCTGCATTTCCCCTGTGGAAATCCCATTCATGCTTCTAAGCCTAGCTCTGATGCTAACCCCTTCTAAAAACCTCCCTCATCCCCCATTTTTGTTCCTATAAAGTCTAACATCTCTTCTCACATTGTGGTCTCTTGTGTCTCACTTTCTAAATTGTAAATCCTTTAAGGGCAGGAATTCAGAAATTTATGTTAATATCCTTTTAACCCCTCACATGTTGCCTTTGACCTATGAGGCATTCCACAATTGTATTTCGTGAATAAATAATCAACCAGTCTACACAATACAATCATGGTTCTTCTATGTTCAGAATCCTTGTTGGATAGAATATGTTTTTTCTCCCCCCAAAAAGAGTTACTAATAAGATTTTTTTTTCTGCTCACATTTATAGGAAAATATAAAGCCTGGAACAGAAAAAAAGGCTAATGTCGGTGCTTTTTTTTCCTGCAGCAATTGCATGTCTAGAAAACCATTTTCCTCTAATCATTGCAATGAACGTGTAATGTACTCCGGTAAACACTGTCTGATGTGAACCTTTCCTGATGTAGTCAGCTCTCTGGCTGGGGTTTTCATTAAACAGTGCACCATGCTGGGAGCTGTATTATGCATGTGCTGTGACAAGGAGTCTGAATCTTTTATCGGCACGTATAAGATGGTTTCAGAGTAGTAGTATTTTCCACCTCTTTAATTATTAAATGTGAAGGTAATTAATTATGTTTATTGGATTGGTAATTTCTTTAAATTAATTCGAGATTCAAGTAGGAGTCTCTTAGAAGCTGCCCAGCCCACGTGGACTCACAAGTCTCCAAAATGGGAATGTTGTGGACATTCAAGTCATTAAATCAAAGAATGCTTCTCTCCCTCCCTAATGTTTGGAAGAAGCTTTTGTATGTGTGTGCTCATGCACACATACACACATTGATTTTTAGAATATTTCATCAGTTGAGCTTATCTAAAAACAGCAGAACATTCAGATTTTACTTGTGTTGGGCTGATCACCAAACTAGATTAGCTCTACAACGAAAGGCGTGTTTCTTTATGAACTAGTTTAAGAGCAATGTCCCAGTTATAAAAACATTTGCCATAAGCTTGAAGCTTTTGGTTACCCTTTTCAGATCCCTCAGACTCTCCCTGTGGTGGCTAAGTTACCTCCAACTCCAGCTATTACATTTTCAGACAAGCTCCAGGTCATGCTCTTAAGAATGGACCCAGTGACTATTCTGGTTCTCCCCTACACACAATGCGGCCTAAGAGGAAGCCGGGCTGTGCTGACTCCACACTCCTCAGAAGATGCCCGTCTCTCAGCTGTGCTACGCTTGGCCTGTGACACAGCAGAACATTGCCGTCGTTTTCCTGCAAGCTTGAGCCTTCACTGTGTCCAAAAATAACTAGACAAGCCAAGTTTGGATCTAGGAAACTTTTTAGCTCGTAGACATATTTAATAATGGAAACACTGGTCCAAAATTTCCTACAGAGACCTCTGCTTTGGAAATGGCTTTATTTAAACACAGCTACGAAAATACCATTTCTGAAATACTAACGTGAGGTGCGGTATTTAAATCTTTTTGTGACTTCTGGGGAAGTTCTTTTGACCGGTAAAATCAAAAGCTTTTCCGTTTTTTTTCAACAGCCACCTCTCAAAGTGTAGCCAAGACTACGAAAAGCAAGTAAAACAAGGCCCATTCATCTACTTATAATTTGACGCTTCATTGATAAGGGCTTTTTCTTTTTTTAAGAAAAACTGGGTGCATTTTGTTCTGTTTTATACTATCCTATATTTAAACAAGTAGAAATGGTAGTGGATATTTTTAATTTCATTTAATATTTAACAATGCTGAGCATATTGTCATTATGCAGCTTAAAATATACAATTCCAAGAGAGTTTTGAATTCCCTAGAAAACCTTGTAAAATGTTTAAATCTCGTTAAGTCAAAAAAAAAAAAAAAAGGAAAAAAAACCTCTTTAATCAGCAGAATGTGTACCACTCCATTTTTCACTTTCTAACACTACCTTAATTGACTCAAATCTCAGGTCTGCTGTCACTGCTCCACCGCTAGATGAAAAAAAAGGAGGCGTCTTCCTGTAGCAAAGACAGCAGGGACTTGAGACCAGACCAGGGGAAGCAGCAGGAGATCTTCATTCACCAGACCTTAATTATGTTCCAAGTTGGCACTGGAAATACAGCAGTAAACAAGACCCAGACTTTTACAACCTCAGAGGAGAAAAAAGATTTAAACTTTGTAGTTGTGGCATTGAGGTGCTGGCTTGCTGCTCTTGGTACAAGCTTTAAATTACTCGATTTCACAAAGCCTTTACTTTCTCATCTGTGAAATGGGGCAGTCAATTCTTGTTTTCCTATCACCAGGATTGTTGGCAGAATCAAGTGATAGAGATTATTTGTAAACTATAAAGGATCAGAGAAACACAAAATACTACTTTAAAAAAGAGAAATCGAGTAAGTTCTTTTAAAACTAAACCTGCTACAATTTTCTTTAGATAAAATACCTTTTATTTTTCTAATTATTTCTCTAATTGCTAATAAGAGGCTATCACAGCAGAAGACGGCTTTTCTATCGATCCTCGATCCTTTTGACAGTTAAGCAGAGGAAACTAATCTACTCCAGAACATTTGGTCAAAAGGGGTATCAGACGTTAAAACTACAGAACACATTCTATGCAGGGCGAGCACACAGAAACAGCAACAGTAATTCAGTACCTCCAGCTGCTGTCTGCCTCTGGATTCACGAAGGTAATACTGACTGTCATGACAAGCAGATCCCCAGCATGTATAAAAGCACACATACAATAGGAGTTTATTTCTTGCTCATGTCAAGACCAAAACAGGTGTCTCTGAAAGATAGGGACTGTTCTTTTAACAGTATTTGAAGCACAGTCTGCTTTCATCTCCTGGCTCCACCACCTTCAGCTGTTGATATGTTTGTCTGTATTGAGCTGCCAGAAAGGGAAGAGGAGCATGAGATAACTCACAGGCTCCTCTACCACTTCGACCTGGAAATGATGTCTATCATTGTCTCCATTGGCAAGAACTAGTCATACGGTCCCACTTGGTTGAACAAAGAGCTAGGAAATACAGTTCCTGGGTGCACAGCCACGGCTTTATGATATGGAAGAGCATTCGTTTCGGTTGACAATTTGTTCTCAGTCTCTGGCGCAATGTCTGTTACACAAAAAGGCTAAGGAAGGTCAGAATGGGAGGCATCCTGGAAGTCATCTGTGAGCATTCCTCAAACTTTTTTGACTGTGACCTACAGAATGAAATGAATTTTACATCATAACCCAGCATACCACACATGTGTGTGAAACAAGTTACATAAAATAATATTTTTTCCTCTTATGCATGATGCAAGATGCATTCTGCTCTTTAATTCCTATTTAATTTGTCATTTTTTTATCACGAGTTTTGGCCCATTCATTGATTTCGAAGCCTACTATTGGGTTGTGACCCACTGGATCTAGCTCATCACTCTAGAAATGACACAGGTGAGGCTCCAAGAGGTTAAGAAGTGATATACCTGAGGTCATGGATCATTGGCAGCAGTTTTGAACCAACACTTATGAGCACAGCCATTAGCCAAAGATTATATCTTAAAACAATATAAAAATGAACATCTTCTGGTTTAAATTTTAGATACAAGCATCTTTGCCGAAAATTTATGAATATATTTGACGTAGGCAAGGGTTTATTTACAAATGATAATCGAATAATATATTATTCTCCAAATCTACACATTTTTTAAATTTGAAGGTGACTGCCTATGGAAATATCAACTGTAGGTTGTAAATATTAGGTAGTTTGAAACTTGAATAAGTTGAAAGATAAGAATTCAAATTTGTTTCCCCATTTATGGATGTCTTAATACTTAACTCATTTTTTTCTTTAAAAATATTTAAATTCTAAAGGTGTCCAATCTCAGAAATTCTAAATTTTCTTTTAAATCTCCACTCTTAAAATAAAAAAAAACTTTCCAAACATACAGATATGCAAAACTTTACAATGATATGTAAAGTTCCTCTTCAGAAGCACAGCCATCTCGGCCTTGAAGAAAGAATGATCAGTAAGAAGCAAAAACATCTCTGAAATAAATATACCCCCTTTCAATTCGGTTGTATTTTTATTTTTTCTTACATTCTATGCAAAACATATGATATTCTTATGATCTCTTGCCAACTCTTTTGATTAAGAAGATTGTGTGAAAAAAATGCCTTTTTGAGCACACATCACACATTTTCCTAAAAGAATTGTTTGTACTACACAGGATAATTGATGTTACAAATAGCGGGTATTTATTTGTAAGAGGAAGCTGTTAGGTGTGGGGTCCAGTTGGCTAGGTGAGTGTTTACTCAACTGAGAAATCCACACTGTAGGCACAATAGCATTATTATGCTATTAGGGTGGGATGGGAGAGGAGATTCAGGAAACTATTCTAGGAAGAAAGATTCCCATCCTTTTCTCGAAGTTACCAGGAATTGGCTTATGATCCTGGAATTCGACTTCATTTTCAGTAAGTATGAAATAGGAGTGTGGAAGCTCATATGAGAGCGTAAGTTTTTGGCTTAAGCTAGTTTCAAGTCCTCACTCTTTCCTTTACTGTGTAAGTGATTTGGGGCAATCTGCTTAACCTCTTCAAATTCTCAATTAATTCTGTAAAACAGGAGTATCTATGTTACAGGATTTTATGAGAATTAAATGAGATAATGCATGTAAAGTACTTGGGAAAATGTCTGGCATATGGAAAATGTACAAGGAATGCTATTATTAAATTAAATTTTAGTACCCAAAAAAGGAAATTTACAAGTAACTATAAGGTTTATTTTTTTAATTACTCATGAACAGATCCTTCTGGGTTAGACAAGTATTATTGTTGTTACAAAACTCCATATTTATTTAGAAAGGCCTCTATGCGCTGAATTTAGTTATCTCTAAAATTTAATGGAAAGGCTCTTTACTGGTATTATGTGCAAGATAATACAGCAGATTAATATATATTTATAGAGAAAAAATATATCAGTCTGATGTAGCAAGGTATATATCACATTTCAGAGTGTCATCCACTTAAATGAGCCTCCCATTTGTTCTCCGTGGATCACTTTCCTGCCCAGCATCCATGATGAGATAGAAGCTCTCTTTGGGGCTTTGCTAGATTTCAGCACCACAGACCTCAACAGATTCACATCCCTGGTTTGGTAATTTGCTGCAGTTAAAGGTAAATCTCTCCACATTGTTAAAGAATCCAGAGAAGAAAACAACACTAAATAACTTTTATGTTTTCTAGCTTATCTCTCAGGCCATCTTCAAAAGTGGGGAATTGAGACAGTTATCTAAGTAATCTACAAGTCATTCTCTGTCTCCTGGAGGGAAATCAGGGCTTTTCTCAATGTGATTTCCTTGTCATTGCCTGGCTGATGAAACCCAGGTTCTTTTCCTGACTCTTAAGGCATTTAAATCTAAAAGACTTAGGAACTTGTAAAATTAAAAAAATTATTTTCTATTGAAATGCATTACTTACTTTGAGAAAAGATTTAATCCATTACACACCTGTATTAAAACATAATCTTTCTGTCTCTGGGGGGACTTTTCTCCTCAGTTTTATAGAAAAATAATTGACATTTATCACTGTATAAGTTTAAAGAGTACAGCATGATGGTTTTGATTTACATATATTGTGAAATGATTATCACAAAAGGCTCAGCTAACATCCATCTTCTCATATAGATACAATGAAAAGAAAAGAAGGAAAGAAAAAAGGTGAAAAAAAGTTCTTGTGTTCAGAACTTTTAGATTTACCCTCTTAACAACTTTCCTATATATCATATGGCAATGTTAACTGTAGTCACCATGTTAATCCGTAATACTTATTTATCTTATAACTGGGAGTTTGTATCTTTTGACCACTTTCTCCTATGTCACCCTCCCCCTGGCTTCCACCTCTGGTATGTACAAGTCTGATCCCTTTTTCTACGAGTTTAGTTTTAGGGTTTTGTTTTTGTTGTTTTAGATTCCACATGTGAGATCATACAGTATTTGTTTTTCTCTGTCTGACTTACTTCACTTAATATAATGCTTTCAAGGTCCATCCATGTTGTTGCAAATGGTAGGGTTCTTCATTTTTCATGGCCAAATAATATTCCATTACACATATATACCACAACTTCTTTATCCATTCACCCATCCATGGACGCTTAGATTGTTTCCATGTCTTGGTTACTGTGTATAATGTTACTATTGAATATGGGGATGCAGCTATCTCTTTGAGATTGTGATTTTGTTTCCTTTGGATATGTGCTCAGAAGTGAAATTGCTGGATCATATGGAAGTTCTTTTTTTAATTTTTCGAGAATCCTCCATACTGCTTTCCACAGTGGCTGCACCAATTTACAATCCCACCAACAGTGCATAGGGTTCCCTTTTCTTCACATTCACTTTAGCATTTGTTATCTCTTTTCTTTTGATGATGGCCATTCTAACAGGTATGAGGTGACATCTCGTTGTGATTTTAATGTGTATTTCCCTAGTGACCAGTGATGTTGAGCATCTTTTCATATTCTGCTGATATTTTGTCTTTCTTTGGAGAAATGTCTATTTAGATTCTTTGCCCATTCCTTAGTTGAATTATTTGAGTATTTTTTTTTTTTTTTGCCATTGTATTATTTGAGTTCTTCATATATTTTGGATGTTAACCCCTTATCAAATCCCTTATGGTTTGAAAATACTTTTTTCCTTTCTGTAGGTTGTCTTTTCATTTTGTCAATGATCTCTTTTGCTCTGCAGAGCTTTTTAGTTTGATGTAGTCCTACTTGTCTATTTATTTGTTGCTTGTGCTTTCAGTGCCATATCCAAAACGTCATTACCAAGATCCATGTCAAGGAGCTTGATACCTATGTTTTCTTCTAGGAATTTCATGGCTTCAGGTCAAACATGTAAGTCTTTAATCCATTTTGAGTTAATTTTTGTGAATAGCATAGGTATGGGTCCAGTTTCATTCTTTTACACGTGAATATCTAATTATCCCAGAACCATTTATTGAATAGACTGTCTTTTTCCATTGAGTATTTTTAGCTTCCTTGTCAAATTTTAGTTGGCAATATATGCTTGGGTTTATTTATGGGCTCTGGATTCTGAGGAACTTACTTTTTTACTCTAGGGACAAAATAATAGTGATTCTATATTTGTTGGTAACTTTCAATTTCTGCATCATATAACATTAGATTGCCCCCATGAAAATACTTTATTTCAAAGGAAATTTCACAGAAAATACTAGTTTAACACTTTGGAAATTACTACACTAAGGCTTTGACAGTTTTGTTGACTGCCGCATTACAGTACCTAGAACTATGCTTGGCACATACTTGGTACAAAATAAATATTAGTTAAATATAATAATTCATTAACTCAATCTTAGACATATAATTGTATCAAAAACCATAGTTTTAAAATAAAACAATAAGGTCCTATGACATAAAAATAGAAATATTGTTAATTATTCATTTAAATGAGACTATTAGAATATCTTTATTGTCTTGTGTTTTTTCATCATCAAAAGTATGTAATTGAACAGAGAATAATCAGCCATATTCCTTTACACAAATAAATCGTTGATTCTTAAAGTTCAAAGTAAAAACCATTGGGCACTATAAACTCTTTTGATCAACTGAAGCTATTCCTCTGCTCCAGGAACTGCTCCAATGAACAAAATTTTCTTGTTTGCAATTTTCAGCTGGCAGATGAGAAACGCATGAAGCTTTATCCAAATGGAAAATTCAGTCATTCTTGGTAGAGGCAAAAAAAAAAAAAAAAAAA
>CM053503.1:143526973-143586065 GCA_028627145.1 Eidolon dupreanum
ATGATCAGGCTGAGAATGGGATTGCCCCTGAAGTCATGCCCCTGCTTTGTTTCTCTTTTATCCTGTACTGCTTTGCCATTCCCTTACTGCTTTCTCCTGGGAGCTATTCTATAATATTTTCCTTGCACATAAATCTTCATCTTGGGGTAGCTTCTGGGGCACCTGACGGAAGACAGATGAGTAAAATGCTTCTTTCCAAATCAGTGTCAGTGTGTTCTCAGCCTTTGAGGGAACATCCAGACACTGGACTCGGATGAGAAGGACTTGGTTCTAGTCCAAACTTCATCACCAACCAGATGTTTGACCCTGATCAAGTCCCAAAACCCTTGGCTTTTCCTGTTCCACCCATGCTACATGCTGGCTATGTGGGAGGATGTGGAATGAGGGT
Organism: Eidolon dupreanum; assembly: GCA_028627145.1. Classification (NCBI taxonomy): domain Eukaryota; kingdom Metazoa; phylum Chordata; class Mammalia; order Chiroptera; family Pteropodidae; genus Eidolon; species Eidolon dupreanum. The sequence continues at coordinate 143,527,362 of CM053503.1, forward strand.
GAAGTTGGGGTAGGGTGGGAGCAATTCCACAAATGCAGGTAAGAAAAAAAATGTAGCTTTTTTATCTCCAAGAGTTGATCCAGTCTTTTTTTATAAGCCTCTGTCTCACTATATGAAGCAGACAACATGTGATTTTAGTCTCATCCAATAATTTAAATAGACTCTTTAGATAAAACAATCTTTATAAGGCAAACACTATTCTTCCAGATTCCCTACTCCTCTCTGAGGTGGAGTCCAGAAGAAATGAAACGAGGGTGTGTTATCTCTGAGTGGCAGGAGAAAGGACTTCAGAGCTGTGCATTGAAGACTCATAACTATTTGCCTCTCCTGCTCTTTGCCTTTGTCCACTTTGCAGGTGGGCACCCTGCTGGCACTGGGTGCTGCATCTCGGTCTTGGGGACAGGCAGTGACTCTCTTGGCTTAATGAGGACATAACCCTCTCTTCTGCTGCTAGACACCCCAAGAACCTCCCTGGCATTAGGATTCCCTACAGTTTAGCCATAACTTCCATTTGAGGCCCACCTTGTTCTTCTTGTTGCAGGCCACTATATGCCTGCTAGATGACTTCCTCTGACATGTTCCCCAGCCACACCCTCAGTCCCCATATGCTCCTACAGACAAAAGCAGAATAATGCTCGCATAATTTTCCTCTTATCCAACCACACCGTATCATCACTTTATGATAAAAAAAAAAAAACCTCAAACATGATTATTAAAGTAAAAATTTAAATGGAAAAAAATTGTCAAGCAGTTGTGGGTTTATTCCCATTCCCTCAACATGACGCAGACCTGCCATTTAATTCGTCCCCTCCACCATCATCTCATAAGACATAGGGGTGTTTGCAGTCTATAATATGGACTTCTGAGCTTATGGCCAGTTCACCTCTTTATTTCACTTCGGTTATATTCCTCAGGCTGTCAAGGGTCATGCGCTTGAGTGCCTCCCTTATACACTTGTTTGTTGTCCAAAGGTAATTTGTGCCAATCGGAACAATCAGTTCACTGAGAGGTGAGTTTGTAATCAGGCTAACGGTCCTACAAAATCTCACAGACTGTGTAAAGCTCAGGTCACGTATCTGAAGAAGCTGCAGTTTAGGAAGTTCACAGAAACCTATGAGTGATGTGTTTTTAGTGAATTAGGGTCCATATCTACTTTGTTTCTATAAATAAATTTATTTATAAATCTGTTATATCTATAAACATTATAGACAGTTTCCAATAAGGAGAGAGGAAGGAAGAGGGAGGGAGAGGCAGGGTAGGTGAAAGGGAGGGAGAGAATAAAGAATGATTTGCTAATAAGGATGATTAAAAGATTAAAAGGTATATTTATGGTCCTTTTCAGATGTTTTTGGGTGCTTTTTTTTTCTGCTTTATTTATCAGAATAGATGCACTATGGAAAAATAATATACTATATAAATTCTTGTTATATTAGCATAAAAATGAAAAGTAATCACAGAAAATGATTACAGTATAAGTATGTTTATAAATTTTATATTTTCTTTGTAAAAGATGCAGTGCATGATTTTTTGTGAGGAAAAAAAAAAAACATGCTTTTTTTCCATATCTGAAATGGACTTTTTATAGTATTAAAAATGAAAAAATACCTAGGATACTTAATGTGAGTTAACAATTACAATTAGTCAGAACAACTCTCCCTACTCTTCCGAAGCACTCACCAGCATTGAACAGAAATGCCAGATCTTATAGGCTATAAAAGAATAGTAATATTCATCCTTGCCCTTGCCCATGCCACAGGGTTGTTTGGAAGATAAAATGAGCCACTAGCGTGTATAACAGAGGTTCGACCCTGCATCAGCATGGGGGCTTTTCTTTCCATTTGTCTCGGCACTCTGGTTGTTAAGGCCCAATACCACCTGTATGTAGGAAAGGTACAGTGTCATAGGTCATTGAGAAGGATGAGCATACACACAACAGGGTCTGGATGAAGCTGGACATACCCTTGGAGATGCTCCAGCTTTCTTCCAATGGGCAATCCAAGGCCACTGTGCAGGCAATTGTAGATGGAAGAAACATAGCCCAAAATAAAGATAAATAAATAAGAAAATAAAAAGAAAATTAGAAACATAGCCCAGGGGCTTGAGGTAACAGCTAACATGGCTCCTACCCCTGGCTGACAGAAGCAGAAATGTGAGAGGAAATGGAGAGGAGAAATGAAGACCAGGGCCATGGGGGATGAGACTTGGAGAAGAAGGCTGGTGAGAAAGGGAGGAGTAAGAGTTAAAAGAAGAAGCTCCTGATCACTTGGTGTTTTAGAAAACTAGAGAGGAAGAGAAACACCTTCAGAAAGGTTTCCAAAGGTTGTAAATTGGATCGTAAAATAAAATCTTACAATAACCAGCAGATAAAAGTTCTTCCAAAAACATAATTAAAGATGTGAGTGGCTCTTTAATTACCTTTGGAGGCCAGATTGTATTTTTTTGGATGATGTACTAAGTAATAGTGAGCCAAGTGCAGCCATGGTGTTTATTCAGGTGTTTATTCAGGCACAATAGCCATAGTATCTCTTGATGGCATACATATTGTCTGAAAGATAACATATGACTGACAAAACTCAAATGATAAATCTAGTAAGATTTTAGTAATGATACCTACCGCGTGTGCTTCAAAAGTTCTTGAAACAGCTGGAAAGTCTTTTGGATCCCCACCATAGTGTGGAAAACAAAAGATTCTGTTTCCCATATAAAGTGAGTGTTTCTCAGGATGCAGTATGTTCTAGTAGAAATTAAAATGTGAGTTATGAGTCTTATAATTTATTTCCAGTTACAACCACAGATTTTTTTTTTTTTGGCTAACTCATCTTCTGACTCTTTATAACTTTCACAAGTATATAGTAAGAGAATAAATCAGATTATCATTTGTACCTGAATCATTTCTGTCATACTGAACACTTCGACAAAATGAAAAACATGATCACAGGTTGGTGTATGAGTCAGGTTTCTGGGTGCCCAATAGCTCAGTCAAGTTGACAAATAAAATTAACAATCTCAGCTGGGTTTATAAAATTATAAATAAACCATATTTTGATTCAATAGAATGTAGTGTGAGACTGTCTCTGCTTGTTTGCCTGAGAAGCCGCCAGGAATTCATCTTTTTGGGCAAGTGCGCGTCTAACACTGAGGGATTCCCCTCACAGATTATTTTCCTACTTTAAGTGTTGCTCTTGTAGGACCAGGCTTCCCATGAGTTGACGTGAACAAATGGCAAACGCAGAGTTAGCAGCAGGCTGAGAGCAAGATGAAGAAGGGGCCCATATGGCCCTATGGCAGCTCTGGGCATGACATTTCCCAGACTTCACACCTCCGTACTAGAGATTTATGATCTGGACAACTTCTGGGGGACATATAGCTAAGGGAATGATGAGATTTGCTCAAAGAGGAAACAAAGGGAGCTCTTGGCTGGTAGTTGAGCTCATGTATAAGCCCAGAAAGCCAATTTCTCTGCTTTGCTTTCTCTCTTGGAGTTCATTTTGTTTTGCAACCAGCATAATAACATTTCAGTTTAAAACTGCATCTGAGCCACGCCCTCTCTCTCCTGTATTAGGGCGCACCAGCCCTTCCCAAGGCTTAACTTGGCAGTGGCGTGCTTTGCATCCAGATGAGGGATCCTTAGCGAATATCATTTTGGTGTAATAGCTTCTTTATAATAATGACTTACAAGTAACTCATTGCCTTCTCACCAGCCAAAAATATGTGATTCTCCAGGGCAGATCTGTATGACAGTAAGTAAATATGAAAGGAAAGAACTGCTTTACATGGAAATATGCATTAATTCCTTTTCATGAAAATTGACTTGACACACTGATAGTTCTGCCTTGATTCTTCAATAGATAAGTGTGCTTAGTTGATTAATTCTCGTAACAAACAAGACTCTGGCATATTAACTTGCTGCTTAGTCCTCAAGCTAGAACTACTCCTTGTTTATCCCCTTAACATTTATCTGTACATCTCTTCTATGTTATAACTATTTGGATATACTCATCTTATCTTTCCTACTATGTTGTAAGCACGTTAAGCACTTTATACCTTGCACAACACTTAGCACAGTACTTCGCTTTTTGTACGTTCTCTATAAATATAATCAACTTAATGAGAATGTGTATTTGCAAAGCAAAAGCCAGTTAATACTTACTGAGCAGCCACTAACTAACCAGCACTTTGCTATTCTGTGAAAGGACATGATCTCTAACAAAGGAAGGATTTAAAATCACAGTTACTTATTGCAGAAAGGAGTTACTTATACCCAGAATAATCAGCCATTTTGTACAGAAGCTATTAGTGAGCTACCTTCTGGTTTGATTAATATCTTCTCCAGCTTTGGGCAAAGACAATACTAGAAAGTGTTCAAAATAAGAGAAACAATAGTATTTAATACACAATTTCTATAAGTATCACTATGATGAATTGAGAAATACTGATTTATGTTGTGAAAGTAAGATAGTATACCTAACAACTAGGAGATATTTCTGTTTTAGTAAAAATCACATCTAAGAATGAGGCCTTAAGCTGACTTGTAAGTTCATATGTTCCTCATTTATTGTATTTTTAAAAAATAAAGGTCATCACCTCCATCATTATGGCCAACTAGATGCCTTGAGGAACACTCCTCCTATGAAACAACTAAATCCTGTTGAAAACACACTCTGAGACATAGTTGGTTTCACAAGAAATAGGGGATGTGTTCAGAGATCCTTCTCTGTCCTCCCCACCCCGCCCCACCAAATCACCTGAGATCAGAATTACTAGGAGCTGGGGCAGCTAGAAGGGTCAGGGTTACCTGAGGCAGGTTGAACAATACCATGGCCTACTGTGGCAGTAGTAAAAGGACCCTTGGACCCTCTGTGCTAACCAAGACCTCAGAGAGGCTCAAGTGGTCTCAGTAATAGAGCCCCCTCACCACCAGCAGAAGCAAATCATGTGTGGGAGAAATACAGCCCATTCGTTTATGTATTGCCCATACTACTTTTTGCTATAAGAGCACAGTTGTGTAGTTACAACAGGTCATAAAACCCACAAAGCCTAAAATATTAACCATTTGGAACTTTACAGAGAAAGTTTGCCAAGTTGCTTCAGATCCACACACACACATACACACACACACATCCTTCCTCCAGAATGTATATTGTTCTTGATTTACTCTATTGGCTGGGAGGAAGAGCATACAGTTTAAAATACCTCCACTTTGCCTTCCCTGCAGACAAAAGATCCAGTGTGGGGATTATCCCAACCGCCATGTGAAGGAATTTTTATTAGACCTTCCAAGATCAGAGAAATGACAGAGCCAAGCTGGCTCTGGCCAGGACTTCGTTTATGACCTGGCCATGTGCGCTCCATGCTAACAGGCCGTGATGGCATCTTCTATCTCATCATCCTGGAAATGTTTGAATTTTGCCCTTTCCCAAGTATACAGTTACTTGAATTCACAGGTTTCTGTGGGGAAGCTCTAGGGTAATCATTACCACTTATTATCATCACGGCATGCCCAAGTCTTCCTCCTGTGGACCTGGCTTTTTCTCTTCAGGTTCTAGGTTTAAAAATCCATGCCAGTTCAGAAATTAAGCAAAGGATTGTGACATTTCATTGAGGCTACTGTCCTTAGTCTCCTGGTCATTATCTTTGTTTTTTGTTTTGTTTTGTTTTGTTTTGTTTTCTGACAGTACAAGCTGCCCATTTATTTTGCATCTAAGAATGCCATGTTCTATTAAGAATCTCTGTAAGTTTCTGTAGAATAGGTTCCCTTAGCTGCCACTCCAATCTAGCCACTCATTACAATAAACGTGTCCCTCTGGCCTCTATTATATCAGGGTCCTGTCATCCCCTTGTTAATTGGCAAACCTGGGTCTGTATTGGCCTCTCCTACTCAGGCTCTGGGCCATAGAGGAGAGCCACCACTGAACATTTCAGTGATACTCGTACCCCCTTCACCAGAAATTCCTATGGCAGTTAACAGCATATGCTCTGGGCATTCCCATGGAACATAATCTTCTGGTGGGCCTTGATGCTCACTCCACTAAGTCTTTTAAGTGCTTACTCTACCGTCTGTCATAGCAATTTGAGCATTTCAACTTCATGTGGACTGTTTTCTCACATTTCTAAGAGCCATTCTATATCTTGGGAGAGTGGTCTCAAATCAATAAATTTTGCCCTATCTAATCTTATGTTCCTATCACCTTGATCAAGCTTATCAGATATCATCCCCAGGCAAATGCTTCTGGTTCATACTGGTACATGCTAGCTAGGTCTTACAGCTTCTTATGGTACCGTTCCTTGTTTCCGTTATCAGCCCCTAATGTTCTCCATCTGGTTAATGCTATGACTCAATCCTAATTATAAACTGAGTGGTCAAGAGGCAGTTAGGAACAGATCATGAGGGACACCTGTTGTTATGTGGGAGAGAGATACTAAATTGTCTTAAGGAAGAAGAGTATGCTAGTTTTTAATAGAGAAGTGTGGGGTGCTTTTGAAAGCTCAGAGGGTTCAAGAATCCATGCACTCTAATTTTGACAGGTGGTTCACTCAGATGTCATCATCCCAAAAGTAGGCCCCACTTTTTTCCAAATTGTGCCTGACCTTGACATAGTAGACCTGACTTGATTGGATGTTTAACCTTATCTGGGGCTTGGTCACATGATTAAGTCTTAGGCCCGAGCCTGGTCTTCAGCTTTCTCTGGCCTTCTGCTGCAGGAGATGAGAGCCCCTTTGTAAGCTACCAGGGAAGACCTTTGTTTTTCATACCTAGCTTTTCAGTTGCTTACAGCTTTTTCAAAGGTATCAAAAGTGCTGAGCAATGGCCATCCAATCTCATTGCCCTTACAGTTACTATTTCCCCACACACTTCTCAACTGTCTGTTAAGTCACACCAGCTAGTGTATTATGCTCCACTAGTACACATCCCAATTCACCTCCGATGAGAATGTTAACCCTTGGATTGCTACCTTGTGCCAGGTACTATATGTACTCCTTCTACCACAGTATTGGGAGCCTCATTACCAACAGGGAGGTGTATGATCCAGTTCCAAACCCTCATCTTATCACGTATTTTCTCTGACCACTCCTTGCACTATGAACTGTCTCAGATTGGATTACCTCTGCAGAAGAAGTAGGGGATATACAGAGGAAAAGCAAATAGATTTATGGCAATGATAGCCAATGTTCCTGTTCCTGAGTTGGGTGGCAAATTCATTGTTGATTATTATATTATCTGGTAACTTACATATAACCTTTTGATATATCTAACAATATTCTTTAAAGGTAAGAAGGCAAAAAATCATTTATTAATTATTTATATGGCATAACATCTTATGCCACCATAATTAGGAAATTATTTTTAAAAAGTGTTACTGCATTTAAAATTTTTCTTTTAGGCTTCTAAAACCAGTATATGTGTCATTTTGTTGTTGGAAGTATGTAGCATAATCTGTTGGAACTAACTAAGAATAGTGGCAGTTTATTATCTTTGTCATTTTTTATTCTAATCTTGGTAATTGATTTTGAATAGAAAAATGGCTCAATTAACTTTTAATAATATAGTCTGCTTTAGCTTTTAACCAATTAATGTTTTAAGTCTCCATTTTGAGGTACGAATAATATATCTCTATAAGAAATCATGATTTTAACAGGGCTCTGAGATAACACCTTCAATGTAATAAAGAGGTCAAATTCTAATAAATTGTTTGTGCTGATCTTGCTTCATTAAACTTCATCTTTCTGTAAACTTTGTTGCAATATTAATGTGATGATTCACAATTCTTTGGATGATGGAATCTTTAAATACTGATAATATTTTGCATGGACCAGAGTTGTGAGTTATCAGCAAAAATCTTGGATGACTGTTTTTTGTTTTTTTAAGCAAAGGAGTAAATGATCATATCTGTGTTTTATGAAAATGTATTTTGATATTCTTTGGATAACGAATGAGAGAGAAAAGTATAAAAAAGGAAAGAAAGAAGCCACTGAGAACTCTTACCAAAGTCCAGGTGAAAAAGAATGTGTCTGAATCGAACAATGGTAGTGATAATAGAAACAAAAACTGGAAACACAAGAAATCTTTTGGATATATCCTGGGGAAGGACTTGGTGATCAATGTGATATAGAGATAAAAGACAAAGACTAGTCAAATGTGGCTCAAGTTTCTGGTCAGGTAGAAATGGTGCTATCAGCACAGTTTGGTAATCAACAATGAATTGATAGGTTCAGCAAGGAAAGGATTAACTCAAGGCTTAGCCACATTGATTGTGAGAGGTCTATTGAGCTTAGAGGTGGAGCCATCAGATATTAATAAGCAGGGACAACTACTAAAGGAATACCTCATAAGATTTTTAAAAACTTCTTCTCTATCATTACCTCAGTTACACATTTCCTATTTTCCTAGAGGAAAACCAGGCAGATCTCCTGGACCTGTAGAAAAGAAGAAAAGACAGCCATATAGACAGCCTGAGCTAAAGCAGGCCTGTGCTAGTACCATGTGTGGATCCATGGAAGCCTAATATTATTTTAGATTTTATTATTTTTAAAATCACAATACAAAATATTTTTAAAACTGTAAAAAAGTCCAATTCTTAATAAGTTTGTAACATACAGCTCGTGCTAAAAAATGAATGATTATACACTGACAGCCACACAATCCATAATTCTCAGTTGGGCTAACAAAGAAACAATCAACATATAACACCAGGCCTACTAAATATCAATACATAGCAATAAGCCAACCAGTTCTTTTATAAATAGGATGTATGAAGCATTAGCAGCAGGCCCACTTTGGGCTTTTCTTTTTAATTGAGCTTAGCTGACCTTTAAATAGATTTACAGTGGGAGAAATGTAAAACTTTTTCAAATATCATACTATTTAATTCAACATAAGCCATGAAGTGGAGGTGGAGGGTTGTATCTCTGGAGAGACTTTTTATATTCTAGTAAGTATAAAAGAAAGGTTAAATACTAAGCTATTTCTCTGAAATTTTCATATTCTAATGAAGTTCATAAATGTGTCTTTGGGCTTAATGAAAATGCCACTGAATGGTGTGACCCCCTCAACACTATTCTCACCTCTGGGACTAGTTCTTTGGCATCTGCTCTCAGGATGATTGTTGGTTCACTTTGATTGCTATCCCTGCAATTTTGTTCTGTTACCACCAGATGGTGATAAAAAAAATATTATGATCAACTAACTATAGGAGCTGTTCCCCAGGACCACAAGATGGGTGAGCAACTAACTAGCTGACTAATGGACACATTTTTTAGCTTTTGTAGTCAAAACAGCACAAACACATTGTTGTGGGCAAGTCCTCAGTTAATGGATTTTTGTCTTCTGAATCTTCGACTTTCCCATTTGACCACCCTAGGTACTGCTTCCATCTCCTGGCTCCTATTAGTACCTATCTCTGCTCCTTTAATAGCAATCACAGTATCTGTCTATTCGGTGCCAGGTTTCTCAAATATTATTTCAGTTATCCTTTATAACTGTGGGGTAGGTATTATTATTACTCTTTCACTTAGGATAGTAATACCAGGTGAAACCGAGGATCCAAGAGATTAAATAACTTGCCCCAGGTAACCCAACTTATTAGAAATTTTATTAAACATTGGAAATTTTTAAACCAGGCCTAACTCTAAAACCCCAGCTAGTACGCTATGCTGACCTCACGTTATCTGCCTGGGCTCTTCTAAGGTCTTTAGCTAAAGAGACTCCTTTTGGGGAAAAAAAATTGGAATCACTGGTATGGAATTGTTTAAGAGAACTAGAAGATTTCAGGGGATGTAGATTCTTTGGCCATTGACCTAATAAGCCCCCAAAAGACATCTTGGCCTACTTGATTCAATTAAACGAACAATGATTTAAGGCCGCCATATGGTAGCCACAGTGTTCAGTGTTATAGCAGAAAATAAGATAAATAAAACCAAGTGCTACCTCCCAAGAAGCTTATATTTCTCTCCATCTTTGACTACTAAACATTACTGAAAGGCATGCTATCCTCACAGAATAATTTGGCTCAATAAAGCCATCAACCTAAGGGTTAGCTGTAGTTTAGTACATAGTCCAAGACTTATTTAGATCTATCCCAAGTCCATACATTCCACACAGTATCAAGGACCTACCTGAATGACAGAGGAGGAGCATGAATGGAAAGGAGAAGCAGTTGGTAATCTTCTACTTATTTTTAATGCCATCAGAGTTTTGTGGACCATTTACATGCTGTAGTAGGCATTTTTTTTAATTTATTACTATACCTTCCTTAGAGAATTTACCCCTTCCGTACATGGTAAGATCCCTATGGAGCTATTAATCACACAGGCTGTCTAACTTTGGCCATAAGAGTGGGCACATGACTCCTTAGATTATCCAATTATGTCTCTCAAGGCACAGTGATTGGTCCAGAGATATACATGTGCTCTAAGTAGAGCCAATCAAAATCCATTGCAAGGATTGATATATGTACACCAGTAGAAGGAGCCATTTTTTCCACTGTGATTTCTGACCATGGACTATATGAAACTTGGCCACCATGTGGAGTCTACAGCTAGAATAAAGCCAAGCAAAGACAAGCAGTGCCAAGAAATGGATATAGTCACAGGACTCTGATGACTTCATTTGAACTCATGGATATATTTCTTAGACTTTCAGTTATAGAAAACAAACATAAGTGCACATGTACACACACACACAAATATATTTTTTTCTATATCCATTAGGGGTGGGGATGTTTGTTTGCTTGATGTAACTAAAAGTTTAAGAAGCAGTATAAGAAGTTAGGCTGAAAGTATAAGAAGTTAGATTGAGTAACTTTTGCTTGGCACCAAGAGTCCTGACTTTAAAAAGAAAACAAATAACCTACGATAACTTTAAACCATGCAGATAGTGGAGCTGCATCCTTAAATCTCTGAGGGTAATGATTCACAAAGTTGAGGGCCTGGTGCAGACACCTTGCTCTTCATTTGCTGTGCCCATAAGAATGGCTTTCTTGGATTCAATACATTCGCTGTTTCCCCAGGTCTCTTCCAGAGGATTTGGAGCAATCTCTGCCACTCTTAATCAATATCAAAGACGTCGTTTAAAGCGGCATCTTGGAATCCTAAGTATCCAAAGCAGCCTTCACCTCCCTATTAGCAATTTGAGCAGTTTGTCATCAAGTCTCAAGACTTGACCCTTTTTCTTTGCTCTGACTCCACAGATGCTGAGAAATGAATTGAGATCACTAATCTAAGGTTTCTCCCTCCACAAAGAAAAAATATTTTAGCTCATTCATCTCAGTGAGAAACACATAGTTTTCCAACTATGAATAATCTAAAAATAAGAATTTCGTGGGTCTTCACTGACCATTGTTAAATGGATAAGTTGTTAATCAATTTCAATTACCTAGCACGATAGGAAGATGAGGACTGAAAGCCATCAGCATTGCTGAAATGCGGTCTTTGGTGCTCTGGTCTGGAATTCGGCTATTGAAAACATATGCAAAAAGTAACTGAGGTTTCATCCTCACAAGCTCTGATAATTTACCACTAAAAATAAACATGTGTGCAAGCGACAACTACTATGTAAACACTCTCACAAAGATTTTTCAGTATCTGCATACAGAAGCTGCCATCCAATACCCAAGGAAGCTGAGGGCACAGCACACAAAGAATGCTTTATCTCTTGGGGGAGCCAGCATCTGCTGAGCATGAAGGAAAGGCAGGACAAAGAGTCACTTCTCTTGTTCAGGCAGGGAAATGAAACGTGATTCATTGTTCTGTCTTAAGTAGTCTCACGTTTACTGTTCCATAACTGTGCTAAATATTGGAGCTTGCCTTTCGTTAGCCTATCCTTAGCTTTGGTGTTGAGCTGCAAAATACTTATTGGGAAGCAAAGACATCAGTATGCCTTGTCCTCACTGAGTACTCTGTGCCATATGCAGCATACTGGCATTTAGCAGGTGCCCAATAATTTGTATTTCTTGCCCATCTTTCAATTAATACTGTCTACCTTAGACAAATATGATTTATAAAAATCAGAACTATAAGGCAACTACCTTAGGACACAAATATTCTAAAATCAAAAAAATCTTTCCTCTACTTCACTGTGATTGTAAATGGAAAGTTCCCTCACTTTCGGTGAATTTAAAATGCACGATTTACACACAACTTTTCAGTGCTACTTTTAGTATGTGAAAAACAGGGCACACATTTGTGCATGCCGTTTTGCCTCCATCAGGATTTGCAAAAGAAGGGTAGAAGAAGAATTGACCAAAAGAATAGCTGTTTCGTGAAGCAGGAAGTTGAAAATTTAAAAGCTTTTAACTTAAAATTAGGTTTGGGGATTATCTGAGGTCTTCGAATATTTATACAAATTGTATTTTCTATTATCACGGGTCATAGGAGAGACTATGCATGCATGGGAATTTACTGCCAAACATTGTGACAGAAAAACCTCCAGAATCATTAATTCATGGATTTATGAGTTTCGAATATGAATTTTTACCACAGATCACACATTCATTATGGTGAGAAGTTGCTTTGGTCGAGCTGTGCGAGACATAGAAACCCCTGCCATGATAAGGAGGGGAAGGAAACGACACATAGATGGCAAAGAACTACACGCTACTCGATACACTGCTTTCTCAGCTTGTTTGGAAGTCTGATAGCTTAAGCCAGCTCCCCACCCCAATAAGGGTCAGACTTCCCAAAACAAACTAGTATCTCAGCTGAGCCTAGTTTCTTGCCAACCCACCCCTGCCCGTGCCGTGGTTGACCATGTCTGTACTGGACATTCTAGTGAAATCCTCGCTTCTGGTCTAAGCTAGAGGGTTTCTACAGGAGTCTTTCTAAATTTACGCAAATGGTTTAATTTCCTTTCTCCTTTTTTGAGTTTGTTCGTGATTTTATATAGTTACACGTAGCATTACTTAAGGAAGATTGAGGTTTCTCGTGATTCTTAACTGCCTGGGGTCTGATTCTCAGTTTCAGTATTTACTGAATGCTAACTAACATTTCTGACTACCACACAGCTCCTTAGTCCCCACATTAAAATTTATGGAAAACCATCACCTAACTCTAGTGCTTAGTAAGTCTCATGGGGGCTAAATATCAGAAGCCCAAAATTTTAGAAATAATCTTGTAATTAATAGACTCCATAGGCTTGAGCAAGTTCTGGACCCCAGGACCCTTATGATAGTTAATTTTATGTGTCAACTTGGCTGAGCCACAGTGCCCAGATATGTGGTGAAATGTTATTCTAGATGTTTCTGTGAGGGTACTTTTTGGGTCAGTGGACTTTGTATAAAGCAGATTGCCCTTTATAGTGTAGGCAGGCCTCATCTAATCAGTTGAAAGTCTGAGTAGAACAAAAAGACTGACTTCTCTTGAGCAAGAGAGAATTAATTCTAAAGCAGACAGCTGGCCTTTGGATGTGAACTGTTAACACTGACTCATCCCTGGGTCTCCAGTCTCCTGGGACTTGCCAGCTTCTATAACCACATGAGCCAATTTTAAAAATCTCTATCTATCATCTATCTGTCTATTTGTCTGTCTGTCTTAATGATATACATACACATACACATGTACATATAAATGAATATGTATGTATATGTGTATATGTGTGTGTGTGTATATATATACACATATATATATATACACACACACACATATATATACATATATATATATACACACACACATACATTTATTGGTGCTGTTTCTCTGGAGAACACCGATATAACTCTGTTTTTTTCCATTTAAGTTATGGAAGAAAATGAATCCATTCTGCAGACATCGTGGCTGGTATGATGAGCTAAAGAAATAATATGTACAAAAGAGATTTGTAATAAATAAAGCACTGAACAAATATAAGGATTTATTTCAGTAAACGCAGACCTTAAGAATTTATAGCGAAATCAGTAATTTACTTAAACATGAGCACCGGAAATTTCTTCTTCTGAAAATAGTCCTTGCATGAATTTCTCTCCTTGGTCAGATCTCTGCCAGTGGGTTCAGACAAGTTTGACTTAAGTATGACCCCAAGAGCCTCAGAAGAAGTGGTGCCACTTCAAGGTAAATATCAAGGTTGGTTCCCCTGTGTCATTTACCCAGTTCTTGAGGGTGGGGGGGACAAGGGTCCCGACTAATCTCTAACTAGTCCCCACTTTCTTTACCAGGGTACACAGGGGTTTTCCAGGTGACCACTGATGTCCAGGTACACTTTGCTCACCACGACCAGACTGATGACCTTTTGTTCATTTATAATCTTTTTGCCTATTCCTCCAACAAAGTTTTATAGAAAAATCCATCATGTGCCACACACTGAGGGTTCAAAGGTGATAAAGACATCATCCCTATCTAAAAATATACAATACACTGGGGCATAAGATATCCTCTGTCAATTACCTCTGGCCAAGAACATTCTCCTCCATTTGCCCCAGTGTGTCAAATACAATAGACCCTTGAACAACATAGGTTTGAACTACACAGTCCAGATATAGGCAGGGGTTTGTTTGTTTGTTTGTTTGTTTTTCAATAAATAAAATAACTGTAAATAAAAATAAAAATAATAAAAACATACAATACAGACGTAAAATTTCCAAGGAAGATGACCTGAGACATTCTCAAATCTCTACAATCTAGAAAATGGAAATGTTTTATAGTCTCCTGGCTCTTCATCATATCTTTTGCTCAGTCACATATAACCTATGAATATTTCCATACCACAAATTAAACACTTTTCAACTTTACTAAAGCTTAATTTCTTTTCCAAGGCAGTCATGATTTCCTTATGCATAGAAATAATTGCTTTGTTTACTATATGTTTACTTCTTTTACCAGTGATATATTGTAATAAGTGATGAGCAGAGAACCAGGAGAATCAATTGGTCAGTAGGTTTATCCATTTATCTGATAACCACCCTTGGACCTGAAAATCATCTACTTGAACCTGAAATCCAGTCTCATAATTCAAACAATTGAGCTGATGTCTACATATTGACATTTTTCTCTCCTATAGTTGACAGGTGTGTGTTAAATACTTGAGTGGCAACAATAGATCACAAAATACATCTAAGTTTTCCTGTCCAACTTAGATCTCTGGGATCTGATGTTATTCATCCTTTGGAACTGCACACATTGCTTAGTCATGCTTTATGGTAACGTTTGCCCCCACCCACCACCAATGGCTTCCATCCATAGATATCTTTCCCCACCCTACCTGGCCCCCACAACTGAGAAGCTTTATGGATCTGCCAGATTCTACCAGCCTATTCCCTGAGCCTGTCTGACTCCAAGCCTTGCCAAGAAGTTAGGCCAATCATTCTATTTTTATTATATTTAAAGTAATTATTTGATTTTCCAGCAAACTTTTTGATATTTTTATGATATTAAAATGTTAAATATTATTTTTTCTTTTGAGCTAGGTGAGCAATCTTTTTATTTTATTGTTTGATGTTGATATTACATAATACAGAAAAATACACAATCATAAGTGTTCAATTAAACATTAAATTAAAATTAAACATTATCAGCAACTCAGTAGTCTCCTTTATATCCCCTTCCAGTCATCACCTCTCCTGAATGGTAATCATTATTTTGACTTACTCATTTCTTAATTTTATGCAAATAGAATCAACTAGTATTGTAGCAGCCATGGGTATGTTCCATTCAGGTCTCCCTTTAAGAGAAAACCTGCAGTGAGGAATGCAGTGAGCTGACAGCCTCTACCTATTGTACCATCAGGATCCATTGCAGAATTTACACCAAGACCATGCTCTCTTAGGAGGCAACCATCAAATGACTGAGCATGGATATGAGAGTCAAGCTACTTCTGATCAACACACGATCCTCTAATAGGTAGTCTGGGCTCGGGGAAACCCCATCAGCCTGGTCGCCCTATGATATGAGAGTCTTCTTACCAATTCTCTTTCCTTCCCCTTCTCCATCCACAGGCGTTAGACCTGCATTGTAGTATGACAGCTCTCCCTGCCTACTTCCACTCACCTCCCCCCCTTTATTTTACATGTTACATCTTTTGGACTTCAATTCCATTTGGTATCTGCTTCCTAGAGGACCTAAACACAGATTTTTGTGTATGACTTATTTCACTTAACATTATATATGCAAGATTCATCCATGAGCAATCTCTTTATTAAAAAGTCTACTTATATATCAATAAGGCTATTAAAATTCTATTGACATATATATTAAAATTCTATTACTCACCATAGTAGTAGAATTAGTCTCTTTCTCATCTTTGTGATTGAATCTATTCTCCCAACTGCCAGCCTACTGGAATCTCAGTCAGTTTCTCCATGAAGGTCTAACACAGCCTGAAGTGCAGCTCTGATAAGAACACATCCGAGGACTGGCTCACAAACTATCAACAACTCACTCATGTATATAACAAATATACATTAATACCAGATACCATGAGGGGCACCCCTTGGCAGGTCACATAAATTCCAAATTCGGTACTGACAGTTGAGGGCCCCACAATGTGGTTCCAGTCTGCCTTTTCAGGTGCATCTTCACATACCCAATACTCACCCTTGAAGATGTATGTTCCACCATTCCAAGGATTCTTTAGTACTTCCCACTTGTACTAGTCTGATCCTCAAGGCAGATCTGGGCAGGACTGTAATCCTTCCCTGTTTATACACCCAAAGGTAGAGAGCCAACCTTTAACTTCAGCCCTTAGGCAGCATTTGTGTTGCTGATAATGTCAGAGAAAGGCCTTAGGAAAAAATGGAGAAAGCACTGAGAACAGAGAAGGCAGAGTTCAAGACCCTGTTCTTCCATTTTTTGCCTTTGTGATTTGAACTACTCAGTCTTCTGAGCCTCACTTATACAATAAAAAGATTAAACCAGATTTATCTAAGGTTCCCTATGGCCTTATAGAAGACTCCAATCTAAATGATTAAACAGAGTAGTCAGGATAGCACTGGTGCATTTGGTTACATAATAAGCTATAGCATATACCTAGAGGTTAGTTTACTTTTGTCATTTAGTTGGATATAAGCTCTGCACTGTCTTGACCCAAATACTGGGTAACTCTGATCACCATCTGGTACCTATGCTGTGGGCATTTTGGGGATTTCCTGATTTCGAGCCTGGAAACTTTGAGAGCCCTAATTTCAATTTGGAAGGAAATAAAATCGGCCGTGCATTTCCAAACTTAGAAAAATTGAACGTTCTATGATCTATTTGTGTCATAAACATGATCACATGTAAAAAAGCAAAAAATCTAAATGATGTCATTAATATATAACAGCTGTTGTGCATTTTAATAACTTCAATTTTAAGTTGTAGATTTATAAGATCGAAACTTTATGCCATTTTGTATGGGTCTAAAATTTTTAATTGGAAGAAACAAAATATTCATAAATCTAGGACTGTTGTATTAGTCATTTCAATAATATTCTTTTGGTTTAGAATTTCTGCCAGTGATCTAAAAATAGTTGAAGAAGTTCCTTTGCTTTTATTTTAAATATGAATTCCTTTTGGCTTGGTCATCTGTCATCTGAGGCTCCTAGCTTTCCTCTGAATTGAATTCTATGTGTGAATTTGTAATGCCTGAAAATAGTAATTAAAAATGTAAGCTTCAGCAACAGACACAGAACTATGTTCAAGTTAAAATGTTTACTATTAATGCATGTGGTTATGTAATATTTTAAGCACTTAATAACACTTAAAAAGATTTTGTCTTCATGTAGCTCTAATTTTCCCTGGAGTTTTAATTCCGTTTTCTAAGCACATTTACACACTGTTTTAAAAATGGCTAAAGAAAACCTAGATAAGTATGTGATTGGAAATTTAATGTTTAAATTTTAAGTTTAATATACAACAGGGAAAGAAAGAAAACTAACATTATTTATACATGTGTTAATTCGTACATGAGGTTCTTTCATATATATTCTCTTATTTAATAATAGACAAAAAGTTTATAGTAAAATAAAGGAAAAGTATAAATAAATTTTGAGAGTTTAGCAGAAATCTGATGATTTTACTGAACTGATGAAGATTTTTTTTCTATGTCTATGTTAAGTTCAAGTTGAATAATGACTATTTAAACTCCCTGAAAACACTATCTCTAGTGTATAATTAAAATGAAACCTCCTGGTCTCTACTTGATAACTAAAAATATGTTCAGCATTTTTGCCCTTCTATTTCTCCTATTCTGTCACGTTAACGTAATATTAAAATTACATTTTACTTAGTCCCCTTTGTTCAGCTTATTTTCTAAGAAATCTGAGAACAGATTTGCATTAGGTGTGATATGTTCTTCATTGAGTGTTGAAAAAATGGATTTTATTTGTACCTAACAGACTTCATTGACATAAATTAAAGTAAGACATTTTTAGGTTACTTCTAATTCAAGTTTTGAATTGTTAATGAGTCCTTAGCAAAAATAGCAATTAAAAAAATAACACTTAAATAGACTCATTTGTACTTCTAAAGTATACTAAGCATGCTATCATAAAATAGAAATTGTTCGTGAGGCAAAAGTTCTTTTATCCTGATTAGCAATGAATAGTCACCAAGATAAAAGATTTTAAAATTTCATCCTTGTAAGGAAGAAAATTTCAAAACCCTGCCAGGAGCAATTTGTAGAAAATATAGTATAAGAAGGCATTCTTTAATTATGTGTAAATAGAAAAAAAAAAAAAACACAGATAAAAGATGACTAAATATTTTCAAATATTACATCTAAAAGCAATGTTAGTGGCTTTTCTACCAACTGACTGAAAGTGAGCATTTTGGGGAACTGACATATATTATTGTACTTCACTAAAGTGGAAATTCAATACATATAACTCAAGTGACTTAAAAGAATCATGTTATTAATAACAGTTTTTGACATTGGAAGCAAAGAACCAGAATATTAGTTTCTCATTTGAGTTGCACAAAAACCTAATAAGTTCTCTAGCATTATCACCATTCCCTTTTTTTGGTGACTCAGGTCAAGACAAAAATGACCAGTAACTGATTTTGAACTCCTAGTTGGCCCCATTTTCCAAGAATTTTAATTGGTGGCATTAGATGGTCATGATTATTTACCTTTGTTATTTTTCACCTACAAACAACTGTTAACTTAGCTAAACCCAGGGATTGTGTACATTATAAGCCAGTGCTTACCAAACTTTCACTGCATACGAATCTCCTAAGGAGCTTGTTGAAACACAGACTTTCAGGGGTTCCCCATCAAGATGGCAAAGTAGGTAAATGCTGTGCTCACCTTCTCTCACAACCACATCAAAATTACAACTAAACTACAGAGCAATTGTCATTGCGAATCATCTGAAACAGAAGTCCTACAACTGGGGACACACAGAGAAGCCACCTCCAGACTGGTAGGAGGGGCAAAGATGCAAAACGGGCTGGTCCCACACCCATGTGTGTCAGTTAAAAATGAAGAGTGTTATCTCAGCTATGGAGATTACCCTGGTGGAGCAAGTAGTCCTGGCCCCACACCAGGTTTCTAGAGATAGGATTCTAGTGATAGGAGAAGAAATCTCCGCAACGTCCGCTGTGAAAACCAGCAGAGATTGTGGCAGACATAGAGGGTGGCTGAAATTTCTCTTAAAGGGCCCGCACATGGTCTTACCATTGGCAGACTCGCTTGCTCTGAACTCCAGCACTGGAGCAGCTGCTCAAAAAGTGCCAGAGACACACAGGGAGGAACTGAGTTGTCTGGTTTCTGAGCAAGGGCTGGAGGGGCAGCTTTCTCTCAGACAAAAGTACTGGCAGAATTCATTGTTCTTTTCTTGAGCCCTCCCTGCTCCCTGTGTGTAGACACAGGCAGCCACCATATCTGTATCTCCATCAACCTGGCTAACATCGATCACACTGTCAAGGTGATTCCCTGAGACCCTGCCCCTCCCAATATGCGGGCCCACCCAAGCTGCCTCCAGTGGCTTTTCCGTAAAAACGACCCATCTTGGCTCATACTGCAGACTTTCCTAAAATCTCTCAGAGGTTCACAAAACCTAAACAAGCAGTATCTGGCCTTGGTGCACTGTACGTCTTGCTAAGCAGCTCCAAATCCAGCCTCAGTTTGCAACTTGGCCTCTCAAGGCGCATCCAAACCCAGCATGAATGATGGGCACCTGCAAATTGCTTGGTGGCTCATGCCAGGTGGCCCCAAGTAGGGCACAGTTTGCGGCTTATTTTGGCTTGTGGTGGGGCCCCTCCTAAGAGACCCTGCCTGCACACTCAGTGGCCAGCTTTGCTCTCAGCCAGACTACCTTCCAGGGCCACGTCAAGGACGACATACCCAAAGGGCGGACAGGGCAGGCACCAGAGCCCTGCTAAAGCAAATACTGCTCCATAAGGTCAGCCCTTGTGCAACCACTTCTCCACTGCAGCCATGGCCAGTCCTCACAACCAATCACCCTGAGGGTCAATCATTGACATGCAAATAACAACCAAGGCTCAAATACACAGGAGGGCACAAACAACCCATATGAGGGACACATCTGGAGCATCCAGCTCAGGTGACCAAGGAGACTGTGCCATTGGACCCCAAAGTACACCTTCCACATAAGGCCACTCTACTAAAACCAGGAGGCTTAAGAGCCCTACCTAATACATAGAAACAAATATAGGGAGGCAGCCAAAATGAGGAGACAAACAAACATCTCCCAAATGAAAGAACAGAACAAAGCTCGAAAAAAAGAACTAAACAAAATAGAAACGAGCAATCTACCAGATGCAGAGTTCAAAACACTGGTTATAGGATACTCAATGAACTCAACAGAAACTTTGAAGCCAGAAGGGATTGGCAGAAAATATGTAAAATGATGAAAAACAAGGAACTACAATCGAGATTACTCTACCTAACAAAGCTAACATTTAGAATCGAAGGACAGATAAAGAGCTTCCCAGGCAAGAAAAAGCTAAAAAAGTTCATCACCACCAAGACAGTATTACTGGATATGTTGGAGGGATTTCTTTAAGAAGAAAACATTTTTTAAAAGATGAAACAATGAATAATAAAATGACAATAGTTACATATCTACGAACAATTACTTCAAATGTAAATGGATTAGATGCTCCAGTCAAAAGAAAGTGTGGCTGAATGCATAAGAAAACAAGACCTTTACATAGTTTCCTACAAAAGACTTTAGATTGAAAGATACACATAAACTGAAAGTAAAGGAATGGAAAAGCTGTTTCATGAAATGGAAACAAACAAAAAAGTTGGGGTAGCAATACTTATACCAGACAAAATAGACTTTAAAACAAAAGCTATAACAAGAGACAAAGAAAGATCCAGTAATTTCACTTCTGGGTATTTTTCCTAAGAAATCCAAAACATTACTTTGAAGGAACATGTGAATCCATATGTTCATTGCAGCATTATTTACAATAGTTAAGATATGGATGCAACCTGGGTGTCCATCAATAGATGAATGTATGGAGAAGAGGTAGTACATATATATAATGGAGTATTTCTCAACCATAAAAAAAAATGAAATTTTGCTATCTGTAACAATGTGGATAGACTTAGAGAGTATTGTGCTGAATGGAGTAAGTCAGACAGAGAAAGACAAATGGCATATGATTTCACTTACATGTGAAATCTAAAAAACAAAATAAACAAATAAAACAGAAACAAACTCTATAGAGAACATTTTGATGGTTGCCAGATGGGAAGGTTTTAGGAGGGTGGATGAAAAGGGGGAAGTACAAACTGGTAGTTACAATATAGTTATGAGGTTGTAAAGTGTAGCATAAGGAATATAATCAATAACATTATAATATGGTGTCAGCTGGGTACTAGCTTTATCAAGGTGATCACTTTATAAGATAAATGTCTAATCACTATGTTGTGTACCTGAAACTAATATAATATTGTATGCCAACTGTAATTTAAAAAATAAATTATTTAAAGAAATACAGACTTTCCGGTCCAAACCCCAAAGATTCTGATTCAGTAGGTATGAGTGGGACCTAAGAATTTGCATTTTAATAAGTTTGCAGATGATGATTTTGCTGCTATTCCATGGTCCACTCTTTGAGTAATACTGTTGTTGGCTATTAGTTTTATTTAATGTGGTGCCAAATAATGAAATAGATTGCTAGAGTCACAAAGAGATAGCCAACAATGACTTTAATGCTAACAGAGCTACTTGGCATTAGCACGTGCTACACAACTCCAGAGGGCACTGATTACATAGTCTACAACCTGAACATCTGTCCACCACATCCTTGAGTACTAAATACATGTGTTCCATGAGTAGGAATGGGAAAAGAGGCTAAAAGGGCAAAGAGATAGTATTGTGTCAACCACTGGGTTTTGGAATTTCACAGATCCAGGAATATTATCATAGCCTGTCTAGTCAAGCTGATTTAGGATCAGAAAGTTTATCTAAGGAGAAAATCTGAGATCAGCTTTGGGTGCCAGGTGCTATAGACTGATTGCGTCCCCCGGTTTCAACATATTTATATGTTGAAACCAAACTTCCAATATGGTGGTATTTGGGGGTGGGGACCTTGGTAGTTGCTTAAAACATGAGAGTGGAGCTCAGTTCATGAAATTAGTGCTTTTGTAAGATGAAAAGAGAGAGCTCCTCAACGCATTTGGCCTGTGAGAACACAGCAAAAAGATGGCCATCTTTAAACCAGAAAGCAGGCTCTCACCAGACACCAAGTCTGCTGGCACTTTGATCTTGGACTTCCAGCCTCCATAACTGTGAGAAATAAATTTTTGTTGTTTATAAGTCACCCAGTCTATGGTGTTCTATTATAGCAGCCTGAACAGACTAAGACACCAGAGATATGTGGAGACTTGTCATTCACGTAGACTATTTGGAATCCAGAGGACAAGGACATTACAAAGTTAGGAAGATCATTCAACTCATTTCTGCCCAGGACACTTGGTGACACTATTGGCACAGGCCTCTGGAAGCATGAAGGTGTCATCACCAATGACACCAGCAGCAGAGGCAGCGAAAATCTGCCTTACCAAGTGACTGACAAATAACTGTCTACCTCACAAACCTCAGAAAAGCAAGGTCAGAAGAACTGAGCAACCATGAGATACCACCTGGGGACTTCCAAGGAGGGGGAAAAAAGGAAGACTCAGGGAGATTTCAGTTGGGGATGGGCCGAGATCTGGGAGCAGTACAGATGGGAAAATAAATCTTGCCGAATATTATTGATAAACTTAAACACTTTCATGCTCACAGGCTAGGGAGTTCTGAGGGCATTGAAAGGAAAGAAATAAAAAATGACAGCAATCATAAGGATACAGACTGCAAGCATTTCCTATTGTGGTGGGAATAACTTTTATTATTTTACTATTAGTCACACACTATGAGTAAGTCTCTTTTCTAATTGATCACTACGACTTGTAAACTGCAACTTCGACTATCCCTTCAGTTTGTTACAGGTTTTGACATTGACATAAACCCATTACTGTGTGAATGCAAAACCATCAGACGAGCAGGTTTTGCTGAGCTCAACCTGAGTTGTAGAGACCATCCTCTGCTCCTCCCAGAACTTCCTCCTCTGCCCTTTAAAGTCCACCTCTTTGAAAGGAATAAGAAGAGAGTGTCTGTACCCATCCTACTTCATTCCTTCTCCTCAAGGAAGGAGGAGTGATAAAATTAACTGATAATTTCGAGGAAATGAATTGAATATTTCCTAGCTTAGTTCTTTCTGCTTTTGAGATGGCAAGTCCTCGGGAAGAAAAAATTTCTCCTTTTCTGTTAAGAAGGTGCTTGCCCTCCATGGGGAAAAATCCTACAGTTGTGTGGTGGTAGCTGGGTGGGTAATCCAGTTCAAAAATTTTTGACTGTGGTTTAGAACCACTTTTTCTCATCAGAGTCCTAACAAGAAATGGACAGCAAACTCAAATTTGGATCCTCTAAGGAGCATATATTTACAAAGGAACAATTTACAAAGATGGAAGCATATTATAGGAAAAGCACAAGAAACTGTTTCAGAACAGAGCTCTCAATGTGGATGGCCATCATCCAATCCATTGAGGTCCTCAATGGAACCAAAAGGCAATGGAAGGCTGAATTTGCCCTTTGCCTGGCTGCATGAGCTGAACATTCTCTTGCTTTCAGTGTTCCTGGTTCTCAGGCCTTCAGACCCAAACTAGAATTTATGGCATTGGTTCTCCAGTTCTTAGGCCTTTGAACTGCACTATTGGCTTTCCTGGTTCTTCAGCTTGCAGACAGCAGATCATGGGACTTCTTGGCCTCCACAATCATGGGAGCCAAATACCTGTTGGTTATGTTTCTCTGGAGAATCTTGACCAATTCAAATACACTATGCAGGACTCACTCACATTATCTTGTCATCCTGACACTGTCCAATGCCATGCATACTATGGTGGCTTCTAACTGAAAGCACTTGTAGCTCTTTGCCTTATGGATTTCTCAGGCCAGTAGCATCTACTTGACCTGCACACAGAGCAGCTGAAAATGCCAGACAGTGGGTTCTGAAAGCACCCTGTAACCAATAACTGATAGGAGTTGAAGCATAACTACCTCAGCCTCTTGCTCCTGAGGGAAATAATTTCAAGGCATGTTCTACCAAGTGGTCCCAACCATTATGGCACCAGGGACTGGTGCTCCTATGAGAATCTAATGCCTGATGATCTGAGGTGGAGCTGAGGTGGTGATGCTGGCTCTGGGAAGTGGCTGCAAATACAGATAAAGCTTTGCTAGCTGGCCCGCCGCTCACCTCCTGCTGTGTCACCCAGTTCCTAACAGGCCATAGACCAGTACTGGTCCATGACCCGGAGTTCACAAGTAAGACCAAGCCTCAGCATCCAGTGGCAATATGCTGGATGCCACACCCTCTGTTAGGCCTCTTACTCTTTCCTGTCTCATTGCCCCTTTGTTCTACCTGTGCTTCTAAAGGTTATCTCTCAAATAAACTAATTTACTCAGGTCCTTGTTTCAGGGTCTGCTTTGGGCGCACCACAACTACAACAGTAGTACATGCAGGGTGAAAGAATTAACAAATAACAGTCTATAACAGTTTAAGCATACTATTTAGAAACATAGGACAGTGCCAGAGGATAAAGATAAAACAATGGAAAGTAATTGCCTCTGGGGAGGGGATATGGGATAGAACAAGGGGAAAAATGTGGTAAAGAAATAGCTGGTATTTGTTAAAACATTGTAATGTTATTTGATTATTTGAGATATGCACATGTATTTCTTTTATGAAAATAAAAGATAATCTAAAATAGGATTTTGATTTATTTGAAAAATAGGAGCAGTAGAGGAGTAAAAGAAAAATAAAGAAATACAGAATTATTAACCTGAAGAAAGAAAGAAATTTCCTTGGGAGAAATGTAATCTTAATAGTCAAGCTAGAAAGATGTGAAGAGAAAGATGAGATACTAGAGGCCAGACTTAATTTACACAGTATGGAAAGGAAGATGTACTGGAGTCTAACTGCTTACAAATATGGGGATATAAACCAGAGCGATGTTTTAGTCATTGCTAGCCTTTGAAAAGTGAATGAAGCTCAAAAGAAAGGAAAAAGAGAGACTTCAGCCAACTGGAATGGCATCCCTTGAGAGAATTCAGATGCAAGGAGTACCGAATGGCATTCTCTTAAAGCTATAAATAAAACGCCCATAAAAATACAAGCTGGAAAGCACCCCTTGGAGAATAAAATGGCTCTACTAAGTGGTAACAAAAACTTGGACAGCTTTGAGAGAAAATAACTGAGAAGATCAACATAGAATATGCAAAACGTTATTAGGTAAGTGAATTTCATGGTGAACCAATTATTGTAACATTAATCCAGAAACTGCCTGTGTCCTGTGAAAGAACACACTCTAAAAATGCAGAGGTTCTACTTATGGAAATAGCTGAATAAACTCTTATATGGCCTGTAAACTTCAGGAAAAACAATGACACAAATGTCTGAAGGCTTAGAAAGTAAATTTAAAAAGGCAGATTTTGGAAGGATATAGATACTTGGAAGAAGAGGATGACTTAAGGTGAATCTCCATTTTTATGGCTTTCAGCCCAGGGATTGGCTGCAGTTGGCACCAGGCAGCACAGCTAGAACTCTGGTAGAAAACCCAGAGTTATTCTGCCCTGAAGAACCAGTAGACAGTGTGGAGAAATACGGCTGCAAGAAAATGAGAGAATAATCCCAGAAAGTATTTAAACAGATGGAGTTCTAAATAACTCCACACAAATCTCTGCTGTACCCCCTCAAGTCTAGATAAATATAAAAGAACTAAACTAAGATTTAAACTGTCACTTAAGAAACAGAGTTTGAAATTTGAATGTAACCAGGTCAATGTCTAATTAAAAAACAACAACAACAAAAAACCCAGATGAGGAGAAAAAAAAGTCAACACTCTTCAGAGTAATTTCATACAATCCAGTTTCCACAACATAGTAATCACAATGCCCAGGATGCAGACCAAACTACTCACATATAAAAACTAGAAAATTATGACCCAGTCTCTAAAGAAACCATAATCAACATAGACCAAACCCCAAATGATTCAAATATCAGTTAGGAGACAAGAGTTTTAAAGTAGTTATTAAACTATGAATAATGAGGTAGAAAAAAATATGCTTAATAAAAAGATAGAGAATCTCAATTTTGAAAAAAAAACAGAAACTATAAAAGAATCACATGTAAATTCTAGAACTGAAAAGTAAAATGCCTATAATAAAAAATTTATTGGATGGAACAGAAAGAAGATGACAAAGGAAATCATTGAACTTAAAAAAACATCAGTTGAATTATCCAGTCTAAAGAACAGACTGCAAGAAAGAAGAAAAGAAAGAGAGAGAGAATAAATGAAGCGAAGGGAAGGGAAGGGAAGGGAAGGGAAGGGAAGGGAAGGGAAGGGAAGGGAAGGGAAGGGAAGGGAAGGAAACTCAGGGACCTGAAAGACAATATCAAAACATCTAACAAATTTATAATTGGAGTCCAGGAGAATAATAAAGAGAAAGAATAAAACAGAACAGAACATTTAAAGAAATTACAGTCAAAATTTTACCAAATTTGATAAAAGTCAAATGCACAGACTGAAGATGCTCAACCAAACCAAGTGGGACAAATATGAAGAAAACCATACCTAGTATATTTCTTCTAAGTTACTGTTAACAATATAGCTGAATCAATGGAGGCCAGAATACAGTGGTGCAACATGGTTAAGGTGCTAAAAGAAAAGAAAATTATATCCCGTGAAAATATTCTTCAAGAATAAAAATTAAATAAAGACATTTTTAGATTAAAAAAAGAAACCAATCGGATTCATCGTCAGAATTCCTGTACTACGAGATATACAAAGAACACAATTTAGGCTGGAGGAAATAATACTATGTAGAAACTTGAATCTTAAGGAAGAAATAAAGAACATTGGAAGTAGTAAAGAGCTGGGTAATTATAAAAACCTCTTTTTTTCCAACTTTTAAGCAAGCATATAATTTAGAGCAAAAAATACAACATTGCTTTGGGGATTTATTTATTGGAGATGCAATAAATATGGCAACTATAATATAAAGGCCAAAGGGAGTAAATAAACCTCTATGGTTACAAAGTTTCTACATTTAACATAAAATGGTAAAGAAGAACTTAAAGAAAACCATAAAAAAGTTAAAGATAGACATTATAATTTCTAGAGCAATTAGTTAAAACAGATAACACAAAGAGATATAGCTGAACAGCCAATAAATAGATTAAATGGAATTCTAAAATATATTCAGTTGATCCAAAAGAAAGCATAAAAGAAGAACTAGAAAAACAAATCAATAAAAAGGACAAACAAAAAATTAATAACAAACGGTAAACATAAATCCAACCATATCAATAAAAGCAATTCAGGAATGAAAGGAATCTTTTCAACAAATTGTATTGGAATAACTGGGTTATCCATAAGGGAAAAAGAAGAAAAAAAAACATTAACTCCTAGCTCATACTGTAGCAACTATTAATTTTCAATGGATCAGAGATTTAAATATAAAAGCTAAAATCATAATGCTTTTCAAAGAAAACCTAGGAAAATAATTTCATTACTTTGGAGATAGTCAACATTTTCTTAGGATACGAAAGCAATAACTGATTTGGAAAAATGATAAATTAGACTTCACCAAAAACAAAAACAAAAACTTCTGCTCATCAAAAGTCCTTGTTAAGAAAAAAAAAAATAGATAAGACACAAATTAGGAGAAAACTAAGATTTACTTGAAAGGGGACTATTATAAGGGTATAATTAGGATATAGGGATATGGTATTAGGAAAAGGTTACTCTAACCCAGCAGGAGAGAATCATGTAGAAATGGTCACCTTGTGAGAAGCTGCGATCTTCAGAATGCAGAGCAGTGACTTTTGGTCAAGAGACACAGTCAGCCTGAGGCAATTCCATAGGACAGGAGCCAGGAGAATAAATAGCCGAACATTATTCTCCTTTCCTCCTATCTCTCACTAGGGCTCCCTCTGGACTGAATCCAACCAGAACTCCAGGGCAAGGAAGCTGGTTGATATAATCGCACGAAACACTGTAGGGGCCCCACCCACATCTTCTTGGCACTTAACATTCCCATGTGATTTTTGTGATTGCACAGAAATTGCCAACAGAGCCATTCCAGAAGTTTCTATAGACACAGTTAACAGAAGTTTCTGTTAACTCTTAGCTTCTCAGCTCCCTCAGATTTCTCACACTACCCATCGTACATTTCGAGATTTCAGAAAGCATGGTGTCTTGGACAGCCTGTCTGTGGTGCCTAACGGATCCCCCTTAAAGAAAGCTCGAAGTGAAATCTACACCCACAGTCTACTCTTGAATGTCTCCTTACCTCTTGTCACCTTTTTTTTTATCACTGCATCTTAAGTATTCACCAGGGTGCAGCGAACCACACACAGGTCTATATTTGCCAGTGATGTTTGAGGGAGACTTTGGGGTTGTAACTGACTGAGCCAAAATTTGAATGTGAGATAGAGTAGAAGAGAGTCAGGTAACCAGCAACATTTGGAGCAGCTAAACCATCGATATAGTAGAGCACTGGAATAGGGTTAGATACTAATTTTTGAAGCAATTTAAGAAAAATAGATTTGCTAAAGCTCAATTTGAACCAATTTTCCATTTTTCAGGAGACCTGCTGAGGCTTTTTGCTATATCCCAATAAACCCGAGGAAACCTGAACAGATCTCAGTTCCTTCCAACCTTAAAATACCCAATTGTACCTTTCTTTCAGTTAAGTGACAGGCATAAAGAAAAGAGAAACTTATTGCCTCACACAATTGAATAGTCCTGAAGCAGTCAAGTGAAGTTTGATCTAGCAGCTAAATTATATTGCTGAGGACTTTTCTCATTGTCTATCTCGTTTGCCATCTACAGCGTTGGCTTCATTTCCAGGTTTCAAAGAGACATTTTCTTCTCATGGTGGCAGCAATTTCAGCCTTTACAATTTTTAATCCAGTACTCAGAGGAATAGAGAAGAAACTTCTGATAGTTTCTGCATAAGTCTTGAGATTCACTCTCATTGAATCAACTCATGTCATCTTCTCATCCATGAATCAATCTCTAGCACCAGGGGCATTGAAAGAACTGAATTGTCAATGTTCCATACCTGAAGTTAGAGGTGGGCTCAGCTTTAATGGGACTGTGTGACTTCCCAAAGATACTGGGGGCTATGGAGAATGGGGCAGTAGAAAATGGGTGCTTGGAAGAAACAAATATATCTACATATGTCCACTACCTAGCCTAAATGGCTACCCCAAGATATACCTCTTCCGTAGACTTAGTGAGTCCTTGCATTTCACTCATAGAAAGTCCTTTGGTTAAGCCTTGGTCCTCCACTAACATGCAAATGTCCTTGTTAGATAATACATTCAAACATAATCATCAATCCTGGGCAGATTTAGATCTGAGGAAAAGAGAAAGCAATTGAAAGCATAAGAGCCATGGAAAATAAACTACCAGAAGGAGAAGTGAAAAAGAAACTTAGGGTGCTAATACAAATGGCGTCTCATTAAAAAAAAAAAAAAAAAAAAAAAAAACATACACTTTTTTAATTGTTAAAAAAGAGAGGATACTTCCTAATACAAGAAGATGCCTCTCAACTACACTGAACGGGCTGAGGATGTCCATTTGTCATCTACGGCCCAAGAATGGCTTTAGGACTTCACAGACCTCTCAGATATTTGAGACATTTTGCAGTAAACTCTGGTGGGCCACTCTAAAAGAGGAAGATGGGTTTATCCCAGGACTTCTCGCTCTGCTAAATGCAAATAAGCAAGATCTATAACCAACCATCCCCTTCCTGCCTCCTAATGAAACACATGGACATATACATACTGTTAAATGTATTCCATTCTTTTAAAGGTCAAAATCCACACAGAAAGAAGCTTCATGCAATAATACTGGAAGTTCCCTAATGTGTCAGTTCAGAGTTATGAGCACTTTAATGAGGTTTCAATTAAACATATTTATCTCTAGTTAGTACATACTCTGCTTCCCATTATTCCTCTCTTACCCAGTAAGGCCCAGGAGCTCTCTGGATTAAAGCAAGCTTATAAAACTCAAACTTGCTAAGCTGATAAACCAATGGCACATGAGACATGAATAATGTTGATTGATTCCTTTACTAGAAAAATAAAAAAGTTAATGAAATACCCTGAAAATAGATTAGTAAAGAATACACTGTTTTTTAATTAGGCAAGCAGTTATTTGGTCTATTGACATATTATTCTTGATTACAATAATTTTAAGTAAAGGCTTTTACTGATTCACAGCAAGCACAGGCTCTTATAATTTGTTTAAATTTATATGTTTCAACAGATAAAATATCCACATGCAAAACAATGAATTTTAATCCATACCTCCCACCATATACAAAAATAAACCCAACGTGGATCCTACACCTAAATGTAATATCTAAAATTATAAAATTTCTGGAGGAAAACATAGGGAAAAATATTTGTGGCCTTTGGCTAGGCAAAGCTTTCTTGGATATGAAATCAAAAGCATAATCCATAAAAGAACAAATTCAACTTCACCAAAATTAAAAACGTCTGCTCTTCAAAAGACACAGTTAAAAGCCGCAGGCTGAGAGAAATATTTGCAAATCATATATATCTGATGAAGAACTTGCATTAAGAGTCTATAAAGAACTCTCAAAATAACATATTTCAAAAATAAACAAAAGAAATGAACACTTTACCAAAGAAGATATATGGATGATAGATAAGCCCATGAAAATATGTGCCAATCATTAGTCAGTAGTGCAAATTAAAACCACAAGAATCCACTTCAATTCTATTAGAATGGCTAACATTAAAACTACTGACCATACTAAATATTGTTGAGGATGTGGGAGAAGTAGACTGCTAGAGGTAATGAAAAATAGTACAAAATGTTGGGAAAGGGTTTGGCAGTTTCTTATGAGGTTAAACGTATACCTATGACTATACCATATAATCTAGTCATTTTATTCTTATTTATTTAACCCAAGAGAAATGAAAGTGTATGTCCACACAAAGACTTTTACATGCATATTCATAGCAGCTTTATTTGTAATAGCTAAAAAGTGAAAACAACACAAAGGTCAATCAACAGGTAAATAAATAAGCAAATTGTGGTATACCGATATAATAAGATACTATTCAGCAACAAAAATGAATGAACTATTATTAATAGATAGCCATCTATCAGTATCACAGTATCACAGTGCTTATGTTCAAGTAATCTTGTTTTACTTAATAATGCCACATTCACATAACTTAATCTTGTTGCTTAGGCGTTTTATTATCTGACATTATCGTAGGAAGAAGGGTGAGTACAGTACAAAAAGATATTTTGAGGGAGGAACCACATTCACATAACTTTTGTTACAGTATATTACTATAATTATTCTATTTTATTATTCATTATTGTTGTTAATTTCTTACTGCACCTAATTTATAAATTAACTTTATCATAGGTATGTAATATGTATGTATGTAATATGTATGTATGTATGTATGTATGTATGTATGTATATATGTGTGTATAGGAAAAAACATAATACATATAAGGTTCAGTATTATCTGAGATTTTAGAGATCTACTAGGGGTCTTGTAACATATCTTCTGTGGATAAGTGAGGACTACTGTATAGACTGATAGGTGAAAAGACTGAGGAAAGAATACTGGAAGCACAAAATTAAGAGGAAGGGAAGGAAGATGTGCCAATGGGAGACTGAAAAGAGGCAATCTGAGAGCTTGGATGAGAACTCAAGAGTGTAGCGCAGAAGAACAGAGTGTTCTCAAAAAGAGGACAGTGTCAGATGATTCAAGGAGGCCACGAAAGATAAGGAGTGAACAATGTCAACTGAATTTGGCAAATAAGAGGTCTCCAGTGGCTTTGGTGAGAGTGCTTTGCATGCCACTGTAGAGAGGAAGCCAGACACCAATGTGTTAATATCCTTGCCTTGCACTTGGCTGTTATGGAGGCAGAAAAGAAGCAGTTGGACATTTGAATCATTCCTTCTCAGACAGGATGTTACAGCACACTGGAGCAATCAAATGATGACGTTTGTGTGTCTAGACTTCTAGCTTTCATGTCTCTGCTCTTTCTTTTCCCCAGATAAACATAATCATACTCTCCTAATTTTGATCAGAATTCATGGCAGTCATCACTTTGTCATTCTTTTTCTCCTTCACTCAAACTCCTAGGTCCTTTATTTCTTCCTAGTTCCCTCTCTCTCCTTCAAGTCACTGGAAAGAGTGGTCCATGTCCACCATCTCCACTTCCTCACACTCCCTTCTCTTCTCATCACTTTCAGGCATACAGAAATCCAGTCTTGATATGATGAGAGAGAGGTATGTAGATATGTAATGATAGATAAAGGGTAGCTTAGAGAGTTTGATCACCAGACTGTGTGGATTGGTTTTCCAGATGAGAACTATACTGAAATGTCTGAAATCTTCACTACTAATGCAGTTCACTCTTTAGTATCTGGTCCCCTACCCTGAGATGGCCCTTACCTGCTCACAGCTGCAGGCTCTTGACTGCTATCTGTAGACCATCTGCTATCTTGCCTGTGGCTTAGTGATGAAAGGAAATGCTTGGTGGGAGACTTTAGGATTTGGATTTAAGTAACTCTCTCTTTCAGAGAAGTAGACTTTGAGTAGTGTTGCTTGTTTGGCTTTTATTTTATGTCCTAGTCTTAGTAGCTATGCTTCTTCCTTCTTCCCCACCTCATACTATAATTCTTGAAACAAATTCCCCACCTCTGCTTCTTATTCCTTAGTACCTGGCTTGTTAGCTGGATAGATCAAACAAGAATTTCAATTGGTACCAAAGTAGGAAATAACAGTGACTTTAACAAGATAAAAATTTATTTTTCTCTCATGTAAAAAACACCCAGAGGTTGATAGTTCAGGACTGCTGTGATGGCTGTTCAGTGGTCAAGGACCAAGATTCCGCCTTTCTTTCTGGAACAACATCCTCAGTACTGTCTCTATTTTCAAGGTGGCATCATGGCCCAAATTTCCTGTCGAAGCACCAGTTATCATTTTCTTTAAATAAAAGATAGGAGAAAAATAACAAGAGGGCAAGAGGAAAGGCACATAGCAGCTATTTGTCCTCCTTCTACAGACGTTTGCAGAAAAGCTCTACCTAGAAACTTCCATTTATTTTTCATTGGCTGGAAATTAGTTGCATGGCCAAACCTCGCTGCATCAGCCAAATAAGACAAATGTTCTAAGTAAGAAAGAGAGAGTGGATTTGGACAACCAACAGTCTCTGATGGAATTGCTCAGCTTAGAAACATTGGCCATTCTTATTATATCTTCCCTCTTTTCCTGTATCAGGGTCCTATCTAGCTCATTGACCCTGATATCTGCTGATGGACTTCTAGAAATCTGCCTACTGATTATGCACCTGAGTTTCCAAACAGTCTGCTTCTAGAGTTTCTATTGCTATGCTGTGTCAACATGATGGTTTAAATTTCTTGATTACCCTTTCTTGGGCTTCCATGCTATTGGCACCAGGCTTGGATTTCTTGTCTATGAATTCTGTGTGAACAGTACTTTCCAGTGCTGCCAAAGATGCTTAAAGTTCCCTTAGGGAAAGGAAGGTAAGCATATTGCACAAAGGATAAGGGTAGCAAAGGGCAATGACAATCACTCTGTCGGACAGAAACACATCTGATCTGAGGCAAGCAGCTCCTTACTCTGCTTGAACTATAGCATCTTCCCTTTTCTCCCCCTTATTTAATCAGTCATCATCTCTGGGATATGCCCCTGTATCCAAGGCTTTCACTACTGTTTTGGTAACTAGATTGCTATCTTCCAAAATTTTTCCTCTTTGTGTCCTTCTTGGCTCAGAAGCACTTTTCTGTCTACAGTCTTCAGTCTTAGACTTCATCTCAGAAATTATGTGTTCTTGACTTTCTCCTTCACCTGTGTAGTTTGACACTCATTTTCACTAATAACATCTTCAGGCTCTACCCTGAGACTGCTAAAAAACAAATTTGTTTGGTTATTTCCAGGAGTTTGTTGGAGCAGACTCATACTGGCTTGAGAGAGCTGATTGATAATATATTAAAAATTAAATAAATATATAACTTCTTATTGAACTATTGGTAGCTTGAAACTGGCCATGGTAGAAGTATTTGTAACATGAAAATTGGTGAATGCTACCAGTCGAGACCTTTTTTTTCTCTGAAAGGTGGTTTACAGACTCACCATTGCTTGTTTCTCCCCATAACTAACTCCATGCTCACATATGAGCATGCACACATGCATGTGCACACACACACATACACACACACAGGGGACAATTCTAACTCCAGATGCCCATCTCTTCAGTCTACCTTAGCTTCCAGCTGCAGATAACCCTTCCACACTCACAT
Organism: Eidolon dupreanum; assembly: GCA_028627145.1. Lineage (NCBI taxonomy): Eukaryota > Metazoa > Chordata > Mammalia > Chiroptera > Pteropodidae > Eidolon > Eidolon dupreanum. The sequence goes on from CM053503.1 coordinate 143,562,170, forward strand.
GTGGCCAGTGATTTGACATTTTGGCTCCCACCTGAAAACATTCACTTTTAACATTTGATAATTTGAAAATACATTCTGGACCCTAAATAGACTTATCCAAAAAACTGCTGACCACATTTTGAGAACTGCTAATGTAGCCCATTTAACTTCTGTGAACTTAATAGTTTAAGGAAGAGAGCCAATTAATTATTACAGATATTTTAGAAAAACTGGTAAAAACTGCAACTATAAAGCTGCAAGAGCCAACCATAATTATCAAGTTACTTTGCCTTTGACAAGAATTATATCAATTCAAATCATGCTGTTACCTCATGTTGATCAGGAGCTCTGTGAAATATGTCTTTGATTAATAACAATAAAAATGAATTAATTATTACTGCAGTATTTTAGTTAAAAAATCAAATATGGAAGGGAAAATAAAAGGACGATGAAAGGCTAAGGTACACTAGACTATGAATTTTTAAAAAGCATGCCAATTTTTTATTTTAAAAGAGCTAATGTTTATAAACATGTGGAGGTTGCTAATATAGGAACTAGGTGCACAGGCTCTGGAGACAGACTGCCTGGGTTTGTGTTAGAGCTTTGCCATTTGCCAGCTCTGTGGTTTAGGGCAAGTTACTCACTGTCTCTGTGCCTCAGTTTTCTCATCTGTGAAATGGAAATAAAAGCACCTGCCTTCCATGAGTATTGTGAAACCAAAATGAAATAGCACATTAAATGCTTTAAATAATGTCCGGCATGTAGTAAATAATTAATAAATATTTGCTATTATTTTCATTATTAATGCTATTCTTGGAGTGCTTATGATGTGCCAGGAACTGTGCTACATGCTTCATATTCAATTTCCTATAACCCTATGAGGTAAAAAATAAGCCCATTTTCTGAGTGAGGAAAAAGACCTTCGGTGAAATGATACGTTTCCAAGGTCTCGTGGCTAGTAAGTGAAAGATCTTGATTCAGTAGAGTTTAGGAGTTTTCATTTAAATAATAGAAAGATGTAAAACCACAACTTGTATTGGGATCCAAGCCATCCTGACATTTAGTATTCTACTGGGAAATTCTTCCTTCATAGTCAACCAAAGCCTTGCGTGCTGTAGCATAAACTGTTCTTGTTCCATCTGCCACAGACACAGAAAAGCTCATCGAAATCCCTGCATTTTGACTTGAAGACTGTTATTAAGTTGTCCTTCTGACTTGTCTTCCCCAGGTTTTTAAAAACACACAGCTCCCATAGGCCTTCTTCATAAACTCTATTTATTAACCATAGAATAATCTGTATTTCTATTCTCTCTAACTCTAATTTTTAAATTAGACTTTAAATCTAAAGTTCATTATTAATGTAAGTAGGACACAGTATCCTTTGGCTGAACTTGTTTCGTTTATGAAGAAGCTGAATCTAAGAATTCTTTTCTCCTGTTTTGGACTCTCTTATTCTACCTTCCTATGGAGAAGCTGCTATCCACCGTGCGCCACAATGTACCTGAGAAGGATTTTTTCCGTTTTCAAGTTTGCATGTCATTTTGATTTACAGAGTTGAGTCCAGATTCACTTATATTTGATTGTGCTATCTGGAAGACAAATGGCAGTGTGGACTGGCATTTTTTAAAAGATAAACATTTTATCATTGTTCATTGTCCATTCATTTCTCTTGTCTGGGCCAGGCACTGTGCTAGACACCAGGAACGAAAGACATTGTCCCTGCTCACAAGGAGTGTGTAAGTCTCTTCAGAGAGATAAATGCACAAGTACCTAATTACGATGATAGGGCAATGCTCAGGAATCACCAGGAACATGCGGTAACAGGGCAGGGAAACACATAGTGGGGTCTGATAGAAATCCTAGGTAACCAATCAGGAACCCAGGCTCTAACACCACTTTAACTATTAACTTTGTTATTAGGTTGAATTGTATCCCCTCCTTCCCCCCCCCCCCCCCCGCCAAAAGGATAGTAGGAGTCCTAACCCCCAGTACTTCAGAATGTGACCTTATTTAGTTATAGGGTCATTAAAATTAGGTCATAGAGTGGGCCCTTATCCAGTTTGGTGGGTGTTCTAATAAAAAAGAGAAATTAGGACATGTAGACAGATGCCTACAAAGGGAAGATGATGTGAAGAGACACAGGGAAAAGTCAGCCATCTACAAACCAAGGAGAGAGGCCTGGAACAGATCCTTCCCTCATTCCACCCAGGAAGAACCAACCCAGCTGACGTCTTGATCTGACTCTTAGTCTCCAGAACTGGGAGGTAATAAATTCCTGCTGTTTAAGCCACCCACCCAGCCTGTGGTACTTTGTTATGGCAGCCCTAGCAAACTAATACATTATTTCACTGTCACATGCATACCTCAAGTCTCAGGTTCCACTCTAGGTAAGGCCAGTCCCATAAATGGGAAGATTTGGGCAAAAGGAATCAGAGCACAACCAATCAGAAAGTGTCTGAATCTGCCTTTGGCTCATTCATATGCTATGACCCAGAGGAAGCTTGAGGTTTCTCTAAATAGTGAATTTGGATGTACAACAAAATTCCTTTATCCTCTCTAGTGTAGTATCCAAAAGCAACACCAGGAGGCCTTTGTTTATAAGGTAAGTAATACACAATAATATGGGGAATTTTAGAGTACAAGCTATACCCAATGGATAAAACTTTCTGTTAAGTAACAGATAGACATAGCACTACTTAAAATAAATGGTTAATAAACATACAGGATGTTCTATCTCACTAGTAATCAGATTTGTGACAAAACTACTCTTGGTAAACAGAAGGTGCTAAGACATATCAGAGAATAAATGAATGTATATATCCTGAATGAATGATAACCTGTTCACCTATAACACACACTGATGCCATTTGTCTTCCTGTCGGAAAACAACAAGGTTGAATGAACCAGGAATTATCTTCCTAGAATACACAGTGACATATAATCTTTAAAACCAAAACTAAAACAAAACAAAACACACACACACACACACACACACACACACACACAACCCAGCTTCTATTAGGTACATGTTTATTTTAGGCAATAGCCTCTAAGAAGAGAAGGTTTTTAACCTAAAATATCTGAAGCAGTGAAAAGATAACCTAATATTTAGCTCCTGTAGAGACTATGCAAGTTCAGCCAAAGGACATTGTTTGGTTTTTTTGTTTCCAACATGTTTTGCCCTCGGCCGGCAAGGTTATTCTTTCTCTTCTCACCCCAAGTCTTTCTCTCCTGGAAAATTTCCAAGCAGAACCCTGGTTCCAGTCCATAACAACTCCATCTGCTGCCATTGGAACACCAAGAGAGTGACTCATTTCTTTGGATTAGCCTCAGCAAGTCTTCAACAAGTCTTTGTTCCTCTGCCCATCCATCTCTCAACCCCTCGATACTGGCCAGGGTCCACCGTGGGCTTTTCTTTCAGTCTCTCTTGAATTCTGTCCTTTAACTTTCTGTTTAAAAAATTATATTTATTAAAATGACATACAAAGGGGGTAAAAGTGCACGAAGTTAAAAGTAGAAGTCTCTCACCCCAAGGATTACCAGCGTCAACAGTGAATGTATTCTTCAAATACATATTTCTGCCCTTCTTCCCCCCTTTTTAGAGCACATACGGTACATATTTTTCTGACTTGCTCCTATCACTCAAAAATATATCATTAACACTCTTTTATGTCAACAAATACATATCTCCTTCACTTTTAAACAGCTATTTATTATCCCACAGTGTATATGTACCAAATGTATTCAACCATTTCTCCATCCACAAATGTTGAAGTGTGGTTCAATTTTTTTGGCTCCTATAAATAACACTACAATAAACACACATGTAAATATATTTTTGCACACTTAGTATTTCTGTTGGATAGATTACTTATGGTGGTAATGCACAATCAATGTATATATGCACTTTTAATATTTATAGATACTGCACATTGCTTTCCAGAAATGTTTATCAATTCTCACTCTGGTCACTTCAGTACAAAAGTTAGTATTTCTTATACACACTTACAAGCACTTGATATTAAACCATTTTTTTCCAATCCGCTCAGTAAATAATTCTATCTTTCTATTTACACTCTAATCATTGGCTAGATTATGTTTTTACAGGCTTATTGGCAAATATTGCTTCTTTTGAGATTACCTCTTCCTATCTTGGGTCCATTTTATTATTTTGCTGCTTCTCTTTTTTGTATTGAATTTTAGAAGCTGTTTGTTAGTTTGCATATTAATCCCTTCCTGTTGTGTATATTGCATATATTTTCCCTATTAAATAACATTGTTTATGGTCTATTTCACTGTATAGAAATGTTATGAGGGATTTTTGTAGTCAAATATGTTTAATCTTTTTTGTTATATTTTCTGGAGTTTTTATCATGACATTTTTAACTAGTATTATAGAGATAACCAATATTATAAAAGAGTCACCTATATTTTCTTTTAATCTTTTATAGTTTTCTTTGTTTAGATTATTAATCTCTCTGGATTTTTTTCTGGAATATGTGTATTAGTTTAGTTATGCTTAACTCAATAGAAGTTTTTTTTTTTTTTTTAGTAAAGTAACATTTCAATGTGGGTATTCATCAAACAGACAACATAGAGTGACTCAGAGCCTCAGGCTCCTTTCGTTCTGTGTTTCTACCCTCCTCTAGGTAAGAGGTTAGTAAATTATTGCACACAGGATACATTAACCCACTGCCTGTTTTTGTAAATAAAGTTTTATTGAAACACAACCATGTCCATTTGTTTACACAGTGTCTATGACAGCTTTCCTCTAAAACTGCTGAGTAGAGTAGTTACAATAGAAATTCTGACCCAAAAGCCAAAAATATTTATATATAGCCCTATATAGGAAAAGCTTGCTGACTCCTACTCTGGAGTCTCAGACCCTTAGTTTCCACATGGCAGATGAAGAGAGAGCATACAAGAGGTTTTCCATGGGTGGGAACCAGAAATGGGATACTTCCAACCACATTTCATTTGTTAGAATTCAGTCCCTTGGCCTCACCTGGGAAATGTGAATTAGTTGTGCATCCAGGAAGAAAGAGAAAAAGATCAGTGGTATTATTAGCTGTTCTTTGCTACAGTGTGCCCTAAAATTATTTGTTTCTTTCTTCCTGACTATTTTAATCAGAATGGGCTAGATTATGTTGCAGAAACAAACACCCCCTAAATCGCAGTGGCTTAGAACTACAAAAGTTTATTTCTTTTTCATATTTCATATCCATAAGGATCAGCAGAGGTAGCATTGCTCATTGTCATTCACTAAAGTCTGAAGGAGCAATCACCACCGGGCACCTTGCTGGTTGTAGTACTAGAGGGAAAAGAGAATAGTGATGCATGTACTAGTTCTTAACTTCTGCCCGGAACTGACAACTCATCACTTCCATCCAGGTTTCATTGGCTAAAGCAAGTCTCAGGGCTACATTATACTTCAGTGGAGTGGGGAAGTGCAATTCTATCATGTGCTTCAAAGGAAGTAGAGCTGGAATATTTGTGAACAACCCTAATGAATACCACACACATAGAACACATTCATCTCCTCTCTTAGGTAGATTACCCAGATTCCACCCAGCCACTGAACCTAGTCAAAGTCAAGGAACTCTAGATGGCAGACTTTCCAAGAGGTCTGAATTTAGCAACTAAAATCAATCTTTGTCCCCACCATTGATTCAGATGCTAAAATTCTAATGAAAACAACTGATCATGCCCTAAAGCAGATCTCTGGGATCTGAGCAACTTCCATGAATGTGAACCCTGCTCTGAATGACCATGCCTAAAGAATCAAGAACATAGCACAATCTAGGGGTGCAAAATAGGGAATAAAGCATTTTGCTGAAATCAGTACGGCAGGGAAATAGACTCATTGATGTTATTGTTCTACTTACAATAAAGCACATTGGATAAAAACTATAGATGACAATATGGAGGAAAGCAGTAGACACATTAAAAATACCTGTATAGAAGTATTAGAACATGCGAACTAACATATTTTGTTTGTCCCTCAGAAAATGTTTACTCTTATGATTTTTGTTTGTTTGCCTAAGAAAAGGCCGTCAGTTTTCTACTTAGTTTAGAAAATAGTAAAATGAAATTCATGGATTGTAATCATAGAGAATCATTTTGAACAACAGAATCATACTAGCATTAGACATAACCTCCTGATCAAAATTTCCAATAATGTAATTTTTCAAATAAATTTTCAGTATCTGGTGCCAAAATCAATGCATATTTTTTTCATTTTCTATTTCTTTGGATTTGTATATCACTATGTAAATATAGGAATATAACTCATATGTTCTTAAAATTATTTGTTTAACTCATCAAAATATTGCTTTGTTAGTTATTCGATGTGCAAGACGTTTTTACATACTGTTCAACAAGCATTTTAAACCCTCTATCCTAGAAACAGAAATTTTTATTTTTTCCAGAGTAAATTAATTTAAACAGCAATAGGTTTAAGTTTGAGTTGAAACTTACTGTCTATAAAACTTTTAAAAGTTGATTTCTTTTGCTGTGTCCCTTAGCTAACTCTTGAAAGCTATAATTATTTTCTTTAGTTGTTTTATACTTGTCTTTTCATGGGCTAGGCCTCCATTCCCAGGAGAGAATTAGTTTTATCTGGTTTGTAGTACAGTGGCTTCTACTACACTCCTGTTCTCCATTTGTCTTTTTATTTTTTTTTAAACCAATTCAGTGCTTTAACATTTTTGCTCTCAACATATATACCAGTTATTCTTATGGCTACCACCCACTAACTGGGGAATAACCCTCAAATATAAAAGGCCACACATAGGTTTCTGAAAACTCTTTCTTCCTTCTGGTCATATTCAGCTTCTTGAAAGCACTTTTCTTCAGACTTTACTAAGCAAGTTAGATTTGGAGTCCTGGGAAGATTATGAAGTGGTAGAAGAAAGGAATGACAACTGAGTTCAATGTTATTTCCAAAACCCTTCTTAAGAGAGTAATAATTTATTATTCATTTTGGAATTCTAATTATGGGGGAAACCCAAAAAACTTATTTTTCCAGAGAACCTAAAAAGTGTATCAAATTCCAAGTCAAATTGTTACAAGTTATCTTTTCCATATAAATTTAATAAGCAATAGGATGATGTTTATCCTTTACATATAATACGTGTTTTAGAAGCAACTTTTGCTACCTGCAACCTAAGCGGGGCCAGATTGTGTAGGTTCAAATCCTCCTTCCACCACTTACTAGCTAAATAACTAAAGCAAGTTATTTAACCTCCCTGTGCCTCAATTAATCTGTAAAAAAAAAAAAAAAAAAAAAAGTATGTATCTACCTCATAGGATTGTTTGAAGGATTAAATGAAGTGAACATAAAGCACTTAGAAATGCTTGTTAAAGAAAATATATGATCCATACACCCATCCAGTGTAATAAGAACCACTACAAGTCACAGAAGAAAATGTATTCCTTTACCTTCAGCTCCTCTATTTCCTATTACGGCTGTGCTTGGTCAACAGGGGCACATTATGTTAGCAAATTTGAACTTTGCCAGAAAGGTGTTTGTATTTTATTTCAAATTATGATTCCTCAGCATGGAATTATATACCATTCTGCTGTATGCTCAGGGGCCCCTTAGAGTTTGGAGCGTGAGAAGCATAACCAGCTCTGGTCTGATATTTGTAAGGGGCTTTGACATCCGACGAGCTGCTGCGAAACAGTTATTGGTATTCAGAAAAAGGGAAGCTAAGAAGTCATCCTTTAAAAAAAAAAAAACTGAATTGGATTGCTGCCTACATTTCACTCTACTGCCTCTGGAAAGGTGTGTTATCTAAAGTGCTTCTATCACAAATAATGATTGAGAAACTGCCTTTATCCTCCCCACTACTATCCTCCCCGCTAATGCCCATGTGTCTACCTGGAAGTTGGTTAGCACACAAGTTCAGAAGAACCCATCTTCCAGAAGCCCAGTGTGAACGGGCAGCAAAAGGGAGGGGCTGAAACACTCCGAGTTAACGGGGTTTCTAAGGTCACATCCGAACCCCGGTACTTTTTCTGCACCTAGTTCTTCAGATCATTTCGGAATCGGCTACCTTTGTTTACATTTTGAGCTTGGCTCAGCACCAGAAAGCATTACTACCTCCTAAAAGGAGAAGCATCTTGCATCTCTAGACAGTGCCGGAGAGGAGCAGAGTTCATTCTCTTGGGTAAGGGAGGACAACTCGCCTGTAACACGTGTGGGTTGTGACAAAATCTTTCAATAACAGGGACATTTTAAGTGAGGTGGAGGTTTGGGGAAAGGCGAGGAGGTTGGTGTGGGACAAGCAAGCAAAGAGCGGAAGCTGTACGGAGATTCTTCTAGAAAGTGGGGTGGGAAAGGAGCTAGGGAGGGCGTGTGGAGGGAAGGGATCCGTGTCAGAACGTGCGTGTGAGCGGATACAAAACCCGAGAGAGGCGTGAGCAGCGCTGTGTGTGCGAGCGGGAGCGAGGGGCGCCGGCTCGGGGTGTGTGCGCCTGGGTGAGTGACACCGAGGGGCGGGCTGGCCCGCGGGCCAGCGGGCGGGGGCAGCCTGCGAGGGGCGGGAGTGTCCCTGCGCGGAGCGGGCCGACCCGGAGTTGTGTCAGTGAAGGAATCCAGTCGGGGGCCGAGCTGGCTGCGCCCTCCGCCGCGAGCGCCGGCAGCGCGGAGCGAGCTCCGGACGGCGCGCGGCCCAGGCAGCGGCTCCCGCTCCGCCCGCCCTCCGCGCCGCAGGGGCCGCCACCGCCGCTGTGCCTCCCCCGGCGGCCGCGCCGCCGATCGCCGTCCCCCGGCCCGGGACAGAGCGCCCCGCGATCGGCACAGAGGTAAGCCCGGGAACCCTGATCCCCGCTGCCCCGGCTCCCCTCCCCGCCCGCCGGGCCCGGCCGAGACGCGGGACTCTGACGGACGCGGCGGGGCCTGCGCTGCCGGGACGGTGCTGGGTCCGGGCCGCACGTTCCGCAGCCGCGGCCGCCCAGCCCCCGCCGCCTCCGTGGGCGCTGGGTGTGGCCCCCGCTCGGCGCCGACGCGGGCTGGCGGCGCGGACCGGACGCGGAGGTCGCCGTCCTTCCTTTTTGTCGCCGGCGCGAGCGAGCCGGCCGGCGGGCGGGAAGAGGCGCCGAGTCCAGCGCACATTTGCGCGCCCCGGGCGAGCGTGTGGCCGCCACGCACCGACGTGGACCCGCCCGCCCCCGATCTGAGTCGGCCGCGGTCCCTCGACTGCCCTCCCCCGCGCGAGCGCCCCCTTCCCCTCGCAGAATGGAGTGCGACGCATCCCCGCCCGCCGCCCTCGTTGCGAGCCGTGGAGCTACCCGCCTCGGCGGGACCATCCCGCCCTGGATCGCCGCCCCGCGCCCCTGGGCGCCCGCCGGGAGCGGGATGCAGCGGCCCCCAGGGCCCGCGAACTCGTCGCGGTTGCAGGCGGGGGGACGGGAGTCAACGCGGAGCGGTGCAGCGGTCCGACGAAGCAGTCGCGCCGCCGCGACTGGGAGAGTGGACCCGCAGTCCACAGGCGGCGGTGGGGCTGGGCACTCGGCCGCGGACCGAAGCCCGACAGCGGTGGTCTCCGAGGTGCGGAGAGGGTTCTCCTGCTCTCTCTTCACACTGCACTTGCCCGAGGCTCGAAAGATCGGCCCCGCTCGCTCGCACTCCTCGCTCTCACTCTGTTCTGTAGTTAATACTTACTGCACATGTAGGCAGTGAAGGGCTGAGACTTGACCTGGACAGGGATGCGACCGAAGCCTCCCATCTACGCGAGTGGAGGTTACCAGTTTGGGGTCTTGGTTTCTGTTTGTGAACTTCGTAAGCTTCAGCTCCCAGCAGTCCTAATTTTTAGCAGATGCCAAGGTTTTGGAGACTGACACTGTAAAGATTCTTTCTGTACAGCATTTTCTTTCGAGTGTCTTACGGAATCTGTAGCTTGAGAACTAGTGAAAAACCTCCAACTTCAAACACAGCTTCTTTCTTTACGTAAAATGTTATGTGTCATATTTTCGCTTTCTTGTTAAAAATTTCAAGAATTCTTATATTAGAAACTTCTACCAGTCCCCTCACAGGAATAAAAAAAAAACAAACAAAAACACCAACTCTGAAATTTTAGAACGTATGCAAAGGAAGAGGCTTTATTTCAGTATTTGAAAGAGTAAGGTCGTGGGATCTTTATGGCATCGTTTTGGTTTGCTTTAAAGGAATGATTCATTGCCACTTTGATTATGAAGTCAGAAATTGCTTTTTATTTCTGGAAAATAAAAAGAATTTTCAAGTAACAAATTCAGTAATTGTGAAAGATACTCTGAAAATAAAGACTAAATTGCCTTCTTGATGAATTATTTCATTAGCCTTATAAAATTGTGTCATTTAGATGAGGGTAGTTTTATCAGGTATCTGTAATGTTTAAAAATATCGATGTCCATTTGTTGTATCTTTAACTAGTGGAAAAAATCAACTTTGGGAATGATTTTCTATTTGGACAAGGCATTTACTGCTGCAGTCTCTAATTAGAGTTTTGGATTAAACTCAAGCTTTGTTAAAACCTATTTTATGGAGCAGCAGAACAAAAAGCAAGTAAAATTCTGTATTTGTGTGTCTTTAAACACACACACACACACACACACACACACACACACGCGCAAACTAGACTAGCCCCAAAGATGATTTGCATAAAAATCCAATCACTTGAATGCAGAGAATATTTAAGAGGATAGTAAAAACTCAACATCTGGGAAAGGAGTATTAATTGGCAATTTTCTTTCTTTCTTTAATCCCTGCCTCTGAAAATATTAAATTATTCCCCAGGAATTAACTTAGTTTAATGTGCTTATTTAGACATACAAGATGATCAAGACTCCTTTTGTATTCATTTTGTTTTAGGGAGGCCTCTAATTAAAGTCTTCATGATCTGTTTCAAGTGGCCATTGTGGGGATAGGTGTCTATGGGCTTGTGAAGTTGCTTTGCCACCTCTGTAATGATCAGGAAAAGAAAATGCTTAGGCCACACACACTATTGCAGTCTTTGACGTGCTGCCAACCAGAAGCAGCTCATAGATGCTGTGCAAATGGAAATACTTTACATCAGAAGTTAATCTTTAGAAATGTCTAATTTGGGGTTCTAAATTCTATCAGTTTCTCAGTCTCTGATCATAGAATTAACAACAAATGTTCATTTATGGCTTTTGTGTGGAAGGTGCCTAGGTGGTCTTCATTCTACTCCCTTTACACACTTTTAATCAGCACCTTACAACGTGAGCCGGGACAGGGACTTTTGGTTACGTTTGATAAAATGGAAGAAGTAGAGGTTGCTCATGGTAAAAGCTAAGCCACTACCCCCTTTCTTATAATATGACAAGAGTGAGGTGGATTCTGTATGCATTAAACAGCCACTGCTTGTTTACTGCACCATAGTACTTTTTTCCTAGTCATCTTCTGTAGACCCTTTACTGTTCTTTGACTATGATAATTGAATCATATGGCTGCTATAATTTTTGTACTCAGAACAGTTGCTTTTATAGGCATGACACAGGTATGAGGGCAGATATATAATATGGACAGAGTGATGCAGTCTGTTTATTGATCTCTGAATGATTGCGCATAATTCAACTAATCAGTTCATTCCATCACTGTTCTGTCTTACCGTGTAATCACACAATTAAAATATGATTTTCATGATCAAGCTGTTGAAAACAGTACACATAGAAGAAAAGCAAACTTTTCTCTTTTTTCCCCTTTTCTGAAGTAGTCTGTTATGAAGGTGTTATATCCTTGACACATCAAAATAGCTAATTTGGAGTTGTGATGCTTGTTATGTAAATAGGCCATATGTTGAATTTCTACAGGAGTTTATTTGTTCAGTGGTATGGTAATGGATAAGATCCCCGAAGTACCACAGCTAAGAAAAATAGCCTATGAAGATGTATTTCTCTCTACTATTTAAATCAGTTCCATTATTTTTGTTTAATAGCTAGTGTTTTTATTTTCTAATAAAAAAATTCCTAAATATGATGGTGTCATCTGGCCTTACATCATACAAATCTTTAGTGCTAACACAAACTCTGTATTCATTTATGCACCTGTTTAACAGACTCATAGTGAAAGTCCTGCTGTCAGGCAGAAGGCTACCTGTCTGGTAACAAACTTATCATATTCTCTGCTAAACCTTTTCCTTTCACAACAAAAAGACTTTCTTTTTAATGCATACTCTTAGCATTCTCTTCATCACCCAGACTTGAGACCTAGGAACCATTCCTGACTTCTTTCTCTTTTGTTCCTTCAGTGAAACTGTGCATGGGGTCTTGTTAACTCTTCCTTTGTAACAGTTTCTCTGAGCCAGCGCCCACATTTCCTTTGTAGTCCTCATTCTCCCCCCTCATATTCCAAGCCATCAGCCATCACTAAGTTCTAGGATGATCAGAGTTGTCTATATCTTGGTCTTTCTATACTTGAGTTTGCTCCATTTTGTGTACTTCTACCACATCAGCCTTTCTAAAACTGTTCTTCTGGAAACTCTTCTCCAAGGATGGTCTCACCAGAAGGCAGTGTTGAAATCAGGTTTATCTGATTCTAAAGCCAGTGCTCTTTCCACTAGTTAAAATACTTTCCATGCCCCCCACCCCCCACCCCACCATTGCCTTTGGCACAAAGTCTAGCATCTCAGCCTGTTGCTAATGTACCTCATAGTCTTGTCCAAATTGAACTTAGCAACTTTATTTTATACCTCTTTCCAACATGAACCTTTATTTCCACTTCAATCTCACTGCCCTTCAGAGATGACTTTGTACCCTTTTGTTCATGATCTACTTTTTAGAAGTACTTTCTTTTTTTCTCTGACCTAATCACAACCTTTAAGTTCTAGTCTGCCTGCCCTATTCATGTTGCTGTCATTGGTTTCTTCCTCTTATACCCTTTTGTCAGCATCACTAGACCAACAGATGTTCTCTTGTATTATCCTGTTCTTAATTCTTGCTTTCCCACCTAGTTTGCAAGTTTCTTGAGGGCACTGATATACAGTGTATGCTGTCTTTGAACCATTTACAGGCCCTAGGGCATAGCAAGTACTTGATAAGTATACCTGTATACTAGTAGGTATACTAGAACTGTACAATAGAAGTATACAATAAGCTAGAATGGCGAACTTTTTTTTTTTTTTTAAATAATGGGCTTTCATATTGCCTGTGTACTGCTCACGGTTGTGTCCCCAGAGCCTAGCTTGTGGCTTGACACCTAGTCATGACCTTGATAAATATTTGTTAATGTAGAAGCTAATGTTGACATTGGATAAAAGGGATAGACAGGCATTTTGAAGGGGGCATTTGTCAAGGAGTTTTTCTTGTTTTTCTTTAGTGGTTCTAATCAGCCTCTCCATTCATCACCCTGAGGATTCTGAGGCCTGGCATTTTCCAGAGCTGAGATAATGATGGAGGCTGGCAGTTGTGAGTTAGGATTAAGGAGGTTGTCGTTATTTTAAGGTGGAGTGATGGGTTCCATTAGTGAGCAAAAATAAAAACATGCAAGCCTTATGCCAGTATTCTACACATAAAACAATTAGTCTGGAGTTATCAGTTATATAAAAGTTTTAGCCCTAAAATTCTAGACCGTATTGCATGGCTACCCAATCTTTGCATTTGAAAGCTTCCTTATAAAGTTAAAAAAAAAAAATTATCTGGGAATCCATCTGGGGATGAAAAGTGAGGTAGGGAAGAGTTGCCACACCCATTCTATTGTATTCAGGACAAAATTTAATTCTTTCCTCTTTATAAGACTCATTCTATATAAGGCACTGTTTCTGCCAGGAAGGAGTTTATAGTCTAGCAGGAAAAATAGCATGTATCCCAGAAACAAAGGTCTAAGAGAGATCGGAGGGAAAATTTCCTTCTGCTGGGGGCTGATAGGGACCTGCTAAAGTGACAGTTGTTTGAGCTGATTATTGAAAAGACTTCAGTAGTTATTAGTGGCAATATAAGCCGTGGGGGAAGGGTGGCGGTTGAGGGCAGTACCTGGCAGGCATTTCAAGGTTTTTTTTTTTTTTAACTCTAACATCAGTAGTACACTAGGGCTCTCCAGGGCATTGATTGTCTGCAGTGTTTAATAATGAAACTTTAAGGATATACAGATACCTGCAATAATTACTTTTGGTGCCAAGTGCTGAACTGACCATGACATAAAGTGCAAAATAAATCTTGTAAGCAATAAAACCAGTGCATTCCTGGAGTAGCATCCAACTTGCTTAGAATGCTCAAAAAGGCCTCCTGCATTGTGGAAACACCACTGAAGGTTGAAACTTTTATGGTAATGTAAATAGGGAAATGTCTACCCCATTGTGGTCCCAAGTAGCCAGCCGTCTATGGTACACTGCCTAGTACACCTAACAGAACTGAATAAATGGCTAAATGTACTGTTATATAGAACTCTAATTCTGATTCTGTAGAACTACCCCCATAGACTGTAAAACTAGAACTGATGGATGTAAGATGGGAGACAGATTTATGGTCAGTTTAAGGAAGATAATCCTGTTACAGGTTGTGCTATTTCATGAGGTGGTAAGCCCCCCATGAATAAATGTATTCAAGCATACCCTATACCAGGCAGTGTCTCATTTAAATACATGCATTATCTTCTCCTTCCTCAAAGCCGTCCTCTGAAGTGTATACTAATTACCTGTGTTTTACTGAAGAGCAGTACTGAAGCCTAGGAGGTTGAGTTGCGGATAAGCTATAGAGGAGGTGTCAAGCCCCATGCAGTTTCTGGGCAGAGACTGAATATGTACTGGATAAAAAAAGAATGCAAATATTGGATGACCATTAGGATTTTTAAGGGCCCTTCCTAACACTAGGACTGATCCTTTTATTCTCCTTAGGGATCAAGATGCTAATTGTTGCAAAAGCACTAATTCATTATCAGCACACTTGATTCCTAGAAATTCAGAAGAAAGTGAATGCAATTATCATCATCTTCATGATAGTTAACAGTTATTGATTATCTCATTTAAACCTCACAGCGATATTGCAAGGTAGGGATTATGTACCCTTTTAAGAATGGGACACTGAAGCTCAGGGAAGTTATTTAACTTGATTGAATCTGCAGAGTTAGTAAGCGGTAGATGAATCTGTTTGGTGTCTGACTCCCATGCCTGGCTTTTTTCTTACCCTACCCTGCGATGGTAATGCATGATGATATTGAGAATATTTACCTATCAGTTCAGCACAGACACTGACCAATCAGAGAGGCCACCAGCTATAAACAACCACTGTAGCTCTCAGGTGGGTGACTGTCACCTGAGGTGATGTTCAGGCAAAGTCCAAAGGTGTGCGAAGGCTTGGTAATATTCTAAGATTGCATGTCTGGAGCTCTGGAAAACTAGTGACTTCTACATTCAGCATTTATCTCATATTACACATCGTATGTTTTCTATTAAAGAAAAAGAAGACTTCATGTAGAATTATATTTCATTTATATTTCTAGATAAGAAAATATAGTTTTGCAGTGGTATCATTATGATTTCCTTAGAAATGGCGGGATCTTCTTCCCCACTCCTTTTCTTCCCTTTACCCTCCCTCAGTCTGAGGCTAATCTCTCTGGATGCCATTCCCTCTTGTTTCCTCAGGGACCTTGCTCCATTATCTTTCTTTTCTTCAGGGTCTTGACCAACCTTTTCTCTCAGCACATGAGCATGTGTAGGTCTTTTTCATCCTTCATAAAAACAGAAGACAACACAAAATCCCTTTGGCCCCTTCCCTCTTGGTCTGGTTGTGTTCCATCTCTTTCCTGGTCTTAGAAGGCAGCTCCATGAAGGACAGGTCCTCATGTAATACCTGCTCTTCTCCCACCTACTTTTCTCTCCAGCCTTCCACCTTCTTCTCATAATGGCCGCCTCTGTCTTTCAAACCACCAGATACATTGTCCAGGATTCTCTTCTAATTCTTGTCCTGTGTGTGGCATTTAGTGTTATTGATCTCTCTTTGCCTCTTGAAACTTCACTTACCTGTTTTTCTGACTCATTCTCTCTCATGCCCAACTGCTCTGTATTAGACTTCTTCATAGGTTCCTCTCCTCCTCCCAAACCTTGGCGTCCTCTAAGTTCACTTTTCAACACTGCTCTCACTCCTCACATTTACCCTTGGGTGACTCACCTACACTTTTCTTCTGCTACCACTTGTATGCAATTGATTCCTTAATCTGCATCTTCAACCTTGAACTCTTCTGACCTCTGCTCCAGATAACTTAAACTCAGCAAGTTCAAAATTCCACTTCCATAATCAGCGTATTCCTTCTGTGTTCTCTATCTCGATTACTGAAACCCACGTCACAAGTTTAAAATTTGGGAGTTGTTCTCGATTCCTTGCTCTTCCTCAACCCCTACATTTCACTGATCACCAAGCCCTGTGGAGACTATCTTCTCAAACTGTCTTGAGTCTGCCCTCACCTGTCTAGATTACTACCACCATCACTGCTGTGGTGTAGGCCTTCATCACTTCTCGTGAGGATTACTGCAGTAGCCTTGTAACTGGTCTCTCTGCCTTCTGCCTGGCCTGCCTCCAACCTACTCCTCATGCTGCTGCCTTTCTAAAAGGCAAATTTGGTCACAACCGTCTGCTGCTTAAAATCCTTCAGCAGAGTCACTGCTTCTCCAGGATAAAACCTAAGCTTCCTAGCATGGTACAAAAGGTCCTTTGTGATCTGGGCTCTCCCTTCGGGTGTGTATCAAAGTCTTCTCTAATGATCTTGGTCCCCACTGTCTTCTCTTGCCCACAGCATCCCTACTAAAGGAAATGAGTTGTTACAAGAAAGAAATGAGAGGAGGGATGGGAACAGAGAAGAGATTATAGAACTGTGCCGACCAATACCATAGCCACTAGCTGCGTGTGGCTATTGAAATCTTGAAATAGGCTAGTCCAAATTCAGATGTGCTGTAAATGTAAAATACACCATGGGTGAAAGACTTTATGTGAACAAAGAATGTAAAATATTTCATTAACAAATTTTAATATTGATTATATGTTGAAACAGTAATATTTTGGAGATAGTGGGTTAAGTAAAATATATTATTAAAATTAATTTCACATGTTTCTTTTTCTTTTTTATTTAACATGGCTACTAGAACATTTTAAATTACCTGTGTGGTTTGCATTATAATTCTGTTGGACAGCATTATTATAAAACATTTCCTCATTCCCAGGAGATGCATCCTACATGAGCCAAGCCCAAGAGCTTTTTGAATGATTAAGTCAGCCTTACAGGTACAGAGAAGCAGCAACTGCTCAGTTTCTTAAATCCAGAGACATAAAGTGCTTTAGATAAGATTCAGAATCAGAGAGACAGATTGTGAAAGCGACAGCCAGGAGTCATGCATACTATGCTCACAGTGCTGAAGTCGTGATTAAAGCACATCTGTCTCTCCAGTAACTGTCTGGGTTACTTGTGTGCAAGAGGGAAGATCTGAGATAGACAGGAGGAGCAAGGAAGGACAAATGGAGTCCCATTCCCAGGAAGCCTCCCACTTGCGAGGCACCAGGCACAATGACAAAAGAGCTACACCTAGGCCTCTGAACTCTCCATCTGCCATTGATCCTTTGCAGTGGGCTAAGTCCCGGCTCCCTCACTGTCTAGCTCTAGGATCCTGAGCAAGTTAATGAATCAGTGGGTCTTGGGCTTTAATAATATGTACATCCTACAATTATTGTACTTCAAACAAAATGATATGCCAAACAATTCATAAGTGCTCTACAGAAGTTAGTTATGCCTTAAGATACCAAAGGCAGCAATCTGTGGATCAGTTGGCTCCAAAGGCTTTGTGGATGGAAAATGGGCTGTCAGAAAGACCCAGGAGATAATATGTTGTATCCTAAGAGATAGGCAGAGCTTTATGTTTTCACAGTGGAAAAGCCAACCAGTGAGAGGAAACCAGAGCTTATCGGTTTGGAGCAGGAGGGAGAAACGTAGAGGTGAGGGGAAGAAACCATGACTATCAAGAGAAAGGTTCAGCAGGATCAGATTCCAGTGAAGCCTGATAGGCAGCGTGACTCAGCGTGTTCTCTCCTGGTAGTTTGCTGCTGTGTTCTTTTGAGCCCTTCATTTCTCAGAAGAAACCCCCTGAGCAGTTTTTCTTTGCTTTTACATGTTAGACATTAGTATAAGATTCTGTGAAGGAGAAAGATTCTTGTGCTTAAAAAAAAAAAATGTGTGAAAGTCATACATCTATAGAAAATGGCCTAAGAAAGTGGTGACCACCCTAGTATAGTTATTCATCCCCCACTCCTCCACCCCTGCCCCCACCATTTGCAGGAGGGTCACAGCTCCCTTGCATCAGTAGCTTAGCGACCCTCTACCGTGTTGACTGTGCAGTTAGCCTGGCCGAGGCAATTTACTAAGAAACCACAGCTCAACCTCATTCTTCGGTAACTAAATTTCCACTTTGTTCTCCAACACTTCCAGGTTCCTGCTTGAGTTCTTGTGTAAGAATCCCAGTTGCTTTGGATAAGAGTCTCATCATAGATCTACAAGCGCTACCCATTTCTGGGCTTCTTCAGTACTGACACCTACCAGCAATGGGCAGGAAATTCAGTTAGTTTGATATTTGCGGAATTGAATAGCTTACCTGGATACTGGCTGTTCCCTGGTTCCAGACCCCTGATGCCAAACATTGCTTGCTAATTAGCTGTCCCACTGGTCTCTAGGTTCCAGTTGTACCATATGTGTAACTGGGGAATAGAAAGGAAAAGCGAGGATAGGGTTGATTTTTATAAATTGTGATATATCCACCTCTTTGTCTACTGTGGGAAGGTGAGTCTTATGTGTAGATGAAAAAGGTGGCTACCTTTATGGCGTGATTTCAGAATCTATCCTACTCAAAAGGGCACTTCAAATATCAACAGTTTCTCTTTCCTGCTCTCTAATATGCGAAAGCCTGTGTTATAAAACCTCTGTTCCCTTTCCTGAGACCAGTACAGTTTAGAAGAAAAAGAGGACAAATTTGGCGCTTGAATGGCCTGGTTTTGACTCACGTAATTGGCTGGCTATATGAACTTGAGCAAATTATTTAATCTTCCTGAACCTCAGTATTTTCATGTATGAAGTGAAATTAATACTTACTTGTTTTGTTATGATTTTGTTATGACTAAATAAAACAAGATAGATAGTGCCCAATAGTAGGGCCTAATATGCAAATGCAAAGCAAGTGGTAATTCAGACTTGTGCTCCTTAGGATGAATAATTTTATGGACCCATCCCTGAGACTGATAAGGAATCTGGGTCAGGGCACCCAGATTTCACCCATTCAGTGTGAAAAGGACCAGAAAGAAGATGCTTTCACATTTTGCTTAAGGCCAGTCTTGCCTAATGGTTTATATTTGTGAAAATACTCATCTGAGATTATGAATACAGCATGAAGCCATGGGAAAAAAAGCATGTTTACATCTTCTGCCAGTACAATGTAAGAATAAACAAAGCAAGTTTTTGAATCTCTGAAATAGTCAGGTGCACTGCCATCAAAATAAACTTTTATTTCTATTCTTTGTTGATAAATTACAAATAAAGGAAACCACTGAAATAACCCGAAAAGGAAGATTCATATACAAATTAGACACCAGGAACAGCTTTCACACTTATTTTGTTGGTGCCATTCTTTCCTTAGCTGTGGGTGTTTGGGAAGTTCTTTTGTTGTAGCTTTTGTTGCTTATAAGAAGGGGGGGAAAGCTTTAGTATACTCAGGAAGAATGGTTTTGATTGGAGGCAATATTGTTCTCAGTGTGGGCTGACTTTTATATATTACAATGATTGCAAATACATAACTGTGAAAACCATTTATTGAAGTGCTGTAAACAGCAGTGAGACAGTCTGATTGAACATACTGCCACTTCTGATCGACGAGGGCTTTGTATATTTAAATATAGATAGATATAGATTATAGATATAAATATAGATATAAATGTAGATATAGATATAAATGTGGACAGTCCTCTAATTTGTAGAGGGGAAAGTGGAAGATGTTATGCTGGCTACTGTGACTGTTGATGTCCTCGTCTAGAAGTTTTTTGTCCTTTCTCATTTATTTCCCCTGGAAGTCTGAATGGTGGACTGGATTCAGTACATGCATTGGGCTGCCAGTGACTTCCTCCGCTTTTGATGCAATTGATCACCCCACTGTAGTTCCATAGCCTTAGTATAGTGTCATATTAAAATTGTGAACATGCAAGGAGAAAATGTAAACCTAGTGCTTCAGAAGTTAAAAATAAAAGCATTAAAATATTATTTAGTGCTGGTTTGTGGCACTGAATATATAAACTCATTTATTGTTCTGGTAGTCCCAAAGCAAGAACTGTTTCAGCTATAATGGATGGTATCAACTAAAGTTGCCATGACAACATTAATTTATAATTTCCAAACTTTAGTAGAATTTCACCTTCTGGACTCTCCTGGATTGCATTTAAATTTATAGTTATTTCTCATTTATTAGAGTGAGGCATATTGAGATATTGCTTGCATAAATGCACTAGGAGTATCGTCATGAAAGTTACTGACATGAAATTAAAAGCATAGAATGTGAGCATTGGAAAGGGATAGTGGGTACTGTGGTTCAACATTTCCCCTAAATGCAGGAATCCCTTCCACAGTGTCCCAGTCAGCCAGCTGCCATTGGAATCCTGCCGGGAATGGGGAGTTCACAGTTTTGCGATGCTGAGAAATTCTACTGGCAGTAGTCTGCAGTGCTCCTTGACCTGAAGACCCTTTGGATTTGGACCTTGTCTCATTCGTGGTTGAACCAATACTCATCATCATGCACAGGCAGACAAAAATACTGAAATCTGCCTCCTTGCAGCCCCGTTCATCTTCCATTGCCCTTTGGGGTGCCACAGAATAGACACGTACCTTCTGTGTGGTGGCTCTTCAAATATTTGACCATAGCTGTGGTATCTCCTGCTCAGTCTTCCCTTTTCAGGCTTACATGGTCCCAGGTCTTTCAAATGAGATTTCCCTGCCTTTTAACATTTTTCTGGTCATCCACCACTCTGCCCATGCCATTTTAAAAGTGGGGCATCTGAACTCAATGTCCTTACTCCTGAGTTCTCTGAGCAGCAAAAAACACAGGACCACTGTTAACTCCCTTAATCAGGGCCTTCTTTTCTTAATCCAGTCAAATATTGTGTTGGCCTCCATTTTAAATCAGAGGCAGCACATCATTCGTTTATATCCGAAGGCAGATAAAACTTCCAAGTCTTTTCTTAACAATCGCTACAAAGCCAAGTCTCCCTTTGTTCTGTCCTTGTGTGGTTGATTGTGTGAACCTGTATGGAAGACTTTACAGTGATCCTTGTTACATTTTGTCTCCTTTTGTCAAATCATTTTTCCTCTCTATCAAGACATTTTTGAATTCTAATTTTTAAAAATTCAATCTTAGTGGTACTTCTTTCATTTATTTATCAGTCACACATTTGAGAATGATACTTTCTCTGTCATTGATAAAATGTCAATCAAGATAGGTCAAAGATAGAGCCCTGTGACTTTCTAGAAGAGACTTCTTGATATCAATATGTGAATTTTATTAGTTTTTAACTTTAAATTAGTTCGGTATTTTTTTACCTGTTTATTCTCTTGCCCCCAGGTTGTCTAAAGAGGATATAGTCTGGAAAGATTTAGTGAAATATCTTAGTAACACTATTATTATTGATCTACTTATTGCCAATCATGGAACCTCTACTGTGAAATGAAACGAGATCAATCTGGAGTAACTTTTAGATCACATTAAGTTTTCTTTTGAAAATTTTACTAAAAAGCTATCTAACTAACCTTATTTTAAATTTATTTTTAAAAATAGTTTTGTAAAGTAAATTTATACCTAGCCTATAATTTCAATTCATATGAACTTGTTTGGTTCAAAGGAATTGCTTTTTTTGCACATCATTCAGTTTTCTTTATGGAATCTGAAAATGAATTGGTGGTATGACAGGAAATCACTCCTTAGGTGTCACTCCAACACATCATTATATTCACACCTCCTCGGGTAGACAGTAATCAGGCTGAGGCATGTCCAAACAGTGTGCTGGTGTCTATGTAAATAGCTCCATGACAGTATCACTAACATGACCATGACAGAGAATGCACTGATGGCATCATGTCATGAACAGATGTGTTTTCTCTAAGTGGGAAATTCTGTATCATTTGAAAAGAGATTTTTTTCCCCCTCACACAAACTCTTTGACTTTTTATATTAATATCAAATGTCTGTCAAATACATATATGGTGCTTTCTGTACTATATTTTTTGTACTAATATATAAAATAGTTTTTTACATGTTTTTTTTACCTTGGACTCAATGAGAAAAAGTAACTTTAAAGAATAGTAGCACTGAGGAACCCAAATCTATAATAAGTCAAGGAATAAATGATCATTTCATAAAAATACTAGTATTTGTGTAATATATTTTACAAACTATTCACACACATTTTCTTTTTTGAAAAAAATTTTTTTGAATTTTAAAAATGATGCATACTCATTGAATTTGGAAAAGATACTGAAATGGATAAAAAATAATTAAAATTCAGCTAAAATTTTACCACTCAGAGATTGTCATTGTTAGCATCTGGTCTGTTTTCCTTTCAGATATGCATGTATTTGTGATCGTAAGTATGCATGCATGCATGCATACATCTGTGTGTGTGTGTGTGTGTTTAAACTAGCCTCGCAGTGGACATAGGAAGTCTGTACTAAAGAATCAGTGTAACATAGTAGTTAAAGGTGCTTTGTAATTAGACATTTTGAGATTCCAGTCCTGGCTATGCCACTTATGGTTGTAAATCATTAAAATTATCAAAATTTCAGTTTCTACTTCGGTAAAATGGGGATAATAATAGTATGCAACTACTAAATTTATTGTAAGAATTAATAAGATAATGCATGCCATGCGAAGTATGAGCATAGTCCATGGCTCATAGTAAATGTTCAGTAAATGTGAGCTATTATTATTAAATAAGTTTTCTTGTCTATTTTTCGTACTTAAATTCTAGAGTAGCAATTCCCTTGTCATAAAATATTATTTGAAAAATACTTGGAATGACTGCATAAATTTCAATATATGAATATACCTTAATGTAATCATTTCACCATGCTTAGACTTTTTCCAATTCTTTGCTATCATACAGAGTGCCACAGTTAATGTCCTTTATGTTATTTTTGTGCACAGACAACAGATTCAAAATGAATTACTAACAGCATTTTATAAAGAGATGGGAAAAAACTAACAACTCTTTACTGTCTACTAATGTGCCAGGTTATATGCTAGGTTTTTTACAGCAAAATTCTTATTTAACTCTTCCACAACCCCTTTGAGGTAAGTTTGTTACCCCCATTTTTCAGAAAAAGCTCTGAGAAGAGAGTAGTAGTTTGCCCAAGGTCACAGAGATTGTGGTGGTAGAGATGTTATTTGAAGCCAGCTGTCTGATTTCAAAGCTTAAGCTTTTCCATTCTGGCATGCAGTTCATGCCTATCTTTTTAAGGCTGGCAGAATGAATAGTTACCATTGTGCTTTTTACAAAATGTCACTTGGTGCCACATAAAAGATAGGACACTTGGCTGGAATTCTTGGCTTACCCTTCTACAACCCCTAGTACCTCTAGTGTACCTATGTTCTTATATGTTGTGGAATCAAGCTCATTAAAATAAGGTGTAAACCAAAGGAAATAAAACATGATAAAAGCAAACCTCAGGCAAGAAAACATTTATTTGATCAATAATACAAAAGTTGTCTTTGTTTTAGTCGTATAGACTAGGCCAAAATTACTTAGCTTCCTAGGAATCAGAATTTCACATAAATTGGCATAGAAATTAAACAATAGTAACAACCGAAATAAATTGATACTGTCAAAAGGAATTGTAAGTTTTATTACTTGTATGTTAGAGGTTAAAAAGAAAAATCTTTAGCCATTGCTTTAAGACGATACATCAGGAAAG
>CM053503.1:143586565-143876323 GCA_028627145.1 Eidolon dupreanum
AAAAAGATCTTAATCGTGGTAGCTGTGCTCCAGTGAGTCTGCTTTAACCCTTCTCCCAACTCTTGTCTCAACCAGAGGATGTCTGAACATAGCAGCATAGTAGGAGGTACAAGTGAACCCAAGCCTCTCAGACTATAGGTATCTAATAATTGTGATGAAAAGGAGAGTAGGGTAGAGAGCCTATTCATACTTATTCTTTTTCTGAACTTGAAGCTGAAGATTTCCAAAAGTTATGTGTTAAAAACTCAGTATTTCTATAAACAAATGGCCTGAAGGATCAATTTATAAACATTAACAAATTTACTGTTATCAGAAAAGCCTAACTTCCCTTCCCTGTGTACTGTGAATAGAAGAATGATTATATCTGTGCTAAGCATTTACATCTCACCTCTTTAACGGGCAAAATGATGCTTAAAGGCATCTGTTATTTCCATTTTATATACAACTTGGGCTGCTGAGTTACTTATATGAGAGCATCAAGATAGAAAAGGTACAAGCTAGGATTTGAACCCAAGTTTGTCTCATTCCAAAGCCTTTTCACTTTTTTCATCAGCCAGTGTTCCATAATACATCATGAGATCGAAAAACAATTTTTCAAATTTGTAAAAATAAGAAAAAGATCACTCATAATTCTTCACACCGTAGATAACCACGACTAAAATTTTAATTTTTTTCTTTCTAAGCTTAAGAAAGCTATAATTTTTATATCCAAGAGAGTATTGCTCCTCAGAATTGTCATCTTTGAAGTTAATGCATGTACTCCAATAACATTGCCATCGCTTAAAACATTTTGGAATCCTTTTCAGAGCTAGTTTAGAAGCCAAATTCTCTACAGACTCCCATGCACAGTGTACTTCGATAGATAAAGCAAAGACAGTATATCCATTACTTGAATACTTATCAAAAGAATGCATTTTTATATCTTCTACCATTTCATGACTTGCCTCCTAAAATTATATGCTGCAAATATTTAACCATCCTGTAACGAATACCAACATTGCCTTCTCAAAGAACCATAAACATCTTGTGCTGACTTCTCTTGCGGTAGGAGACGGAATTTATCAAAATGCTACTTTCTCCAATGTCAAAGATTGATGGGGATTTTGGGGTATGTTTAAAAGTCTTTATTAAAAATTAAATCTATACATGTTTAATATCTCATCTGACAACTCATGTTATGTATGACATTGTTGACAATATTTGCCTTATTCTAAAGAAAATCAGAAAATCGTTTTTGTCAAAAGTTTGAAAAGCATATTTTAAAATCAATTTCTTTTCAATGGAAATATTATACTTACTGAATTATTTCCCTCTAAGGAGTTTCTGTGAAAGCAAATATATCTAAGTGTGATAAACTGATCTTTAAATAAAGTTAGTAGCATCTTGTGTTGGAGTAAATGTTTCTCAAAGATTCAGGCATGTGTGCACTCACACACATATACATAAAAGAAAAGCTTGCTATCAAAATGGCCAGTAGTATAATTTATGAAAGTCAAGAAAGTCAACTAGTTACATGCCAGCTGAGTTCTCATCTCTGGATTATTGGCATATAACACTTACTTTTAGTAAACAAACCTGACCCTCAACTCAGGCATCTCACTGATTGTCTGGTTTCTGCCTTATTTTTCACAGACATTCTTATCTATACCATCATCTTAACATGGCACCCTCTCCCCAAGACTGCTGGGTACCTGGGACGCCAGAACCCTGGGTTTTGAATTGATGTAGAATTCTTGGGACCACTCCCAGGGTTCAGACTGGACAGACTGGGCATGCACAGTTGTCTTCAGGGCTGCAGTCTTGCCTCGTCTTGCGATTGCCAAGATTTCTATGATAAGACTTCATTTTGCTCACAGAGCTAATTACAAAGTGAAGACCGAGTCTTCTTTTGATATCCTGGGCACTGTTCACAGTGCCTGGCATCATGTTCAATGTTGGTCAGATAAACGAAGGGTTATAATATATTCTCTCAAAAATGGACTCTTGGGAGGAAAAGTAAGTCTGATTGAAAGAGTGTCGGAATAAAATAGTAGATTAGAATCTCAGGTCTCAAGAGACTCTAGGTCAGCCCTCTCATTTAATGTTAAAACCCAGAGAGGTCAGCTGACTGGGAGGTCACCCAGAGAGCTGGTGCCAGAGCCAGCTGGGCACAGCATCCAGTGTCCTGATGTCCTGTCCCATTCTTGCCAGTGCTTCCTCGTTTTTCGACAGTTGTTTCGACAGTTATGCCTAAGTAGTTACTAGCTAAGTGGCAAGTTCCCTAGGATTGTGTCATTTGTTACAGCCTATCTCTTCGAGAAGAGACTATTGTAACAACAATAACAAGAATAGCTACACTTATTTGTAATAAATTATGCAGGGTATTACTATGATCTAGAGACCAGGCTCTGGGGCTAGATGGTCACAGGTAGAATCCTTGCTCCACCACTTACCGCATATACTTTTATGAGACAGGCAATTTGGACTTTGGTGCCTCATTTCCTACATCTGCAAATGACAATGCTAATAGTGTCTACCTTAGATTATTGAAGAATTAACCTACTTGAAACCATAGAATAATGCTAGGCATTTCCTAAGCAAGCAACAAATGTTAGCTATTGCTGTTATTAAAATATCATTACTGTGTGATAAATTTATAACATGAATTATATGTTATCCAGTCCTCTCAACAACTCTGTGAGGAAGGTACTATTATCTTCCATTTTATTGTTGAATACAATGAGGTATAGAGTGGTTACTATACCTAGACAGCTATTCAGTCAGGGGTAAGGACCAATTCCCTGTCCATCTGACTCTGGATCCTATAGCTGGGTGTGAGTGTAATGGAAATGAATGGGGTGGCTACTAAATGTGAGATCTGACCTCTCAAATTTCATTTTTCCTAGAGCACTCCAAAACCCAGGCTGCTTTCAGGAATATCTTCGCGGATCCCCAGGTAAGTAGAGATGGTCCTTCCCTTCTCCATACACCCTTCCTGTGCACCTGTCCAGATGTCCTGGCACCTGCAGCTGACTCCTAAAGGTCTGTCACAGCCTTTGTCAGCCTCTCAGGGTCTCAACACCAGAGTTCTTATTTTTAGGTGTGTAGACTCAAGTCACTTGTAGTGGGGGGCATAGGGGCAGGGCAGTGGGCCTGAGGCACTTCTGCATCACGTATGTCACACCTACATCAATGTTTTAATGGATTTTTTGAGTAGTTTCATGCATGTAAAATACTTTAGAGTATCACACACACACACACACACACACACACACACACACACATACTTTACAGATATCCTTGTGCTGTACAAAGGAGAGACAGGCTTTCTGTCCTCTCAGTGATTGTCATTTTTGCTGTTGTTGCCATTGTGGAAGAACTTGCTCCAGTGAGTCTAGAAGTCATCAGTGCTTACTCAGCATTGAGTGGAAGTGCAAAGACACAGGCATTTGAGCAAGACAACTTGCCTTTGCATCCTGCTTCTGCCACCTAATAATTGTGCAGTCTTTGCCTGTCGCCTGCTTCTCTGAGCCTGAGTTTCCTCCTCTCTAAGATGGAGGTAGTTTAACCCATTTTGCAGAGTCGTTGGGATATTTCCAGCTCATGTATATATAGTGAACTATACAAGATTGACATTCAATTAAATGATAATTATTAGTTATCAGTTATTGGCATCTGAATGGGTTCATCAAAACTGGATAGGAAGCATGTTGTTATTTTTGGTTCATCATATTTTTCCTGAAATATTTTTATTTCCCCTCCCCCCCAGCAATCTTGATTATTGAAATTAATTTGCCTAGTGAGCCATATATTCATTGTGAAAAGATCATCTCTCGTTCAGACCCTGTCAAATCATTATAAATTCCAAATTGAGGTAGTCGAAATTAATGAGATCTTATTGCACCTGGATATTTTCATGAATGTTTAATATAAACTTGATTCTTTTTCCATAATCCTGAAACATTAGTAGTAAGATAACTTTTTAAAAAGAGCCATTACATTGGTGGAAGTTGATTGTTTTCCATGAATATAATATTTTCCTTCTTCATACTTGAAATCTGAATCACCATGAAGATTATAGAAACTTCTGGTCGATCCCCCCACTGCCACCACCACCACCACCACATACACACACATAAACTCATCCAACTACTTAGTTTTTCTTTTTGTTAGGCAACTGAAGAGTTGCTATGTGCATCCTGGCAGACTTCTCCCCATCAGACACGCAAGGGCACAATCAGTTCCTGTTTCTTGGAATGTACCAAATTATCAGAAACCGATTATTCTGCTGGAAGGCAACAAACAGCTTGATGGAAAGATGTACCAATTGAAAACAATTTTGATCATATTTTTGTCAGGAGAATGAGATGCCTCCAGCTGTCTGTCACTAATCATATTAGAGGTGGAAAGCAGGAATGTTTTGGCCTGCAAGAGATTACTCTAATCTCATGTTGGAACACGACTTTTACTGGCTACTTATCCCAGAACAGTGACATTGGACGTCCATTCTGTAACTTGTCTTGCCAGTTGGTAGTAGTCTCAAACATATGTCACATGAGCACACTTAAGGAATTTTCTAATTACAGTTCAAAGGCTTTTCTTTTATCTTTTTATGCTTACTCTGCAGACATCACTGATCGAAATGATTTCTCCTCCAGCATAATCCTATTGCCAGCAGTTACAAAAGAGTAAGGAGATGGCAAATGGCACAATAACTGAAAAGGTGTCCGAATTCAATTAGGACAAGGCCTCTCCCACGTGGACACATAAGCTATATAAATCCATTTTAATTGTGAGCTGTGGTACTTATCTGGTCATGTTTATTTTGGATGCAAGTGCCAAAGCTGGATTTAGACCAAAACTCTAGATCTTCGAGCCCTAATGACTAATTTGGGATTCCGTTGAATCCCTTAATTCATTTCTTAATTAGTTCTCTCAGAATTAGAGCTGCTTGGTTACAATCATTTTCACAAAATTTTCATAAATGAAAACAAATGTACAGAGATTTTTTTTCCCCCTATGGTTCACACATTTTGCTCTGGTCTTAAAGAACTATTCTTGTTGTTATCAAAATAATAATAACAATGCCAACAAGGACAAGA
The DNA here is from genome assembly GCA_028627145.1 of Eidolon dupreanum. Classification (NCBI taxonomy): domain Eukaryota; kingdom Metazoa; phylum Chordata; class Mammalia; order Chiroptera; family Pteropodidae; genus Eidolon; species Eidolon dupreanum. Next base: position 143,591,647 of record CM053503.1, read on the forward strand.
GCAAAACTAACAGGTTGCCAGGCAGTATAGTAGAATATGTACTGAGACACCAGGAAGCTTGGTTCCGATTCCCAGCTCATCTACTTATGTCCATGGGACCTTGGTCATGTTACTTTCCCTCTTTGTGCCTCAGTTTTCTTTTAATAGTACCTATCTCATAGGGTTGTTCTTAGAATTAAAGCAGCATTGTATACATGAACTAATATGAAGAAAGCACTATAATAAATGTTGGTTATTAAGTTTATTATCAATAAGTCAATGGGAGACCGCTGAATGGGTTTTGCTGGTGCCACAATATTGTCATCTAAGTATATCCCATTTATGTAGACCCTTTGCAGGTCACTAATGAAACATTGGAGACTCTGAAGTTGGAATTAATCTTTATCGTTTGTATTTGTATTCCTCAGTTTGGCTATAGGATTAACATTTTTGGCTTTCCATACTTGATCAATATGAGTGTTAACTTGAAATCTCTTGCTGCAAAATTGCTTTAAATTTTGAATGAACATTTTCTTCTCTCAGTAGACACAATATTGGTCCTCATTAAAAGGAAAAATGTTCTTACAATTTGTAAAAAATATATATGTGGAGGGAGGGAATTTGGGGCAATTGACTTCAATTAATTCATTGGAAATTTAAAAGTATTTTTTAACAGAGTTAAATATATTTAATATCATGGTTCAAATTTAATAAATGTGCCAGGAGTGAAAGTCTAGGGAAAGATAAATCTAGTAATTTAATGAGCTCATAGCTACATAAGAGTTAGTTAATATTAAAATCGATTGCTAAGAGATGCACTAGAATTACCTTCGCTTAGGTTTTTTTTAACTAAGATGTGATCCAGCAATTCCACTCACATCTCGTGTGTGTGTTTGTGTGTGTGTGTGTGCATTTTAGAGAAATGTATATTCATGTGCATCCAGAGACAGATGTAAATGTTCTTAGCAGTATTGTTTATATTTGTCTCAAATTAGAGATGTCCAAAGTATTTCTCAGTAGTAGGATGGCTGAATAAATTATGGTGTAATCATAATATGGAATACTATGCAGCAACGAAAAATGAATAAACTAAAGCTACGCGCAATAATACAGATGTATTTTACAGACATAATGTTGAAAAGAAGAAGATACAAAGGAATGCATAACAATCTTATTCTACTTAAATAAAATGAAAACATTCAAAACTAAACTCTGCTAAGGGATGTATACATATGTGGCTAAAACTATAAAGAAAAACAAGGAATTTATGATTGAAAGGAATAGGGTAGTGTTTACCACTTAAGGGAGGGTGTGCTGGAAGACTTCTGTGGGTGCTAGCAATGTTCTGTTTTTTTTTTTCCTGGTAGTTGCATGGGTAATATACAGAACATCATATCAAATGTTAATGTTTTATGTGCTTTTCTGGTTGTGAGTTATACCTCATAATTTTAAAAATTATTTTGTTTTGTTTTAATGAACAATCACTATCTTTTTAACCTGGGTTCGTTTGTTTTTGTCCTGCAGAGTTTTAGGCCTAGAGATTCCTGTGACTGTAGGTGGCTCTAGAACTATTGCCTTGATGCATGGCAAAGTGGCCTCCAAAGTGGGGCATGCACCCCAGAGAGCTCTTGAGAAAGTTGACTTGGGGAAAAAAGAAATTGATTAGAACTTGCATTTACATTCATTTTATTATCATGAAGCATTATGATAACTGATGGTGACTGTATTGACACTGGCACTGCCCCTGGGTCCACACGTCAGATAGTGAACTGTCACCCAGAGGGAGGGCGGTGAGGTCTCACCTTCACAGTGACTGCCCCACTGGTTCATCTGCTTTGATTGTTTTGTGAAATATATCATACCTGGTTAACTGGATTTACAAATTCTATATTTTAGTTTTAACCCTCACAAACTAACAGATGCTTAAAAGCTTCTGCAAAGAACGCCTATAAATTGATGATAATTTTAATATTGCAATCAACAAAAAATGGCAGAGTTTAATGTAAACTCTTTGTCAGCCACATTACAAGGTAATGACAGTGACCATTGAATCAGATCTGGCAAGAAGCTGGCCACCAAATTCTAAATTATCTGGAACACATATGGATTTCTATCCACTGTGGTTAATTACTCATGAACTTTGTCATGTGTGTATTTGCCTTGAGATAATCATGGTTAGCAAAAACATTACATCATTTCTATTATTCTTTTCTATTTTGCTCAAGTTTTATAAGGCATATAACATAATATAATAATACATGTATATGAATTATGAACAAACAACCAGACATACTTGAGGATATATGCTCAAAACAGGTAAGAAGAAAACACTTGGACGCCACTGCTGTGTAGTTCAAAGCCTACTCCCTGCTAAACTTGCTTTTCATATCCAAAGGAGGTACCTCTCACTCCTAATTTCTTTGTTATTGGCAAATATCAACACTAAGGCAATAAATAACATATTTTACTTTATTAAAACTTTTCTCAGCCACTGGGTTGAAATTGGGGAGTAAGGGAGAACAAAAAGATATATAACTATATACTCAGAATAGCTCTGTTTTTCTGTATTGTTTATATATTCTCTGTAAGATTCCCTTTTACCTAAGGATTTTGTATGTTAAAAAAAAAAAAAAAAATTTGAATTACCCTCAGGTAGGATTTTCCAAGGCTGGAGTAACAGAAAGCACTAGATGGCACATGTGCCATGGCTGTAGAGGGACGAGTGCTTGACCAGCAGTCAGTAGACCTAGGCTCTAAGCCTGATTGTGCCACACGCCAGCAGCCAGGCTGCAGCACATAGGCAAATCCTCTCTGAGCTGCCATTGCCTTTTCTCTGTCATGAGGCTGATAATAGCAACACTTCCCCCAACCCTTTCAGGGATCACATTTGAGAGCATCTTTAAAATGCAGGGTTTTCTGCAAACATAAGGAATTATGATCTCTATATCCCTATTCTCCTTTAACAAGATGTAACTTCTTTTAGAGTGCTGGTGTCTTTAATAAGATTCTTTGATTGGCTAGCTTAAACCAAAAGAGTATTATTTTAATTTTTTTTTTTTTTGGTGGGGGGAGGATCCTGGGGTATCTCATTGAATTGAAGGAAGGATCACAACCAGGGAAGCTCTGGTGATCACATCACAGGGTTTCATGGCCCACTTCCCTAAGGTACTGTGTTAGTGCGATCAAGCACCATGACTTCCACGTGGCCTCTGGGTTTCACAGTACCAAGTTTGAGGTCCCTAAAAGAGAGAATCTAATTTATCCTGCTTGGGTCGATTGACCATCTTTTGACCAGTCAACCTCAAGTGAGGGGCAAGGTGTAGACCAGATTCCTGGGAGCTCTGGCCCCGCATATCTGGGCTATCTCAGAAAATTAGAGATCCCTGTGATTTTCTACCTACAATTGGTATTAAGGTTTCAATAGCTGCTAATGACTCAACTTTTTTAAAGGAATTTTCATAAAAAGAATCAAAGAAATATAAATTCAGAAGTGTACGTGACTGTTTGCTTCAGTAAATGTCAGCACACCTAACAGAGCCTGCGTTTCTTGTTATGTTCTTCTTTAGATGGACACTGCACTTGAAATCACTTTCACTAGATGCTGAAAATTCTCTGTAGGTCCCAAGGGGCATCCTTCTGCTTAGACTGTTTCTCTAAGGTTTGACTCCACTTCTCCCTTTAGCTACTGCTTTACCCCTTGTTAGAAAGAAGACATTAAGTCAATTTTAGCAATCCTAATGCTGATAGTCTCTTCACTGACAGCCTCAAGTCAATTTTAGCAATCCTGATGCTGATAGTCTCTTCACTGACAGCCTCGCTTGCTCTAAAAATTTATGCCAAGGTGGAAAGATGATGATAAGACTGGTGCATAGAGTCTGCATACCACAAGCAAGTCCTCCACTATTAAAAGACCTCTTGTGAGTCCAAGTATATTTGAATATGTCACAGCCATTCCTAAACAGATGTATACAGTTGTTCCTCACACCACATGGATATTTGATATGTAACATTTGTTCTACCAGGGCTCAATCAATTATTTGTAATATTTTAAGAATGAAAATGATGAATATATTTATATGCCTGAAAAATCGATGAATATCTTCCGAACAAGTTAAAAACATTGCTTTCAAATATTGCTCTGATAAGTTCTAAATAGAATATTGTCTTTTTTGGATCATTCACTATAAAGCTGTAAAGAGTGCCAAAATTCTTTATTTTTCAATTATGTATACATAAGAAATCACATTTTATATTGTTAATATACAGTGAAATTTTCTTCCTGTAAAAGTTTCTTTCTTAGAGAAAGTGTACCACTGAAGAAAAAGATATGGTAATAGCAATTATTATTTTACTTAGCCTCCATTTTCTAAAGTGCTGGGTTATAATGTAATCTATAGTTCATACTTTTTTACCAACTCTCAGTACATTACCAACCCAGTGCCTCACCCTGGTTACAAGGATGATTTATTATTCGTCAGATTTTAAGTGCTGACCCATGAAATGTTAAACTTGTATTGGCAGCTGTTGTCCAAAGGTTTGCAGATGTCCTGACTAATGCTTTGAAAGACCAGCATTAGCAATAAATCACAGCATACATAATTTTTCAATAAAGTAATGGAAGGATTTTGCATTTGTTATTTGGTATTTGGTATTCTAATGTTTGGTATTTGGAAGTTACTTACATGGGAAATTAAAGTAAAGGGGCAAAACATTCTCAGGCTTTAACCCTTGAACTTTGGGCCAGCCATAGTCAATAGCAAAAGCATCTTGGTAGCTTTGTTCTCTGAGCTCTCTTGGATCTGGGAACTGACAAAGTGCCAAGTAAAGGCCTAATTGCTTTCCTTGTTACTAAGAAGAAAAAAAATCTCAAAAGAATTTTCCTTTTCTTTCAAAGGGGTACCTTGAGCATTAACATTTTCCGGAATAACAAAATTGTTTATGAGACTTTTGCAAAACTTTCTGAAAAGAGAGCTTGAAGAGAGCTCTGGCAGCCGATTAAGAAGCATGCGTTGCTTACCTAGAGCAACAAAGTGTTCGAGAGAAGAAATCAAAGTAGGAGATGTGGCTTTGTCCTCTACGAGCTTGCTCTCTGATTAATGAGCTGATGTCCTCTTTTCTTCTTTCTCTGTAGTCTGCTCAAAATTTTAGCAAGACGGTACATGATATATTCAGCTAGCACCATAATAGACCACCAACTGTCTGAATGTAAGTTCTGTTCACCAGCATTTCCCACTCCTCACCCACCCCCCAGCCAGTGCTCTACCCATTGTGTGGTAGAGGGGAGATTTTCAATTAGTATCTGTTAAGTGAAGGAATATATTCAGGCAGATCTTCCTGTGATCTATATATTGGTGAATTATATACTGGGCCAGATTAACTCTGATCAAGGAATCAGTAACCAACTTTAGTAGATTGAGATCTTCTAATACATAGAGCTAATTAATAATCTAGGGGAGGAGCCAGATGATGAAGAAGAAAGAAGTAACGAAGTGAGTAAACGCAATAAGTATAGTTAGTGATAAGGGCTAAAAAAATACCCTAACAGGGCAAGGGCTGTGATGGGGAGGAACTACAGCATTGGAGAAACCAAAACCTAGGGCAACCTGAAAACTCAGTGGTGTAAAAGGAATTGATGTAACCTTCCAGAAGGCTTAATTTACTCCAGAAGTTAGCATATCCAATGAAAATATTCATCTTATCACAGCTTTTCTTAATGTACATAGGTTTGCAAAGTTCTTACCATATTGTCGGTATCAGTTTCTATTTTATAGAATTTTGCCTTTAACACATCAGTTGGTTGGTGCCTAGTGCCAAGGCCAAGGGTGAGCTCTCTGCTTCACTTCACTTCTTCAAGCTGTAACTTCTCTCCCAAAGCCAGGCAGCTGTCTCCCAGATGTATGCTGTCAATCACATAGGAAACCAGATGACCGAAAGAGGGTAGCTAAGCACAAATTTATTGTCAAAGCTGAAAGAAAAAGAAAAAGAAAAAGGAAAAAAAAAAAAAAAAAAACCTCAAAGCTAATGCTCTGCTGACTGTGGGTCAGAAGTGTTATCTTTGTATCTCAAGGACAGAACATTTAATAAAGATTCGGGTACAAAGTACACATCACCCTCCAGGCATGCTGAGCCAAGTCAACTGGAAAACCGTTCCTTAGGGTTTACAATTTCTCCTTTTCCTAAATTAAAAAATGCTAATGTGAACTCCTGACTCTCACCAACACATAATATTATTGTATATAGGGCAAAGAGTAAATAAGACACTTGCCTAATGACATAACAGTTCATTTGAACTCAGCAAGCTGGAAGTAATTTTGGCTTTTTTTTCTTTTTTCCATGCTGCTTTATGGAAATAGGCCACAATCATTTTTATTTCACCATTTTTCATAATCTTATAGCATATTTCCTGTTTGTGCTATTAAGAGCTGTTTTTGAAGACCCTTAAGGGATATCCTTTAATACATTATTTTTAAAATAATTATTCATCTATAGTAACCCCCTTAGAATGTCTAAGAGTTTAGAAATATAGAAACTTCTTCGTGAGAGATGTTTAATTGTCTGTGCAAAGTATTGCAATGTTTACACTTATTTCAGTTAATGTAGATAATATTTAATTAGTCATTCTAGAAAGGTAGTAGATATTTTAGAATAGATTCAGAACCTCCATTTGGCATTATGTAAAGTATTTATAGATAAAATTCTGTGAGTAGTATTTATAGATTTTAAAAAATGTTTGCAGTAACATAAAGTTAATTCTTAGAGATTCTTATAATAATAGGAATAATGTGTTTTATTGAGGTGAAAAATATTCATATGAGACAAGATCACTTTTAAAAAATTCTTTATAAAGTACAACACAAATGTAATCATGTTATTGTTACTTTTACACTTGTGACATGCAGAACTTCTGGACTGAACAACAATCAATAACTTTATATTTTAATGCTAAATATGTTTTTGTTTCAAGTGAGATTTCCTTTTTCACATGTAACTCTCATGTCAGAGAGGCTCTGAGTTCCTTTTTTGGGAACTCAGTTCCTTCATACTGCACTTGACTTTGAACTCTCCAGTCCACACTTATGCCACTGGAAGCATGCTTTACGTGATGCTTTAGAAGGAGGTTTAATTTCTAGGAAGTAACCGCAGCCCACATCACATCTGCGATCTGTAGATGGTGGCTAGGAGATCCACTGTGGCCAGCTCCCTGGCCCTCATGTACACTAGAAATCACTCACTTCCTCTTTTATGTGGCCTCTATTATGGTCTTCTGATCTACCTACTCTTCCACAGCTTCTCTGCCATGACACTCTCTTTGTTGCTTTGGTATCTTCTATAGACTCGTCCTTTTTTCATAGTTCTTCCAGCAGACTGTGATTTTGAGGGGCCAACTCCTGTGTCTTGGTTAGTCTATCTGTTCCTCTCAGCCCTCCCAACACCACATTCTCTGCCTTTCAGCCTTTTTTTTTTTCCTCTTTCAAGCTTCAAAAAACTAGAAATTTAAAAATGTATCCTGGTAATATTCCTCTGCCAATTTCCAACTGCCTTCTTCCCTGAGTGAAACTGCTCTTTTCCACAGTACTCCAGAATTGCAAGCTGCATCTTTGTTCTCCTCTCTTCAGAGAAAGCTCACGTGGAAGGGGTACAGCGAAAGGCTGGAGGGCTGAGGGGAAGCACGCCCCTTTCTCCTCAGCACTGGCCCAGAGAAGTGCTTCATTGTCCCTATCGAGGACCAGGCCATGGGAAAGAGACTCTCCTACAGTCACCATGAGCTACACAAACATTACTTCCATTTGGCTTGACCTTTCATTGTGCTCCAAAATGACTGAAAATACTTAAATTGTATACAGCATTTTTCTGGAAGCAAAAATAAATGGGGTTCTTTTAAGAATCCACACGTGAACTTTTGCCCTTCTCTTCCTTTTGAGTCATTATATCCAGTTTAAGATTTCCGTTTAGCATGTATTTTCCTTTTGTGAGAAATAGCTAATATCTCTGCTGATAAAATGATGAATCATAGAAGCAATGTAATTATTAAAGATAAGGATACCTTCTATGGCCTTAAAGCACTTAGCTCTGGGAATTGAATCTTGCAAACATTTCTTAAGTGTTTACTGTGTGCTGAGCACCAGCCAACTAACTTCCTAATTCTATATCTACTTTAATGTATGAACTCAACTAATCCGCACAACAACCTTGTGAGGTGGATAAGTAATACTGTCATTTGTCCGTATTTTACGATGTAGACACTGAGGCATAGTGAAGGTGAGTAATTCGCACAAGGTTACAGAATTAACAGTGGGCAGGACCTGGTGGTCTGCTTCAGTGCCCACATTCTTAACCACTGAACAGGCTGCCTGGGGCATGTCACCTAACCTCAGAAAGCCTAAGCCCCCTCATCTCTGAGGTGGAAATGGTAATACCTACCTTACTCAATTGTGATGAGGATTGAATAAAATAACAGTTTTAAAGGGATCCATAGATGGTGAAGTGCTAAAACATCAGGTTTAAGTTTGGGCTATCTAAATGATCTTTTCTGTTAGTTGAGTAGATCTTACTGTTGAGTGGCCCGTGTTCCTTGGATATACTGCTGGTTCAGACGAAAAACTGCATGTTTTTCTTGGGGTTTTCTTGAAATTTACAGAAAACCTCAGCTTTTACAATGAAATGGTCCTTTTCTTCCAAAATGGTGTCATTTAGGAGTATGTAGAATATAGATAAAACTCAGCATAACACTTTTAATATGCCAAGTAAGCTCAATGACATTCATTCCTTTTAACACTCCCTCCCTTTTTTACTAAATTGCAAAAAAAATAATTTTCTTCCAAATCTCTGTTCACCACATAACTTGGGACATGTTGCAAAGTGTCCTTCAGTGTGTAATATGGAGTCTAGCGCCATGCCTTTTCAGCATGTGATCCTGAAACAAATGATAACAGGTAAGGCTTAGGACAATGGAAGAGAGGTGGAAATTGAGTCCAAATATGAGGATTTAGAAAGGCCACAGACTAAAAAGAACCATGCCTCAAAATGAGGGATAGGAAACCAGAGCTAGACTCCAGGGAGATGTGACGGGTGGTGCCAGAGGAGGTGGAGGACCTGGGAAGAAAAAGGAAGAGATGACTAAGAAAGACAAGCCAATGGGGAGATGGGTGTTTCTTTGCAGCTGGTCTGGGGGAGATGGACACTACCCTCATCCCTCTGATGCTGGGCCTACTTTCTCTGCTCTGGGGCTCCTATGCCTTTTCAGGTCGCACAGTGCTCTCGCGAGTCAATGTCAGGGATCTGAATTTTTACATTCCCTTGGGGAAAGTGAAGAGCCCAAAGGCCTGACTTTTTGTGATTCTTTGGAGCTTTTACGTACCCTAGAAATTAAGTTCTTCCTGTTTTTTTTTTTTTTTTTTTTTTTTTTTAATGAGATTTGTATTGCCTACTCAAGGTGATTCGAAATTTGTGGGGGAGGTGGTCTTCCAAGCAGGATTCATAATCATAATGAGCTATTTTTTCCTCTTTTCTGGATAACCACAATATCCTTGCCATTCAGTCTCCAAATATAGCACGCAGTTTTGATAGAAGAATATCCTTATGTTTGGAAAGAAGTTGGCAGCCTCACTGATGTGAAAATGTCCAATTTAGAAAACACATTTAGAAAGAAAAACTCCTTTAAGTCCTTTTTGGAATCAGGTGGAGTAAAAATGAATAAATAAAACATTTTAAAGAAAATGTGTGGTCTGACAACACATTCCATTTCCTCCCCTTAGTCTTGTAGGTACTTGTTGATTTTGCCTGAACTTTAGATGTCGTTTCTATCATTTCATTGAAATGTCATACTGCAAACTGGTTCTGGCATCTAATTGGGAACATAATTTAGATGATAGATTTTCAAGCTAATGCATGTAATCAGAGCACTACAAGATGGTTGCCAGGGACTAACCATCTAGAATCTCTTTAAGAATATTGTTTAGTGTGTAAAAAGATTGCTTAACACAGGGGAGGGGAAAAGGGCATCAAATCCCCAAGAAAGAGCCAGATAGAATGTGTAAGTCAATTATGGCTGGAGGTGTATTAATAGGGAGCTTCTAGTATAAAATCATTTGATTGAGGTATCTGTAGTTAATATTCGTCAGAACTACAGATATAAACACATCCATCACACTTGAGCAACCCAAATGTGCCTATATAGTTTCTCTTCATGAAGTGCCAAACTGACCAATACACTTGATATGCCTGTAACTCAAATAAATTAAACTATATGATTTCCTTTGTAGAAGGTAGTTTGTCAGTATGTATTCTCCCAATCCTTTAAATTGAATTCACTATTTTATCACAGACATTTTATTTCTAGGAATTTATGCTAAGGAAATAATTAAGGATTATGTGCAAAGGTTTCAGCTGCAAAGATATTAATCACATCATTGTTTATAAAAGAGTAAATAGGAAATTGCTCACGTGTACGGTAACAGCTTAGTTAAATGTATTATGTTACAGTCAAATAGTGAAATACTATTCAGCTTTTATAGATGATATAGATAAACATTGATAATGAAAAGTTCTTCATCATATATCGTTAAGTGATAAAATCGTCTTATAAACAAGTATGTACAGTGTGCTCACATTCTTGTTAATATATGGATATAATCTTGGAAAGTGCCCTGGGAATATATTTAAAGGTTTTTTAAATGGTTCTCTGAGTAGTGAGATCATGAGTATTTAAAATGTTTTTTTTTTTGTTTATCTCTGTCTTTAATTTTCCCACTCTAACCATATACTGCTTTTATAATAAGAAAGAACCAACAAAGTTTATTTTGAATTGAAAAAAGGAAACATAAACCAAGTCATATGAAAATGACTGGTTCTGGATAACTAGAGACTTCATGTGATGCTTTTCAGCTGAATATATTTGTAAACATATTTCAGCTGGTGTGCTATGATTTGAGAACATTAATTGCTCTTTCATACCTGATTTAGCACAGATCATTAGCTTTCTTCCTAATCTCTGCAAAATGAAGGAACTCTGAGGTTTCTTCCTACTCCTAAATCCCAGGTCCACACTTTCTAGGTTTACTTAGAGAAACTGCTGAGTGGGGGACGTCCGGGTCTCATATTTACAAGCTGCCAAGTGACATAAGTATATTAATAGGAAGAATTCATCTTATTATTTGTAGCGCACTCCAATTAACCACTCTACAAGATTATCTTTGATTCTGTCTTCTGCTAGATTGAAAAGAGACCTTCATATGATCTAGTTTTTCCATCAGTTATTGATTACTCTTGTTTTGAACTTTCAGGGAAAGCTTATGGTGAGTGTCACATGGCTGAGAACTGCCCAGTGTTTCAGGGGAACTTCAGCAGTAGGTCGGAAAAAGTTGAAACAGTGACAGAGGATTCACTTCCATTAGAAAGCAAAAGTTCCATCAGCTGTTAAACACTGACAACCTCTCAGCCTCTTTCTTAGGTACCAAGGAGGCCTCTGTCCACATACCCCAAACCCAGTTTAGTTGATCACTCTTGACAGATGTCATGGTATTACAATCAATTTCTCCTACCTCTCAAAACAAATTCACAGTAAACACAGAGATAAATTATGGTACACATTTAGTAGACCAGCTTCCTAATTCTGTAACTTCTGAATGGAAGTTAGTGGAAAGAGTATTGTGCCACAAGTTAGGAAACTCATATTTTGATCCTGGCTCTGCCATGAACTTGTAGAACATTAGGGAAGTGAGCCAGACTTTTAGGTCTACATTTTTCTCCTCTGTAAAGTGAGAGGGTTGAATTCAGTAATTTTCAAACTTCCTTCTGGCTCTGAAATTGTATAAACATTATCTACAAAGGCCATTTATTGTTGCCTACATAACTCATGACTGAAAGCAGAGCATCTTTTAACAGTCCAGCCCTGTGACTCCCTGCCTCTTATCTCTCTTGGTCCAATAAACTATTGTGTTCTTGTTTATCTTCCTTTTCTCATGCTATACTAAATAATTTCAGAGAAAATCTCATTTTGGCATTTTCTATATCCTCTAATGTATGATGTGTCTTTGTGACTAGGGAAAAAAATTCTTAAAAGTAGCTACTTTCATTATTCTCCAGTTTTTAAAGCTGTCTCCTGAGAACTAAATGTCAATTCAAAGATTCCTGCATTTGTAATCATTTCTAACCTAACCTATAGAAGTCTAAAGTGTAATTCGAGGCAAAAAAAATTCCTGCCTTGAGACGGTGGACTCATAAATATGTAGTTTGCTTTATCTCTATAAGAAGAAGCTAGTATACTTGAAAATTTTAACAACATTTTTTTCAGTATCTACATTGAAAATGCAAAATTGGGCTGTTGCACATGCTTGCCAATCCTGCTTTTTTAATTGTAGATACCGTATTTTTAAATGGAGTAATAATTTTAAATTAATTTCCTGTAAAAGAAAAATCAGATTACCCTAATGAAAGATTTTACAAATCAAACACTTGTATGTTTTAAGCTTTATCTCTAATTTTTATCTGTCTTTTCTGTTTCTACACAGAAAATTTAACCCAAACAGGCCATAGGAGATGACTAATTGCTCACCCAATACCCATTCTTTTCTTCTTCCTTAGTAGCACACTGATTTTATTCAAGGGGGCAATGTACCCAGCCAAAAGACTGCATTTCTCAGCCACCGTTGCAGTTAGGGGTGGCCGACAGAGAAATCATTGGATGAGTTTTTCAGGAAACCTCTTCAGTGGGAGTTGACCAGACTGTGTATTTTTCAACTCTGCTTCCTCTGTGCTCCTTTATGTTGCCTCTTTTCTGAGTTCCACATGTTCACAAGATGTGTGGGGCAGCTTAGTACCATCATCCTCTTCATTCAAGCTTAGCAAAGAGAAAGTCCAGTTTCCTAATAGCTCAAACAAAGCCCCAGATTTGCTTCTCCTTGGCCTGATTGTCCATTTTTAGCTACATCAGATCCATACTGAGACATGTGAGATGATGTGCTGATGGGTTCATCCTAGTTCATATACCCTACCCCCTAGACCCATTCTGGAGGTAGCTTCTCTGGGTCCTCCAAAACAAGATAGAACTTTTACGGCCAGGAGAAGAAAGAGTGGATAGATACTAGATGATCAAGCCACAAATACCCACCCCACCAAGTTTGCCTGTGTTTTCAAGTTATTATAGTCACTAGTAACGAGGTAGGTGATCATTTGGTTTGCAAAGTTACCCTGAACAATGATTGGGTCATTGGACTCAGTTATGACAAATGAAATTGAAATCTCAAGACCATGCCATTGATCCAGATTAGGTATCAAAATATATATTTTTTAGTTTTCCAGATTAATGTCTTACAGTAAGCCATGTAACTTCCCTTTCTCATTACCACCCTATGTATGGTCCTCTAATGAGGTAGAAATAAGTTTGCCAACAATTTCTTTAAACCCCAAACAACTGTATCTTCCAGAATAGCCTGTTGATGCAGCAGAGGACATTGTTTCCAAACATAAAGTTGTATAACAAGTTAGGGCTAAGTGAAATTTAAAATGACTTCCAATAAACCCTGAAAGAGTGGTACTTTATTTTATTTTTTTAATTAAGTTTATTGGGGTAACATTGGTTAATACAATTATATAATTTTTAGAAGAATGATACTTTAAAATAGTAATGTCAACAAGCTTCATGTGATGTTGCCATAGTGCTGAGTGCTCTGAGTGGAGATGGAGGAGCAACAGGGCAGTGACAGAAAATACTGTGGTCTTCTGTTTTGTATGAGCGAACACGGAGAAGTGATTTTGAAGTGATTTACTGCAGTAGCATGTTGGGACATGGTATGCAACAAGATAGATGATTATGGCCACAGTTCTGAAAATACTCAGATGGCTTTCAATTAGCTTTGGGCAAGGCTGCCTTTTGCAGGAGCCAGTATTGATTTTTCAGATTGCCTCCAAGCTTTCCAGCAGAAGGGCCAATCATGTCATTCCTTTGAAGTCACAGGAAACATCATTGGAGGGCAGACTGCAGCAAGCATTCTTGCTGGGCTATCTGCACTGAAGGTAGTAAGAACAAGAGTGCAGTCTCTAGAGTTAGAAACTGAAATCTGCCATTGGCCCCTCCGTGTGTACCAGTAGATCACTTAAGCTCTGGAGCCTCGACTTCCTCATTTGTAAAATGGAGGCTTTTGAGAATCTGATGGGAAAAGGCATGTAAAACTTCTAGCCCAGTACTTCAGACCTATCCTAAGTCCAGTAAATGTTAGCTCATATTCTGCTTTCAGAGTTGACCTTGAAAAGAGGGAGGAGTATTGTATTTTTCACTAGTTTTTTTCTTTTTCTCCTAAGTTCCATTAAGAAGAAATAAGTGTGAGTTTGAGTTGGCTCCACCTGACAGTGGAAAAATGGAGAACTGATATTGTCATATTGTAGGTGTCTCAGGGTCCTGTCGTCTACTTGGGGTGCAGGTTTACTGAAAACGGCCTTTTGGAAGGATGCTATCATTGCATCACATCTAAGAATGGCAGCCACCTGCTGTGGGAGCAGCAAGGACCCCAAGAAGTCAAAGAAGCCTCTGGCTACAGAAGGCACTGTGTCAAACACTGCTGACATCCTATCTGTCATTTTAGACCTGCTAGGAAGAGTGAGCATCTCAGAATAATAGGACCCTAGGATCATAACCCTTTATTTACCAATGAGGAAACTGAAGCCTAGGGAAGAAAAGCAAGTCAAAGGCCACACAAAGAGTCAATGACACAGGCAGGACCTAAACCCAAGGTTCCTGATGCCCAGGTCATGAGAAATAATGACTACAGCCGCTAAACACTGCTGGTTATCCTCAAAATCTCTCCTCTGGTCTCCTATTAATTGCCAGTGTCATCCAACCATTGATGGACAGAAATTCATTCCTTTCAGCAAATCAAACCTACTCTCTCCCCAAATGTCAACATCTATAGATCTTCCTATTGTGGCCACTCAATTTCCCTTAAACAAAATCTATATCTCTTGTTTGAGGATCCAAGAGTAGCCACCGTCTAAGCTGCTGAATGGGAGAGAGGCTGGAAGCCTCACTGTCAGTGTCTAGATTCCCTCCTAAGCCCCTTGTTTTCAGCCTAGCACCCTGCTCCACCCTCCATATTGTCTGAAGTCTCCAGACTCTTTGGGTTCAATTTTCCCAGAGAATAAGCCACCCATTCCCACGGGGCTAGGAAGGGATGATTGCCTGGCTGCTCAGAGTGGGGTGGATCTGTCACCCTTCTGATCTTCCTGGGGTTCTTTGGGGGCTCGCTGCTTCTTTGTATTCTTATCTTTGGGCCGTTAAGTTATAGTTGCCTCTGCTGCATCTCATCAGTTACCATTCCTCTGATTTCTGTCTTTGAGAATGGTGTCATGTCTCAGCTACCTTTGTCCCTTCTCCTATTTGTTGTTCTATTTCTTTCTTACCATCCTAGTTAATTTTGGAAGAAAACAGATTAACATACCTGTTAATCACCATCCTTCCCACCATAATGGTAATAGCCTTTTTTTTTTCGGTGTTGAAGATATTGCCCTTCAGTAATACAGAGAATATGTTAAAGAAATCTCAATGCTCATGTGTGAGGAGTTATCCTCAGCAAAGAACACACCATGTGTTCAGTCACTGCCAAAAACCTTCTGAGAAACAAATCTTCTCAGGTTTAGTGTTATCACCAAAAATTAATCTCACAGCATGGTTCACAATCATGTTTATGAAAATGTTTGGAAAATGAAATGCTCCGCTATGAAATCAATGGGTGGAAGTCAGTGAGAACTTGGAGGGAGGGGCAGGTGTGTATATTTCTTCTGTAGTGGAGCACTTGTTGAGGAAGAGCCAAACATCTCTCTCAGTGTTTGTGTTTTTAGATGCACTAACCAGCAATAGGAAGCTTTCCTCCAAGTGTGTACATACAGAATAAATGTTTGTTAAGTAAATAAACTTAATGTATAGTAGAGGATTTTGTGACTCCAGCAACATATTTTCAGTAAAAACATTTTAAGGCAAGATGCCTTTTAAGATCCTGAGAAATTAAAATTAAATGAATGGCACATATTTTATTTTGTTAAGGACTACCATTTTCCATTAAAAATAAATATATTAGCCCATCAGTAACTTTTATTCAATACTTGATATATTTTAGATAATACTGCATCATTTCTGGTATTCTGACATGCATAATTGTTACCAAAGGGATTCACTATTATTGTATTCAGAATTGATGACTGATTTACATAGCCTTAAGCTGAAGGATGAAGTGTTAGAATGTTCCTATACACTTTCCCCAATTTCTCCAGTGAGGGATTATGAATTGTTTTTACTTTGATGCAGCTACAGTTCAGCCTTGTAAAAACATAGCTAACAATAATCTAGACGCTCGTGGAAGGTGGTCCTATGGACTTCACCCAGGAAGTACTGGATTCTAGAAATATCTGAGGAATCTGGTTATAAACCCCTGCCCCTTGACATAGTTCTTGAAGAGGGTGGATCTAGTTCAATGTTCTTCAATTAATGATTGCCTTCTATTGCCTCGTGATGGATTCTAAGAATGTTATATCTCTTCTCAGTTTGTTTGGCTACATTACTAGTTTGGGTAGTTTCCTATTTCAGAGCCCATCTCAGTTTCATGTTTATGTGCTTGAAAAAGGAACCAGAGGCCCATGCGTTTCCGTGTCGCACCTCTTGCTTCGTGTTAATGCCCAGACTATGTGACAAAGCCTCATGGTTTACAACCAAAAGAGATGCGTGCTGCATTTGTATTATGAGTTTGCTTTCTTGTGTAAGCAAAACTGATGATTTAAGGATGATAGAAAAGGGCATACACTTGAAGACATAAAATGAGTTTTGCCAGCTCTGTATAAAATACAAATCATTTTGGTTTTGAAGTCGCTGTATAACCAGAGGAAGTTACGAGTGGGGGAGGGGGGAGAAAAAAAAAAAAAACCAGTGTTTCTTAAACATTCCAAGTAACTGGTTTAACTAGTTTTTTTCCCCCACTATATTGCTGCTCAGGCCTGTGCAGACACAGCTATAGAATGCTCCTGTGAACCAGCTCTTTTTTTTTTTTCTTCTTTATTTCTTAAACCTTTAGCTTTAGAATAGCTGGATTTAATGACAGGGGATCTCAGCCTCTGTTCCTGAAGGATCTTTTCCTCCCACTCCCTTGGAGAGGGAGGCATGATTAATTTCTCCCCTTCCTTTTCAATTGTAGGAAAAATCGGGTACACCGTAACTCAGTGCCAGCACACCTGAATTCAGGGGGCAGCTCCCCAGACAATTGAGCTCTTGTTCCTTAGTCTCATGGGCCTGGGAGCAGTAAGGGCGAAAGGGTAATGAATTCCTCTAGGTGGTGATAAGAGCTACATTCCAAGAGGATTAACAGTACACAAAAAAATCAGGCTTCTAGAAAGGGGAAAAAAAACTGAAAAGGCCGGGAGAAGGGGAGTAGAACACCCACATTGACACACAGATCTAGCCGCACACTGAGCTTTTTTGAGTGTGTGCTCAAAGCCACATTCCAGTTTTAGCTGTCAAAAAACTTAGCTACTTTGACGGGAGCATCTACATGTTGTACATGACAGGCACAGCCCTTAAATGGCTGGGAAGCCTTCTTGTTCAGAGGAAGAGCACAATTTGTTTGTATCCTCTGCTTTGCTGTAAGAATTCCATCTGGCCTCTATCAAGTACTTCCTGGATCAAGACCCAG
This sequence comes from Eidolon dupreanum, assembly GCA_028627145.1. Classification (NCBI taxonomy): domain Eukaryota; kingdom Metazoa; phylum Chordata; class Mammalia; order Chiroptera; family Pteropodidae; genus Eidolon; species Eidolon dupreanum. The sequence goes on from CM053503.1 coordinate 143,609,295, forward strand.
AAACATTTTCGGAATGCCTTGATTTTCAGACTTTTCAACCTAGAGGAGCAAAGAAGAGGAGATGAAAAGTCCATTGTAATTTGTTAACCACATCTGAGAACAGTTCTGCAAGTGGAAATTTGGCCCCATTTAAATTTTCCTACAATAGCATGATCACTACATTGAAATTTGGGCTCTTGATTGTGCAACTCAAGTGGAAGTTCCTTAAATGTATTTTGATAGTTATATTTGGTAAAACGTAAAGGCAGTATCATTCCTGTCTGCTAATCAAGGGCCAGAACCAACCCACATACATCTGCCTAGCTATTTCTCACTGCCTGTTATGAAAATAAACCTCTCATTTTTCAAAAGGATTTACTACCCTTAAAGCAGAAAGTGAGAGCACATGGATGTGGTCCCCGGGTCTCTCGCCCTCTTCTAACCCTCCACCACCCCGCCCCCAACAGCTGCAGTACCCCGAATTTTCAGACTTTAAATCTAAACACTCTTCGTCTTGCCACATCCCCTCTTCCACAAAGAAATCTGACTTAGTTTAGCTTATCCCTAAAAATTTATTCTGAAGGTATTTCCCACTCAGATACATTGTTCTTGAGAAATAAACACATTATCAGCTCTTAACTGAAGCAGTGACTTTTACAAGTACCATGCTACAGTCTAAAAAAAGAAATATGCCACACTATTGTAGGAAACTACAGCTATTACATTTTCTTGGCCAAACTCTGGTCTTCTCTTTAGCGAGAAGAGAACATTCCACAAATATCAAAGTGAGCCTTCGGTAAAGACGCAGATCCACATTTTTGCATGGCTGAGTCCATTGAAAATGTACCCTCTTGATGTCAGTGAAGGCTTAATGAAGTTAAACATTTGCCTAGTGATTTTGTTTTTGAGAGGAGTCATTTCAGGAAAGGCATGTGGGAGCAAAACTAACCATGAGCATTTGCCTATGTTCATAATTTTAACTTATGAGCCTAGGCCCTCTCTTTGATCTCAAAGGAAAAGATACATTAGCCAAAATCATGAATTTTAGTGAAGGCTCTTTGTTTTTAATAGAAAAGGATGTTGATATTCCTCACCTTTGTACAGTGAGATGACTTTAGCTTCAGCTGCATTACCCTAGAAATGGAGCCATAGGTCTCATGCGGTGTAACTAGCCCTGGTGAAGAGTTGTGTCTTCACTTTGCATACCTGTGCCTCTGAAGTCCTCACCAATGTGGGAGGCTAGTTATTGCCAAGGATTCTTGTTAATGTCCTTTCTTCCCATTTTGGGGGGTAGTCTGTAGAAAATAAAAATAGCTTTTAACTGTTTGTAGATGTATTTTAAAGCGCTTTTTGGGATACATGAGAAAATGCTTTTTAATTTAAGAGAAAATAGCCGTGAGTTTGTTAGTTATTTGCTGTGACCAAACGAACCAGATTTTAGCAACAAAGGCAGTATCCTTGACATCTTGCCAGGGTTGTGTTTTGTAGCTAAACGTGACATTTAGGAAATGGCAGCTGTGAAAGACTTTTTTTAAAATTGTAGTAAAGTATGGTTGGATATGCGTACAATCCCTGACTTACAAGAACTTGACAAAGAAGTTTTCAGTGGACATGAAAGGCTGCCCTTCCTCCATCTCTCCCTTTTCAGGATCCCTTTCATTTCTTCTCTTTGCCTTTCCATCCCCCTCCCTCCCATCCCCCTCAATACCAGAGCCCTCTCAGCACTGCTATGGAAACTGCCTGTGGAAAAACTTGGCTCTTCTGAGAAAACTGTGGTTTGTAAAGTGGAAGAAGAAGCTGTGTACAATAAGCACAGTTGGCCTTGACCCCAGAGATAACTCCCCAACAAGACTAAGTGGACTCCCCAGTATTTTCTCTAATATGGTATGGTTCTTTTCAGCTTTATTTACATGTATTCATGTAGAATTACAAGTATCCCTTCTCTTTCAAAGAACAGGGATGTCAGATATCTGTGAGACGGGAGGAAACAACTTTTCATTTATATGTGCATGTGAATTGGGTCAGACTGTAGTGACCACATACACAAAATCCTCGTGTATGTTTAATGCGTTATATCTCACTGTTTACAAAAGGTTTCTGCACACACTTTTCTTCACAGCTGCTTTACAAATGGTGAAAATGGGACTCCAAGAACTTGAAATGGTTGAGCGGCTGGAAGCAGGACTAAAAACTGAAAATTTTAATTCTGAACTGAGTTCTTCTTGTGTTCCATATCCTATTATGTGTGAATATTTTTATACATGTATGCGTTTTTATATGTACACACACATGCTCACATCTTCACCTTTTTAAATAGCGAAGCAAACACATTTGCAGATGATTGGCAAACAGTTTAATTCAGAGAGCCTCGAGCCATCTCTGACCTCCGTATTTTGCTGTTTTATATGATTCTTATACCTGGAAGGTAAAGATTAGATGAGTAGATCTTATTACATAAACTTTAGAGATTGAGACTACTATGTGCGCCTATAAAATTCACTTAAAAATCTGATTGTTAAAGATATTACAACTTGACTAACAAATATATACATAATGTTTGATTAAATAATTAAATTCATGAGTTATAATTCTGTTTACAGGCCTAATCCCAACACGAGTAGTATATCTACATCTATCATTTTGAATTACTTATAATAAGTCAGAACACTCTTTGTAAATGGGTATTATGTGTATCTACAAAGTGTATTTGAATTCCATACCAAAAAGCTTATCTAAATATCATTAGATATTTTCTTTTGATAACCTTTCTGGTCAAGGCCTAAATAACACAATTCTGAAACTGAAAATGGTAAACATGCATATAAGCACATTATACAGTTCTATTTATAGTAATAATATTGATGGTTCTAAACAGATTGACTCACTGGCAATGAACATACAATGGGAATGCCATAAGAGATGAACTAGTGCCATTTTCTGAGATAGAAAATCCTCACATTTTACATAAAGCCAGAAGAAAAATGGTTCCAAGAAAAAAACATGTGTTAAGAATTATGTGTTTAGCTTAGAAGGAGGGAAAAAAATTGGATTATCACATACTTTGCTTTTTTCCTCCCAGTGTACAGTAACAGTTTCCATTCTCTGACTTCACAGTGTCATGCTCTGAATAGGAAATGGTGAAGGAAGTGGAATTATGCAAATAAATGATAAACCTGTAATCAATTAGATTTATTAAGAAATTAAAATCTGAAAACAACTTGGTAAATACCTAATAATGCCTTAAGGATCTTAGAATTATTACTTGCTAGAATCTCGCTTATGATTAAAATTGTGTAAAGTTCTACCTGCATATTTTCTTGAAAACTATAACATCCTCCTCCAGCACTCTCCACAGATGTTGAATGTTGTTCTATTCCCATTTATTTTATGGTCAAGAGTTTTGGACATATATTTACCCTTCTAATCTGCCTCGCTAAGATAGGCTACCACTATTCCTGATGGCCATTTCATTGGCAGTATCAATAGAATTATGCTTTGGGCTCTGTCACAGTCTTTAGCGTTGCTGGGTAAGTGAGCCCACTGAGAAATAAAGCCAGACCCACAGTTTGCAGGCTCTAACTCTCAGCTCAGCCTCTCACTTTCTTTGGAGACAGGTGGTTACAGAAACCAGCAATTTATGACTTTGGAAAAACCTGGAAAGGAGGAAAAGCAACTATATAACTGATGTGACTTTTATTATTATTATTAAATGCTTCTCTTCTTAGTTTAAACTGGATTTGAAAAGCCAATCCTGACCAAATTACTTCTTCCATACTTTAATATACCCTGGCTAAATCTTAAAGCACAGGATGTATTTTATATAATGAGAATAGGGAAACTTTATTCCCATCTTACATGAAATGACAGGTACAGTGACTTGGTTTAGATCCATTTACATTCAGGTAGACCACGATAATGTTAACCGTGAACTAGCACTGGGTTTTAAAGTTTTTGCAGTTAATTTTAGAGCATCAGTGTATGTACAGTGCTTTTCCCAAGTGCATTGCAGACAACATCTCTGAGAGATGACAAGGATAATCAGTTTGACTTCATAGCTGAAGGCACCCAAGCACACAGAGCCTGAGAGAAACTTGCTTAACCGTTGCGACAGGGAAACTGCCCTGATGTCAAGCAGCTAATGTTCCGTCACTTGCCAAACATTCCTGCTATAGGTTCATGTTCTGAAATTTTCATGAACCAGCTTGATGAACAAACTGTGTGATCTGGACTAAATAATATCTGCCTAAAAGGAAAGAAGTGAAGTTAGCCAGAAGGCCAGATGGCAGCTGTATTTTCTGCAGAACTCTATTTGGAAAGTGAGCTTTATATTATTTTTGGTCATTTCTTACCATCTTAGGAGGCCATTTTCAGAATAACTCATTGAGGAATATAGCACACAGGTTTCAAAAAATGAACTGCACAGACAGAGGCACATCATGTAACCTGTTCACAGAATTATAGCCGTCTGATGAAAAATGCTTGGATTTCTTTTTCTTCCAGCGTTGTTATGACCTACTCCTCTAGCCTATCTTTTTTTATTATTCAGCCAGCTAAATTACCCTAGAGCTAAACTTTATAGCTTATAATACCACAGAGTTCACATACAGGAAAAATGTGGCTGAAAAGGTCATGAACTTATTACTAGTTTTCATCTTGCAATTGACTATATAACAGTATATAGTTGTGTACAGAAACAATATATAGTCACTCATGTGCAGAAAACCAGCAGTTGTCAGCTGCATACACACAAACCTAAAAGCTTCTTTTTCTCTAAGGCAGAGTGCCATTTCTGAATTGCATCTTCCAGCAAAATTAGTAAGGAATACCTTAGACTTATGAAGATTTGGTCCATGTTCCATGTTTAAGAATCTTACTTTGAGGTTATAGGGTAAGTCCCAAGCTTTTAAATAGGAGCAAAGAAACAACAACTCACCCTGGGGTTACTTACCATGGCAAATCAGGAGAGAGGAAAATGTCTAGAAATCAAATATGGTTGTTTATTTTTCAAATGGCGGGGTCATCTCTAGGCATATTTGCTTTCTTCTTCTTCTCCTTCCTCCATATCATACTGATTACCAAGGCTGCATCATATTCCTTCTAATTGACTTTTAGTTTCATGCTTTCTTCTCCATTATCACTTTCTTCACTCTAGTCGAATTCTCATGGTCTTGTTCTCATGGTCTCACTCCAGAGCTGCTCTAACCAAATCCAAATATTATTCCATCCAATATGCATCCTACTCCCAGTCTAATCTTCATAAAACATTCCTTTGATGATTGGATTTACATCTTAAAAACATTCAAAGTTTCCATATTTTGTTCTACAGCAAATCAGGTCCAAATATTCCTGTCTACTGAGATTTCGTGGTCCACAGTAGCCTACCACCTTCTCTCTCTTCTCCAAAAACTAACCATATTTCCTGCTGTTTTACAATATGTTGGTGCTCAGGTCAGTGTCTGATGAAAGCCAATCTCTGTCTTATTTTTGTGATGTCTGTTCTTGGAATGAGGTAGTGCAAGATAAGTCTTACTTGGAATCCCTCTCCTTTTTCCTTCTAGCTTGATAAGTACCCATTCGTCCACCTTTGGCTCAGGTCTCACCTTCTCCTTCCAATTTAATTCAACACAAACATATTGAGCACCTGCCATTAAATTGAAAGTCACCTTACTGTGTGTGGTGAGGAGTGCACAGCTGTGTGAAGCACAGTCCCTGATGTATGGCCTGAATCTGTCTGGACTGCTCCAGATCTCCAGATCCTTCTCTTTGGACATCTGCGGTACTTAAAGTCTAGACCAGTGGGCTATAGAGTAGAGTGCTCAAAATAATCCACTGGGGTTCAGGAAGCTATATTGGAACTTATATTTATATTTTTTGTACCTTTTAAAATTTCTATGTTAGAATATTTATAAAGTATATAATATATTAATACAAAGGTACATGTTTAACATTTACAAATAAATATACATATATTGGGGGTTCATGTGCAAGCACTTTTACTAATGGAGTGAATGATCAAAAAATATACAGAGCCTCAAATTCACAACAATTTCATTGGGATTTTAGGTGAGCAAACTGACCCTGCCAATTCCAGTCATTCTTTTGTTCAAAAATTGTTTTCTAGTCCCTTATATGTGTGATAGAGAGGTCAGGCAAGAGATAAAAATGTCAGCCTCATTACTGGAAAATGTGGCTGCAGACACACACACACACACACACACACACACACACACACACTTCCATTAAATTTTGCAGTCTCTGGCACATTATGGGATGGAAGACATAGGTCAAAGCATGTGGTCATAAGAAACAAAGCAAAGAGAAACAAGCCTGTTGATTCTCATTGTTCATAAGCAGAAAATGATTTTGCGCCATTCTGGAAAGAGAAAGAGAGAAAAAGGTGCAATGGAAACAGCTGATCCCTGGGCGAGGGACTTGGTTAAGGTCACATAGTCTACTCTCTCTTCTTCCTCCCTGCCCTCTGACATTTTCTGGAAGATTAAAATCTACCAGGTTTTAAATATCTATGGAGAAATAGATTTCACAACTTCCCTCAATAACCAATTTAAATGACTAACCATAGACTCAGAGAATACTTTTCTCAAACTATCAGGGCATTCTTGCTTCAGGTTAAAATGATCTCCTTTCCATAGTGGAAGGGTTAGTCCGTTGCCATCTTTTGACGGATACAGTGGTATTAAGTTGGCCACTGGATTTACGGTTGAGTAAGCCTATCCTATGCAATCATATACCTATTTTTATTTACCTTGAATTCTCTCTGTGGTGCCTTTCTGTACCTGCTTCAGTTTTCTGCACCACACTTTAGTTGTGGAAACTAAATAAAAGAATTATATAATGGTTTCTTTTTGCTTCCATGTATTTATCCAAGTATTTGGCTTTTAACAAAACTATAATGCTAATTCAAAATCAGCTCCGAGCTGTCCAGTCTGGTTTCTTTGGGATATTAGAACATTTATACATAGGTCTTTAGGATATAGAAATCTTAATCCAAAGTTATGAATGCTGGAAATTTCAGGTCAGTGCAGGAAATTTTTTGAGTAAATATTTATTAAGATACCATTTGGCTGCTGCGATCAAAACAAACAACAAGTCTTAAAAACCTGAAAGTCAGGTTCTTTCTTATGAACAGTCTAAGCATACAGGCCGGTGTGGAAACTTCCCAGTGATGAGGACGAAATCTTCTTATCTTGTTGCTCTGCCATCCTCTCTTTGTGCCTTCCATTTCTAGATCTTGTCACACTTTAGCCATCAAGAAGGAGACAAGAGGCAGTGGAAAGCACACCCCTTCTGTTTAATGGTACAACCGAGAACTCGTGCGTATCACTTTCATTCATATCCCATTGGTTAGAACTTAGCGACATGAACAAACTGAGCTGCAAGGGAAGCTGGAAACTATGGCCTTTAGCTGGGTGATCATGCACCCAGGTAGGACCTCAAAGTTCTGTTACTAAAAGAAGAAGCAGAGAATGGATTTGGGGAACAACAGTTTGCTCTGCCTGTGGCTTAGTAGAGCCAGCCTGAAAAAGGTATTTTGACCATGAGTTCAGCTAGGGAACTTATAAGCAGCATAGAAAGGATACAAAGGAAAAAATCTTGCTCTGACTACTGGATTAGCTTGGTATTGCAGCCTCGTGGATCTCAGGCCTGGGGTTTAATAATAAGGTATAACATCTATCCTGCTACTGGAAAAGAAGTTTAAACTTAACTCCAAGACTGAATTAAAATGATTTTCTAGGTAAAGTTTTCAGACTAAGTTCATTTTAAAATCAAGATCACAACTTTGCTTGGTTAATATAATTTCAGGATACGAAAGTCATGCTACCCCGTTGCCCCTTGATCCAGATTATCCTATTAGTCTAAGGTTTGCTACACTTCTCTAAAAGAAGCACTAACATATATTTGAGGCTTGTAATAATAAAAATAAACTTTTTAACTGCTAATGAAATTTTTAAGTTTAAAAATATTGTACTACTGTTACCACCTCATTGTAAGATCTGCATTAAGAACATTCCAGGAAAATAACCGTAAAAAGACAGTTTGCTGATTGCAGTGCCATACATACTCCATATGGAACTTGCATGTCGTATTTGTTTACTTGATTAGCCAGGCACTTTTTCCTGTTAGTGTCCACATTCATCTTTTTCAGCTGTAACCCTGGTTTTCATCTCAAACTGACAAGACCAACCTGGATTTTGACAGTCACGCTGATTTTTATCTGTTTAAACCGCTAGAAGCAAAATCTGATTTTGTTCCTGGCTTTTGTTATTGAAAAAAAGTAATAAAAACCAAGACAGAATTAGATCAAAGACATCCATTATTTTAACCAGGAACAAAAAATTAATATATAACTCCACCTAAATATTGGATTAATTTAAGTATACAGGGGGTGCTAAAAATTGCATTTAAAATTTTGTTTCTCAGCTCATCATTTATTTCATATATAAATTAGACAATTCTGTTGTCTATTGAAGAAATAATAATATAATAATGATGGAAACTCTCATTTTTTAGTTCTCAGTACATATCTTTCTGCCCTGATTTATGTAGTCAAAGCTTTAAGCCTCGAATCAGTGCCACCCAAACTTCATAGCTGCTACACAGCAGAGGAAGGCAAATCAAGGAGCTTTGGCTGGAAGATAAACAATAGATTTTACGTCAGCATTGTTATTCCTGTTTGACTAAGTCATGCATTTTCAACAGGAGCAATATTGCCTCTAAATTGCAAATTGGTTCTTGGAGAGTGAAAAAATCAGATATCATGGGTGAACTCAGAGTGAGAGGGAGATGTTACTATAGAAAAATAGTCATACAGATGCTATGTTGCTGGCTTTGAAGATGGAGGAAGGGGGACATGAGCTAAGAAACATGGACAGACTCCAGAATCTGGAAAAGGCAAGGAAACAGATCCGCCCCTGGAGCTTCCAGAAGGAAACTCAGCCCTGCTGATACCTTAATTTTAGCCCAGTGAGTTTCGTGTTAGAGTTCTGACCTAACAGAACTGTAAGATAATAAATTTGTGTTTTTTGGAGCCACTAACTGTGTACTAATTTGTTATAGCAGCAATAGAAAACTGATATACTCAGTTTTCTTTCCTGTTCAATGAGAATAGAATAATCTGTGTCACAGATTTTTTTTGTAAGCATTAAATAAAGTAATCTATGAGGAGTACTTAGCATAGGGAACAGAGTAACATATCCTGACCTTGCCAGTGTACAGACAGGCAGGGTTTGCACTCTGAGTGTACTTTTCCCATGTTTAGACTTCTTTCTTTGATTATGTCAGTGACAACAGTCAAGTTTTACACTGGCCCTGCCTGTCACTTTAATGGGACTTTATAGATTTCTCCTTGATTCATCATGTATTTATTTTATATTTCAACTGTGGGACGTTCCTTTTAGTGACTTCCATGCACTACCAACTCTTAGGTCCTTCCCCAAAGCTATTCTCCCCCATTTGTCTTCTCTCTCTTCTGCCCTCTTTGAAGAAATGCCTGAAGCCTTGATAGGGTCTTTGGAGAGGTGGGGATCAGCAGGAGCAGAGAGGATAAAAGGGCTAGCTGCCAACACCCCAGTAAGGGAGCGAGAGCACCAGGTGGCTGCCATTTCATTGAGAGGCATTCCACATTAGAGCCTTGCTGGGCTGGGAAGAATAAACACAGGATATTGTTTTCTTTTTTAACTTAAGGAAAGTGTGTGTGTGTGTGTGTGTGTTTTCTTTGTTTTTTTTTTTTTTTTTAAGTGACTAAGAAAATTACTCCAAAAATGAGAATTTTCACATTGTCACATTCACCTCGAGGCTCCATGAAGACAGTTGGGTAAAGCCTGATGTAAATGAAGTGAAAGCCACAGATTTTCTCTATTTCTTTTGAGTCAGTTATTTTCACAGAGAACAGCTTTTGCACAATCACAGGAAAAGAAACCAACAGAATTCTATTCCTACTACCCAAGTGCTGAAACTGTGTATGTTTACATACGTTATCTTTTAATCCTCACTGTGAAATAGATATCATTACTCTCGTTTCTTTCTAAGGTAGAGAGCATATCCTCACAATATCACTATGAAATAGGTAAATAGGTATTATTACCCCCATATCCAGCTAAGGACCTATGGGCTCAGAGAGGGTGGCAGCTGTACTGGTCTCTGGGATGGCAATGTGACTGCTAACTGGGGCTGTGGTAGCTGGTTGCCTAGACAGGACAATTGAGGCCATGGTTCAAAGCCTGAATTTTAGTCCTCGAGGCCCATACATTGGACTTTTTCTGTGAGCTCAGACCTTACAGTGATATATTCAGGCTAACAAAGTTTTTATATGGATGGTGGATAAATCAGAAAGCTTATGTCTTTATTATTAGGGCATTTCTTTCTTCCTAATGCCCAGGGCATTCCGTTTCCAATATCAAGGGCTCACAGACTTCTTTTACCCTCTACACCAGTCTGACCCGTGCAGTGCCCCAGCATTCTTTGTGAAATAAGCATCTGGCCATTTCACTCCCTTGTGACCCTTCAGGGACTCCTTGCTCCCCTCAGGAAAAAGTTGAAGCTCTATTACCTGAGTCACACAGGCCTCTCTCTCTCTCTCTCTCTCTCTCTCTCTCTCTCTCTCTCTCCCTCTCGTTTCATCTCTTTTCCCTCTTTATTCAGTTCTAGGAATAGTCAGGCCTGAATCTCTTTTGCATCTGGGCTTTGACGTATCCTGGCCTCTCTGCTAATATCATGTTCTTCCCTTTTCTTCTTTCTTCATCCTACCACATTCATCTGGCTAATTCGGGGCCCAGTTTAGATTTAACATCCATCTGGAAGCTTTCTTTGACCCTCCTAATCTTGGTTATTTGTTTCCCACCCCACCCCCAATTCAAAGTGCTCTAATAAAATTTTGTACTTCCTCTATAATAGTTTGTGTTGACTTCTGTCCTGTTTAACCCTCTCGGGTAACCCTCTCCAGAATCAAAGTTATCTCAGGCCAGGGTTCATATTTTATTCACTGTTCCTCTGCTTAGTATTTGGCACGGGTCTGTGTGTATAGGAAGTGCTCAAAAATTTTTCCTTGAATAAATAGAGAGTAGAAGACCTATATGCAAGTCCTGGCCCTGCCACTTTCTAGTTGTGTAACTTTTGACAAGTTCTTTATACAGTTAAGACTTCAGTTTCCACATTTATAAAAATAAGAATTTCATTGAGGTGATACAAAGTTCTTTACAAACGTGAACACACCAGGATTATAATGCAACTCATTAGCCATCCAGAAATCATAAATTAACAATCATGTCATGCAAGTGATAAGTTGGGAGTATTGCCATGGACTTCATTTCTCGAACATAGATTGATTATTTCACTCCATCCACTTTTATACTTTAATGGTCACCGGATTCATACACCTCTCTTTGTATTGATATTTCTGTCCCTGACCCAAAGGTTTATTTTCTCCAGGATACTCTCTTCATTTATACTCATTGACACATCTAAAAGGAGCCTTTCAAGCCTGAGAAAATAACTTCTGTTTATGTCCACTGTTTTGTTCTTATGTTTGTTTTTACCTAGAGAGAGTTAACGAAATCTGCTGTGCTAAGAATTTTAAGTGAAGACAATTAAATGAACTATTAGATGAGAATAGCAGAATCAAACGAGGGGAAAAAAATTGCAAAATTGACTGATTACCCATAGACTTGAGTTGGTAGAAGACATAAGGCCTACATATTAGCTGTGTAGAATATCTGATATGCAAGTAAAAGAGAAAAAGAAAACTACTGACATACCAGCAGTAAAAGTATGAACGTCAAATGTAAACCATTGCAATAGCTCACAGATGTTGTCCGCTAGGTTAACACCCTGGTAAAGGAATCTGTGTCTAACTATAAGGCTGTATTTGAGCTTTTACATTTTGGAGGTTCCTTCCTTCGACATTCCTAACATTTATTATCGTAGGAACCATAATTTTACCGCATTTCAATTAGTACTTCTTGCTAGTAAATTAAACATGTTTAGATATTTCATTAGTATATGTAACCATCTAAAGTAGTAATTCACTAAGTTTCTAAGGTGCTATTAATTTTTCCTAAAATTTGCTCTACATTTCCTGGTAATTGTGATTAATTCAAAATTTGAAGATAGACTGAAAATTTTTAAAAAATTACTTCTTAACCTTAAAGTCTTGATTAATACTATTGAATAATATACCTAAAAGGATAAAACATCAGTATTCTAAGTAAACTAATTACAAATGATTTTATTTTCTGTCCTTAATTGAAAGTTTTCTTGCCCAATGCAGAATTTATTTTATCTTTGGACAAAACTGTTTTGGGCCTACTTTATAGGCTAATTAGCATTAGGGATTTTTTTTTCTCTCTCTCCATTACTTTCATATATTGTTGCTTATTTAGCAGTCCATGATCTCTGACCTCCTGACTCAGCGAAGCCCACTCCAGGTCAGGTGGCCAGGACCTTGTGTGGACAGAGCATAGCCTGGTAGCAGCACATCAGGAAAACGCCAAAGACAAATAGATTTGTTGTTTCTCTACTGACAAGTTACTCTGAGCTCAAATCACAGCCAACAAAAATGATTTGATGACTCAAATTCTTGGTACAGAAACCTTCATAAAAATCTGTACTTTTCAAAAAAATAAGAGTATAGCTTTATTTCATATGGAAAATAAATAGTGACTTATTTGGGGACAGCTTTTGGATTTCATTATAGATTGATTACTTAAATTATTTTGCAAAATAGATTAAAGAAATTAAGAAAGCAATGCTTATATTTACATATCTTAGTATTGAAAGCGAATTCCAATTTTTATGTTACATATGAGGTATATGAGTATGTAAATTAAAGTTCAAATCCTAAAAGTTACTTTTCATGTCAATGGTCAACTGAATAATATTATAAATTTGGCTGTAGTCTATTGAAATATTATTTCCATCATTAAGATCAATGGTTCTTAATAGTGAATAGTAAGGGGGTATTGTTTATAAATAATGTAGTACTTTGTCTCATAGCTCTAATTTTTAAAATTACTATACTTAATTTGATATTTCAAATAACATTATAGGAAAATAAAATGTTTATTACCAAAAGAATGAGAAACCCTTTTTAAACTAATCTGCAGTTTAAAAAAAAAAAAGGGTTAGTCAATGGCAGAATTTTTGATAGAGAAGAAACAGAAGGAAGATGAGTTGTTGCCGTAGAGCAGGAATCCAAGTGTGGGTATCCAAAAACACAACAGAGGACACTCACTTGGCAAGGTTCAAAGGAGGAAGAAAAAAACTACAGGGCCCAGAATAGTTCCTTGCACACAGTAGGCACTCAATAAGTAGTTTTGTGTGAATAAATGAACTTACACCACCCAACCATTTCAAGCATAGTATAAATTACTTCTGATACAGCATTCCAAAGTGACATGACGGTCATTAGAAAGAGTGATGAGAAGGGTAAGCTATTTGGATATCTACTAGAAATCTTAGTCATGTTTAAATGAAAACAGAGTCTCAGATGCCAATTTACCTCACTGACATTTTCATCTTGAGGAAGGTAAAGGAAATGAGGGAAACTCTTTATTTTTAAGCAAAAAGAGATTGGTTGGCAAAATGGCAGTGGAAGGGACATTTATCCATTTATTCAATAAATATATATGGAGTGCCTGCTATGTGCCCCACTTGGAAAATTGTGGCCATATCATTTTAGCTTTTGTGACAGCCAAGGAGCAGATGATGGTATAGCCAGATATGTGTTGCAGTCTTTAGAAGGGAACTTTCAAATATTCAGAGAAGTCCATGTGATTCTATAGCCTGAGACCCTAAAGAAATGAGATGACTAAAGAAAGGAGAAACCCAACCCTTAAGTTTGGATTGGGGCCCTTTCTATATGCTCCCAAAGTTCCTCAAATCTAGTATCATACTGGATCGTAATTACCTTTGTACTCATCTCTATTTCTTGTGAAGCTTTAAGCTTCAAGAGGCCAGCACTGCATCTATCTTAGTATCTCAGTAACTAGAAAACTACTTGGCACATAGCTAACAACCAATAAATTACACATGCACACACATACACAATTCATTATATATGTAATGAATTCAACAATGATGAAATTTTGATAATATTAATTAAAAATAATTTTGCAAATTACTAAAGATAATGAGCACATGGGCACATGCATGCATGCGTGTGCCCACACACACACACACACACACACACACACACACACCAAGTCTATCAGTCTGTACTTTTTTGAATGATTAGAATTAGAGGTTTGAAAGTTCTAAAAAATGTTGAAGACAGATGTCTGTGGCTACAAAGGGCATGTTCAAGTTAACTAAAAATATATAAAAGACCATTTAAAGAAGAATGCAAGGAGGGGCACAAAACCAAGAACAAATACCAAAGAAAGAGATAATCCCATTGGAATAATGTCAGGAAGTCTAGAGTCCAGAGTGAGCTGAAAAATGTAAAAAAAAAATTCTAAAAACAACAAAAGAGACTTAAAAAGCTGGCAAGGAACAATCCTACAGAAAATGAAATCCTACAGAAATGAATGAGCAAGACGTAGAAAACTGGAATGGTTGTAATGTCAAGTGTGTGGTACCCGTTTTTGATAATGACATAGTTATAATTTCTGTCAAGACTGGAATACTATTTTTTTCATATTTCTTATTGTAGGATTTTGTTTTATTTTTATAGCAAAAAGAATAAGAAATGGATAGGATGGACCTCTGACGAGAATAACAAAAGACTATTCATCTCTTGTTCTTGCCTTTTAATCAACAATCATGATTTCCCACCTGGAAAGGGTAGAACAAAATGTGAATGTGAGGGAAGTGAGGTGCACAGCAGTGTAATACTAGATCCTTGGTCCGTCGTCATAGATTAGAGTCTCCTGGCCAGATTGTATCCACAGGTCTGAGAGCCTCACAGCTGTGACTGTCCCATTTCAGCCACCGTTTTGGAATTTTAGCAAATGGAGAAATTCCAAAAAGCCTGTAGACTGAAAAAAGAGGAAACGTGAAGTCCCAGCAACATTCTAGAATTTATTCTGAAACTTTGAGGACACTCAGAAAAGAAAGTATACCAATAAGAAGTCAAGCGGGACTAACTGATTTTCCTGTTTAATAGAATAACTGGAATGCAAGATTAAGAAAATGTAGATATGGTGTGTATAAATTTCATCAAGAGAATTTTCACAGTATATCAGTAGTTCATTGATGATTAATGGAGAAATATAAACTGAGTAAAGGAAGAGTTAAGTGGATTCACAACTAGGTTTACATAACCAAGTCCAGAGTGCTAAAGAATGAGTCTGTGTGATCACAGAGTGTGATCTGTAGACATCTACTTGTGTTTTATTCTAGATCTCTCTTTTATCAATGGCTTGAATGATGATGAATTTGATGAAAACAATAGAAATAACAGACATCTATTGAACTCTTATGTGTCAAACACTGTTCTATCACTCTCTATGTATTTAATTCTTACAGTAATTCTATGCAATTGATACTTTTATCTCCACTTCATAAATGAGTAAACTGCAGCAGAGAGAGTTTAAGTAACTTCCTCAAGGTCACACAATTCTTGGCAGAGCTAAGATTCAAATCCAGACTATTTACTTAATGGAATAAGTTACAGATCCATCAATTTGCGAGTGACCAAAGTGAAATGTACAGCTAAAGAGGAAAGGTATAGATTTGGAATCTAAGAAAACTCTGGTAGACTGGAAAAAAAAATTGGCCAAATTAATAAGACAAAAATAATTTGAGCCAGATATAAACTCATGCACTTAAGTTCAAAAAAATCAACTCTAAAGATTGGGAAAATAGGACTTACTAATAGATCAAATGAGGAAGTTTTGGGGCTCCCATTTAATACAGACTCATTATGAACAATGTATAATATGATGTGATTGTCAACAAAATTTAATCTAAGGTTGCATTTAAAAAAACAAAGCCACAGAATGAATATGTATACATATATAGTTATAGATATGATATATATCATATATTTCAGAATGAGAAGACCTCACACTGTGTCACATGAAGAACGAGTATACTTTCAAGAATAAAGTTCTAGAGGTCTAATAATACAAAATGTCTTAATCTACAAAATAAGTTAGGGATCTATAAAGTTTTTTCAAACTCTAACATCCTATGATTCAGTGAATGACTTCATGCTGGAATAGAAGAAGCATGTTTAAGACAGATCTGTCTTGGAACAGTGGTCAGATTTAAGGAGTGTCTTAAGGCAGGACTAGGAGCATTGCACAGGAAGCTACAGGAAGGTGGTTGACTCAGTTTTATCTAAGAATTTACTCACAATTATTCTTGTGAAGAAGAAGCCATGTTAGGAGACATTGAATCTCCATCATGGAATTTGTTTGAACAGAGGTTGGACGGCCACTTAACGAGGATGCTGGAGAGGAGATACCGTTATGGGTCAGGAAAATGGGAAACTTCTGAATCCCTTTGTAACTTCAGAATTCCAAAAGAGAAGACAGTTACTAGACTCTGTCCATGAAATGAGTGTTGAAGCTGTACCAGCTTGCAAAACTGTGGGTAAGTTGAGACCTAGAGATGCTGTTTGTGGGAGGTAGGATGTGTTATGAACCAAATCAAACACAAAAATCTAAGTTAGAAGATATTTTTCATGCCCTCCTGGTGACAATTTTTTTAGATTTTGCTTCAAATGGTAAGTCACAACAAAACCATCTATTAGGAGGCATTTCTGGCAGGCAGGCTCTTCCTTGACCATCTCAGACTCCTAGCAGAAAAATCTCAAAGGGAAGATGCCAAGTATTCACTTCCAGAAGTATGCCAATTGT
Organism: Eidolon dupreanum; assembly: GCA_028627145.1. Taxonomy (NCBI): domain Eukaryota; kingdom Metazoa; phylum Chordata; class Mammalia; order Chiroptera; family Pteropodidae; genus Eidolon; species Eidolon dupreanum. The sequence goes on from CM053503.1 coordinate 143,626,091, forward strand.
CAGCTAGACCTAACTTGGTTTCAGTTTCCATTTCAAGCTTTCAGACAATACATGACTAAGACAGAATGAGACTTCTTTAGGTGCTTCATGGGAAACTTAGAGTAAAAACTGAGAAAAAACTGCAAACTACATTATCTCCCCTTTCGCAATCCTAGAGTTACAAGGGACTCATCTTACTGAATTGTAAGTGAATCTCCTCTTCAACATCCCATTAAGTGGTCATTTAACCTCTGCTCAAACAGATTCTGTGACAGGAGACTCAGTACCTCCTAAGACAGCTCCTGCCATTTAAAGACCCCATATGTAACAGGAAGTAAGAGAAGGGATACAAAGAGATAGCAAGTAAAGAAAATGGAGAGCAAGAACCTGAGAAAATGATTTGTCCAGAGCAAAATTTAAAATGCTGACACAACATTATTCTTCTCATTGATAATTTTCCCTCGTTTGATTTCTTTGCCAAGCCAGCTTTACATTTCTGATTCTACTTCTTGTGAATACTAAGATTACAGTTGAAATGAACTCACTAAATAATTTTTAAAAGATTCCCTCTATTTGCATTGAACCAAAGTAATGGCAGCAAATTAGTAGAATAAGTACAAGCTTAACAGTCAGTTTCAGAGGTCTGAAGCCCCACCTTGCTGTTGACTGGCTCTGGGACCTTGGGCTTGGCTTTGACTTCTATACTTCTAGGTCCCTCATTTGTAAAATGCAGGAGCATAGTGAGGACTCAGTGAAATAGACAGAGAGATAAAATCATCCAATGTGATGCCAAAGGGGGTTTTGTTTTGTTTGCTGTTGTGTCCTCCAACACCTAGGACAATGGAGAAGCTCAGTAAACATTTATTAAGTGAACACTGAATGAATGAATGAATGAATGAATGAATGTGCTCAGTATATGATAGCTCTTGCTAAAAGAATGAGAGCTTTTGAAAAGCAAGAGGCTAATTGTTCAGAGGTTTGAAGAAGGAGTGCTTTGTCAAAGCTAACTTAATTTTTTTTCATCATGCAGCATCACTTCGGGATTTTTTAAAAACTAAACTAAGAATTGTGTAGTCTTTGTAGTCTTTCCCAGTCCTTATCCCATGTTTTCCATGAGGTATCTAGTGTGGTCTCATTTTGTCTAATCGTATTGTTTGAAAGCTTGAAATGAAAAACCAAGTTAAGCCTGGCTGGTAGCCATCCAGAAATAGATTTTTTTTTTAAGTAAATTAATTTTCAAAGACATTTTCCCTCTTTAATACTTCCTCATATTTTTAAAAGAAGCATTTAGTAAAACAATAAGACTGTCTTTTCAGTGTCTGGTTATCTCTTTTTCAAGATTGAGTTTAGTAAAATGCGTAATATTAGCTATTGGTCATCTCCCAAAATGCAAGACCAGTTAAAAATAAAAACAAATGAAATATTTGATGTAATTTATGAGTTACTCTCCTAGAGCTAAGTGGAATTCAGCTACAAAGTTCTATTTGTTTTAGAGTTTTTAATATTAGTTAGATTATAGCATATGTATTTGTAAAACTAAAAGGACAAACAAGGTGCATCAAATTGAAATGGTTAAAAAAAATCCAATTTTTAATTCAGCATTTCCAGAATACCAGATAAAATAGGGTTTAGTTTCAAAATCAAAAATGACAGTGGGATGGGACGGAGAATTGGGGTGGGAAGGAGGTGAATGGAATTCTCCCATTTGCTGAAAGGAAAATGAAACAGGAATGTTATCTCTTTGCTGCATTACAAGCAGGACAAGCTTATAATTGAAACCACACCAATTGAAAACACACCATATAACACCTTTTCACTACTGCCTTCTGATGTCATCTAATTGCTTACTGCCTGTTAATCTTATCTCCCTTCAGGAGCCAATCTTAAAATTATATTGCATTAAAACGAGCTAAACACATTGCATCTAACCAAGGCACATAGTGGATCTCCAATAAATATTGATTAATTAACTCTGTGTACTCTGCGGGTAGGTTTTCTTTCTGGCTTTACCCATGACTTGCTTATTTCTGCTAGAAAGGTTTCAGTTTTACTCTTCCTCTTACCTGAAATGTCATTCCCATCATTGCCATTACTGCCTCAAAACAGTGAAAAAGAGCACCTTCTCTCAGAACCGCTCTCTGATTAAACCCACTTAAACTAAAGCCATCTCACTCCTCCAGAAGCCCCTTTTATAAACATGGTTGTTGTCACTTCATACTAATTTGTTTAAGATTCTTTTATGGCATTCTTGTTTCTCTTGGCTCTGATACTCTCGATGCCCTCAAAATACACCCCTCAAGAATAGACATATATATATACAGTGGAATATTACTCAGCCACAAAAAAGAATGAAATCTTGACATTTGAGACAACATGGGTGGGCCTAGAGGGTATTATGCTAAGTGAAATAAGTCAGAGAAAGAGAAATACTACATGATTTCACTTATACGCAGAATCTTAAAAAACCAAAATGAACGAACAAACAAAACAGAAACAGACTCAGATGCAGAGAACATTTTGGTGGTTGCCAGATGGAAGGGGATTCAGAAGATGAATGAAAAAGGGGAAAGCATTAAGATGTACAAATTGCCAGTTGTGCAGTCACAGGAATGTAAAGTACAGCATAGGCAATATAGTCGGTAATATTGTAATAACTATATATGGTGTAAGATGAGTACTAGACTTATTGGGGGATCACTTTATAAGTCATATAAATATCTAATCACTGTGTTGTACACCTGAAATTAATATATTCTATGTCAACTATAATTTAAAAACTAAAAAAAAATATTTAAAAAACTTAATAATTAAAAAATAAGCATTAAATCTTATTTCCTTATAGACACACACATACACACAGATACCCCTCCACACCAGTGTCCGACCCCGTGGGGAGCTCACTCAAAAACATGTTCTGCAGCTCAATAATGAAATTTTTAGCGTTAGTAAAAAATCAGACAACCCTGCTTGCTTGTCTCTATCGTTCTGCCAAGAATGGGTATAAATGTAATAAAGGCTGTGAGAGATGGACTTTTGTCATCAAACAAGTGATCAAAACCTAATACATTTACCCCTTAAAATTGCTTTAGGGTAGATTGGATGACTAACAGAAAGTCTTCCAAAGGGAAATAATGTATGGCATTATATTTATTTGAGAGGTCTCTACAATATTTGAACTACTGTACAGAAGCAGTTGTGATTTATTCAATCTTTAAAAAAATGATTTGGAAGAGATTAAATTACATATTGCTAAGGCTTATAGACCATCGTAAGCATTCAATACTTTCCAGACTTCCCCAATGTGAGTTGAGCCATAGGGCAGGCTGGAGCTCAGTGCAAAGTAAAGACGCCAAGGTGTCTGCTTCTGGGCCTTTTATGCTATAAACTATAGGAGTTAGTAGGCAGGCCATAAAGACGTTTACAAAGAAACGCATAGCATGCATGTGGGTGTCAACAGCAATAAAGACCCATATCTATGGGTGGAGTTACGGGAGTATATAAAGGTGGGGTTAGTGGTTAAATGTGTTTCACACTGGAAATCAGTTATTGTTTTCTCATACTCCATAGAAAAGGTAAAATTTCAGTCTTTCTGTTTTGGACAGAGCATAGGCGTTGATGGAGAGAAACTAGAGGGCTTATCCAGTGATGGGATTATCTTCAGTACAAAGCTCTGCGTTAAGAAGAAATAAAATAAGTAGAAGACGTTGAGGAAGTTACCTGGTTAAAGAGGGGGGATACATGGGTCTAGTCGGAGAAGATGTGGAGGGCTTCGGTGCTTGTGATTAGACCTTGACACTGAGAATGACTAAAACATTTCAGGGTTGGAGATATGAGGGAAAGAGGATAGGGAGTGGGTGGGAGGGTGTGTAAAGTGATGTGGCTAGAACAGCATTTGACAGTGCTTGTTTTAGTGGTGGTGTTTAAAGTGATAATCCAGTACTAGATGTTGAAAGCTGGGGAATAAATTATTAAAGACTCATTGCAACAAAGAAAGGAAAAATGAAATGAGAGAACATTTATTCTTCTTTTTCCACATGTCTTTATTGAACATTTAATTGTCAAAGGCATTCTTCTAGGTCCTTTGGAAAAGAAAAAGGAAAAGTGGAATCTATCAGAGACAGGCTTTTTAAAAGAAAGCAATTATTTTTGTAATTCATTATATCTATGAATATCTTATATATTTGAAGCACTTTTGAAGTACTTATTAATTTTCCCAAAACAACACATTTCAGGTGACAAATTTCTATTTTTTATTATAGTTAGAAATTGAAATAAAATTTACTAAGATAGTAAATATGACCTCTAGAATTTTAAGTGTATCATAAAATGGTCAAAATGAATTTCTATTATCTGTGATTGCATTAGAATAAACTCAAGGGCATTAAAATCATATTCTCTCTTTTATCCATCTCGATACAATTACCTGAAATCAGAATGTGTGAAAAGAGAGTTAGTAATTTTTAGGTTACTCTCTTAGTAGCTCTAAGACTTTATTTGAATTTTTCTCTTTCTATGTTGTAACTGCTTGTCGTCCTCTAAAGACCAGTACTTACCCATGAATTTGGCCACTAGAGCACTGACCATGTCTGGTAGCCACCGGCAGGAACCCATGACCTGGCATGGGTTTCTGAGTCATTCTACAGGAAAGAGGTATTATAGCTTTGCATTTACTTTTGCTTGTGCCGAAGTTTTAAGAACATGGAGAACAAATGACACTGTGGATATAGAGCCCTGAGAGTTTATATCCTTCTTGGCAGTTAGGCCTTGACCTTGGGCAGCCACCCACACCTCTCTGGAGTTGCCCTAGTCCTCACACAAAGTGGCAGTGTCCACGGAAGGGAAGAGTGTGGCCATGTGAGGGCAATTTGTGGTCGGTTTGTGTTGCAAAGGCCACCTTCAATCACTGCCTCGATGCATGACCACAACTTCTCAAAGCTTAAGTTTCTATCTGCAAAATGAAGATCCTGAGAAAGCAACCATGTAGGCTATGGAGGAATCAAAAGAGAAAATTTTTCTATTTATATTTATTTTGTAGCACCATGTATCAGGCAGTCTTAATAACTTTACAATTATAAACTCATTTTATCCTCATTGCCACCCTATGAGGTAGTTTAATATTGTTCTGTTTTTACTGATGAGGAAACAAAGGTATAGAGGGATCGAGTAACTTGCTCAAATCCCAAAACCAATAAGAGGCAGAGTTGGGATTCAAACTTGGTGAACTGTAATTACTTATTTTCTATCAAAAGAAGATAAGAATCTAAATAGCAGAAAATAAGCAGTATTTCCATTTTGCAATCATTTAAGGGCCCAAGATACTGTGGTTGTTGACAGAGACACCTTAATTAAAACAGTTGCTTCTGCCATGTGGCTGGCTATAGGGACTTCCTGGCTGCTTTTGACCATGGATGGTTAACAAGATGGGCTCTAATGGTGGGGACCGAGAGAGGCCTGATCCTAGAGAGAAATAATCACCTTTCTAAGAACGCATTGAACTTATATGTTAGTTTTTTAAAAATCAAACCAGAAAAACAAGTTAACATATTTATAGGACTGTAGCAGGCCTGACAGGTGAGAAAGCCTTCTCCATTCTGCCCCTCAATAGTTATCCCCACCCCCCTGTCCTCAAACTAACATTTTGCTGGTAAAGGCTAAACGTTCATCATGGGAACTTTATTTCTTTGGGTGAGAGTATGACCCCTGATAAAATGTATGTACCCCTGGACATGGTAGTACAATATTCATTTAGTGCAAAATTAGCCAGCAGAAACTTGCAGTTAGGTCTAGAACCGGGAATGGGTTTTAGGAGTGGGAGGGGAGAAGGCCGGCCTCAGGGCACAGTGCTAGGAATGTTTGCTAATCGATTGATATGCCTGTACTGGTGTCACCGGAAGATTAGAGGCCTTTAGCCTAGACCACACTCAGAAACTGACCTTTGGAATGGTGACTGCAGCCTCAGCCTGTACTGTCTCTTAGCCCCTGGGGCAGTCAATGTAAAGGTTGCAGATTTAATCTTAAAACTATGCCTTTTTCAAGATAAGAAGAAATAAGAACTGGGCATTCACTAACAGGGGCCTGAAGACAAGAACACTGAGCAGTTTTACAAAAAGAAATTTAGCAGTTTCTCCAAAGGCGGGTCCCTCTAAGTGAGCCTCAGGTGGCTAAGGCCAACAGCTGATTACTCAGCCACACCCAAGTTCCTGCCACTTACCCAGATTTCTGACTCAATCTGCGTCACCATTGAGATGACTTACTGGCCCTAGTAAATGCAAGTTGATAAAGGTGGCCAGCTGGGACGCAGAGCTTATTTGCCTGTTGAGAAAGCCAGTAGCTCAGGCAGTGCACCAGAAACCCTGATTGGGAACACCAGGGCTCCTTAAAAAAGTGAGTTAAGGTTGATTTTGTTGGGAAGCCTTAGGGGGCACAGTAACGGGTAGGGGAAGAGGCATGAGAGGGACTGGCTGCCTGCGAGTTCTCTTCTGCTGGATGCTGAGGCTTTGCCTCATTCCCTAGTATTTCTTTCATCGTGTGTGGTAGTACATCATATACTGTTCAGCCAGTGCCAGTATTGTTTCAAGAAAGTAGGGAGACCTGATTTTCTTTGCTACTTTGAGAAAATCATTAAATGTTTACTAGGAGGGTCCTGGCTTAATCAGCTAGAAATATTGTGAGTTTGTTGAAACAGATTTTTGAAACCAGATATGCTCTGAAGAGATGATGGGTTCCTCTACCAGGTGTTTATTCCTTGAAGAATGAACCAGCTTCCGCAGAACTGACTACAAATGTATATAGCTTTTGTTAGCCAGGTTTTTCTTAAGATTTCTTTGCCAGTCCAGAGTTCTATTGCAGAACCACAATGTATCTTTTCTTTGGAGATAAATATGCAGTGATTTCCTTAAAAAGATGTTATGAAAGTTTTTAAAAGCATGCAGCCCCACCCACCCCCACCCAACCCCTAATAACTGCAAGCCTGCCTCTAACCCCCTGCTATACCTGGTCTGTGATGATGAGACTTGCAAGCCGGGCAGATCACAGCCCCTTTGTTGCTTTGGCCAGAACTGTGAGCCAGGTCAATTCCAATTCTAATTTCCTGAGTCAACACTTTGATTTTCTTACCCACCTACTCATCTGGTTCTTTCTATGTTTTTGTTTATATCTGCCTCCATCCAAAGATATAAGCTCCTTTGGGAGCAAGAGCTCTGGAGCCAGAAAGTCCAAGATCAGGTCTCAGCTCAGCCTCTTACTAGCTGTGTGACTTGAGTGTGTGCTTACCTCCAGTGCTTCCATTTCTTCTTCTATAAAAGGAAGACTACATACTCCCTGAGGTTATTATGAGAATTAAATGAGTTAATACATGGAAAGTGTTTATAGCAGTGCTGGGTAGACATTATGAGTTCAATAAGTGTTATTTTGTAACCATTGGCAGAATTCCACATAGAGCCTGGCCCATTGTAGGTATTCAGTAAATGTTTGTCAAATAATAAGAAAAAACATTTTTCTTTCTGTAGGAAGAGCTGAGGGAAAGGAAAGAAAGAAAGGGAAAACACAATGTTCTTTGCAACATTTGGAGAGGTTGTGGTAAGGTGCTGGGTGCTTGGGGTGTGAAGGAGAACTGTGCTTGGTCTTTTGTCTGAACCCCTCTGGGATTTGGGATTTGCTCAGCAGGCAGTGTGGGGATGAGGGGCTTGCCAGTGTGATCTGCCCGGAGAGCCTATTGTGATGTGCTTGGAGAGGATGGAATGTATTCTTTTGAACCTCAGAAGGCAGGCCACTTCACCTTTCCTGGGGCATCTCTAAGGATGGGCATGTTTTAAAGACTTGAGCTGACATCATCGCATCTTAAAAGAACTGAGCATAATTGAATTGCTGATACAAGTGGGTACTTGCACCAGGCCTGGGTCACTCACATCTCTATGGAAACACATGTTTGCTTGAAAGCCCAGCCATCAAAAGCAGAGCCTTCCAGGAGCCAGCGTCAGGTCACTTTTAAAAATAAGGCACTTATTTTTATATTCTCAAGCCATCAAAGACCTATGAAATGAAATAATTTCAAATTAAATAGAAAAACATGCCACAGATGAATGCTAATAGAGCCTGCCATGTGCCCTCCCCCTGTGCTTGTGGTGCTTGAAATCCACTGCATTCATTTTAGCTGTTCTTTGCTCTTTTGCTCCCATTTGCATTCTGCTGCCTTGGGGAGGTGGTTTGGTACTTTATGCAAAAATGGTTAATCTTCATTCATAATGGAAAATTCAAAGCAGGGCCTGCCATAAAGTGTGCTTTGTGCTGCTCTCCGCCGTTTCTGTGTGTGCAGCGTGTACAAGGACGTACAATTTGGATGACTGCCTTCTACACAAGCACTCAGGGCTGTTGAGTGGAGACTTTCTCCCATAAAGGTCTGAAACTCGCATCAGCACATCTTGCCCTAGATGTGCTCAAGTGATATTCTTAGTGATGGGGAGCTTTTATCTGCCTCTGGAAACAGGCCTTTTCAAATAAGTATTGACTGTTAATGACCTGTTTAAATAAAACATTCAATTTTCTTTCTTCCCCCCACAAAGGACTTAGTAGGCAGTGACATTTCTAAACCAAAGGCTAACCCTGCTTTTCAAAAGAGGCAGAGCTGGGGCTTTTAAATGTGAAATTTTTGTCTGACATTTGCCCTTAAAATGCTTTTCAGTGAAGTTGTTCTAACAGTGCATTTTGTACATTGAAGTGTCTTTGAATAAAAATGCAACCTTGGAATTTTTTTCCCCCCTCGAAATTAAATTAAAAAGTCTAGGTAAATATCTTCATATGAAATTCATATTTCAGTTACCATTCTGTGTTTCATTGTTTATGTGTCCTCATTTCTAATAATTAAAGCAAGTTTCCTCTAAGGAACAAGGCACTACACAGGAACTTTTATTAAACTGTAAGAATTAAACCACAGAAGAAAGAGTCAAAGCACTAAAGCACTTGGAATATAAGAGACCTCAGTAATTACAAGACCAGATAAGGAATAGCAAAGGAGATGAGGAAAAGGGAAGAGAGAGAGAGAGATTAGGCAAAGGAAAAGTTAAGCAACAGAGAACCTACATAATGTTAAATTTAGACACAAAGTCCCAATTTTATGGAACGGTTTCTCTCAAGCTGGCATGCAGGTACCCATGATGGCGCTAGGTGACTGGACACTTAGTCCTTGACCAATTTAAAAGTGATCTTTACCAAAAAATAGTCTAGAACATCAGAGACAGCACCCACACCTTCTGTTTTTTTTAAGGTGAATTTTTAGCTTTCTGCTACCCTAGCTGCTAAGCTCCACATGCCTGCCTGGCCTGAGAAGACAGGGTGCTGGGATCAGTTTATTTAATTATCTTTGCAGAGTTCTTACAGCAATTCACATACAATGTGCCCCATGACTTGTTTATGTTTTGAATTACTATATATAGGTACAGTGGCTGGGGCTCCAGAATCAAAGTGCCTGGGTTTGTGTCTTGGCCCTGCCACTGACCGTAGGACCCTGGCTTAGTCACTGAATTTCTGTGCCTCAGCTTTCTCATATATAAAATGAGGACAATCATAATTTCTACTTTATAGGGGTATGAGAACTAAATGAAAAATATGTGTATCAAGCACTTAGAGTGCCCAGCACATTGTAAGTGCTCCACGAGTGTACTAAATATTATTTTAAGTCATTATTTTAAAAAGTTTTCGTATGTGTTTTTTCAGATTCCTTAATCCAATTCAAGAAAAGTGATGTAATGCCTGAGAACAAGAAAGTGAATCTAAGAGCAATAATAGTTTCAGAGAAACAAAAGTGAAACTTTATTATTATTTACGCAGTAAAACCTGAGGGAAATGGGGATAGGGAAGTTCGAAAGCAATTTGGCATGTCAATACATTGTTTTACCTTTTCATATTTCATATGGTTGCATGAGAAATATAAATATATATTTTTTAAACTCAGTTTGGTAGTTGATCAGATTGTCATATATAATAAGCTTCACTGAATTGTATGAATTAGAAATGCTAAAATAAATATATTTGCAGAATTTGTAGTATTCAGGATTATTTTTCATAAACAATTTTTAATCTTTGTTATAAAAATAAATTTTCTGATTGACATTAATGCAATTAAGTAAGATCTTTGCATAATGAGTAGTTCAGTTTGCTGTAACTTTGCATATTGAGTGATTGGTGGTAACCATATTTGTGGTTTATTAATTTTGCACTGGAGAACTGGATAGATAATGTATTGGTGATAAACAGTGAAATTCTTTTCTTTGGGATTGATGTCTTTTCCTAATAAGTTTTTGACTGTGGAATATATATATATAGAAAGAGGTAAGAGATTAATCTGTTATTTGGCAAACAAAATTTCAGTCAACAATTTCCTTGATCTTTATTTTTTCCAAGGACACACAAACACATATATATATATACCAAGGCTTTATATACATAATGTAGATGATGGCTATATATGTCTGTAATGTTGTTACTGAAAACTAAATTATAATTTAAAGGAAAAAATTTTCAAATAATAAGCATTGAAATGTTGCATCAATATCAGGACTTGCATTTCTGGTTATCTTAATTTTATACTGATTATCTGATATGCATGGAACACATATCCATGGATTTGAATAATTTGGCCTCACTCAGTAATTGGTTGGTTTCAAGAACAGTCTTAACTGATAACAGGAATTAGAAACCAGGTTCTTTCCCAAGATATCAGAAGTCTATGTACCTTTCTAAAGCTCCTGTGATCAAGCTCTGTTAGGATATGGACATCAGTCATGCCAGGAGTGACATGCTATTGAGCATGACAACGAAGCTTGATGTGAGGGAAATAGGTCTGTTGGCCTCAAACGTCTGTCACTCCTTCACAGCATTATAGGCTTCTCAGGTTAACCCAGGGGTCTGAAATTATGAGAACTGGGGTTTCAAGTTTTCAAGCTTTGGGCCTGTCATTAAGAGGGGGTGATAATATGTTCCCTAGAGGCAAAGTACCTTAACTATCTAAATTAAATAATTAAGATTCAGATTGAGTTGATCTGATTGTCCTAATATAATTCATAGCAGGCAACAGAATCCTAAAAGAATAAGGGCACAGCACAGTTTCGTTTTCACAGGGGAGAGGGAATCCCCTCAGGAAACATAATGAGCACGTGACTCCTCGAGGTGTGCTCCTCAGTGCTCTGGAGGGGCTAGTGCCAAACCTGGGCTGCAGACACTCAGCGAGGACCTTCAGCACACTGAAGAGCAACCTCGCCTGTTTTATAGTTTCCTTATCAATCAGAACTCAATTTGACAATCTTGTCACTTAAAACTCTTAATTTTCTAAGGCAAATCAAACTTATGTTCTGTTTAGATTGAAATCCTTCATCTAACTTCCATGACTGGAGCTGGAACTGATGTCCCAGTCCCTCGGTTCTCCACCGGCCAGCAGAAAGCCTTGGTGTGGAAAGAGCACTGGAAGCCACACAAAAGGCAGAGTCTATAGAGGCGGACTTCCATGCAGGAAAAGAAAATCTAAAGAGTAAAACAAAAAAAGAACACCTCCCTACAATTACTTTTTATCTTACCTTTCCATCAGAGAAAACTGTAGTAGCCTAATTCTACCTTCATAGCCAGCATTTTCGTTCCACACAAAAATAATGTAATCTTACTGGCATGACTACCAAAAAGAGCCTTCCTTGAATCAGACTTTGATATTAAAGAGAAAGGGAATTGCCAAGGAAATATATATTTTTTTCGTCGTATGAATACTATGGAATTTCTCCCTGATTCCTTTGTAGATTAGAACTCTCCAGCTTTAGAAAATGCTGCACACCCAAATCCTAGACATCAAAACAAAACAAAAACAAAAACTCTCTTCCTCAGATTTCATAGATCTGTAATGGCAAGATTAGGTGTGTCCAGAAGATTTAGCTAATCTAGTCTAATGAAAGGAATTGTGGCTCACAGATTTATCCTAGCAAATAGCACCGAATCTGGCTGTCACCTTCAATCCTTCATAATTCCACAGGTATAACCTGTATCTCTCTCTCCTTCACTTCTTCCCTCCTTCCATCCCTCCCTCTTCCATCCTCATTCTCTCAACATGCACATACATACACTATCATACACAGAAAAAAACACCAAAAATGTAGAATGGATACATGATGCCACAACTGCCATTTGAATAAGGAAATCAGCCACTCAGATATCTTCAAATATCATGATTGTAGACCATCTTGTAGACATTGTGATGACTGATCAAAGATTTCACTTTCATCTATGGCTTGTAAACAAAAACACGTGGTTATTTGTCCACATACCTCACATGCCATCTCTATTCACTGTTATAATCAGAAAATAATTCTATTATCTTTTACTAGGAACTTTCAGGGGCATGAATAAATGAGAATTAATTTCAGATATTATTTGCCAGCTAGTTTATTTCCTTTCTCCCATATTCCAGGTCAGAGGATATACAATTTATTGTTTGGAAGTTCATTAAATGGGAGGTGTATTCAAAGGGATGGACACTCTGAGTAGAACATATGGGAAGGAGCTGCCTTACTGGGGACTGAGTCTGCAGGGTATCTCCTGTTACCGTGTCCAGATACATGTGTCTGTCAGTGGCACTATTATTTAAAAACTTATAAAAATAAAATCTTACTTTTTCTAATATTTGGTAACATATAATAATATATCTATGGGGATTCCTATTTGAATGATAATAGTGTTAAGATTACATATTGCTAAGCTTTCATCCTAAAATTAACAAAGGTAATGGATCTGAATTTATAGTTTTTTTAAGATCTAGGTTTAAAAGAAAATAGTTAGGAGAAATCTGAGGATTTTTGTAAGTTATTCCTAAAATGTATCAACTCTAAATATGCTCTTTGTTACAAAAGCCAAAAAGAATATAGGAAAATATTCTTGAATGACAAAAACATGCAAATAAGTACTATATCGATATCTTCTCCTGTCTAGATGCTAATTTCTGAACCAATCTGTTCACCCATTTTAAGTGATTTATGTTTTATTTTAAAAAGAGATTAAACTATTAAAGACTTAAGATCCAGCTTCTATCATAATGGTGAAAGATTGAGACCAGATGAGAAGAAAGAAAACATCACAGCTTGATGTCAAGAGTACAGATCTCAGAATGGGCCACTTCACAAAGGGGATTGGACACCAAAGGCAGAAAAACTAAAGAATTGAGGGAAACAGAAGGATTATGGGCAATTTTAAGCATCCATTTGAAACTCAAGGTCACGAATTTATGGTCATTAAAAATATGGTGAAGGTTTATATGTATGAATGTTCATGATATGTTGGTAACTGAAAAAGCAAGTTTTAAATCTGCCATATACAGTGTTTATTATATTTAAATCTCACATTATTTCTCCTTTTTCTTCCTTGAGTGCATCATATCGTTACATACATGCCAGAAAGACTCAGTAAATGTTTGTTATATTAACTAGAAGCTGATAAAAGCTTTGGGGCAGTAAGGATTGTGATGACAATGACTAAAATAGGTACACTTCTCCTCCTCTCACTGTTTTAGACCACTTTTCTTTAATATAATAAGAAGAAACACATTTTGGGTACATACCCATTTGTCTCTGTCATTTTTCATATCAATCCAGTATGAATAAAATATTTTACATTGTCTTCTAGAGTGATCATAAAATGCTTTTAGAACATTATAAGACAAATGTTTAGCTTGAAAGTATTATTCCATTCCAAAATGATATTTATGATTATGGCTGAATGAAATTATTTACTATGTTGGAAGAAAGCATAAAAATAAAACATTGAGAAATCAATTTTAAAACTTTAAAGTTAACCCTTTTTCCCCCCTTTCTTTATAGGGCTTATTCCACTAGAAGCAAGATGGCTGAACTCAATACTCATGGGAATGTCAAAGAGAAGGTAAGGTAAACTTGTATGAAGACTTTTGCAGAAACTCCAGACTGGTTAATGTCGTCTCTAGGTGGTAAAACTTCAATTACAATGGAAGAAGGGGAAAATGGTGGGGTTTTTTGGGTGGGGGTGGGGCTGTGGATATACAGTAAATTTGACACACTAGAAAATCATTTAACAGAATCATGAGTAGCATTTACTGAATATGTTAAGTGAATTACATCCATTTCTTCATTTAATCTTGGCCATAACCCCATAAAGTTAATACTATTATTATTCTCATTTTATAAGAGAAGTTAAGTGATTTGCCTAAATTCACATAGCTAGTAAGCGACACAGCTAGAATTTAAACCCAGCAGTGTTTCTACAGTTCATACTCTTAATCATCATGCTGGTTGCATCTAAGAGCTAAGTAATATGTTATGTCTCCAGAAATGGCCTCATGTAGAGATATCCAGCGCCCTGCCTCGTGGTTGTGCTGCATATAGCCTTTTAAATTTCTTTCAACACTGAGAGTTTAGGAATCTGAAAATCCCCCCTTCTCATCATTGGTTGGAGGCTGATTACACTTCAGAATCCTTCCACGTCTTGTCCTCCTCTGTGAAACTGCCTCCACTTAGGGTCAAAATCCGTCACTTGTCACATGCGCTACCTTGCAGCATCAACTCTATATGGTCATAAACCATAGACCACATAAGACCATGGAGATAAATTTGTCCAACCCATTCATCTGGCTTCAGGGAATTGAGGTCTTAGAAGGGATTTGTCCCTGACGCACAGCAGAGTGGGAGAGCCTGGACTGGAGCTCTTTCCACCTTCCACATGGCCACTTCCCTCCCTCCACTAGTCTGTAAACTACATAAGGGTGAGAGTTTGTCTTTCACCCCTTTCTATTCCTACAGTACCTAAAACATAGTGGAAGATGAGAGAAGTAACATTTGTAGAGTTCTTACTATTTTTTCTTTAATTTAGCAAAGATGTATCAGACCCTGCCTTGTGCCAAACACTGTTCTAGATGCTGAGGTTATGGCACCAAACGTATAGATGAGATCCCTGCTCCCATGGAGCTTGTTTTTAAGGAGGGAAATGGAGAGTAAACAAAGGAACATATAGATGAACAGTCATTTCAGACAGCGGTAACTACTAAGAGGAAAGTAGGGTAGCAAAGGAAGGTGGCTACTTCAGATGGGGTTGGTCAGGGCAGCCCTCTCGGAGGAGGTGATATTTGAGCTGAGATAAAGACAACAGGAAAGAAACACTGTGCAAGATCTGAGGACAGAGCATTCTAGATAGAAAAGCAAAAGCAAATGGCCCAGGTGGACTAAATTGAATGTGTTTGAAGAACAAGTGGTCAGCGTGGCAGAAGGAATGGTGATGGGAGATGAGATCAGGGTAAGTATGGCAGGAGCCAGTGTTGGTAGAACATTGGCTCTTCGCCTGTGTTCCTGGATCCACAGGTGGAATTCAGGATTTCATGTACTTGAATGGGGATAAAATACATTTTCATCTCCACTAACTTCTAAATGAAGTTTAGCATTTCCTTCAATTATGAATGTAATCAAAGGAAAAAGAAAACCCACAGTAGTAGCATAAGTACTTGTGACTTTCACAACTAGAAATCACAGAAAATTACATTTGTAGCAGATATCCTGAATATTGTTTGTTCATCACTACTTCAAAATTACTGTATGGAACCTGCACTATATTGTTATTTGACTTTGGTAGATAAATATATATATATTACTGTAGCATAACTTTGTTATTTCATTAATATTTTAAATTTATTTCAATAAGCGTGGTTTCCTTTGTAGTCATATGGATTTTATTTCACACGTTTTAAGACATTATTCTTAGTAGGACCCCACAGGCTTCACCAGACTGCCAAAGGGGGTCCGTGCCTGGAAAAATTTAGAACCTAAGACAGAGCCATGAAGGGCTTTATACAAAGGGCAGAAGGAGCTGTTGAAAGGTTTTAGGCAGAACCATGACTTGGAGTAACATTTTGTTAAAAGCTCGCCCTGGCTCCGTCCACTACTGTGCTGCATGTTTTTTAAATCTTCGTATTAAATAACTTTTCTGTTTAGTGAGGACACAGAAGCTTGAAGTTAAAATCAGGCAGAACCAACTTGTTACCCCAAATCTCTCCATACATGGTCAAAACCAACTTCCACCGACATAAAATTTCTTTGGAGTCTTACGTGTTACCTTAAAAATTGATGCAAATTGTTTATCTATTCTATTTCATAATATATCCCATATATGATTTTAATGCAAATACAATATTACTTATTGACCATTGAGCAAACAATACCAGAAATATGTGCCCCTTCTATAAAGCTTCATACTCTCCCTGACTCAAAGTCATATACTCAGGTGAGACTATTTTCCTCAGTTTGAGAAACTGAGTCCAGCACCACAATGTTGACCAAAGATTGGCCCCTTTCCAAATGTCTGCTGATGGATGAATTGAACAGCTCCTGAAGTGGAGCTATGAGAAAGAAAAGCACTTTATACAGAGTCATAGCAATTGATTCCCTGAAAATGGTAACTAGTAGACAGACCAGTATGGTAGGCTCAGCAATCAAAGATAGTGTCTTATTCAAAACAGAGGGGGCATCGAGCCAATAAGGGGAAGAAGGCTGATCTGTCGGCACACAGGCCACAGAGGTTCAGTGTGAATGCTCCGATGCATTGGCTTATGCACCATGTTATCCACTTGTCATGATCGATGTCATATATGTGTATGAAGATTAACAATAGATGGTGTTTTTTGCTATTGCATTTCAGTAACTTATCTAAATGTTGGCATTATATTGAAAGAGGGTGATATTTAAGTTGTAAATATTATCAATCCATATGACAATGAAAGTAGAGCTCCTGGAACTGAATTAGTAAATTCCATCTTCCTATGTCAAAAGGTCAATAGATTTTTCAACTCAATAAAATAAATCATAATAAACAACTGAAAATTCTGATCATTTATAATTTTACATTGATTTATTTTAGTACATTTATTTCCTTTAGTTGTTAGCTTTTATGGCCTTTTTATGATTAGTTTGTTTCTCAATCTGTCATACAGAGCAATGACATTTTAGTTCTGAAAATTAAGAATAATAACAACTGTTACGTCTTAAATTATAAATGATAAGCTTTTAGAGATCTGATTACAGAATTTGTGTAGTGTTCTTGTACAACATCTAGTCAAGCGCTATGGGAAATTAAAAACTCAATAAAAGCCTTGTGATGAACTCACCAGTTATCTCTAGTGGGTCCACTATTGGATAAATTGAAAAGGAGTAGGTGCTTTGGTGAGAATATCATTTCTGTCCTCAGGCAGCTTTTAATTCAGAAGAGGAACTAATAACTTAAGCTTTAATATCCAAGACAACTGAAATTTACAGTTGATACTCTTCGTGACTTTTTATTGTAAAATATCTTTATATTATTGGATTATAAACTGTAAGGATTTAAATAGAAATATTATTGGAGTCAAAGTTTGGTCTCCTTAGTATGACATGTGATCAATCTCCTGTGTGTCCTGACCCCCATCTACTTTTACACCTTTATCTATAGCCACTTCTCCACATGCCCCCTGCAACACAGGAGCCATCCTGACCTTGAATCCTTCCTTGAATGTTTCTGCCTCCAGGACTTTGCAAAAGCAGTTTCCAGTATCTGGGACGTCCTCCTCAGGGGCCCAACCCTCCCTCTCCTCATTTTTACAAACCTTCCACATCTCTCCTTTCGTCTTCCTTCTGCACCGCTTGAATTATTTGTACTTCCTCTATTCTCTTTTTGTTTGTTTCTGTGGGGTCCTATGCTTTCAGCATGCACACTTTACTCCTTGTATTGTGATTGTTAGTTGTCTGTCTCCTCATGTAAGACTCTGTGCTTCTTAGGAGCAGGGACCGGGCCTTCACATAGTTGACCCCCACTTAGAATCAAAGAAATGAATGGATAACAGATGAATGAACATGCCTGCTTGAATCGTTAAGTTCTTTAGAGACATTTCCTATTCACAATATTTTGTAAAATCTCAAGCCTTCTTGAAAACTGAAATATAGGTTAATGGAAATGTCATCTCATTTTAGTATTTTCTTTACTATTAAATAAGGCAAGTTTTAAATTGCTTCTAAAAACAGAAACTAAGGTTATTTGGGGTGGTTCTGCAAAAAAGCAGCGTATTTATGAAATACTTATCAAAGACAAATGGTCTCAGGTGGGTTTCACTATAACAAGTGATGTAATATTCTGCTATACCAAAAAAAAAAAAAAAATGGAAGGAAGGAAGGAAGGAAGGCAGAAAGGAAGGAAGAAAGAGAGGGAGAGAGGTGGGGAGGGAGAGAGAGAGAGAGAGAGAAGGAGAGAGAAAGAAGGGATCCCCATATCTTATTTTGTTAAGGAGAAATACCAGAACAAAATCCTTGGGCTAATCAGGGATCTTATATTTAAGGCATACTCACTTTTTATAGCTCTTTTCTAAATGACATATTTTTAAAGAAATTCAATACTAGAAAATCATAGATGAGTTAAGGATAGAACTTAGTAATGACTATTACATTATTTCTTATATGAAACACTAGGATACCAAGCTAAATTGATTTATAAAATTTTCGATATAATTCTCAAGTAATAAGAAAGGGTTATTAAGAACTGGCATAGGCAAAATAAAATTTTTAATTAGAAATTTTCATACATTATTATAAATTAGTTTAAATAGAATGCAATTCAGCAAAAAAAAAAAATGCTGGTGGAAAGTAAAGGGGATCCTTGTGTGTAAAATGGAGTTGATATTTCTGAGTGTCCAGCTATGGGCCGATAATGAATTCCAACTGATAACTAATCCCTAAAGCACCTTAGAGAACCCAGGACACTTGGGAAGTGAGCTCCAGGGAAGCAAGGTCACGGAAAACATGGAGTTTGGAGACAGAGACAGAGATTATTAGCTCCCCTATTACTAGTCGAGCAGCCTAGAGCAAGTCACTTAACTTTTCTGGGCCTCAGTTTCCTAGTCTGTAGCTTGGATGTGATAATAACACCTACTGAAAGTCATCAAATACATTAATAAATGTGGAGCTGCTTTATTAGCCTTTAATCATATAAACCATGAAGGATCTGGGGAGCTCATCTGTTTGTTTTACAATTTAAAGAAAATGGAAAAGGAGCTTTAGTTAACATAAAATATAAATTTACATAGAACTGAGATTAGAAAGTAAACAAAATAAGAAGCCCAAATGAGAAAAAGTAAATAAAACTGGACCTGACTTTTTCAAACTCTGATAGCTATTGCTGAGTCTCACAAAAAAATAAGTGAGACTAGAATATATGATGCTATGGAACTGAGAAATAGCTTAGTCTATAATATCTTTGCTGAGCTGTGCCACTTTCTGTGAATAACTTGTAGAGCTGTTAACATAATAGAGGTAAGTTGGGTTGTAAACAATAATTGTATAGAGTCATTAAAATAATAGAGGAGGAATAGAAAAAGGGATAAGAGCCTCTTGTTTACAGTGAGAACAGAGACAGGTCATCTCAACATTTCTGCCAATGACTGAGAGAGACTTTGTGTCCTAGAGTCTGTCCACAACAGGTGAGCACATGTCCCATTTTATTGTTATTCTTTTCCTATAATTACTTTGATCTGTATTGTAAAACATACTGAAATATAGTCCAAGTCTTTACATGGGGAAAATATGGTCAGAAAAACCCAAGCATTTGATTAAAGAGATTTTAGCAGGATCAGAGAAAGTACAGAGGAAACCCATTATCGTGCATCTTTAAAATATTAACTCCATTTAATAGAGAGCTCATTTCATGGAACTTGGGACAAGTTTTAATAATATGCAGTTGTTTTAAAAGACCAAACCATGCAAGTTTGGGGGCACATCTTAATTTCATAAGTTTTTAGGAGTGTTTTAAGTCAATTTAGCCCAATCCTTGGATTCAAACAGCAAGAACACAACCACATACACACAGCTTTCAGGTTTCACTACTGGTAGGTTTTTGTCATTATTTTCTCATAGGAAAGGGTCATTAAATTGCCCTTTCAAAGAAAGGAGAGACACTTACAGTAGTTATTGCCTAATGCTTATGTACAGAACTGCTGTTATTGTTGCTTGGCAACTAGAAGAGATTTGACAAGGAGACTAAAGAAACTGAATGAGTAAAAGGAAATGTCAGCATCAGTTTCAGGGGTAAGAAGAAATTTACTATTGCAGGATTAGCATCACACTGCTTTTTCCAAGCGAGGTGATTAGAATTCACAGTGTTTCTGTTCTGCTTCTCCTGTCCTGCTCTCTTTCCAGCCTTTCATTATAGCCCCTTTTGCCCTGTGGCCGAGAGATATATATAAGATAGATGGTTAATGCCAAAGAATACAAAATTAAAACCTTTGGCAACAGAAAAAAAAGTTGCCTCTGTTGGCAATCTCTTAAAATTTATGCGTATTTTACCAATATTCTAGTTATTTCTCACAATGATCCTTCATATTAAACTATCCAGTTTTTACAGATTAAAAAAAACGACAAGGTTGCAGTGGTCTCTTCCCTTCTGACCTTGAGCACTAAAAATCTATCCAGATAAAGTAGATGATAGCTGATAGATAGATAGATAGATAGATAGATAGATAGATGATAGATAGATAGATAGATAGATAGATAGATAGATAGATAGATGATAGATAGACTGATTCAGCACTTAAAAGTATACCACTTATATTGTTATTAAAACCACCTTTTCTCTGCGATTTCACAACTTGTTTACAAGTTCCTTATAAGCACAAATGGACTTTAAATTTATTTGTGTGCTTAATAGCTTCTATAATAGTTAAATAGAATTTATGCCTTCAAATATTTGTTAATCAATATTTAGTTAAATAATTGAGCCAAGATTTTATAATGATGATTCCCAGCTATTCAGAAGAAAGGAAGAGGAAGTAGAGCACCCCTTCCTGGTCTGATACAAGCATTAGAATGTCAGTGGGGAAGAGACAGGAGTAATTAAGAAAAGCATATTTGTGTTCCTTTGAGTCCTCCAAGAAGCAGATGCCAAGATGGGATTAGATAAGCAAGAAGGGTTTGTTTGTTTGTTTGTTTGTTTGTTTGTTTTGGTTTGGTTTGGTTTTGGTGAGGGGGAGGATAATGAGAGCTTATGAAAGAAAAAACAAGAGGAAGGAAATATGAGCGGGCAGGGAAGCTTTACAAACTTCCATGCGGGTCTGACATCTTTGAAAGAAGAAGGAGAAGAAAGGAAAATTGGGTAGGTGTCTCAACTTGCAGTGCTGTTCTAAGAAAGTTTCTATAGGCTGATGGGCCTGCTGGGGGACTCCAGTATCCCTCAGAAATGAGCTTTCACTAGTGCTCCACCATTTCACTTGTTGATTGGAACCGTCCTGGGGGGAGTGTGGCATGAGGGGATCCAGAAGGGTGGCAGTTGGGCTGTCAGTCAACCATGCTTCCCGCGGTGGGAGATTTCCATAGGCCCCACAATATTTGAGAGTATAACAAAATGTTATATTTATAAAGGAGATCGAAATACCTGTTTTGGAATTCAATCATCTAAAAGCATGAGATTTATATGTTTATTGAAGAAAATCAATAAAAACGTCAAGAACGACTTTGCTGAAGTAATTAGCAAATTATAATACAAACTGTTTAATTTTCCTTCCCTTAGTAAGCTGAGCCATGCTGCCACTAGTGTAGGGAGTCTTCTCAACTTCTAGGGCAAACGATAATTTAGTAGCCTCATTTTCTCTTCAAAGTATACTCTATTTCTAATGACGTCTAAGGAAACAAGAGACTTGTTAATTCTCTTGAAAAACTGTGTCCTTCGGTACATTGTGGAATCTCTTTGAGCTTCAGTTTTCTTATCTGCCAAGTGGGGGGATTCACATGGAGGATCTCCAAAACTCTTTCCAACCCTGATACTGGATGAATCCGTGGTCTTTTCCCCCTCATAGGGGCTGTGCAAGACCAAAAAGGGGGACTATGTGTCACGTATCAGAGAATCTGGGGACAGCCTTAGTCCTGATACAAAGCAGCTGCCTCAGTTTGAATGTAGTACATAACATCTCTGTACTCAGTTTCTTGTAAAAATACAGGAATTAAACCATCTCTCTAAGGCCCCTTTATCATTCACTGGTACGGCATTTTTGTTGCCCCCGTCTCTGGATCCTTCACAACTCTGCTTCTCAATTTTTGAAGATAATTATCAATAAAAATGTATTGAAATGGTTACTGGGGATCATTTACATAAAGTTAGCATTTGTCTTTTATTTGTGGTAAGAACATTAACATGAGATTTACTCTCTTTAAGTATACAATACAGTATTAATTACAAGCACAGTGTTGTACAGCAGATCTCTAAAAATCATCTTGCATAACTGAAACTTTATATCCGTTGAATAGCAACCCCCGTCTTCCTCCCCCAGTCCTTGGCAACCACTGTTCTTGCTCTCTGCTTCTATGAGTTTGACTGGTTTAAATGCCTCATACGAGTGGAAGCATGTAGTATTTTGCCCTCTGACTGGCTTATTTCACTTAACATTGTGTCCTCAAGATTAATCCATGTTGTGACATATGACAGTATTTCCTTCCTAAGGCTGAATAATATTCCATTGTATGTATACACCACATTTTCTTTATCCACTCATCCAATGATGGACATCTGTTAATTTTTTTTTTATTGACTCAAACTGTAATTTTAGTTATTTAACTAAGACCGTACAATTTTCTGCCTTTAGAGAAAAAGCAAACGAACAAACTCAAAATCATTGGGAGACAAGATCTGGTCAGTCAGATGATAATTTTTACTGTTGTTTAAAGCAGCATACCTTTTTTAATTGGTCAGACCCATTAAAATTAAAAAAAAAATAGTATGTGGGTGAACAAACACAGTTCCCCTGAAGAGAGAATGTGTTCCTGGTTTCCACGGTGTTCAGATAGTCTCCTTCCTTCATGCCACAGTGAAGAAATATCCAAGATTGGTATAATTTAGAGATTAACTTAACTCCTTTATTCTGGTATTGACTAAAGGGTAATTAACTCCTTTATTCTGGTATTGATTAAAGGGTATTAGTGACTTACACTTTTATGGTACTCTTTATCTGCAAAGTTCTGTGAATGAGTGAGAAAAAAAATCCACAGGGAGAGTGGATGTCAATAATTACCCACCCATCCCCCCAACCCCCGTCAAGTGGAGACCTTAAATTCCAAAGAAAGGAGGAAAGATTTTGACTGAATAATCTAAGTTAGAAGCAGAAGATAAATTAAAACTACCTTACTTCTCTATTCTGATTAAAATACCAAAAGCAAAATGTCTTATAAAAATAACATTGCCTTTTATTTCTTCCTTAATAAATCCAAATATGGATTTCATCAGAGAAAGTATTTACCTAAATCCTAATACTGTGTGGGCGTAATAGGCTGGTTGCAAACAGATCTCCAATGGCCTCAGGGGCTCACCCTGCCCTAAATTATGTGCACATCTAACTGGTCGTTCTGGGAAAATATGAGGAAGAATCAAACACAATTATAGAAAACATGGAGGTATACACTGAATACATGCTAGTTCAGCGCATGAAATGAAATATGTATTAAGCCCTTTGCTTGTCTCAACAGAGATCAGAGGGTCAACCGCTACTAAGAGCAACCATATGAGATAGGTGGGTGGGTGGGTAGATGATAGATAGATAGGTAGATAGATAGATAGATAGATAGATAGATAGATAGATAGATAGATAGAAAGAAATATCTATATAGTTATCTAGATATAGATATACAGTACACATATCCCACAAGTGTCAAAATAAAGGTGAGAATTCTGATATGAAAAATTTATCATGGACTAAATTATATTATCAGACTTTAATGTTACTGTTTTTTAGATAGGAGAAAAGTCCACTTGAGTATGTATCTTTTGCTCTACAAGTCAAGTTTTTAGGAATTAAATTATATCATTTTTTAAGCTCTCCATTTTCATTTAGTATTATAATTGTTAAATTATTATTTTCCTCAAATGTTCAGTGACTTGACAAAATATAGACCCAGAATTGATGGAAAGAAATCTAGGTTATTGTTATTTTTAACTCTTTGAGGCAAATTTTATTCTCTAGGGACCACAACAATATCTCCTGTATTAAGAGGATGGTGTCTGTGCCTCTCCCCTTTAAACTGGCTAGACTTTTGGAACTGGTTGATCAGGATAGCAAGAAGCGGGGTGACACTATGTGACTTCCAAAGCTAGATGATTCAGCTTCTGCCTCACTGGTTGGGATATTTATGCTGGAGCTCTGGACTGCCATGTAAACAATCTGAATGTTCTAAGGCCACCGTGCTATACGGAAGCCCAGACTAGTCCGTAAGGAGAGATCACAAAAAGACCTGAGACTCCATGAAGAGAGAAGGATGCCCAACCAGACCCAACTATACCAGCTCCTCCATCTGTTTCTATGAGAGACCCCAAGACAGACCCACTCAGCAAATTCTTTCCAAATTCCTGACCCCCAGAAACATTGAAAAATAACAGATTGATTGTTGTTTTAAGCCACAGAGTGTTGGGGTGACTCATTATACAGCAGTAGAAAACTGGAATACCCTTTCAAAAAGTAAAACTGTTTCAACCTAGAATTGATATTTTTGAAATTATGCACAAATAATGGAAAGATGTGGATGAGTAGATAGTGCATTCAGGGAAATTAGTTGACAGGTGAGTGGTTATAACTAAAAAGTGGTCTGTTCTGTGCCACTTAGATTCTTTTTTCTTTTTCTTTTTCTTTTTTCTTTCTTTCTTTTCTTTTTTTTTTTTTTTTTTTTTTTTTTTTCCATACTGTCCCTTACCTTTCTGTGACTTCCCTTTTATCTCTCACTCATGGTTCTCAATTCTGGATGGACATTAGAAGCACTAGAAAAACTTTAAAAAATAATCAACGTCCAGGCCCAGATTTAATTGTTCAAGGTGGGACCCAGGTCTAGGTATATTTTTAAAACTCGCCAGGTGATCCCATTTTGCTGCCAGAGCTGAGAACCACTGTTGAATGCTGACAGTGCCTAAATCTGGATCCCTTCCTTAGAGCTAGCTACAGATTGAGAGATTCAGCTGCTTTCTAGCTATCTGGACGTTGATGCCTCCCAGGCCTTCATGCATAGTGCTTCTCCACCAGGACTCCTTTTCTCAGGAAATGACACCACTATCCACGTAAACAAACACTCCAGCCGGAAACCTGGAAGTCACCCAGTTTCCCTGCCTTCCACATTCCTTGCATCTAGTTAAACACAAACGAATCACTTCCTCCCCAGTAATTTGTGAGTCATCCACTACTCTGCCCCATCCTGGTCCACTTTTCTCCCCTTGATACTGCTTTAGAATCCTAACTAGCATCTAGTCGATCCCTTCTAACTCATCCACATAGAAACCACAATGACCTTCTTAAATACGCAAAATCACATTCTTTCTCTGAGTAAAACCTTTCAATGGCTTGCCCTTAGAATAAGGCTCAAAATTATAAGATGGCTTGCAGGGCCTTACACACTTATGCCCCATGCCTTTTTGATCCAAATTCATTTAAAATATCCTTCCTTGTAACATTTAATGCTCCAACGAGCCTGAAGCTTTCATTCCTTTGAAAGTGCTTCTAGTCTCTCAGTCCTGTCCTTTAGTAGATGTTGTATACTCTTCCTGGGATCTCCATTTCTTCTCCCCTTCCCCTCTCCTGTCTTAGTCATACTCATCCCTCATGCTCAGTTTAAATGAACATCAATTCTTAGAATGGGCTTCCCTGACACTAGATTAGGATAGGTCCCCTGTTATGACACCCAAAGCATCTCTGCGTCCTTTCTATAAGGCTCATCAAACATCCGTCTTTCTAGACTACCAACTCCAAAGCAGGTCAGCAGTTGTATTTCACTGCCTACAGCTCAGCTTCTAGAACAGTCTCTATATTGTGACTGAATGAATGAATGAATAAACAAATGAACATGGATTAAAAGATCAATATTAACTCTGAGAGAAGTTTTCATGGCAATGCTCGGGCCTCTGTACTTGGCTCTGGCCCATCCAAAATTCAAATCAGCAATTTGGACAAGATATATAAGATGTCAACTGATTTTTAAGATGACACAAAATTGGAAGGAATTACTAATGTATTCCCTGTTTTTGGTGGCAAAAAAACAAGGTTCTGAAAGATAACAGCTAGCTGGAGTGATTGGTCAAAATTTACAGATCGAAATTTAACAAAATCCTACCCTCACATTCTAGTCACTACACAAGTATAAGACAGGAGATACTTGTCACAGAAGTAATTCAGGGTGTGTCAGTAGCAGAATAAGCTCCATTTGAGGCAATAATTGATGTATCTCCTAAAAATACTAATGCTATCTTTGATTCCTTTAACGGATATAAAGGATCCAACCAAGACAGGCAGGTCCCACCATCTGTGCAACAATGTGCTTTATTTACAGGACCACATTTCAACAGGACACACTCAGAGGAGCTTGCCCAAGGTGGTAAAAGCTTGGGAAACACAACTTAAGAAAAAATTGCTGAAGAGCAGATGTTTACTACATAAAACATGGAATTCTGGGGAATACTTTATTTCCCTGAAAGAAGTGAAAGGCTGGTTTTTAGAAAACAAGAGTATAGTTACACAACAGAAGTTGCCTGCATTCCTTGGCTCATGGTCCCCTTTCATCTTCAAACCCAACAAAGCCTTGTCAGTCTTTCACACATTGCATCACCCTGACACTGACTCTCTTCTTCCTCCTTCTATTTATAAGGATTCTTGTGATTACATTGGTCCCAGTGAGAAAACCCAGAAAAATCTCCCCATCTCAAGATCAGCTGATTAACTAGCTTAATTCTATCTGCAAAATGAATTTACCATGTAACCTTACATATTCACAAGATCTGGGAGATTAGGGCATGGATGTCTTTTGGGGGCCATTATTTTGCCTGCCACATCCTAGGATAAATAAGATCTATCCATATTGCCTGAGAGCCTGGTAGAGGTGCAGACTCTTGGGCTCCACCCCAAGCTTCTGAATCAGAATCTGCATTCTAATCAGGTCCCCAGGTGATTTGAATTTACTTTAAAATCTGAAAAGCCACAACTACACTATCTCTAAGTCCTACTTTAAACTCCCCACAATTCTGTGAAAACGCGTTTTTTTCCTCCACCTTCAAATTTTCATTATTCCTTCTAATCCTGGTTTCCTGCCAAAAAAAAAAGTTAATTTTGATTTGTACCCCTGGTGTTAATTCCTAAAAAGTCAGCCAAGTAGAACATGACAATACCTCATGCATATTTTTTTACTGGCAGAAAGTAGATGCTAGGAAAGGCAATTAAATTATAGAATTATCCATGATGCAAAGGTACTGGTCTGCAAAGAGTATTTTCTTCCCCAAGAAAATTCACAGGAGAACTGCCTTCATTAGTGTGAAGATAATATTAGTGGCCCAGCAAGTGAAGCAAAACATACACAGATGAGCTCTTTTTAAGGCATCTCAGAACAGCTCAGCCTTTGAGAAGTGTGACCAAAGCTGATTATAAAATTCCTTTCAAAGTTGCAGGAATGGCAAACCCATAAATAACTCTGGTTCTGACTGGTGGAAAAAGGAGGTGGCTGGCTGTTTGATCGCTCTCCTTATTGTAGGGGATAAGATTAAGTTCACTTCCAAGACTGCAAGCTCCTCAAGGCTAAGACCAGCCATGTGCCTGCAGTGCCTGGGACCTAGGAGGTACTCCATACATTTGGGGTATCCATACTTTTTAGTACTGTGTAATATTTTATACTAACTTACAGAGATGCACTGAAAAAAAAAAAAAACAGATAAATAAAACTGGGATATTTCAGTGCTCATCTAATTAGATTCTCTGCTTCCTTTTGTTCGATCATTCATTCATTCATTCATTAAACATTTATGAATCATCTAGTGAATGCCAGCCATTGTTCCATGATATGAACATATGATCCCTGTCACTCAGGAGCTTACATCTCAGTGGGGCGAATAGACACATAAGTAAATAATTGTAGCAACATGAGTGCTAGAAGAGTTCAAGGGCCTCTCTTCTCCTGTCTGTCATTCACATGCTGATTGGATTTGTCTTTAAAATTGTCCATTTCTCCCCTTTGCCAATCGGACTAATTATTTGGCTTTACTATTTTTGTTTTCAGCCCTAGCTACCATTGTTGCCTGTAGGCACTCGCTACTTGTTCTAGAAAATGAAACTCCCTCAAACTAGTTCAAGTAAAAAAAGAGGTTATTATAAAGATCTGGGAGGGTCTCATGGGAATTCAGGAAAAGTTGAAGAAGCAGGAAAGGCAGAGAGCGAGGCAGCTCCAAAATGCCTCTCTTTTCTTCCTATGTGTTGAGTAGTCTAGGCGCCCATGGCAGAGAATCTGATTGGTCCACTTTGTCTTTTCAGGCCCCTTCCTGACCACTGTGGTCATTGTCATTGTATTCCGATTGCTCCCTTCATATCAGTCACTCACGGAGCTGCAATTCTCTATATTTTTTCATTTACATGTTTACACCTATTTTCCTCTCTGGGTTTGGTAGTGACCATATCTGTTTTGTTCCTACTATATCCAGCACTCGTACAGTGCCTGATCATAGAAGGCTTTTAGTGGATAAACAAATGAAAGAATGAGAGGGAGGGAAAAAACGTGTGTTGTTAGTGACCCTAGACATGGGCTTCCTTCTGGTCCTTCCTAGTCAGCTTGCAGGAGCGGGAAGGTTGAGGAGAGCCCTGGGCCTACTGGCTGCTCAGCGAGGCTGTGGAGGAAGGTTCCTAGGAAGAGAAATATACAGGGCATTCTTCCCCAAATAAGTCTTGGCCAACATTCTAGCCACATGTTCTTTCAACTGTGAACTTTTACATCTAGCAAGACCTTTCTCTTTCGTGGCCCAACGTCAATGCTCCCACGCTTTTCTTTTTAAAATTTATTGAGCAGCTGATGTATGCCAAATTCTATATCAGATGCTTTACATTGCATCATTTCCTTTTATTTTTGCAGAGGTTCTAGCACATAATATCCTCATTTTATAGCTACAGAACCAAGTTTCAACTATTTAAGCAACTCATCCAAGGTCACAGAGCTAGCACATAGCATAGCCAAGATTAGAACAAAAGTGTGTTTAATCCCAAAGTTCCTCCCATGACATTTGCCTATCTCCTCTATAAAGTATTCTCCCCTCCTCATGCAAACTTAACTGCTCCTTTCTATGTAGTACCACAATGCCTTATTCTTAAAGACAGTGCAGCATTATTACACACTTTTGGGTACAGTTGTTTCTGGCTCCAGTACTACTACACTGTCCCTGTTAGGGGAGGAAGTGTACGTGGTTCCCCTTTATGTCTTTGGTGCCTGTCACTTAATAGGAGCTCAACCAGTATCTGTCTGCTAAGCCAAGCTTTGCGAAGATAGGTAGTTACTACACCCTTTTATATTTTTAAAATTCCACAAAATAACATACCTTATCATAAAGAAACTAAAATTATCCAGTCTTATAAATACTTTTTTCATCTTTGCCATTGAATTTAAGGAACATAAATGTACTCTCCCAACCCATAAAATGTTTAGGTCACATCAACTGAGACTCACTCCCTGTTATTGTAGATGGTAAATGCAGAGTGGGTATGATCCAAATATGCTGATAGAATACTCCTTTGACTCAAAACAGGAGCCTAGTATACTTATAAAGCAGCATTCTCTCATTCAGCAAATAGTTATTAAATACCTACTACATGCGCATTATTAGTCACTTGGGGTAGGCTTAGTGATTATGCAAAAAGGTCTGAAAGAAGCATTCTTTCCTTATGTTGCTTACCGTCTAGTAGACACAGCATGTACATAAACACTTAGGATATAAAGTGGAAGGTACTAGGTGTTAAGAGACACTTGCTACTAAGGGTTATGGGAATTGAAAGGAGTCAGGGATGACTTCTGGCAGGGATGGTCAAGGACTTCATGGAACACATGGCATTCCAGCTGGAATATATGATTTGGACAAGCAGACACATCTCAGGTCAAAGGCAAAACACACAGAAATGAGAGTGGGGGCCATGAGGGGCCATCACTGGGCTTGCGCACATCCATAAAGGGCGGAGCAAGAGGAGCCTTTGGAAAAGCAGGTTGAAGCCCAATTGCTAATGGCTTTGAATTCCAGGTTGTAGAGAGTTAACTTTATTCTTAAGGAAGGCGGTAATATGGTCATCATCATACTTTAGGAAGAGCGGCCTCGGAATGAATTTGCAAGGGAGAGAGACTGGAAGCAGAGAGAGCAATTATTTTACCTTTATTTGATAATACTGGGTCTTTACTGATCACATGGCTGTGTAGGTGGACTGAAAACTTTGGTCAGAACCATTTTTGAAATTCAGGCATAGTCTAAATGACTCATCAGTAAGCCAAGAAGAATTTCTTAAGAGTCATCACAGACAGGCTTAAAAAATGCACAGTGTGAATGAGGAAATCTGCTAATAGCTCTTAAACCAGACAACTCAGGTATTGAGGAGGTAGGTTAATGTAGGAAGCTGAAATCAAACAGCTTGTTAAAGCCACACTGCCTCCCTGCTTAGTGTGGGCAAAATGCCAGCAGGGTGGGCCTAAGGCAGAACAGGGCAAAACCTGCCTAGCCAGATGGAAAGCCCCAGAGAGAAGAGAGGGAAGAGAATAGTAAAACGCTGAAGGTTAAATAAAAACAACTTTTGAGGTGGAAAAGGCAGATTTCTCAATAGCAAACTGAATTTGCCAGACCACATTTAAATTAGAAGAGCAAAACGGGGGAATTTGATTTGGGAAAGGTAAAGCAGTTGCTAAAGGAACTGCTAACTAGTGTTCTGATTGTCACCCAACAGCTTGCACTGCCGCCTGGGCCCTCCTGGACCACTCTGTTTATGGCATGAGAACCCTTGGGGATGCAGTCAAGTGCAGCTTCAAACAGTGGGCTTCGGTGTGAAGCTACAACAGCAGGCACATCAGCTTGGGCTGTGGCAGTGAAGTAAAGGCTGTGTATCTTAAGCAGTGCCAAAAACAGCCTCCGCAAAACAGCCACTGCAGGCATGAATTTTATGAGTTCCCCATATGCAAACTACCATTAGTCACGCATTGATTGATCCATTCCTCCAGGAGCTTCATTTCCAAATGCAAAGGCAGCCTTTCAGCACAACCTCGCTATAACACTGCCTTTGTCATTCCTTCTTTATATTTAAAACTACTTCATAATGATCTCTCTTTGAGATTTAAATGCTTAGACCTCTTATGACTCTAATGAATCATAAATAGTGACACTGAGGTTCTCGTATTTCTTTTCTAGTTTTTTTAGTTTTCTATATTTTTATGCGCACATATGAGAGCACATGATTTCTCCATCTTTCTCAAAGACATTTTCATAGGAAAATAAATGTGGCGAATATAAATAAAAAGGTGGAGAAACAATACTACTCTCTTCAAATTAGCTAAGACCAGTGATTAAAGCAGAAACAGAGGTTGGTCCAGAAATTCACTATAATTCAACATTACTATGGAATATCTAAGAATAGGCAGAAATTTTTTCCTCTTTTATCTCATTTTTTAAAACTTGATATTCCTTTCTTTAGTATCTTTCTCTGGGAATTGTATGCAATATTCATAGTTAGATTTGATATCAGAACTCGATTATTGACAATTTTCTAAAGGTACATTCAGAGCTAGAGTAGATGTTTACTGTATTAGACTGTGGTTGTATTTTTTTTCTTTGAGGGATAATCAAGAGTAGTATAAATGTCTAAAAAGGAAGTGTCTCTGTAAGCCATGTTTTGTACTATGTTTTGCCTTAGTATAATAAAATATATTTTGTAAGGGAAAGACTAGAAACAGATAGAACAGTTAGTTTATGTTTATTCAGTAATTCTGGGTCTTTACTGATCACACAGCTGTGCAGGTAGATTGAAAACTCTGGTCTAATGTAACTGCAGCTGACCCTTAAACAACACGGGGGTTAAGGGTCTCGATCCCCCACACAGTCAAAAATTCATGTATAACGTTAACTTCCCAAAAACTTAATTGCTAATAACGTACTTTTGATCAGAACCCTTACTGATAACATAAAGTGTTAACACATATTTTGTATGTTATGTGTATTATATTCTGTATTCTTACTATAAAGTAAGCTGAAGAAATGTTATTAAGAAAATCATATAGAAAACACATTTACAGTAATTATTGAAAAAACCCAGCGTATAGGTGGACCTGTGCAGTTTGAACTGTGTTGTTCGAGAGTCAGCTGTATAATGTAGTTAACTAAATTAATAACTAAGCATTATATTATTTAGAAGGACATGGCTGATGTGGTAATATAAGACATCTTATATACTAACCAACCGTAGTGACTTGAATGCTACAATTTTATTTAAAGAACTACATTAGAAGGATAACATGTAGTGTTTAAACATAACTCCAATGCACTGATAACTATAAGGCCATTGTATTTATGTTGGACACACACCGTTAACGACTTTCCTGTTTGCATTCCTGGTTGAATGCAAGGGAGATATTGGTCAAAGATTGTAAACTTACAGTTATAAGATTAACATGCTGGGGATCTAATTTACAGCATGGCGAATGTAGGTAATAATACTGTATTATGTACTTGAAAGTTGTTGAGAGTCAATCTTAAAAGTTCTTACCACAAAAATGAAATGGTAATTATGTGATGGGATGGAGATGTTAGCTAATGCTATGGTAGTAATCATTCTACAATATGTAAGTGTATCAAATCTACACCTTAACTTATACAATGCTATGTAGATATAGTTATAAGTATAGAGCTATCTTCCTAGCACAATCAATGAATAAGAAAAGACAATTTAACCAAAGGATGGTCGAGTGACGTTCGCAAGACTTAAGTCCTTTGCACAGCCTTCGAGGCCCTGCATGACCAGGTCCCTGGCCACCTCTGACCTTATCTTACACCCTAGAAGCCTCACCCTCTATCTCCCTCCTTACTCACCTTCAGCCACTCCCTCCTCACCTGTGCCTTGCTCCTCATTCATTCTGTTTCTTCTGCCTAAATGCCTTTCCCCTTAACTCCCACTCATGTCTTCTCACTAATCTAAATACTCTTAGACACAGATCTACATGGAGAAAACTGCCTATTTTCTAACATAATTAGGAAATAGACTATTAATTAAATGTTCTAGTCAATAGAGTCACATTGTACATATCATACCCATATATCCATATGCCATGAATCTGATTACAATAAGCTGCATGTAACTCAAACTCAACTGGTCATCATTCACCATTGACGTAAACACGTAAAGATTGTTCAGTGCTTTCGTGATCATCACTATGGATGCCACTTAACCTTTGCACCATGTAGTATTCTAGTATTTGTCAGTAACAACTATAGTAATCCCCTTGATAAAAAACTCAGTGAGCCAGATTTTGCTAAAATAGATAGAGCATACTGTAGTAATTACAAGTGCTGTGAGATAAAGATCAATTCTTTCTATTATGCCAGAATAAAGAATACAATGCTAAATTTGACTACGAAATACATATAGATCATTGAAAATTGAATATCAGCCTACTCTATTGAGATCCTTAACTCTCATATATGTATTTACTCTTACTATGTTTTAAATGTTCAGTTTTCAGAAAATGTGTTTGGGAGCTCTTTTTTTTTTTTTTTTTTTTTTTTCTGGCTAAGACTGCCATTTCAAAACTACAATGTCCCACATTTTTATATCTCTATAAACATTAATGGAGTTTCACAACACACTTGTACAAACCTCGAGATGACTATTTCCACCGTACAGATAAGGGAAGCTGAGGTATGAGGCTATTTCTGCATGTTTTCCAAAGATACCCACCTCACTCCCCACACCCCACCCCCACACTGAGCCAGTGGAAAGGTGAGCCTGAGACAGAAAACATCTGTGTCCTCACTGAAAACACATCTTGTGTGATTTGGAATCTTGGGGGAGGGTAGATAGCTAAACCAGAGTTACCTTTTCACACTTGCAATTAAAGTCCTAACAAGGGGATCTTTGTAGAAATGTGTACATAATAAAGAGGGCATCAAGGTGATTACAAGGATGAATTTACACTGGTCTGAAATGCCTTGAGTGTGCTTGAAGGCAAGAAGATAGACTAGTTGGCTTTTCAAGTCCTTTCTAACAGTTATAACTATCCACTGAGAAATTCATGGATGAAAAGTATTTAACATGTTTACCTTTCATTTTCTTTCTTTTTCTTTACAGATCTATGCAGTTCGATCAGTTGTTCCCAACAAAAGCAATAATGAAATAGTCCTGGTGCTACAGCAGTTTGATTTCAATGTAGATAAAGCAGTGCAAGCTTTTGTGGATGGTATGTATATACGTCCCCTGAACCCGAAGATGTTAAGTCTAAATATTCCATGTATTCTGTATGTTTTCCTTTAAATGCATTGAATACTAGTTAGTTACTAATTCTTTGATTCTAACAAAAGTATGTTAGGTTTTAAAAACACGTACATATACAATAGGAGCAAAAGTTAAAGTTTTTTGTTGTTTTTTTTTGGGGGGGAGTCATTAGAAAAAAGACTGTAGATAGTTTCTAAAGAATGCTACCAGTTTCACTGTCTGCCAGTCATTCCAATTTGTTATTAAACATGTCCTTTATTTGATGGTGTCCTTGTGAATGGAGGATAACATAGTTCATATCTAATCTGGAAAGTCTTCTCACCAACTAGCATTATTCTACTTGGCTTTATGACTGGAATCCTTAAACTTAATGCTTTTATAACCTGAGAGAACTGGTTTATTCTGTAACATCTTTAGTTTATGATTCCAAGTTTGCCTAATTAATCAGAATATCAGTTCCTCTTGTCTACTTCTTTTTTTTAGACAGCCCCTCCCCAATGACATAGAATCTCAAGTCTCAGGAATGTGTTTATCCTATAAGTGTATAAAGTACTGCTTTACATTTCCTTTAAATTGTGGGGAAATTCTCCTCTCTTAATAAAACTAAGCAAGTTCCATTTATGAACAAAGATCTCATACCTGTCCTAGATTAGCATATGTCTTCTGTCCTGTCTATATCTTGTAACAGTGGACTATCTAAACATAATCTAGCAGATAAGGTCAGGGAAGACTTATCAGCATGTTTCTCAGTTATATCCTATTTATACTTTATTTGTTAAGGACAGTTTGATTTACTTATTTTCCTAGGAGTAGAATAACCTTCCTAAATTTCTATAAGTATAATTACATTTCAGGCAAGGTATTGGAACCAGGCAACATGCTCACATTCCGATGTCTGCAGCCAAATTTAGGGTCCTAATTGATTTAAAAAATGATTATCATTCAAAATAGACCTGCAGGCAGACCCATAGTGCATAGCTTTTCTGTTTTTCCCCGATTCACGGATTAGCAGACTTAGAATCTTTAGTCATAAGAAGCAAGTAGTAGAGAGTGCAATATGAATTAGATTTTGCATCATCCAGTGCAATTTATCTCAAGAAAAAAAAATTGGAAATGTGCACATCCTGGCTCAGATAAACTCTTTTCGGGTTTCGCTTGCCAACATCACTCACATGGAAAAAAGCTTTAAAAGGAAAAAGGTTATTATCC
The DNA here is from genome assembly GCA_028627145.1 of Eidolon dupreanum. NCBI lineage: Eukaryota > Metazoa > Chordata > Mammalia > Chiroptera > Pteropodidae > Eidolon > Eidolon dupreanum. The sequence continues at coordinate 143,661,564 of CM053503.1, forward strand.
CCATTCCTCCCCGCCCTCACTTGGATTGAGGCCCCCACAAAGTGACCCTGATGAAATGCACAGATGCTCAGTAACTGATACACTCTCATCAAATCCATTTGTGTTTAAATAGAGCACCTTGTTTATCCTTCTTGAAATTTTCACCTTGTCAATGTTGAGATATCATTAAAAAAAAAAAAAAAAAAAAAAAAACTCATTGATTGCTGAGAAGCCTCATGTCATCTTGGTGGGGGACCAATCAGAAAACTTGTTTAAAAACCACTAAGAATCAAAAATATTTGTTGGGGGTCACTTATGAGGCATATTAAAAGCACTATTTCCAAGTGGCTTAGAAAACTCCAAGGAGTTTTGGTATAATTAAAATTTAATAATAACAGTTTTAAAATTCTCTATAAACGTGTATTCTTCAGAATTACTCTCTAAAATCTCATTATTTAAATCGAAAATAGAATTTATGTCAAAATAGGAAAACTAAAGGAATAATTGAATATTACAATTGAAAGGAGACAAAACTCACCTCCTTTCTCTGATTAAAAAGAACAGTATTTAACATTTTTTTAAATTTAATTTTATTTAGAAAACTGAAGTTTAGCTACAGGGAAGGACTACCCTAATGATTATTAACCATTGGCATGACTTACCAAGAAACCTAATGAAAGGGACTTCCTAAAGTTCTTCAAAAGAAAATACTGTGAAACATTAATTCTCTGGGCAAATCAGAGAAAAACCAGCCCAGTTAATAAAATAAAAAATCTGAATTATATCTGACTTTTAAGTGCAGTCTTATTATTTCAAGTACATGTAACTCAAAAAGCCTAAGAAGGGCATTAAATTGGAAACTTTGAATAGATAGGAATAATTAGCCCATTTAAAACATTTGTCAAAGCAGTATGGCCTCTGCTTATCCAACAGTGAGAGTAGACTCAATAATGGGGACTCTACTAATTTGAAATTTGTTATAAAGACCAGGTCGAAGTTTATCTTTGTTTGGCCAACACCCTCACTGTAGAGAACTATTAGTATAATGCGATTTTGTGAGAATGCTTACAATTGTTAAAAGAATACATTTAAGAGCTACTCTTTTAGAAGTACCTATTTAATAAGAAAACGACTAATTTACTCATTACTAATATGTCATTGTTGAAATTACCCCCAGAATAGTTAGAATGAGTGAAAGAACTTTGTTAGACTACATAGAAACAGTTACTATAACTGACCAGTGGCAAAATATTTCTTTTAAAATATTGTATAACAATCGGGTTAGGCTTTTTCCCTGAGTCTGTGCAGTTCCACATATGTATGTGAATGTCACTAACAGAACCTGGGAGTCAGTTGTCATTTGATGAACTTTTGTTTCAAAGTGGAAGCCTTGCAAAGGTTACATCCCATTCCTATCCACAGTGACAAAAGTAAAACTAATATCAGATAATTTGTCCTCCTTATCACCCTGCAAGTTGTGAACATCATGAGTAGAGGCAGATAAAGAGCAAGAATAGCCACATAAAAAGCCATGATTCATATGGTTAATAATATTCAAAATTTCCACATTTGGTCCAGAAGATTATAGGTATTTTGATTCATATATCAAACAGAACAATTTAATTCTACCTATGACAATGAAACTATCAGAAAATTCTTAAGATAGATTCATTTTCTCTGAGACAACATAATGATAAAAAAAAAAGTAAGCTTCATGTAGTGGGGCTTAATATTTTGATAAAACCAAGATCATGCAGTGAATTAAATGAAATTCTGGAAATAAAACATGAAACTGGCATTTTTATTAAGGTAGGATGTATCAAAACAAATGAAAAAGCTAAGAAAAAAATTGTTACTAAGATAGAAAGACTAAGATGAATTTAGTGTAGCATTTTATTATGTGAATGCACATTGAAGATTCTTTGTCTTTCTCTAGGTAGTGCAATTCAAGTTCTAAAAGAATGGAATATGACGGGAAAAAAGAAGGTAAGATTAATATTGATTGTAAATTAGTAACATCTTTAATCAAAGTTTGTATGGTGGTTATCATTTTAACAAGGCTGCCAATTTTATGCTTTTTTCAAATATGTTAATGTGTACACCCAGAAAGCTTCCAAATTCATGACTCTTCAATTACTAGCCACCCTCACTACTAATGCCCTTGTTTTCTGTTCAGAGTTGTTAACTGCCAGGTGTGTTTTAGAAGTCCCAGAGTTTTTCTTAAGTGTGACGAGGAGCCCAACCCAGAGAATTCAAAGGATTCAAGACATTAACTTGCCTGAACATATCCTGTAGCACAAAGGAAAAAATTAGGGAGTATTTTAAAGATACCTGGAAAGCTCTGAATATATTTTCACATGTTTTTCCAACTGAAAGAATTTGTCCAAGGCTGCCCTGGGATACTTTTCTGCTGAGTTCTAAGCTAGATTTTTTGTTAATAAAAGAAGAAAAGAAAACACCTTAAAATCATAATAAGGGACCTATTTTTCCTTCTTGAGGACCCTGGCAGACTCCTCCTTGAAAACAGTGGGAAGATTTCCATCTGCCCCTTTGAAATTATTTTGCTTTCCTGTCTAGTCACAAAAGGTCTGACTTCTGGGCTCACGTGAGGTGTGAGTGTTAACGTACTGGCCCTCTTGTCTGCAGGACACGCATGCTCACTCACTCCTGTAAGGCACAACTCCCTTCTTGTCCTTGGCCTGTAACCTGTTTCATAACTTTCACAAAAAGTCTACTTCTCTTTTTTCCAGTAACTGCCCTACCCATTCCCACTATTTCCTAGCAAAGCCTTGTGTTTTTGGTGTCCCAGGATGTAATACACCAGTTTACCCTTCGCCATTAGGGAAGATCACAGGCTTGCGAAACAAACCAGAAAAAAATAAAAATAAAAAGCATTGTTACTTTCATAGTCTCGAAATTACTAGAATTATCCTTTCCCCTTTTTTCTCCTAGTTTTATGTAGAATAGGAAGAATTGTGAGATTTTTTTTTTAACCTTTATATGGAGGTTGTATGTAATCTTTGACAATCTCTGCTTATCTTTAATTATAGTTTCCCAGGCTTCTTTGTGAGATGATGATTCGAAAGTTATTGAAAGGCAGTATTTACACTTACATGGAAAAATTTCATAAGTGTGGTTTGGGTATAAAATTTCTCTTATGTAAAAAAAGGAGCAGACAGCAGCTACAGACCCAACTCATTACTGAGCCTCCCTCTTAGAGGTTCAGTGGAAACGGTCTCCCCAGCCCAGGAGACATAAGACTTGTGTGGGAATAGGTACCGCTTGCCTTTCCTGTCACCCAGCGAATGCACATCTCTCGCTGCTCCAGAGGAGCACTTACTCAGGGTCATGACCGTGGTTTCAAAGGAAAAGAAAGGAAGTAGGGAGGAGAATTCAGAAGAGAAAGCTGTTTCTTTTTATTTCTTTCTCAAACGTGTGGAAGAACAAAGCCAGGCTGATGTTCAGCTGGTACCCACAGATGCAGCAGGTGGGACAGGGTCTGTCCTGATGGATTACATCCGTTCTGATTGGCTGAGGCCTGTACCATACCGAATGTTAAGGACGTTGAATTTCCACCAGGTACGAAACCAAAGTCAGTAAAGCATACAACATAATTAGGAACAACATCTTAATTTTATACGTATTATTATATATATTGACCATTCAGACATTTTAGGAGAGAAACAGTAAAACTCTACCATATTGTGATAATTCAAGTCTAAAAAATTTCAGCTGTCCGAAAAAGGATCATATTATTTCAAAATGAAGTGAAGCCTTGTAATTCTGTTCAGCTAGCAGTTGAGAGGTCCGGGGGTCCAGCTGGACAAGCCAAGTCCAGGTGGACCCATGTTAGTTTGGTATTACTTTGTAGCAGTTGTCCGCTCCAGCTTTAATACTCACAGGTATGGCTGCATGGAACCTCCTGGACTGTGGCAGCAATCCAAGAATCTCCTGGTCAGTTAGTGCCTATTCCATAGACCCAGTGTGGACTTTGGGGATCTGCTTCTTATTTCCTCATCTTGAAAGGACTTGCCTGCCTTTTCTGTACCAATCCTCCCCGCAACCTTTTCTCCGTCCCAAAGTATCAGTGTCCTCCTTGCATCCCCCACCCCCATCACCTCTTTAAGAAACTAGAACTATTTCCCAATGGGACAGTATCTGAATTCAAGTTCTTTCAGGGCAGTTATCACAAGATTTTCCTGTAGTACCACTCCTATATGTAGTGCCTCAATTGGTCAAATAATATGTCAGTCTTTAAGCATTCCCTGCTATTTTTTCCTTTTAGAGAAATCTTTTTTCACTATGTTTATGAGGTAAATAGTTATACAGTTTATTGTAAGAAAAGATATTTACATTAATTTGGTGATTAGTAAAGATGTAAGTGATTTTACCCATTCTATTAGAAGAGCCAGAAATTCTGTTTCTAGGTAGATTATATTATCTATGAAAAAAAATATGTGCGTGTGTGTGTGTGTGTGTGTGTGTGTGTAAAACCTTTCTTATTTTGGTCTCTCAGGTTTATCTTATATTTCAAGGGTCTGAGCTAAATAATATTACCTTATCATTTGTTTCTCATTCTAGAACAACAAAAGAAAAAGAAGCAAGTCCAAGCAGCATCAAGGCAACAAAGATGCTAAAGACAAGGCAGAGAAACCCGAAGCAGGACCCCTGCAGCCACCACCGCCACAGATACAAAATGGTCATGTGAATGGCTATGAGAAGGACAGCTCGTCCACTGATTCTGCCAGCGAAAAACCAGCCCTTATCCCTCGTGAGAAAAAGATCTCAATACTTGAGGAACCTTCAAAGGCACTCCGTGGGGTCACAGGTCAGTAATTTTTAAGTAAAGTTGACATTGAAGAAAACATAGAAGACATAGAAGAAAAGAACATACAAGGAAACTATTGGCGCAGTCGTTGCTGCTGTTGATATGATTGGAAGTGAAAGGTTGTTCTGCATTGTACACAGATTTAGACAGTCTTCCTGCAGGATGGTGGGGGGTGGGAAGAATGTAACAGGGCCAAAGAATAAATGCTCAGTTGCTCAGTCTAGCCCTACACTAAGTCAGAGGATTATTTTTTTCTAAAAAACACAGTTCCCATCTATATTAGGATCAAAAGGAAAATCGAAATTTCAGTTTAAAGATATTTTCTTTCTAGATACGTTTGCTGTGTTAAAGGAGGGATAGTTGATGACAAAAGGAAAAGTTATTAAAGAGCAGTGTTTTAAATTATGGAACAACATAATCTTCCAAGATGTTAGAATCTAGAACGTTAATTATTTGGGCTATAGCTATGTATTAATTAATCTACAAAAGGGTACTTCGTAGCTATATGACCTTGAGGGCATCATTTCATCTCTTATGTCCCATTTCCCTTCTGTAAAATGAGGAAACTATACTGGAATGTACTAGATCAGTGGTTCTTAATACTATCTGACTCAATGCTCTATTTTTAAAACAAATCCTAAAATAAAATTCATAGATAGTATAATCTACCTAAAAACAGAATTTCAATAAAGTAAAAAGATATAAGAAATCAGGAACAACTAAAAGAGAAGGCCTAATAAAATGGCGAAACTATCACACTCACTTGTAATAAATCACTTTGCACTTAAAAGAGATAAGACCATAGTCAGATGGATATTGTGCACACTGCTTCTCCATATTCGACATGTGAAGTAAGAGCTAAATAAGTATATTTGTATGTAGAAATGGAATCATTGTGAATGTAACTACTAGAAATGCATACTGACCTAGGGGTGCTGGTTGTCAATTCAGATACTGTGATTATGTGATCGGCTGTGTGATTTTCCAAATGGTGAAAAACTCTTGGCAAACTTCTGAATACCATAAAGGACAATTTTTTCTTAATTTACACAGAAGCTGAATCATGGAAATCCCAAGTATAGGAAAGCTGTACCAAAAAATAGTTTGGGTTTGTAGGAAGACATGAGAAAGTTCAAGACGCAGGGCAATTCTTTATTGTGCAGGATTCCCTTGATGTTAGTTATTCCCTTCCTCTCCTCCCACTAACACAGTCATTTTGATAGATTTGTAAAATGCCCCATCAGTTTTTCACAATGCCTCCTAAGAGGTGGTAGATCCCTCAGTGAGAAGCACTGCACTAGGTGATTCCCAGAGTCCTTCTTCTCATAAAATCCTGAGTTTACTGAATCAGTCTTTTTAAACTTCTCTTACATGCAAAGCAGTGTGCTAGATGCCCCAGTAGATTCAGAGAAGGATACGGTATGGTCCAGACCCTGAGGGAATCACATTCTTTATATCCTCGAAGAGGAGGCTCTGCATACACTGGTGAGTTTAGGGTTTGGGGTGAGGAGTGCCACATCCAACTGAGTGATCTGGAAAGATATCATGGGAGCAGTGGGTACTGATGGACCAATAGACTTGACATGGTAGAGAAGACTTGTAGGGTTAGAAAAGAGTAGGGAGAACTTTACTCAACGCCCTCATACATTGCACACCTGCTGTATATGAGGCAGTGCTATCCTTTGATAAATCAAAAATGAATAAGACAAGGGCCCTGCCTACGGGGAGTTCAGTCCTACAGAAGAGACAGGTGCAAATAAAAAATCGCATGATGACACTTACCACATCAGGGATGCAGTAAGGAAACATTAAATAACTGACACACTGTGCAACACAGTAGTAAGTTTTTAGATTTCTCACAAAGCACTAATTTTCTACCATAAACACATTACCTAACAACTCTGTTAATAGTGCTGTAATTCAGATAATCCTCACTACACAGTGATTTCTTAAAACCAAACAAACAACAATAAAAATAACCTATTTCCATTTAGAATCTAGATTTTCCAGGAATTTTTTAACTCAGTTTTTACTATACCTATGATTTTGAGAATGTTTTGATTTATTGTAGGGCAGGAGAAAGAAATTAAATAATCAGTGGCAGATACCCAACTTTGCTTGTTATTGCTTTCACATGAATTACTTTCAAAATCTAATTACTCAAGTTGCTGTTTTGATATCAATCATAGACTAAAAGCCTAGCACATATATTTGTTCATTTACTTATAATTTATACCTTCTCCCTAAAACAATTTCAGTAACTCTATCAAGTATATGACATTAGAGCAAATGCAATATTGAAGAGCTTCAATTCACCGTGGATAGCTGCCTTGAAAGTTAAGTACCCACTAAAGGAGTTCTCTCTTCAAGGGTTCTTTTGTAAACCCCACCATGAAACTTTCTGTAAAGAATCCTTTCTTGCACAGAGCTATTCCACAGTCCCTTCAGTTTTATAAGGTTAGCATGAAGGCATTGAGTTATGTCAGCATTATTTGTTAATGTTACTGGTTCATTATAAATCTATGCTTCTTGTAAATTTTTCTATTAAAGAATAAATGATGGTAATGGAAAGTCATTAGATGTTTTTGCAAAGGGAAGGGACTCCTTCTAGTTGACCATTAACTTCACGAGCAACTCACTTATTAAGATCATAAGTTTTAAAATGAGTTTATAACTAGTTAGGTTTTTCTTCCCCAAAATAATGAAAGTTCATCAGGAAGTTGATACCAAAACTGTCAAATGACTAAAATGTTTGTTCAAACTGTCGGCAATCTAGAGACTTCTAATAGATATTTTACAGATAAATGTTAGATCTTGGATATTTTGCCCCGTATTTAGACCACTAGAACTAGAAGGGGTAGGAGTGATCCCTTAATCCCTTCCCCCCATTTTATAGTTCTGGAAACTGAGCACCCCACCCCTTGCCAGATTGAGAGGCTGAGAAGATAACCCACACTCCTGAGGTAACCCTTTTCAGTCTGCAAAAGCCTGACCCCGGTCCATGTATTTTTATGCATGCATTAGAGTTATTGCTAAAACCATGGGCTTTCTAACTTCTAAATGATGTATAATTGAAATTTTTTTCAGGCAATCATAACAAAGCCATATAATGATATTGTATACTTGAGTGGGTTCGAAGTATGAGCCTATAAGAAATCTCCGGTCTGCTAGTGGTGAGCATTTTATCAAGCTTTCCACTAATGAAAGTGGCTCAAGAAAGCCTGCCCTGAGTGCCCAGCTGGGCAGCAGGCTGTGAACAGGTTGAACGTGTGCTTTATCTTTTTATAACACCTTGACATTCAAGATCTCTTTTTAAAAGTTTTAAGCAGAATCATTTTCTGGTAGGGGAAAAGTTAGCTTTAAGATATATGCAGGTGGTTCAGGGGTGTTAGTGTGACTTCCTACATGAAAAATAACCACCCAAAGCATCATCATTTCAGGCTGTAAATATAGCACTGTCAAGTGGGACAATGCTGCATGTCAGCATATAGCTTGGAAGTTTAGGAGTTTGATTTAAACTTAATACAAAATTACTTCTTTAAGCCTTGGAGTAGTGTTTTTTCTGGATTTCAGAAATTTTAATAACAGCTCAAATTAAATGTTTTACATAATCCAATCAAGATCATCCTGCATCCAAATACAATTCAGACAAGGAGTAAGTAAATCAAGATTTATTCCTACTAAAAGTAATGCCAGGGATCATTTTTATTTCTAAGGCCCCATCTGAATGTCTAAAGCACATGACCTTAAGACCTTAGGGTCCAATTTTCCCAAATGGTCCTCCTGCTTTACTTTTCATAAGGCTCAGGTAGCTGAAAAGTATAGATGCTTATCACCGTGTAGGCCGGAGTAGGAATTCAGATTCCTATGTTGTCTTTCTCCCACTGGACACAATTCCCATTGAATAGGAAAGGAGCAGGATTTCAGGCCACCTACTGGCTCCATTGACATAAACTTTGGGATGGGGCTTTCCTTGTCTTCAGCTGCTCTTGTTGGCCCCAGTAGCCATCCTTTCTATCCCCTCATCTTGTAAAGCATCCTGCGAAGCCAGCTCTCCTGTTACCTGTTACTTGTCTCATACAGAAGGCTTAGTGCTATGTTCACTGACCTCCACAAACCACTCTGCCCTGTGTCACAGAACATCTAGAAGTTAGAAAGCCCATCATTTTACCTTTGCAATGCAGATTCTGTGTATTCGGCATGGCACTGGCCCCATACTGCTTTCTCCTTCTCAAAGTGAACTGAACCAAATGTGGGAGGAATTATTTTTAGACCGTGGGCTACTTGTCCCTCATTTGTGCTTCTTGTTAAAAAGAAGGAGAAGCCACCAGGCTCTCTCACAGTATTTTTGTGATGTGAGGTTCCCTATAGGATTTCCAAACAGATTTTTTTTATGTTGCTGGTGGCCCTAGCTTCAAGATTATCTTTCCTGCTTTTCTAAGCCCTGTTTTAGACCAGAGGCTTAGGAAAGATCAACCAGAAGAAAGCAGCTCACCTAGAGTTTTAATGGTAAAGTTAACGTGTGCGTTTCAGGATTGCAGCACTGCCCCTCTCAAATGGAAGCAGGATATTGTTGTAGCTCAGAGACGTGTTTGGGTTCAGATCTCAGCTGTGTCACTTACTCTATGTGTGACTCTGGACAAATTAACCACTCTGCATTTTGGTGTCCTAACCTGCAAAATAGAAAATGCAATTCCACTTGACGATATCGTGGTGAACAGTAAGTGAGATACATCAAGAGTTTAACACAGCATCTGGTGCAAGTAAACCCTCAAATCATTTATTTATCAATCTAGAAATATTTTTAATCTAACATGTGCCAGGAATTTTTCTGGAGGAAGTAAACAAGACAAAGTTTTCGCCCACATGGAGTTTACGTTCTTTTTCGGGGGCAGGGAGAAGAGATGTATAATAAATCAGAATACAGCTAGACTACCAAGATAATTATAGATTATAGCAAATGTTGTGAAGGCAGAAAGTGGAAGAGAGACCAGGGCAGAGGTTGGGGGTTGTGCAACAACTTCAGATAAGATAAGGCCACAAAGAGTAAATGAAGAGACATTTAAGCTCAAACCCAAATGCCTCAGTTCAGATTCTCTCACACCAGGTCATGGTGGACTAAACAGCCAATGTTTTATTTGAACCTTAAGGACTTTAGCTGAAGCCCCTGTAGAGTTATAATCATAAGGTTTTACTATATTTTTAAATTAAAGATGGAATACTCTGTTAATATATACAACTGATATTAAATACTGTTATATAAACATGCATTTTGAAAGTTTATATTTTAAAGCGCATAAGCACATTTATTATTATTTTCACTCCTTAATTATTATTCTAGCATCTAAATACTTGACCTTAACTCTTGTTTATGGTTGTGTTGTTCAGTCTCAACCTCAGCTTGGAGCAGCACTGTGTCTGAGCATTCAGGTAGTGTTAGGGGAGGCCTTGGGTTGCATTTTCAATAATTTAGACCTCTGTTTCCTTACCCTGTGTATCATAAAACAAAAGAGACAGAGACAGACAGGATAAAGTGACATGAGGGCACAGGAAATATAAAACCCCTTGTATGTTTTTCTGTCACCTGGGTAGAATGAAATTCAGAGCCTTCTCCCTCTTCTTTCTCATTTGAAATCTACTTTTGCTGCAACCCTACAGCAAAACCACTCATCTCTGAATAGCTGACACCTTCCTAGTTTTCTACGCATACCTTGTTATGGTGATATCAGTTACAAATGGACTATATTAAAAGGAATGCACTCCTCACAAAGAACAGGCCTTCTAAATTTTTTAAAGATATTTTGAACAAAGGTTTAAATGGTTCTATCAAAATGTAATGAGAGTTAAGCCTATTTTGCAGGAAAATAAATTGATGAAACAAATCAAGTTAACATACCTACCTTGTGTCATTGATGGCTTTAATTCATTGACTTTATTATCCATTATCTTATAATATAAATAAACCTGTAAAGGCATTAATGACATATGAGACCTCGTAAAGACAGTCTGAATAAAACTAAAAGGTTTGTTTGCGATCAAAAAGTTACCAGCTTTATGCCCTCTGAGCTGAATAAGTTTTATAGGAAGAAATAATAGTCTATCTGTATTTGATAAAGATGTTATGAAAAGGCAGAACTGACATTAATCTGGTTTTGGTCTCAGTTCCAAAGTTATTGGTTCCTCTGAATATCTGTTAATTACCCTGTCATGTGATAGAAGAATGATGAACGTGCAATCAAGGTATACAATAATTACACCATGAAAAGAGTTTTCTTGGGGCTTTATCACTAGACCATTATTCTGTAACATCTTAAGAGAGTTGACTTCACTCACCGTTCTCCATTTATTCACTTCTCTCTCACTTATCATCCTATTCATTATGGCATACAGTCCATCACTCTGAAGAAATTGCTCCCACTAAATTTACCATTGGCTTCCATGTATTAAATCTAGCAGACATTTTTCAATCCTTTCTTTACCTTTTCCTTTCAGCAACATTCAGTGCTGTTGACCACTGTATCCTTAGTCACTATATCTTTTCCTTTTGATTTCTATGCCATGGCACTCTCCAGATTTTCCCCTCCATCTTTATTGCTTCTCTTTAAGGTCATTCTTCTTCACCCGCCTGTTAAGTGGTGAAGCTCATCAAGGCTTAGTTGGTTCCAAGTCCTTTCTCATATAAAGCTGTATCTCTTCTCTTCTTAGATCATTTCAAACATACCCTAGCTTTAATTATGTAAACTGGCTCACAAACTCATCTTCCTGGTCCAGGTTCTTCTCTGAACTCCAGACTCTTACTTGACATTTTTACTTTGACATTTCAAAGCACTTCATCATGCTCAAAACAAATTCATGATCTCCCTTCCCAGTTAACTTTTAACATTCCTGATCTTACTGTACCATCTATCCAGATGTACAAGTTAGAAATCAATTATGATATCTTCCTCTCTCTCATCCCCCATATCCAATTAATCTCCGAGCCCTATTGATTTTCATTTCCAAATATTCCTAGAGTCCATCCATTTCTCACTGTCTCTTCCTTCTACTTTCCGAGCAAAACCACTACCCTCTCTTGCCTGCACTGCTACAATAATCCGCTCATTAATCTCCTAGCATTTACTCTTGTTCCCCTCTAAATCATTTTCTATCCTGTAGTCGTTTCATAATAAAAACAAGCTCTTAAGAGACCAAAAGTCTTAACCTGGCCTACAGGCCCAGCATAAATGTGGCCCCTGTGTCCTGCTCTAGCTGTGTTTTATGGCATGCTCATTCTTACTCTCTCTACTCCAGCCATACTGGTCTCCTTTCAGTCCCTCATACTAGTCATATATATCAGTCAGATTCAAGTCAAGAGATAGAAGCCACATTAGTTATTTGAATGGGAGGAATGTAATACAAAGAATTGCTAACTAAAACAGTAGGAGGTAGTTTACTACTAAATGGAGGTAAATGAGGACTCTAAAGGGTCTAGACATGCAAAAGAGCAATTGCTATCTCTAGGAAGATTAGATGATAAAGGAAATAGAACCAGGAGAGTCCCGCAATCCAAGACTGAGATTCTGACCTCATCAGAAAGGTATGTGGCTACTAGAGAAACAGGCAGCCTTGTGGTGGCAAAAAAAGGGGGGAAAAAAATAAAAAATTTTGTCACAGGGCATGGACTGAGCTGGTCTATAGAAGAGATCCACCATTGCCAGAGAGGATAGAGAGACTGGAACTTCTCAAAGCCACTGCTAATGTGGTAACAGGGGAGGGGAAAGCAGGAAACACATATGAGAGTGCAGCCAGAATGTGCGCTGGTTCCCGTGATGAATACTGATAATGAAGGACCAGAACTTAGAAGAGAAATATATTTTTGTCCTTATAGCCCTGCAAGATCACTTTATTGCTATTGCCCTCTACTGACAAAGCTAACATTCTGCTAGCTGGCAAAAGAGAATTGTTTACAGGGTCCAGCTCCTTTATCACAAAATAGGGCAAAGAAGGATAGATTTGAGCTGAGAAACAATAACTTGGTAGTTGTCACACAGTCCTTCCTCCTTCCTTAAATGCTGTCTCTGCATGGAATGCACTTTCTGCCCTTTTCACCTGATTGGTTCATGTGATTTTAAGTTAGCTTAAGGGTTTTTCCCTTGGGAAATTCTTTCTTGCTATACCTAGGTCGAATACACCAATTACAGATTTCAGAATATTATGTATTTTTCTTTCATAATACTTATCACAGTTGTAATTCTACATGTGTTTTATGTGGTGAGTTTGATTTATATGTCTTCCTATTAGACTGCAAGTTCTAGAAAGATAGGAACTACATTTGTTTTTAATCATCATTGTATTTCTGGTGCCTAAAACTGGACATAATAGGCACTCGAACAAGTCTTTCTCATGGCCTCTAATGAATTAATAGTGATAAAATATGTGGAGAAATGTAGGTTAATTAAATTTTTTAAGTTGCTATGCTGCTTTTTAAAACTAATTATGGATTTTGTATTTCTGGCTTTAAAATTTATACTAATTGAAGAAATTTGGAAAATGCAGTAAGATTTAAGGGAAAAAAATAACCCTACCTCCCAGAAACAACCACTGTTAAATTTTATTTCAGAATTTCTTAAATGCACAGATATATATGAATATATATACACATTTTTCAAATACAGTATGTGAAGTTCTGTATTCTTTTTACTTAATATGACATTATAAACATTACCTCATATCATTACGTATTCTTTGAAAACATGATTTTAATGATTACATTGTATTTTTATGAATTTGCCATGTTTCTTTTTGACTATTCCCAAACTATTGTCCATGTGAATTGTTTCCCTTTGTTTGCTGTTATAAACAATGCTTTAGTGAACATTTCGAGTATATAAGTCTTTATGATTATTTCCTTGGCATGTTTTCTTAGAAGTAAAATTATTGGATTCAAAGGGTCTGAATATTTTTGAATTTCTTAATATATTGCTGTCTAGAAAGTTTGTACTAATCTCATTGTTTTTATTTCTAAAACTAATTAATAGAGAGATGGAACATTTTTAAGATATTTAATTTCCATTCGCATTTTTCCTTTTGTGAATATTTAAGAACTCTAAGATCAGTGATCAAAAACTATCAATATATTATTATCGGTTTTCATAAAACACTCTCATAGTCACTGAAGTGCTTTTAACTAAAACAGATGTTAGGAATTGTAGATAATTTTATAACAAGCAACTTATATTTTATCAACTTTTTCTAGGTAAAACTGCTTTAAAATACAATCAGAACTTTACTGAATTTATATGTGTATAGGAGACTATGAAACCATCTTAACCTAACAGGTTAAAATAATTATTTTAGAACTATTTTGCATTTAATAAATTTTTTAGAGTTAGATTTGAATTCTATGTATACTTCTTTTGGTCTACTTATAAGTACATAAAGCTGTCATTAAAAAGTAAAAACTAAAAAGAGAAAAGTTTTCAGAAACTTTCAAATCTTAACGCATACATGGCTGTACATATATTATAAAAATCTTTGAATCCAAGTTCATATATTTCTCTCAAGAGGAAGATTTGTTTTCTTTGGTACTGTTAACAAAAAACCACTACCACAGTCCATGTTTTGCTGTGTAAAGTAAATCAAATTAAGGACAAATCAAATATGTAAATTGATAACAACATTTAGTAACTGGCAAATTGATAGTTCTCAGTATTGGCAAGGGTTAATTGTGAGAACAGTTGTATTTATTACGGCTGAGTATAAGTGGGTACCATTTGACTGGAAAATAATTTAGCAATGCATAGCAGTAACTTTTTAAGAAAAAGAAAGGTATGACTTTATATCTTCTTCATCACAAACTCCATTGGATTATAGTAAAGGAATTTTTTTGATGTAGAAATCGATAATAATGAAGAAAAAGAAAAGGAGAGCCTCAATTAATAGAAGAGGAAAAGTAGATAAAAGAGGATTGACTGATGAAGCAAAGTATGGGAAGTTGCAGCGTAGAATTCCAATGGAGGTAGCTTTGGCAGGGAGGAGGAAGACTACCCAGCAGAAAATGGGAAAGCTCCGGATTTAGAGTCAGCAGATAGGATGGAGGGCAGGCATAAGGAGAGGTATAAAACAGGGGAATTAAATGAAGGTATTTTAAAAAGTAGTCCACTATCCCCTTACCATCTTCTCTATTGCAGGATATTCTATAAGATACCTAACATTTACCTTCAAGGGGAAAAAAAGCAGAGGAATAGAGTAGAGGGTGATCTACTAGTATTGTAATAACATACTAGAACAAGATTCAAACTATTTGGAGAAAAATAACAAAATCCAACATTTCTCAATGTGTCATCCATAATGCACATTATCCAATTTTAATAATAAAAATTAATAGGCATGGGAAGAAGCAAGAAAATGTGACCTATAATGAAAAGAAAGATTAGTCATTAGAAGCAGACCTATAGATAACACAGATGTTTGAATCAGCAGACAAGGATTATAAATATGCTTTAAAAAATTACAGAAAAAAAAAAAGATGGGCATAAAGGGTGAAAAGAATAAGAATTTGAGGACAGATAAAAATAATGAAATAGAAACCCTAGAACTAAAAAGTACAATATCTGAATTTTTTTAAAAAAGTTATCAAATGTACTTAATATAAATTTGGACAGTGAAGAAGAAAGGATCAGTGAACTTGAGGACAGGTCAAAAGAAATGATTCAAACTGAAGAACAGAGAAAAATATTAAAAGATAAATAGAAATAAAAAGAATGGAACACCTCTCAACTCATTTAATGAAACCAGCATAATCTTATCAAAACCTAAGTCATTACAAGAAGGATTACAGAATAATATTGGTTATGAATACAAAAGCAAAGTTCTGAATAAAATATTAGCAAATTAAAGTATACATGTGTGTGTGTGTGCGCGTGTGTGCATGTGTATAATACAACATGACCAAGTGTGTTTTTTTTCAAGAATGGAACATTAGTTTAGTATTTAAAAACCAACCAATGTAATTTCCTTATTAACAAAATAAAGAAGTCTAACAGTATGATTATTACAGTAGGTGGAACAAAATAAAGTCACTTGACAAAATAAAAGCTCCTAGCAAGTTAGAAGTATGAGAAAACTTCCTAATAAACATGAAAATTCTACAGCTAATATCATACTTAATAAAATATTGAATGCAGTTTTCCTAAGATCAAAAACAATGAAAGGGTGTTTACTGTCCATTGCACTAGAGTTCCTACCAGTCTATTAGGACAAGGAAATATTGGAAAGAAACAAGTTAAACTTCATTTACAAATATCGTAATTGCCTATGTAGAAAACTTTAAGAAATCTACAAAAACCAAAAATACTAATATTAGTTACTACATTTAAAAAGTAAAAAGAAACAGGTGATTTAAATTGGGTAATGTATTTTATCTAACTTAATATATCCAAAGTATTATCATTTTAACATTTGATCGATATTTTTTTAATTATCAAAGGAATATTTTTTGTACTAAGTTTTCAAATTTCAGTGTGTATTTTACACTTACAGTACATCTCAATTCAGACAAGCCACATTTCAAATATTCAGTAGCCACATGTGGCTAATGAATACCTTATTGGTCAGTGATATGGATCAACTCTGAGTCAACCACAGTCTGTTGAAATTTACAAGTGAATTCCAGAAAGACAGAGAACTGCTGGCCCATAATGTTAAAGGAAAATCACTGTATCCCATTATTTCAGTTGCTAGAAACATCAGGATTTGTGGTCAGGATGAACCTAATTCTGTTATAGCTAAATAACTCTCCACCAGTTTTCATTTGAAAGAGCAGAGTTTTACCGTATTTGGAAACAGATCTGTGCAGCCGGTGTGGAAGAGTACATCCAAGCTGTCTCTGAGAACTTCATGTTATCCCGTGGTCAGTGATCCCACCAATAATTAGACATTTTTTCATGATCTCCCACCACCACCACCACCAAATAAATATTTGTTGAATAAATGATGAAATGAACCAGGAGTTCTCTGATATACATATCATTTTCCTGATAGACAGACAAAATCTTTTCAGCTCTGGGTTAATAAGCTTATGCTCAATTGTGTGCTTGTCTTCCATTTAAAATTCCTTTACATTCAACAGAATCATTTTTTTTCTTAGGTCATTATTTCCATTAAGCTGTAATATAAATCCCCTTTTTTTTTAAGAATAAAACTAATTTACTACATTTTGCACAGATAGCTAAATTTTAGATTCTCAATTTATAATATTTTATCAAGGCTGAATCTTAACTGATTTTGGGAAGGAGAGAGTTGGAACCAGCCTGTTCTTAATCACTGTTTTAACAAAACATTTACAGACTCATCAAAAAATTAGTTTTTCATCTTTTGCAGTAGAGTTTCTCCAGGTGGATGGTGTCACCCTCTCCACCCCAACAGAATCACCTGGTGGGTAGAATCCTGGGCCCACTGCTGAATCGAAACCTCTGGGATTTTATATTTATAATAAGTACTAAGAGAGAACTCCAGCCCACTAAGGTTTGACAACCACTGCTTACCCTGAAGTTTCACTTTAGTGTAACTAAAGCCTCCTAATAACCTTGCTAAATGAGAAAACTAAGCTCAGCGATGTTAAATGGTTTGTCCGGGGTCACCCTGCAAGTAATTGCCAGATCCAAAACACCCAGCCAGGTCTCCTGACTCCAAGTGCAAGACCTTATTTCTAGTATATCCTCTGATCTTCTGGGGATTCTATTAAATGTTTGATTACAGGAGGAAATGCTGTTTTCAGTACTTAATTACTATGTTCACTTTGCTGAACATTTCCTTATGTACTGTAATTTCCCTTTAAGTAAATTTCAGAGTACTCATCATTTAGCCCATAAAACACATGTTATGCTTTCTTGATAATGTAGGTTATGAATGATGGATTCAACTAATGTCAACTTTATACTTATCATAAATGGGCTAATGTCTAAAATGAAATTGACTAGGACCCAGATCAGGTTCTTTTGTCCTTTCAGTACAATCTCTGTAAAGTTTGTGACAGTGTCAGGAAAGATGTTCTTTGTTTCTTATTTTTTATGTGAAATCATTTTAAGTATACTTTATTTCAGTCACAATTCTACAAAGAGCTATTGAACCAGCCACAAGTACTGGGACTTCAAAATGAATCATATTTTAGTATTTGCCTTTGAGGAGGTCAGCCTCGTCAAGGCAGGGACAAGGGGCAGACATGTAAGTCTTGCGTTGAAAGATAACACACTAAGTTTTTATGAGGCACCATGGGAGTAGAGAGAAGTGAGGTGCAGTGACTATCTGAAAAGAGGCTGGGCTTCATAAAGAAAATGTTATGCTCCATTCAAGTGTGAGCCACAGTCAGCCAAAGGGGTTAAGTCATTCCTACAGGGTCATCAGGACATAAGGAAGATCAGAATGTGTCTTCCAGATCCAAAACTGTACTCTTTCCACTATACCCAGCTTTCTCCAAGAACCTGACCTTCAAAAGCACCTTGGCTTTCCTTTTTTCACACCTAAAGTTCTCTCTGGTTATAAGTAAGATGTTAAGGGTGATACATTTCCTTTTCATGCTACTAAGGTGCCATTTAATTCACTCCAGCAATAACTAAATAGGAGCCTAACTTTAAAAGATGCCAAAAGCAACACGCTGCTAATTCATTGCCACATCTATTAGAGCTTCACAGGGACTCTGACTCCCTAGATTTTAAATATAGTTAAGATATTATGATGATGTTTCCTGATTTAATCCATCCATAAATTAGATGAAATGATTAGAGTACCCGTTGTTACTTCATTCTTGCCCTATCCCCATCACTCTTCTGCCTTCATTAATTCAAAATAAAATACCATAAGACATTAATGTAGCACTTGGAGATAGGAAGGCTGTATTTTTATAGCCTCAATATGAAATCATACTTAAAGACATCTAAGCCTTTACTGAATGGGGAAAAAAATGATCATCTCAAGTATCTGATTAAGCTTCCTAATTCTTTTTTAGGAGAGGAAACTAAGGCTCAGAGATGTTAAGTCATTTGCCCAGGGTCACCCTACAGGTAATTGCCAGAGCTGAAATACCCAGCCAGGTCTTCTGACTCCAAGCACAAGGCTCTTTCTATTTGTAGTATATCCTCTAATCTTCTGGAGATTCTATTAAAACAGTTTTTTTACTGTTTTAAATGAAAGGCATTATTGCCAACATGTAAACAAAAGCAAAAATCTTGGCATCCCCCATCACTTTATCATCAGTGTTTTTAGCTTATCACTTCACAGTCATTATTTGGTGTTTTCTTACAGAAGGCAACAGACCACTGCAACAGAAACTATCCTTAGATGGGAACCCCAAACCTATACATGGAACACCAGAGAGGTCAGATGGCCTACTGTGGTCAGCTGAGCAGCCATGTAACCCAAGCAAGCCTAAGGCAAAAACATCTCCTGTTAATCCCAATGCCCCTGCAGCTCATCTTGAAATAAAGCCAGATGAGTTGGCAAAGAAAAGAGGTAAAGTGATTTCTTTTGCACAAATGATTCAACATATTTTGCACACACAGAGAAATGCCAGAATGACAGAACTTTCCAAAAGATGCCACTTAGTAAAAAGAGATATACGTGAACTTGCATTTCTTTCTGTGACCCACATAGATTGAAAGGCAGATGTGATTCCTCCCGTTTTAATTAAAGGTCCTCAATGTTTATGTGGAATTACATCCCCTTTCTCTGCGCTCTGTGGCCATTCTTCTCTTTGCAGTCACGGATAAATAAATTCGCACCACAAATTCTTTCCACTCTCTTATCTCCTAAAGAAAACGTGAATGTGGGAGCTCTTTTAGAAATGTAAATGCTGAATGTTTTCCTGATATACAAGTTCTGAACTTGCATTGAACAAAGATGAGTCTAGAGGCTGATATGTCTTCTTCAGATATGATCTTCCTCACATGAATTCAGTTCTGTTAGAACTTTCAGGCAACATAACACTGAAAGGGTTTTATATTTGGCACACTATATTTTTATTATTATTCAGGCTTTTATATACTTTATACATAACTGGTATTAAAAATTAAAAGAGCTAAATCACTTCCTTTCTGATTCCCAGAGATATTCTTCTCATTTAGCCTCAGTTGTATCTGATTTCCTTGGCTGTGGTTTGATAAACTTTCTCACTTTTCTTGAGGGAGATTTCTTTCTTCTAAGAAATATGCCCTTGTTGGGATAAATACAATTTGCCTATTTGTTTTTGCACTATCTGTAAACCCTGGTGACAGTTTCAGGAAATCAGGCAAGATTGGCACCCATAGAGCTGCTTTAAGTGCTGCTGCTATAATTACAGGCCTGGCTCAGGAGAGATGGGGCCAGAGCCAGCGTACCTGGCACCAATGCTCCATCCTCTTTCTAGCTCATTGGTGCCTCTCCCAATCTCTATGTCATTTTCCTCTTCCAAAAGCCCTGCTGGCTTTTAACCACGCAGAGTGGTGTTTACAGAAAGAGCCAGTAGCACAAATGGTCTTTAGACATATCAGATTCCAAGAAACTGCAGTTTGTGATAGAACATATGATCAGAACCTCTTTCCAAAGAACAAAGGAGACACATGTGCCCAGAATGGACCAGCCAGAGAACCCACTGGTAAAATCACAGCAGTCTCAGGGGCCATACGAACCATTCACTCTGGGTTTTAAAATCCCTGCATTATGAATACCTTCTTGACCTTTTTTTTTTTTAATTGAAAAACAAAACAAAATCTCTCTATTTGGTGGAGTGAGTAAGTTGAGGTTTTTGTTGTTGTTCAGCTCACAAATATGAAGTGCTCAATTTAACATTTTTTTCCTCGACATTAATTTTAGGCCCAAATATTGAGAAATCAGTGAAGGATTTGCAACGCTGCACTGTGTCTCTAACTAGATATCGCGTCATGATCAAGGAGGAAGTGGATAGTTCAGTGAAGAAGATCAAAGCTGCCTTTGCTGAATTACACAACTGGTGAGTAATTCAACTTAGAAACCATAAATCTATGGCACTTGAGCTGTTCCTATAGGTAGGTAAAAGCATCAGATGGAAAGTTTTGATTATTTAATACATAAACATCACAGAACAACTCTTCAGCAGATTTTTTTAAGTCCTGCAGGCAGAGGCATATATCTTGGGAATAAAAAAGAAGAGAACATGTTTGAATAAAAAGAAACTCTATACACATAATTTATTGGCATTGAAGTTTACCCAAAAGTGTATGAATGATGTAGGACACAATCTCAACAGAGAACAAAACCTCAACAAATGATATTTTTGACAAATCTCTGGAAGGCTGATATCATGAATACTACTAAGAAAAAATATTTTCCAGCTTTGTCATTAAAAAGGGAAAAACTCCCTTAACAAAACTCAGATATATCTTATATAAGTGATAGAATCCCATTTTGGGGGATCTTTAAGACTAGAATTAAGAAGTGGTATACCCGTGTGGTTTTCATCCTGCCCTGCCGTGCTCTGCGCTGATTTTGATGGAAGACGTTGCTTCGAGTCCTGCACATTTGCTCATGTCCACAATTGAAATGAAGTATCTGTTAGTAAGGCTAAGTTATTATCAATAGAAAAATGGCCTCAGTGTATCAATCAGAACTTTTTGGTTCCCAGTGACAGAAACCCAAGTCACACTAGTTAAAGACAAAAGAGAATTTACTGGCTGATGTACATGAAAACTCCAGAATATTTCTTTAATTGAATTTAGTTCTAAACCCAAATTACGTTATCAAGATTCAGTTTCTCACATCTCCCACCCTCCTTTCTTCTCTCACTCTCTCTTTATCCTTTCCTCTCATTGTTTCCCACAATCTCCTGGTTCTCCTTATTCTTAGCTTCATTCTTAGGCATGTAGCAGCAAGGATGATACGTGGCAGCTTCAAGTTCACATAATCCCTATTATCTGAAAGAGGGCTTTGTCTCCAGTAGTTCCAACTAAAGTCCAAGGACTAGTTCCCATTGGCCAGGTCAGGCCATGTATCTGTCCCTAAACCAGTTACTATTGCTGGAAGGCTAGTGGAAGTCTTCCCGCTAGCCGGGCTGAGTCACATGCCCACCACAGAGTTAGTGCTGGGGTGAGCCCCACCTGAACCCCGTGGACTGAGAATTGAAGAGCTATGGCTCCAAGAGGAAAATCAGGGTACAAAAAGGTAAAAAAAATACAGGACCAAAAAAAATAATAATAATAAAGCCACATCTACAATGCCCAGGCTCACATAACATGTTCCCTATATATCACTGGCCTCTCATGATCCAGAATTTGATCACATCTTCTGCATATCTTTCCTGCTTTAAGTCCATTTTCGGACATTGATGTGCTTTTTAGCTGATTGTTGAGTTGTATAAAACTAAGGATTATGCTTAACACTAATCAAAAATTCTTGAATTTCAAGCCATGTGCTACATATAATACAAGATCCCAAAGGTACATTACCCAGTAAGGACTTGAAAGAAGACCATGCCCTTCAGTTACCATTTGGTGAAGAATCATTTGCCCTTCACCCAGTCACAGCACCTTGACCTTCGTGGACCTCTTCTCTGCTTAATCAGGTTATAACCTATCTAATTGTTCAAGGCAAACTCCAAGTACTTAGAAAAGGTATAGATACTATACAAATGAAAGGTGTTCTTATTATTATTATTGGTTTTTAAATTTTATAGTTATATGACTTTTCCAGTATATCCTTATATAAGTTACCCTAATATATATATATCACACTCAACTTCCAGGCCTGTACTGTAAAGGCAGAGTCAGCAAACTTTATCTATAAAGGGCCAGCTAGTAAATACTATAAGCTTTACGGGCTATAAGGTCTTTGCAACGACTCAGCTCTGCTGTTGTGGCACAAAAGCAGCTGGAGCTAATGCAAAAAGGCCATGGGCCAGATTTGGCTCGTGGGGGTCGTAGTTGGCCAGCCTCTGTCTGGAGGAATCAGCTAGCTGCTCAGAGAAGACCACTCTGTCTTATCCTTTTGTGTGGTGTTTTAGAATAAACTCTTCCTCTGAGGCCTCTGTATTATACCTTCCATCTGAGTGACTCACACACTAATTGACAAAGTGTAGCAATGACCTCAAATTACCTCTCTCCTCCAGCTGCTCTTGAGTACTTTTTTTTATTTTATTTTATTTCCTTAGTAAAATGAACATCACATGAGTCACGGGACATCTTAAGATTTATAACAGATTCTTTGAGTGTTTCACTCCTCAAGAGCTGAAAGCGTGGAGCCAGGAAAGTCAGCACCCAGGGAAGTTGTATATCTTTTCTCTGCTTGTAATTCACATTGTGTTTTAAACTGATGGGAAAGATCACTTCTGAATCAGCTCTGCCAAGCAATACTGCTATTTAAAAGTCCCCTACTTAACTAAATGGCACTTTCCCTTCAAACTGAAGAAGAAAAAATTTAGATCAACTGTTTCCTGTATGCTATTGCTGCAAAATGACAAAACACCAGAACTTGTTTTCTGCTCTAACCCTTAATAAAAATGATCCCAAAATAATAACATAACTGTTAACTTGAAAATAAAACCAAAGTTGTTTTTTTGTTTTGTTTTGTTTTTATCAACCAATTACATGCTTTTCTATCAAGCAGAAAAACTTTGACTGTGTTCCACATAAGCCTGTTGCCCAGCCAATGCGGTAATGTACTTGAATGAAGCCTCCCTCAGGTTTTCTGAGGGATGAATTTTAGGGATTGTGGTGCTCTTGAAAAACAGCAGGCAACAGAACTGAAGAAGGCAACTTAAATGTTTTTGAAAATTAAGCTTCCCTATTGGTGGTGAGGTCATGAACTATAGGCGTTAGAATTTTTAATGCAGCGCCACTCATTTAATACAATTGAAACTTCAGGATTACATCACAAGACATATCCAGATTCGGAGGATGTGGGATAAGTCCTCAAGAGAATTTTAAAAGGTGCTGGTTCTGAGGCAGGTGGTAACTCATCTGGTACATTGCACTTCTAGTCTCTCTCCTCTCCCTACTCCAGGCCACCCAGTTCTCTCACCAAAGAATTAAACAGGAGTTGTGTGTAGTTTAGAAATAAATAGAAACTCTCAAAAATAAATAGAAATTCTAAACATTCGCTTTGCTACCAAAGTGCTAGCTTCAGGAGGTAAATCCTGCCTGAAAGAATTACCCCCAAAATAATTCAAGAGAATGATGATTTTGCAAACCTGGGAGAAAGCACTTGTTTGCACATGCTCAATACCAGGTCAGCAAGCTATCTTAGAAAAATTAACTAAATACTTATCCTTCCCAGTCTGGTTGTGAAGAATACTTTGTTCAGTACAGTTACTGAAGAAAACCATTAAGTAGCTAGACTATAATATCCAAGTTGGCATTTAACCGGGACGCGATTACATGGGGCTAACTGACCATTACATGGATCGTTCTTATTTTCCCAGAAAGAATGGGGATTTGACAGGAGAACAAAGATGACACAATGCTCTCACAATACGTCTTAACGGAAAATAAATTTTGCAACATGAGCATCTGTGTAAAAGTTCCATCAGGAACTAATATGAAACAGCTGGTTTCTTTTCTGTATGATTGGCCCCCTACCACAACTGGAAAATATTCATTCTTTGGAATTATAGCTGCCAGATTTAATTGCTTTGAGTGCAAACTAGTCTAGCTTCTCTTCACAAATCTGTGTGTGTGTGTGTGCGCGCGCGCGCATCCAAGTTGATGGTGAAGGCTTAAAATGAGCAATAAAACATTGAATTAAAAAACATTGAAGAGGAAGAGTAATACTTGATGGTTCTGCCATATGCTGGGGAGAAAGTATTCTAAAGTAGAGCTGTAAAGATTGTTAGGTGCTGTTGGAGATTTAACATCTAACTAAAAGCACTCCCAAAGAAAATGGAAGATGGTAATGAGCCAAAGAGTGTGTGTGCTGGGGGTGGGGTATGGGTTTGTGTGCTGGGGGTGGGGTAACAGGGCTGCAGAAAATGGGACCATATTTTTAGGCTGCTTTGGGTTCAGATAGGAAAGGGAAATCAATCAAAGCATGCGTTCTATATAAAGGGGCCAGAAATGTCCCTATGCCTCATGTTTATTTTTTCTTGAAGCAGTGCCAGCTCTGGCTCAAGGAGAATTCACAAGTAGCTCAGGAGTTTCAGCTCCCCTGATGCTAAACCCTTGCCCACTTCCCCTTCTCTCTATCTTGGAGTTTTTTCCCTCACAACAGAACAGGGTGAACCTCCTGCTGACCCCTACAGGCCAGGGGCTCCTCACCGTGGTACCACTCACTGCTAGATAGGAACTTGGAATGGAGTTCCCATTTCCCTGCCAGTTCCTTCTTTTTAACCACTGAAACTAATAACCTCATCTTCTTGATAGCCATGTGTCCTTCCTCCCAAAGTGACATATTTGTATTTTAACAAATGTTAATAGAATCTGTTGAGACTCTCTCCACCAGCCAAAAGAATAACCTTGAAAGTGAGATTTTCAGGCTACAAAAAAAGCTTTCTTGAGATAAGTCTATATTATTCTGGCCTCCCTCAAGCCCCACTACAAAGGGAGCTTCTCATCTGCTACGGAAGCCCTAGCGGTAGCCAAACAGAGCTGCACAGACCACCTGGTGGTCAGCAAGGTGGCCCACACACAGACCAGGTATCGTCACCGTGGTGTTGTAAATATTGTACCCTTCTTCTGGGCTGTGAGAAGGCCTCCTGAAAGGGAAATTGCCAGTGGGGCTGTTGTATTTTAGAACAAGCTGTTCGGCAGTCTGTCCCATATCCCGTTTGCTAATCATTGGGTGCCGAAACAGTATAAAACCCTTGAAGCATACAGTCTTTGGAACTACTTCAGTTTGAGTCCAAATAAGACCATTTTTCTTCTTTTGCAGTTTTATCACTTAGGACTCTTTCCTCATTGGTTGTTTTTTCACCCCACATTTCCCAAATGCTTAGCTGCTTTTAGGTTAATACCTGGCTTTCCGTACAATGCTAATAGCCTGAATTTTCTGTGCTCTTTAGGGTTTTTATTTTTCCCTCTTTGCGACTAACTTAACAATGCGAAAAGATGATACCTGTAAATTAATATTTACTTCTCTCCATACCAAAGTATATGTGTATACACTATAATTAAACTCTTAGAGCTTTGTGGTCATCCTTTGCCTAGTTGCCACCCCCAGTGATGCTGATGTCACTAGTCTGAAGTGGACCCAGAAATAGTGTTCCTTTAAAAAAAAAAAAAAAGAACTCCAGGTGATTCCTTTGTGCACCTGTGGTTGAAACTCACTGGTTGAGAGTCCTGCAAAGGGAGTGATATGTCTGGGGCTAGAGCAATGTTCTCAACAGGAAGAATTTGCACCACCAGGAGACAGCATGTCTGGAACTATTTTTGGTTGTTACAATTGGCATCGAGTAGGTAGAGGCCAAGCATGCTGCTAAATATCCTAGAATGCACAGGACAGTCCTCCTCCCCCACCCCCACCCATATCACAAAGAATTATCTGTCCTAAGACATCAATAATGCTGAGGAAATCTGGGCAAAGAAGGCGAGAGGAAGACTGCATGTCCTTCTTCACGGTCAACTTGGACACAGTCCATCTGCGTGCTCTGCTGTAGCTCCCTGAGGGGAGGGCAGAGATTCCTCCCTTTGCAGCACTGAGTCTCTACCTGCCCCTCCCCGCTTGCCCTCCTAATGCACCGCTGGAGACATGAGAGGATATTTCCTTTCCAGTCACTTACACACCCAAAGAACATAACCGTGGTGTCTTCTCTTTTCAGATCAGTGAAGTAAGAAAAAACATTTTTTTATTGCCCGAAACATAAGCCTTCTAGCTACACATTTTCAAGGTCAAATTACATTTTTGTCTCCTTAAGACCAGAAAAACAATTGTATTGAAGTGTAGAACATTGAGGGCTTTGCTTTTTTGTCGATTTTTCATTATAGAATTTAACTCAGTCCTTAGGAGAAAATGGAAATATTAAGAACTGATGCTTGTAGCTAATGATAGGCAGTCACTTTCATTAGCTGTTCTGTCTCTACCTGAGTCTTTTTCTCATTTTACAATAAAACCAAATAGCATAGTGGGGACTGAGATTAGGATGAAGATCTGAAGCATGTAAAAATAAATACAGTAGGGAATTTTTCTGTCTAGGGAATTATTATTTTTCTTTGACTTCAGCCAGGCAGCAATATTACTTGGTGTTCCTGGGCATGCAATGACATATATCCAACTACTCTACTACCGCTGACATCCTCAAATGTACCAGCCCTTGTGCTCCTTAAACTGAATGAAAACAGGAGGTCTTTTTGTGTGTCTTATGGTACAGTAGTGGTTGAACAAATACTTGTTAACCATTTAATTACCCTCTCTTAATTAGGGGAATCATTGGAATTGTAGCAGTGTGTACTTCGATAGATAAACATAGGGAAAATAAGTACTGGGTGAAACAGGTCCTACAATCAGATCTGTGTCACAGAGTAGATGCTGTGACAGCAAGCACACTTGGTTGTTGAGTTCAGTCACACAAAGGATGTTGACATAAGAATAAATAATGAGTAGAGACTCCATTTTAAAACTGTGTGGCTGGAATAGTAAGCATTCCTAGTGCCCCCAGCAGCATCGAGAGTATCTGGAGTAGTGTGCTGTCCGTGACTAAGATGATGCTTTTCTCTGCGCCATTCAACAAGGGATGTTGGTTAATGGGATTACCAGCAGGAGAGCTGAAGTTTGGAACCTTTTCATCCACTGAGCATCGTTATGTAATAATTTTATAAAACCTTCAGTTCCCTATTAAAATATCAGCAGTGTGTTAAACGACTGCTAGATTTTGCCAGATCCTTAGGCTAAATGTATAATGAAGACAAAATCAAGGGTTTGCATTATATTTTTTTATGGGTTTTAAAAGAAATTTAATAAAAGGTCTCTGTGTCCTTCTGCTCTGGAAATGAATACAATCTTTCCATTGATCAAAACCTGTACAAACAAGATTTTCTGATTAATCCCTTTCCTCCTCATCAGATGGTTTTCCTAAGTACCCACCTGCTTGTGACTTGTACAAAACACTTTACAACAGAAATTAAACAAACCTGTTTTTTCTCCCCACACCCAGTGTTCGAGATTATGCCAACATATTGAAGGAATGCACAGTATGGAGATGAACACACACCTGCAAAGGATATCAAGAGACAATAATAGAAGAGGCTAATATATTTATGCCTCAAGAGAGCCATATATATTGGGGTTTTTTGT
Source organism: Eidolon dupreanum (assembly GCA_028627145.1). Taxonomy (NCBI): domain Eukaryota; kingdom Metazoa; phylum Chordata; class Mammalia; order Chiroptera; family Pteropodidae; genus Eidolon; species Eidolon dupreanum. The sequence continues at coordinate 143,689,576 of CM053503.1, forward strand.
TTGTTTCTGTTGCCCAAATGACTCCATTTCCTTACTCTGTACCAGTCCAATAAACAGAAATAAGCTACAGAATCCATTCTGAAATTGTGAAAAGGGTAAATCTCATATACCATGGAGAAACTCAAGGTCCCTGTGACTTTGTGACTAAGGCAAGTCCCTGTGGTACACTGTATTTCAAATACTGCCTCATTTGTGAGTATGTCATTCTAAATAGTGTAGCTCACTTTTGGGGGTGGAAGCTTCTTTTTTCCTGTTTTCTTTCCTCCTGGAGGTTTTTCTCTGCATGAGATGTTTCCCCAGGGCCACTGCAAGGACTGAGTCAATCAGTGACGTGAAGGAAGAGCAGGTTGATGAAGACAAAAAACACAGAACTAGCCTTTTCAGTTTGGGTATAGTCCCCAGGAAACCAGCATAAATAGTACCTTGTATTAATAGCCTTTCTGAGCTACATGTGTGATTACCTCCATACATTATGTCAGTCGCACACTTAGCATCGGAAGGCGGCTTTCTTTTCACTGCAGCCTTCTTTGCAGAATAATAGACCCACAATAAGAGCTGGAGGACAAGAAATTGATTCTGATTTCAGCTTGAAATCTCAAAATATTTCTGAATCTTTTTAGCAAATGAAGGCTACCAATCAAACCAGCCTGGTAACATGCTCCTGAATAGAAATTGTTGGTTTTCCTCATGGAATAGAAATATAAAAAGGAATTAAGCCAATTGTTCTATCTATACAATCCCAGAGGGTGTGTGTGTGTGTGTGTGTGTGTGTGTGTGTGTGTGTGTGTGTTGTTTCTTTTTAAATGCCCACAGCACCTAGTATTCCTAGGTAGTCTCCCATCCAAGTACTAACCAGGCCTGACCCTGCTTAGCTTGCAAGATCAGACGGGATTGGACACGTTCAGGGTGGCATGGCCATAGACTTTGTATGTGTGTGTTTTTAATTTACAGTATAATCCATTTTCACTGGGAAAATAAGATGAATTTATTCTTCTATGTTAGTTTAAATATAAAATGCTTTTTAGACTGGGATATCCTAGGTCATAATTTCAGAATGGATCTTGGAGTTTATTTCTATTTTTAGACTGGTACAGAGTGAGACTCTGTAGTCTCTTAGAGTGAGACTGAGGCTTCATTTGGAGCAGTTTGTCTGCTAGGATATCAATGAATCTTATAAAAGACTGTATAAAATACTTGAAGTTAATATAATAAAATTCTTATATGTATGTTATATTATTCTTCTAGTGACTGTAAACCTTTGATTCTAACAAAAGTCACATTTTCAAGGTTTATTAACCACTTAATTGGAAGCATGGGGTGTAGAGTTAGAAAGAATGGTGTTTAAATCTCATCCCCACATATAATAGCTCTGAAGATGATTGAGTTTCTTAACTTCTACTCAACTATAAAAAGGGTGTTGCTGTCACTTTCTAGGAATTTCGTGATTATTCATGTACAAGATATGCATTTCTTAGATTATTCTAGAAAATCTCTAGCCTGGCCCATGATAGAAGTTTAATCTAGGTGGGTTCTCTTCTCTTCCAGATCAGCATTTAGTAAATTTCTTTCCCTCTACACCAAGACTTTAGTCTTCTCCACCTTTCTGTTTATTTAGCACGCATTGGATCCCAGCTATGAGATATAGGTATTTCATCACACCTTTTTATTGTTTACTGCTCAATAAAGAGAGAAGTAAAGCCAAAGGACCCTTGTTTCTGAATGGCCACAGTAGCCACTGATTCAGCCCTCTTTCCCTTTCATGTCTTGCCATGCCTTCTCTTTTACCTCCTCTTCCCCTTCATTCATCCGTCCGGTAGATAGATGAATGTGTGACAAGGCAATGCTTCTCAAAGTTTGGAATGCATGGGGATCCTCTGGGCCACATTCCCAGGGACTTGGCTTCTGTGAGTGTGGGATGGAGTCCGGGAATCTGCTTTTAATGAGTAGAGTATGTACCAGTGTAAGTGGTCTGAGGAAAACACTTAAAGAAGCACTGCTAAAAATACTGAGTGATAAAAGACGATCTCTTTCCTAAAACAATCCAAGGTCTAATGGGAGCAGACAGACAGGCTATGTAATGCAGCATGGCAAAAATTGTAATGGAGCTGTGCAGGGAGGAGGGGAAAATCAACACCGGCTGGCTCGTCAGAAAAGGGCCCATCACAGAGGTGACACTAGAGCTGGCTCTTGAAGGAAGACTAGGGACTAACATACTGAGAAGGGAGAAAGAGGATTCTATGCAGAAGAAACAACACAATGAACCAGAATCAAGAGAGGCCACAGTGTGCTCTGTGAGGAGTGTGTTCCCTGGGTCTCACTCCATCAATTAATTTTGAGTACATCCCTCTCAAACCAGAAAATTAACTTATAAATTATGCATATGTACTCCTATTACTCTGTATACTAAAGATGAGGAAAGTCTACTTTTTAGAATAAAAAGTAAGTACATAGAGTTTAATATTTTGTTTGTTCCCCCTATTTGGGAAGCCGATGGCCTAGGGCAGGTCCTGAAGAGTAGTGTCAGCACATGAGACTAGAGATGCTGGGTGGTGAAGAGCCTTATGGCCCAAACCAAGAAGTGTATATTCCCACCTCTCCCCTTTTCACATGAGAGCCAAGGAGTTCAGGAGCCCAACAGGAGTTCAGGAGCAGTCTCAGCTGCACTGGGCTGCCTTGGCTTGGACACTGGCCAATATTTCTGCAACTTCTTGTGCCACATCAGTCTCTTGCTTCTGTTCCTAAGTTATCCGTATTCAACAACCATGATGGCTTCTGCATAGACACTACCACCCTCCAAAAAAAGATAGGAAAGAAATTCAACAGTGTTCAGAGTGGTTGGCTCTGTGTTGGGTATGAGACTGAGAGAGCTTTTGTCTTGTTTTATTTTGAAATTTGTTTTATTTTATCCTGCTTTTTCAGTTGTTTTAATGAGCACCAAAAAAAAAAAAAAATGTGAAGAAGAATGTTAACTCAATTCCTTAAATGATATTGTGCTATAAGATCATTACTATCCACAAATAGTTTGCTTTCTTTTCCTTAGATGAAGTTTCAGTTTTTTGTTTTTAAGAGGGTGGTGGTAAATATAATTTTTGTAGCTATAGAAACTAAACATAGTTAAGTGACTTTCCTTGAATAGTGATCTCCATAGAAAGAAACAAAACTAAGAAATAATTTGCAAAGATAAGGAATCATTATTAAGCAAAATCATATGTAAAATTCTAAATGGAGGTCAACAAGGAATACAGATTTTTTCCATTGAAAATGTGGTGTTGTGGGATTTATAGCTTTACAGGATTTTGCAAATCTGATGTCATTTTAAAACTGAGAAGGAATCCTTGTTTGATTGTTTTTTCAATTAACTGTCTTTTTAAGAACTCTAGGATTTTATAAGTGTTGGGAGTTAGTCCTTGTGCTAAATCTGCACGTCTCATTCCTGAACACCTCAGATAGTGTGATGAAATATTCATTAACTGTGACTTAAGTCATTGCAGGATTCTAATACAAAAAATGCAGACTAAGAGGTATTAAATTAACAGATTATATTACCTATGATAAAAGAAATAAAAATAAAATGGGCTCAGCCTGATTGGCAAATTGAGTGCTGTTGCTGCATTCATTGACAGAGACTTTAACTTTACATGTTAAGTGTGGTTCGTGCTTAGAGGCACTGCTACTTTATTTCCCTGATAGTCACAGTGACTAGGCAGCTTATCAAATGGTTGTGTTCCAAATCCAGTCTACATTCTGTAGACATGTAAGTCATGTTTTGTATGTTTACCAAATCACACAGTAGAATTCAAGAATTGTTTTAAAAGATCATTTTGTCACTACTGCTACATTTGGAAAAAATTAATTTCATTATTTTTAGTTATAAATTATTATTTATATTATTAAATTCCATTATTAAATTATTACTAAATTCATTATTTCTGGTTATAAAAAGAATTCACATTGTTGTAAAACCTAAATGCAAAAATAGAGTAGAAGATAACAGACCCAGGAATCCCAACAAAAAAAATACATAAACATAGCCGACCACTTGATGATGAGCCTGGAGTTGAACTGGCAACAGTGGAAGTGGAGTACGGTAGGAGATTTTTCTGCAGTGGACTTCAGAGGACTTGATTACATGGGAGGTGAAGGGAAAGGAGTCATGCATGGAGATTGCATGAGTGGTGGTACCAGTAGCCAGTCTACAGGGTGTAGGAGAGGGGACAGCATAGGGATGTAAGTGAGGAGAAACAAGCTTCCCTCTACCCTCTGAGTTCTTGGTTGAGACTCCCTATGATAAAGCACAGATTAACAAGAGAAAAACAAACAGAAGTTCATTAACATGTATACTTCATGGCAGATACCCAGGGGAAAATGAGGAACTCAAAGAGGTGGCTTAGAACTCAGGCTTAAATACCATCTTAACAGGCAAAAGGGAGGGGGGTTGTAGGGCGGAATGAGTGATTTTTAGGAAAGAATAGAAGACTAGACAGTAGGTATGATAGTTTCTGATAAAGTGTGTCTGGGTGTAGTGTTGACTTCTGATGTCCTATGACAAGAGTCAATAATCCTTCCAGTTCATGGAACTCCCAGGGAGGGAGGAGATTTATGACAACCAAATTCCTTGTGGGGGACCTGTCTTTAGGCAGATAGGGGAGTTCAGAGAAAGCCTTTTCCCTGCATTTACTGTTTTTCAAGGGCCTATAGCTCAAAATGATATACTAAAGTACCCTGTTTTGGGGTGGCGTGTTCCTCTGTCCTTCAGGAAGCGGAACAGAAAAAGGAGAAATGGAGTTGACCTCATGCAAGAGCATGCATGCCATTTGTAGGCACCTGTCATGTTAGGGCCACTGGTTCTCCTGACCTGGGAATAGAGAACCACACACCATCCTGTTGCATTCATCCACGTCAGGCCAGAGATAGCGCAGATAGTTGAAAAAATAGTTTGGCTGAAACCCCTGCTTAGTTTTGCCCTGGGCCCAAACATTTCTGGTAATGTTTGGGGAGCTGAACTGGAAATGGTACCCACGGTAACAGTACTGTACGTTCTAAATGTGTAAAAGGAGCTTTTCTGCACTCTACCTGGTGAGCAAAATCCTTTCACACTTGGGAAGAGACATAGATGCCTTAACTTGTGGGCAGGATGGATGGCGTCTTCCATCATTGCTAATTCCCAGCTCAAGGCCCACATAGCCCAGCTGGCGTTCCTGTGGGCAGTCACAGTTCTTACTCCTGATACAGCAGTAAGGAGCAGAACCCACAGTGGGGCATATGTGAAATGTGAGATAAATAGAAATTTTTTGACAGGAATTTTTGCCCTATGGCATATCACTCATTTGTTTGTTTTATATAAAACACAGAGGCCAGAAAGGCTGAAACATCACCTTAACATTCATTAGACACCTTTCTCCCCAGCAATTTCCACATTCTTTTTCCCTCAAATGGGCTGGGGAGCAGGAGGCTCTCCTCCCGCACACTCATCCTGCAGGAGGCTCAGGGCTCTGTCTCCTTCCAGAGCCTCTCTGCTTGCTTTGTTCTGCTTGGCAGCTGAGGAGTTAAGGAAGCTCCAGACTGAAGCCCTTCATCTGCAAGAAGGTCCTAAAGTAAAATTGTTCAGGATCAGATGGTCTCAGGCAATTTCTCTCACTACACTGTCTCCCTGAGGCCAACTCAGTGGAGATGGAAGGTGGCCTAGTTTTAACTCTTTAACGACTGACTCTGGCTGCTTTTGCCGACAGGTTTCTTTAAATTCCCTTTGAAATTCTGCTTTTGTTCCTCAGCATCCACCAGCAGGTTCTACTCTCCATCTTATCAACCCCTGATAGTCTTGAGGCTGGTTCCTATCACAGCATCTTTCTTTTTGAAGAACATAAGACTTGACAAGGCTCATCCAGGCTTCTCAATGAAGCAGTTTTGTCATTCAGTGTCTTAGTCTCCAAATTTAAAGAAGAGTCTTTCACAGAGCAGAAAATGGTAAATCTGTTCCTGCTGAAGTACCTTTCTGATTCTTTTTGTTATTATTATTAGCCCTCTATAGAAAGGAATTAAGACAGTGGAAACATTTTTATAAAATGACACTTTATTTCTGTGATTAACTATATAATAAATGGTAAAGCCTTTACCATGGTAATCTCCTCCTTACACCTTATCGCTTTGATAATAAAAGCTTTTTTATGGCAACAGAATAAAATTTTACTGTCCAGGCAGTTTAGACAAAATGAGATGTGTTTTTGGAAGGATAAGGGACACTTCTGAAACATGTGAGGTCAGCATGGGTTTTGTGTGAGTTCAGTTGGGGTAACACGTGTTTGATGTATCTTAAGTCTGGTGCCCTCTGGAGGACTTTACCCAGCCATTCAGAAGACTTTTAGTAGTCAGTGAAAAGCCAATTAAAGAGTTCTGTATTTCTGTCAAGTATAGAGGATCGCTGTTAAAAAGCAAAAATGTTCAAAACTAGAATTGCAGATGATTAGTGGGGGAAAGTACAAATTTCAACAATTTATCACCACTTCCATTTGCAAACAGAATCATCAACAACCCATTTTTGATTCTGAGCCAAACCTTGTGCAGTTTGGTGAATATCGTCGTACTTTTATTCATAGGTTTATATCTCAAATGATTGGATTCCATCAGTGACAAAAATTATATAAATTTTTGCATAAACATGATTTATGTGCTAGCACTACAATATACCAATTAAGAAATTTCATTATTGGTATGCCATAGAAAAATGAATATGTTTTCTTCCCTTTCATTCGTCACTATCAAACAATTTTCGTCAAGCAACCCAAAAGATCATGAGTTGATCATAAGTTTCTAAGATTATAAAGTTGAACAAAAGTTTTTAAAAACTCAGAGCTTCCTTGAAGAAGTGATGATTAAGAGACCTGAAGGAATATGCAAAGTTAATGAGATGAAGAAAGGCAGGGTTGGGGAAGAGAGTTGTCTTCCAGCAGAGAGAAGGGCATGTGCCAAGGCCCTGTGGTGAGAAGGGAGCAGAGTTCATGCCCTCTGGGCCATTGTGAAACTCAAACGAGATCATCCAGTAAGGCACTGGTGATCTGCATAATGTGCCTGGCACACAGTAAGCACTCAGGATGTATCAGCTATGATCTGTTCTTATTTTGAGGTAATTTAAGGCTGATACCTGTCCACGTAGGTTTACCTCAAAAGCAAGCATGTGACCTTTCTGCTTTCCCTGTGGGTATGTAGTCCATGACACTGTTTGATTTTTCTGTGACTATCAACTCTCTGAGGTCACTCCTCTCAAAGGCCTATCCTCCTGCCCTCCACATCTGGTAACACTGTACCAGGGTTTTGCCCAGCACCTTCTGTCTTTACCAGCCTGCAGTGTTGTTTTTCATCAGGCAGCACTTCAGTGTATTTCTCAGTCCTGGTACCTCTAAGATGATTCAATAGGGCTTGTAAATGGCACTGATGAAATTTCCTCATGAAGCTGGATATGACATCAAGCCTTGTGGACATTTAGAAGGTCATAGACACAGTGTTTTCTCTTGGACCTTTCTTTTGGTTTGGTGGTGCTTAGCTTGATGTGATGCTGGCTCCTCGCTGTCTGACAGCCTGCCAGAGGACAGGCTGGCCTTTACTGCCTCATCCTCTGCATCCACTTCCCACAGCTTTTCTTCCCTTTCACACGCCTGCCGCCTTGAAAGCAAAATCCAAGGAAATCCTCAGGTACACCTTTTTTGAGACTCTTAAGGGAGGTTCAGGGGGAGCTATCTCAGGCTGGCACCTGATTCTGTTTTGCATTCAGATCGTCAGTTCAGAGCAGGGTCCTGACTCAGCAGAGATTCTTTGGCTTACCTTTATGCACATGAGTTTTGAAAGCAGTCACACATAGCAATGCTTGCATTACTAAGACACTTGAAGACAATGTTTTATTGAAAAAACCCAGAAGAATAGAAGTATGGTTTGATGCCAACTCCACCGTCTTTTTCACATCCTCAAGTGGGCATTAATCAGATTAACAACTTATTGTGTATAACATTCATTCCTCCCGTTGCTAGCCCAGAAGGCCTGAACTAACCATTGTATGAATATTGAGCTTTGTGTAATATGAGTTAGACCTGGGAATATGCATTAGACCCCCAGCTGTCTATCTTATAAACTCTCTGGGTACATAACTGTGTTAACAAATTTAAGCAACAAAAAATCACCATGATCTTGTAGCTGGCAAAGAAATTAGCAAAGGCCTCATCCTATACTGTTCTCCCCATCCAACACACACATAGGCTGCAGAGTTTCCAGTCTCCAGGTCTGTGGCCTTGTCTGGGGACTGATAGGGTAGAGGGACTGTGAGAGGCTGTCCTGGCATTCTCACTGCAGTCAGCTCCCCTCCCCCCAGACACACTCTATGGAAGTCTCAAGACACCCAATCTTGTATCACGTGCATGTATTTCCTTTAGTTGTGTACTTTGCATGCTCAAAACTTGGAGACTTTAATTAGAAGACTTCTGGTTGGCTAAGGGTGGAGGAATCCAAATTTCTTCTTCTTGCCGTTATCATTTCTTCCCTCTTCTGTTTTTCACTATTTCCTCAGTAATTTCAGGAGGTGTTCTCACCTTCTTCCTCTCAGCTCTCCCCAAAAGAATGAGACTCCCCAAGGACGGTATGAATTTTTTTAAAACTACAGCTGTATTCCTGGCACCCCCATCCTTGCCTGGCACATGGCAGGCACTCAGCAGATATTTGTCCGATGCATGAATGTTTTGTCAGTTTCCCCCTATTTCTGTGGCATATGCCTGGACAGCTGTTCCAAACCCGTGGAGCCCTGTTTCACACCACTGGGAAGAGGATAGAGTACAACGTAGCCTGAAATCTCTCGTGACCTGTAACCCATAAGTAGCTGGAGTCTCCCAGCTGCTTAAGAAGTTGTCCTGGACCCCTGTTCCATGTCCTGTGGAAGTTGAAAACACGCTCTCAGATTCGTGCCAGTTCTGGGGGTGGCGTAGGACTTACCGGTCTCTCACTCGCTCTGCCTTCAGGCCATTGCCTCCTCCCATCTGTTCAGCCTTGCATTGACGAAAGACCTAACCACTTCCTCAGTGTCTGTGTGTACCCGCATACATTCACACCATTCACATCAAGCAGTGTACTCCTTACAATAGCATATGAGACTTTTGGCTCCTGGCAGTGCTTTTGCCCACCCTCCAGCCCACTGGGGGTGATTTCTCCCAGGATGTTCACCCAACACTGCTCCCAGCCTCCTTGTTGACTCCTCTCTTCTTTCCCCCCTTTCTATAGGGGATAAAAATTTTAAACATTTTTTTTAGGCAGTGTAGCTTAACCATACTGTTGTAATTTGGGCCCCTGACCCCATATCTCTAGGTTCTAACCTTATATCCTCAACAGCTTATCCATTAGCCTTGTTTTCCTAAACTAGCATGGAACTGCCCTCTCTCAGAGGGTTGTTAAAAACAAAAACAAAAATCATTTGGCCTCTATTGTGGCTGCATGTGTGAATTTGACAAAGCTGAATATACCTCATAATCACAGGAATACGAGCCTATTGACCCAAACCAAATTTTATATAATTAACAAATATATGCTGGTTTATGAATAGATGATCTCTGAATAGAAATGTAAGAAGCTGCTAACAGTGAATAACTTCAGGGAGAGAAAGTAACCTAGGTTGGGACAGAGATGAGATAAAGACTTCCTTCTCACCACACACTTTTCTGTTTCATGTATTTCCTACATTAAAACACATTGACATCATACCTATATAATGTCAATAAATAAGGTACAGGTAACCTGATACGCTGGTTACACCAAAGTGATTATCCAGTGACCTTAAGCCACATGTATCATAAGGATGACTGATGTGTAAGCTTGATGGATTTGGCTTAGAGCCCAGTTCTGGAAAATTTGACTTTCACTGTGCACATCAGTTCTTTCCATTAGGATTTCCTGGTTGGAAAGAGCTGAGCTCCTCAGCACACAGTCCTTACACTTCAAGTGTTAAGGTTACATCATCTGGTTTAGGAGTCCCAAAACTCCTTTGGTATATCCCAGGAACCGATTCTTGACAAATATTATCAAATAGTTCCTTTTAAGCAATAAATTTTCAGCACACTTTAAATTTTAACAGTACATCTGATGGAGGAAAAAAATAGCACATCTGATGGAACAATCTGAGTAGTAATAAAGATAATAACTGCAGTGTATTTAATTGCATTAAATATGAGTTCATAATTGAACTGTACAAATAATTGAAAGAATCATTGGTTACTTTTAGAGGATACTAAGGAACCAGCTATCATTTTGAAACCTGATAAATAAAAGGAGAGAACCAAGCACTTATTCTGCCTTTATGTATACAAACTGTACTGCATGATAACCCAGATAGTTTATAAGGAAAGGTTTCTCTTATGGAAGATGTCCAGTAAATAAATGAAGGAGTGATAGAATTTGAATATCCCCATATTTTAAACCCTATTGATCAGGAAATGATCATCAGTGGCTGCTAATATCAAAAATAGAGATGTCCTTTGTATTTCCTATAAATTTGTTATGAGATGTAGAAATTCAAATACATTCAGATTTGATTTCTTTACAGGAAGAATATTTATAAGTGTGTTGTATCATTGTGTGTCTGCTGATAAAAGTATATAACATATGTATTCCTCCTGAAATAAAAAACAGATCTGAATATAATCAAATTTTCATATCTCATAACAAATTTATAGAAGTAAAAAGAATGAGTTATATAATACCATGGAGATGCAATCAGCAAAACTCACCTGGTTTCTTCAACAAGTGATTGCAAAAGAGATGGGAGGGAATCAATAGATTAAAACAAATTTAAGAGACAATCAACCAATTGCAGCAAACAGGCCTTCTTTAGATCCTGGTTTAAACAAACTTTTTAAAAAAATGCATCGGACAATGGGGGCAATTGGAATATTGAGCAGATCTCTGTTAACATTAAATTATTGATAAGATTTTAGGTATTAAAGTAAAACTATGGTTATAGTCTGCCAAAGTCCTCATCTTTTAGATATATATTGAAATATTTATGGTTGAAGCAAAAGTAAAAAAAAGAAAAGAAAGAAATCTGACATCTATGCTGATACAGACATTAAAATCCGTGAAAGGGTATATTAAGGATTTCTGATAATGTGTTGCTTCTGGGAGGGGACCTCGGAGTCAGGATGGAAGTGACATGAACTTTCAGACAGAAAATTACTTTATTCAAATAATACTTTTTCAGAAAACTAACCAAAACATAAATATAATGGAAAAAGTTAATTAGAAGATGCTTGAAATGTTTATTTGGTAGAAGGAGAAGCTGTAGACTCATAGTATAGAGCATGTGGATGGATTGACTCAAACTTTATTTCTCAAAGTCGGTCCCAGGACCATCTGCATCAAACTTAAGCCCTGTTTCCTCCTTCCAGCTCATGTGGGCGAGTGAAGCTAAGAGACTTTTGAGAACCACAGGCCTTATAACCTAGTGCCAGCTTTTCAAATATTTATTACATTGTTTTGGAACTTTGAAATTCATAGGGCAAAAATAATCCCAAATTTAAATTCAAAGCAGTGCAATTCTGAAAGTCTGAAAAGACTTTTTTTTTAGAATTGCTGACAATAATTTAATCAGCAGATGTCACTATGTAATGCTTGGGAGCATCCCTTCCACGTTTGCCTCAGTTTTGGAAAAGCAGAGTGTGCTGCTGGCATTGTAGCACAGAAATATTTATGGTAATTTTGTATTTTGTTTAATGGAAATAATCTTTCTTGTACTTCCAGTGCTTATTAAAAATTTGTCTTTGATTAAGCATTCTTTGCTTTTGTTTTGTTTTGTTTTTTATTTTCCCCCAGCATCATTGACAAAGAAGTTTCATTAATGGCAGAAATGGACAAAGTTAAAGAAGAAGCCAGTAAGTAGACACCTGGTTGTTTGATTTGGAGCCTCCCGATCAAAAGCAATCTGTAGGTCAGACGGACAGTGATATGGATTCTGAGTGGAGTCCTAAAATTCACACTGAAATCTTGGCTCATGAGGTCTGTAACCGAAGGCAAATTACTTCCCCTCTGGAAACCTCAGTAACCTCATGTGACAAAAGGATAGAATATTAACACCAACTGAGCACAGGGCAGAAGAGGCACTCAGCAAATAATAGGTACCAGTTGAGTTATTTGAATTCCAGAGGGACTCTTGTGCACATTAAGAACTACTTACAATTAGTGGGGTTTAAAATGACATTGAATTTAGTATTAAATTTGAAACATAACTTTTAAGTCTTCACAGCTTCCAAATCTTGTTATACTACTTATACTTTCCTTTTCACTTGGTCTTTTTAGGTTCAGCTAACTCCAGTTCCACACAGTAAATTCCCATAAAAAATTAGCCCCATTTGAAATGTACTTAAATTTCTCTTAACATTTTGAATAACTTTTATGAATTTAATATGTCTGATCTTTTTTTTCAAGCAGTTCAGCTGAATTCTTTTACCTTTGACTGCACTGTCTTTCTTTTTAGGAGAATGAATGATCAGACCAGATTCTTTATTCCTTTTATGTTTTCTTCGCTGGGCTGTTAGCCATAATTTAGTAGTCCCTTTATGGAAAATAGCTATTATTTTCATTACACAATTTTTCTGAATAATTTTAAACAAAATTTTAGAATCTAAAATAGAGCAGGTTTTATTAAATAAAATAAATGTGATCCAGGGGTTAAGCTGTGAAATATTAGGTAGTTACACAATCCCTTTGATTGTGAAATTGTTTTATCCTTATGAAATTTATTGGCTTCATTAGTGAAAGCAGACTTCCACATGACAGAATTTTTCCTGTTTCTCAGGTGAAGCTTATTTTTTCAGTTTTATGTCCTATTGATAAAAACACTGAGAGCCAACAGAAGCACAAACGTTTCTCTAGCACCAAAATAGAAAGTTACTAGCACATCACTTTTTAAGAGGTTAACAAAAGACCTCAGATTTCACATGGTCATTCTTTCTTCTTGGGACAATATTAGGTGCCAAGACCTGTGGAATTTGGAGCATCTCTGGAGAGCATCTTCGTTTTTTTACAACTAATTCAATCAAAGAAACATTTATTGCTTGCTTCCTTATGTGCTAAGCACTGTTAGTGACTAGGATAAACAGAAACAAGCAACCTATGGAACCTGCACTGGAGATTTCAGGCCAGCCAAAACGGCTAGCCTGAAATCAGGGTTTGCCTGACTTCAGTAATTGGTGCTGCAGCTCTTGGCTGTAGAACTGCCCAGATTTCCTGGGAAGCCAGTTCGCATGCATTGGAGGCAGGCAGACTGAATTCAAATTCAAATTTTACCCATTTACTGGCTGTGCGACCTTGAACTATTTTGCTAACTCCTCAACGTCTGTGGTTGCATATCAGAAAAAGGAGGAAAAGATCGTGGCTGTATCCAATAGTAAAGATAAAATGAGAAAATAAACGTCAGACCTTTAGCACAGTGCATGATACAGTAAGTGTGCAAAAAGGGAAAAGCCATAATTAGTAAAGAGGTTAGTGCAACCCCCTCAGACGACAGTCAGAAAATGGAGGTCAGAGGGGTTATGCAGCATCTCTCAGTAACATGCCTGTGCCAACTATATGTCTTCTCCACAGACAGAAGGAACTATTGCATTTCTCCCCGCAAAGTACTGAACTGTCTTTACAACCACCATCTTGAGCTTATCTATGGTCTCATGAGTATTTTCCATTTCCTGCACATGATATAAAACCATATTTCCTCAATCATAACATAAGCTCCTATATCCCTCATGGCACCTAACACAATACTGAGAAGACTGTAGATACTTCATAATATTTGTCAAACAAACTATTGTAATTAATTCATAATCTATAGGCTGTGGGATCCAATATTAGGGAACACTAATGTAATTACAAAAAGAGGAAGTATACTCTAGATGAATATATTAATAATATTAAGTTATTTATTAATAATATTAATAGTTAGCATTTTCTAATGTATTAAACACTTCACATAGGTTATTTCATTTAGTTTCACAATAACCCTAAAGATGTGTATGATTATTGCATTTCACAGATATAGAAACTAAGCTTGTTGAAGCGCTGTACTCTCACTTTGCCTGTGTACTCAGGGAATTGCAGGCTACATAGGCATGATCTTGGCATGTCAAGTTTACAAGAGATCTGGGAATAAAGCATTATATTAATAGGAACACAGATATATTACAAAAGTAAAATGCAAAATCACAAGAATTTTTAAGGAATAAAAAGGATTTCAAAGAATCTTTGTGCTTGAAGACCTACTTCTGCCCCAGCTTCTGCCGCCGTCGGGATTTCAAGTACACCCTCTGCTAAGGAGTATTATTTGAGAAGCCCTAAAATCTTCCATGGTTCAAGCAATAAGAGCAAGTTTCCAGTGTGTTCCAAAAACTCGAAGTTGAGAAAATGGATTTAAGCATACCAGATACTGTTTATAAAAGTACCTAAATAATACTAATCATATCCTGAATACAGTGAAAATCTAAAGCTGTATGGAACTGTCTTCCTCTACAGATTTAAGGAAGGATGGTGTTTTCAAAACATACTTGTTATTCTATTTTAAATTTTAGGATCAGCAAATCTTAGGATCTAATCCGGTTTTGTTTTTGCTTTTATTTCTGTGATTGATATTTTTGAGGTGAAAATGTTGCTCCTCCCCCAAAGAATATTGGCTTTAGATCTCAAGTTTTAAGGCTTTTTTATAATGAAAGGCTTTGAAATGTTAATGAGACTATATGTAAAACTCATCCAACACTTGCTGATGCAAAGTATTCATTTCCATGCACATTTGCATGGATGTAAACTCAGAATTTATTGGTGATCTTGCACCTGCATTCCAATTTTAGGGCCCACTTACATCTATTTCTAAAAAATCTTTTGTTTGGTGTGAATGCTCAAGTTCTACTTAATCAAAAAGAACAATTGCTCCTAATTGTCTCCAGTCCCACAAATGATCCATTAAAAAAAGTCCGATCTGTTTAACTGTGTCGTCACTCGGGGTCTGCTGACCCCTTTACTTAGCTATTTGTCAAGTCTGGGCCTTCAAAATTTTTTTTAATTTTTGCAAGAAATACTTTGTTTCATCTTCTTACTCAAGAATCATTTTCTCATCCTCCAGACATGAGTCCTATCCATGGGTGGAATTATAATGGCACACAAATAAATAATCAATCAAAGGCATGAGTCCTAGACATTCTTAAGTGGCCCCTATAGAAAAGGAATTTCTGTCCTTCTCTGCATATTCCTTTTAAGTAACGGGTTGATTCATTCAGTCAGTCATTCGTTCAGCAAACATATTGGGCACCCACTGTGTACCAGACTCTTGGAGTGTGGACACAAGTAACTACATGTGCAATCTCTGCTAAGACTGAAGGTGCCTACAAGGGCCAGGCAGGTAACATTAATCAGCCAACCAGGGCAGGTAGAGACTGAGGCACACTGAGCTCTGTGCTCTGTCTAAAAAGGACAGTGAGTCCTTGGCTCTAGCCAGTTGTTGGAACATGGGAATGCTGGTCAACTATGGCCAGAAATTCCAATATTTTAAGAAAAGCCAAAAATTCAGCTTTCAGATGGAACCTCCTAATTTTCAAATGTGGGTAGTTTATTTGAAAAATTACCCTTTAATGTGTGGACCAAACAAAACATACATATGTACTGTGTAGCCAAAAGTGATAGTGGACCACTTTTTTGTGACCTCTGGTCTGAATATGTAACCTTCAACATCATTCATTAATACATGGTCTATGTGCAGATGAAAATTTCTTTCACTTTCATCATCGGGACAAGTTTTTCACTAGCTCTTCTCTACGCCGAAAGACTGCCAGGCATAGATCAGCCTCTGCCTAGCTACATGGTATTGAAAGTGAAAGGCATGGGGAGTCCCAATAAATAATCAAAGCATGATTAGAGTAGTTTGGCAGACGATAAGGCTTTATGAGTTATACATTACTTATTTTATTGACATCTCAACACTGATGTCAGCATAAAAGTTAACGTTTCTCAGTCTGTCTGAAGAATGGTTTATGGTTTGCAGGAACTCTTAACTTTTGATTGCTTCTGAACTTCTTTTGAGGTTTTTAAGGTAACTGTTTTTGACATTCATAAACTAAAAACTCTTACAATGAGAAATCACCCTGGCTCTGCACGTATGCTGTGAATCAGGTCTAATGAAGCAGTTGGCCTTTGTTCAGCCAGGATTGGAATGTAAATTCAAAGTGCACATCATCTTAGTTAGATGAACTTCTCTTATAACTCAAAATACTTCTCCAAAAGAAATGAAGGCATTTTTGTATATGGCTTGAATTAGAGAGCTACGAGTCTGTCTATTGAAAGATCAGACTTCATGTTTAAATCTCACCTGATGGCTTTGTATTCATTGTTTTTGAACTCAATGGTCTTTAGGGAAACACACACACAAATTAACTTGTGAGCTACTACATCTACTTAAACCTTTAGTTCATCTGACAGATGTGTGAAATGGTGGTGCCAGAGACCTCCCGGCGGCTTCTCTGCATGTGCAGATGCTAAAGGTGCGCACGAGTACAGTTCAAAGGGGCTTTGACTCACCCTTGAAGTTTTCCATTGGGAACACTTATAACAAAGACAGGACAATGGATACTCTGGTCTGGAACTTCTCTCTCATTGCAAAATGGAAACATATCTGCACAGTCTCAAAAGAAGAGCCATTTTTTAGCTCACAAAAAGCTAATAAAGTAAAACCTTTATGCCATATTTCAGTAACACAGCTATGCCCTAAATGAGTGTGTATTAAAGTTGGAAAGGTCTGGCTCTGTTAGAATTGAAGAGTACAGCACATAGAAGAATGGGTTTTGCTTAATGGACCACCTGCCTTTGCAATAGCATGCAGATAGGATTTTAATTAGTGTCTTGTTTTTTGGAGATATCCGTTCTGAGTGATGCACAAACTTAAAAGTCCAAATTAAGTAAATGAGATCAGATGCCAGTGAGGAAAATGAAGAAGATTGTGGGTGTACAATGAATCAGAAAGATCATGTTCGGTTTGGGGAATTGGTTGGGTAAGGACATGCAAAAATGAATGGTTGGTAATGAGCACCAATAGCAACCCCACCTCAGTGACCAACTCAGAAAACATAGTCATGGTCCAATTAAGCAATCAGTCTGTGGAGGGAGAACTGATTCCAAGAAATTAGGTCATTTAATATGTTTAAATCTCTGGCCCTAATGTATTATTCCTTCTTATTCGGCAGTGGAAATCCTGACTGCTCGTCAGAAGAAAGCAGAAGAACTAAAGAGACTCACTGATCTAGCCAGTCAGATGGCGGAGATGCAACTGGCCGAGCTCAGGGCAGAAATCAAGGTCAGTTCTAAAATATCACAGCCTGAACCCAGAGACCCAATTCCCATTGTGATTGTGTTGCACCCACAGAATACTGCTCACTAAGGATCGAATACCATATACCCAGCTCTCTTTCACAAGGTTGAAATGGAGAACAGAAGGATGAAGAACCATCTAATCACTATATTTAAGTATACTGTGCTTCAAAGGGATATATTTATTCAGAAGAGAAATACAAGCCATTTTCTTAGTCAGTGGAGACTGACCTGCATAAGATGTATTCAACTATGAATTATACCTGGGATAGAGGATATTATTTTCACCATGTGTAATTTATGTGTATGTATGTAAACACACACATGAACAAACACTAAATGTGAACTTAGTATAACATTAAGGATTCTAAAGAATGTACAATATGTGGAGACTTTTTTCCTATATCATCCTGGTCTAGCTTTGTTGCCTTTTTATTAAGAGTACCACCTACAAGTATGTATTTATTAGATTTCTTCAGTTGCAAGCAACAGAAACTGACCCTGGCTAACCTCAAGAAAAAGGGGAATTTGAAAGACTATTGAGTATAGTGCACCAGAGCAAAGTGTGATCTGCAGACTCTGGACGATGAGGCAGAAACCTGGGCAGTCACCGGGTAACGTAGGCAGCAGTAATTACCAGACACTCGTCAGGGCACCAGCAGAGTGAGTGACCTCCAGATGTCATCAGCCTTTGTGCCACCCAACTTGATTCAGATCCCAAAGAGAGATTCTAACTGGCCTCCACTTGGGTCACATCCACCATTTAGCTGAGACTGGTCTTGATTGACAGACCCACCAAGACTGTGGATCTTTGAAACTGCTCTGTGATACAGTTATCGTAAAGAGAAAGGGTTACCAGAATGGCAAAAACGAGTATCCACAACAAAATAGGAATTTATGATTTATAAATTTCTCTTTATTCTCCTCTTTTTCCCCAGTATACTAAACACATGCACTCATATACACGCACTCTAGCTTCTGACACACTTCTTGGGAACTAGAGTAAGCTGGTTGGGTATGATTGAAACTGGCAAGTGACTTTTCAGTCCCCTGCATTTTGGTTAAGCAGATAAGCACCCCTCTGAGCGTCCTACATGCTCTAGAGTTCTTTTCTTTCTTGCCTTCTCTTCCGGCCTTTATTGCCTGTCACCTAATCAATTGCCATGGCCTCCTAATTGGCCTTTCTGCCTCTACTGTCTCCTTCCAGCCTGGTCATCCACCCTAAGACCAAAGTCATACCCTCAGAACAGATCTGATCTTCCCATATGACCTACCCTTTCCCTCAGAATGAAATCCATAACTGGACTGCAGTATATATATTCCAACTTCTGCTTCCCCCTTATTAGAATATCAAGTGAGGAATATGAAGTTTCCACCTTCCTGGTCTGTTGAAATCTTCGAAGTTTCATTTCTGCCTATCAAAATCCCACTCGGCATGAAATAGTTAACAGCACAGACTTTGGGGGGAAATAGTCCAGACCCTGCAACCTTGGATAAATTATGTTCTTAGAACCTCTATTCCCCCTCTGTAAAATAGAGGTAATAATAGTACTGACTTCATCATACTGTGATCAGATGAAAATGAGATTATCCATTAAGAATTTGGCCCATGTCTGGTAAGAGTTCAGCAACTTTTTTAATGTTCCAGTTCAAATGCTTCCTCTTATATAACTTCTCATTCTCCTCAATAGGAAATAATTACCTCCTCTTTTATATTCCTAAAGCACCTACCACATTCTACCCTATATTATATTTAGTGGTATCTGTTTCCTTTGCCATGTGGTCAACTCTCTGGTAAACTCAAGGAGGGACTGAATCACAGTTATTTCTGTATTTCTCACTCTGTCTGCACACAGATCTTAATGTTAAATGAATTAAAAAATAATCTTCCCTCTTCCTTTAATAGCACTTGGACTTCTACCATTCAAGATAATGTTTTCTAGTTACTAAAGGCTATTTGGACTTCCTGGTTCCTTATTAAAATAGAGACAGATATCTAGGGAAGGATGACATGTTTTCTCTTGAGGAGTAATGGCTGAGTCAGCCATTGGCCAAATTAGGAAGACCCAAATGCAACCCAAAAATGTGAAACAGGATATGAAGTGCTAGAAGGAAGGCGAGGGGTGCTAAAAAACTAAATAGATGAGTGCAGACACACATTTTACCTCTATCGCAGTTTCGCCCAAGCCCAGGCAGGGGAAAGACAGGACCCACACATACTCCTAGAACAAGAATGCAGTCATGCTCCAAGCAGGCCAGAGCCGAGCCTGATTCAGAGGACGCTCACAGCAGCAGAGCTCGCATGATTCCTCCCTGGTTAACCCCATCCATAGTAGCAGAAGGGCGGAGTGAATGCATCTGCAGTGTGCCTGGGTCATTTCTGTCACTGTGGAAGTCATTTCTGTCACTGTGGAACTCCTGGCTTGCTTCTCTTTCCTCCAGCACTTTGTCAGCGAGCGTAAATATGATGAAGAGCTCGGGAAAGCTGCCCGATTCTCCTGTGACATTGAACAGCTCAAGGCCCAAATCATGCTCTGCGGAGAAAGTGAGTTTTGCATACTTGCTAAATAATTCTGTGTGAGTAAAGCCTGGTGCTGTTTGGAGTTGATGTTGGAAATGTCAGGTGTGCGGCCCCCCAGGGGGGCTAATGTGAGGTCTGAAGTGATTTAACGACTAAGGTCATGACACAAGTCACTAGAAATGTCATAGTTTGAACTTAGAGTCTTCAAATGCCACTACCCATCAGTAAAGCCCTGGGATTTATTAAGCAGACAAAACGGGTCAACTAGTTTATACCTTTCTCAAACTTTTCCTAAGCACTGCCAGATAAGCTGCCTCTCTCATATCAAATACCCTGGCTCTACAGAGACCTGTTACGCTGAGAGTGAGTCTTCCTAATAAGTCTGGGAACAATGGGCTACTGTCATGAAGGGCCCAGCTGTTGTGTGTGTGCTGCACAGCGGTGCCCTGGGCCTCTCCCTCGGTTCTGTGCTGAGTGAAGTCTGCAGATAATGAAAGACTTCACTTCAGCCATTAGCTTCGTCTTGTTCGCTATTAAACCTTAATTAGAGCGGCTAATGTGCAACAAAATTGGCTGGTACTGTTTTTCCCTACTGCAGCCCACCCACCAGGGGAGGTGGGAATGAGCACTAAAGTGGCTTTAAGGATGGCCACAAGGAGGAAAGAAGGACTAGTGAGGGCATGGGATATCCACAGCCTCATAGTCAGCTGAAAAATTGAGATTTGGCTGAACTTTTTTTTCAAAGTGGAAATTGTTTTTTTTTTCTGGGTATAAAAGATATCGGCTTGATCTAAAAGTTACAGTACTATATTAAATAGAACACAGCATTACTTTTGTGCACCCGTCACACTTTTTATGCACATATAGTCTATGGTGTAAATAATATATTACATATATAATTATACTGCATTTTTATAATTGGCTATACTATGCTGCGCACATATAGTAATGTTATTTGCTTTTAATTCACAGTACATGGTTGACATAAATATGTCAATATATTTAATCCTTAATTTATTTAAATAAAATGTATGTAACTGGTCTTCTGATTGTAGACGTTCAGGTTGCTTCCAGTTTTCACCATTGAAATAACACTACTGTGAACATCCCTGTTCATCTATCTTCTCCAATTATCTTTCTCGCCGCACTTCTTTTAAATTATCTTCTTTTTTTCTATATGCTCCCTCCCGTATGAAAAAAAAATCTTTATCCATTGGCTCTCCTCCACCCCAGCTTTTGCCCTATCTCTTAAAAGGTCACCAGTCTGGTACACGGTTGGAAATTTAACTGTCCATCCTAGTTCCTGTCTCAGCCTGATGATGCGCAAGGCCAGGATGCCAAGCGACTCTGTCACCAATCTGAGGGGTGGGTGGTGCAGCCTCACCTGCTTTCCTCCAGAGCGCTTCCAGTGACATCTAGAAGAAGGAACCATCCCTTGCCAAATTCCAAGTGTCCACGTGTTAGCCTGCCATGCCGGCGGCAACGGTCCTCTAAAGGCCCTTTCCTTCTCAGCTTTGTTAATAGCACATTGAGAGTCCACGGCTACTGAACCAGCAGTGTGGTCTCTGAGCTGTAGGGAGTAATGACCCCCAGGAACCTGAAATCCCCTGGGATGTTTGCACAACCCCCAATGTTCCATCACACTCACCTGTAAAACGAAGGGACTCGAGATCCATCCCGTTCCTTTCTATTTCTAATGTTCTCTAATCCCCATGAATCACTTCTAATCCTCTGGAAGAACCCTAGGATTAAGTCTGATCGAACACAGGTAGCAGGGAAAATTGCTTTTAAAAATTGGTGACAATTTTAAGATTCAAAGGTCTTGCTCTCCAGCCTGGCAGTCAAATTCTGGTGACCTGTGTGAGGGAGTCATGACTTTATCCTTGAATTGATTCCCTCCAGCCCCAATTTAGCAAAATCACATAGAAATCATCCCCTCAGTAACCTCCCCTTTCAAAACCAGCGGGAGCAATGATAATAAACACTGAACAGACCTGCCTGAGCCCTGCAGAGACCAGTCTGGTTAGCCTGCACTGACGTTAGCATTGGAATTAGTGCAGATCTGCAGTGGGGCTGTAGAAAATGGGTTTGATAAAAAGCCAGATAATGTAGCTCTAATGGAATATAAAACAGGCTGCTTTAGGGCATCTTTGGGGCTGCCAGGCCTGGCCCTCTGGTCAGGGGATTTGTACAACTCAGGGTGATAAAATTCCTGACACTCAACCACCTCAGTCCCATGCTCTCAAAACATCCTGGTTTTGATGGGCCAAGTATCCATGTAGCTCCCCGTCTTTCTGCCTCTCTGCAGTACTGAACTGTTCTAGGAATCTCACAAGACAGCAAGAGTGCACATGTGGACAGGACTGAGGGGGCCCTTCAAGATTTCATTATTCCATTTCCCTTGGTGGTTCTTGACCTAAAGAATAATATAAAAGTTGCTTAGATATGTCCTTTTTCCTACAAACATCTCCCAACTTGGATGCTTATGCTGCAATCACAGTTCAGTGATCCTCCCAGAAGAAATTTGGTGGTCTCCAAGCACCAAAATGCCCTTTCAAATGACATCTTTCAAAAAAAAAAAAAAAAAGACTTAATGTTTTTATGAAGCTCCTGCCAATTTCCCCAGGAATGGGTTACCAAGGCAGACGGGTTCATGGCACAGCCCTTAACACGTAGCTCTTTCTTGTTGCAGTTACACATCCAAAGAACAACTATTCCTCAAGAACTCCCTGCAGCTCCCTGCTGCCACTGCTGAACGCTCATGCAGCAGCCTCTGGAAAACAGAGTAACTTTACCCGAAAATCATCCAATCACAACAAGCCCTCCTCTGAGGGTAAAGCAGCAAACCCCAAAACGGTGAGCAACCATCCCAGCACTGCAGACAGCTCCCACCAGGCCATGCCGCCTAACAAGCAGGTAAGCATTTCTGAGGCAGCGGCTCCTTGCACTGCCTGCAGGGGTTTATGGGCCCTGTCCTTCACTGTAACCCCTCCTGGTCCCACCCCAGCCTTGGCTCTCCCTACAGAACGAGACCAAAGAGAGATAACTACCTAGAATCTGTACTCTTCCTTCTGGAAAGTGCTCCAAGTATTCAAGATTCTGGAATTCTATTCCCAAATAGCCCTGAGCCTGCTCTCGAGGTCAGTTTAGACTACTTCCCTGCCTTGGTACTCTTGCCCTGAGCCCTAAATTATTAGGGATGGGTCTGCCCTAAACCTGTATCGTCCAGTCGCAGTGCACAAATTAAGATTTTATATATTCATAACTCATGAAATTATATATTTCAATAATAGAAGTTTGGTTTTCAATAAAGGTCTTTGTTCTTGTAACAACCTACCCGTGAATCTTGTCAGGAGACAGAATGTGAAGTGGAAATGACTCCACCATTTTCTAAGTGTAGACCTTGGACAAGTCCCTTAAATTTATTTTCCTCATCTATAAAATAAAACAAATAGCAATTATCTTAAAGAATGATTATGATAACTGACTATCTGGCACACCGTAAGTACTCAATAAATGTTGGTTATTATTGACCTCAATAATATAATTGACCTCTTGGAGCTCAAAAATCTTTCCCTTGTACAGGAATAGAAAGGTGAACCCACTGCTTCCTTTCTACTAATCCCTTTATGTCCTTAGTTGCCACTTTATTGAAAGTGGCTGATTTTTCAGTATGACGCTTCAAAATTCATTAGCCGAGAACTCAAAACGTTTAGAAAAAGAACTAATTCCCTCTGTGAAAATACATGTTACCCCCACATCCCACTCAGATCCACCTCATCCCTGTGTTTACCCAAGGTGATATTTCTGAACCATATTTGTTTTGAAATACAATAGAAAACCTGCTTTAGAGAAGAAAAATTACAAATAGAATTTTACTTTTTTCCCTATATGTAGAGAATTCATATATGTAGTCTATACAAAATGTTCCCCAAATTTTCATAGTAGAGAATCATTTCCACTATGCTCCTCCTGTGTTACATTTTATTCTATTATATTTTAAGCATACTTGATGGATTTTATTTGGCCTGCTTCTTGAATTGTCTGTCTCATAGTTCCGTGACCTCCCTTTCAACATGGGTAATTTTCTTGGAGGTCCATTTACAACATCACTCACTCTTCTTTTAAGCCTGAGGATGTGATCAGCTTGACCTCATTTGCATGTTGTCATCTTCTGAGGGTGTTTAAAAGCTTACCTGTGGCTTGCAGATTTGATTTCCCTGATGTCTACTGATGTCATCTGTGGTTTATTGGCATCTAACACCTATCTCTCTTTTCCTTTTTTGGTAGAATGGGTCTTCCAGCCAAAGACGAAGATTTAATCCACAGTATCATAACAATAGGCTAAACGGGTCTGCCAAGCCACAGGGCAGTGGCAATGAAGCCGATCCAATGGCGAAGGGCAACAACCGCCATGAACACAGAAGACAGCCACACAATGGCTTCCGTCCCAAAAACAAAGGCGGCGCCAAAAATCAAGAGGCCTCTTTGGGAACAAAGACCCCCGATGCCCCGGCCTATTCGGAAAAGCCCCGACGAAGGCAGCACGCCGCAGACAACTCGGAGGCCAGGCCTTTCCGGGGTAACGTCGCTAGGGTTTCACAGTGCAACCTCTGTCCCACAAGAATAGAAGTTTCCACAGATGCTGCGGTTCTCTCAGTCCCAGCCGTGACATTGGTGGCCTGAACGAGGAGAGAAAAAAGCAGTTGTCACTAAGTTTTGGTTCCCTGCCCGAGGTGCTGACCCAATTTGCTGCCAAAAGAGTCAATCAGAATAGACAAACCCTGTATGGTTGTGTCATTCTCTCTTAATCATTTTTACTAATTCTAATAATCAGCTCTAGCTTGCTTCATAACTTCCATGGCTTTGCTTGATCTGTTGATGCTTTTTCTCATCAAGACATTGCAGCAGTTTAGCCAGGCAGTATTTACTCATCTGTTAGGAAAATCGACACGTGGCTAAAGATCAGAGGCTCAGTAGCAACCTATGTTGTAGCAGTGATGTCAGTCCATTGATCGTCTTTAGAGAGTTAATGTTGAAAAAAAAAATCTTATTGATCAGACAAACATGATCTGCTGAAGACACATGCGCTTTTGTAGAATTTAACATCTGGTGTTTTTCTGAAATATATATATATACATATATTGCTTTATTTGAAACAAATTAAAATATGCTGCATTTGACATCTGGCTTGTTTCTTTCATCAGTGCCCACTTTATTATTAAATGTACCGTATAGTACTATCGAGGAAACTTTAGAGACTAGAGATTGTGGCACAGAGAATGCGCTGTACAATACTGTTTCTCTTGGGACAAATATCCTTTCAGAAAAAATAATGCCTCGCAATGGCCCCTGACAGTACATTACACACATATAGATGGATATGCACCCTAGTCATCTTAGCTACTATTTGGCAGTTTGAAACCTTGCTTGCAAGCAACATAAACCTCAGCTCAGCCTAGCTTAAATAATAAAAATGTGTTGGTTCAGTGACTGAAAAGTCCAATATTAAAGTATGTCTTGGGTCCAATTTAATCAGGGCTTTCTCTTCATTATCTCAGCTCTCCCATCTTCCTTAGGCTGACATTGTATGCAGAATGCATAGCAAAATGGCCACCTGGCTCCTAGGATTAAATTTCATCCTCCTCCTCTGTCCACGAGAAGAGAGAAGCTCTACAGGAAGCAAGTATCTTTCACAGAAATCCCAGCAAAGGCCCAGATGGCTGGTAGACTTGTCCCTAAACCAGTCATCAAAGTGGAGGAGGAAGCAGCAAATGAGATGTGCCACTTAGAATAGACTAATCAGCCCACCCCTGGACCTGGGGTGTGGCCAGCTCCCCAAAGGCACATGGCACTGTGCAGAGAAGGGCTACTGCTACTGTAGGAAGAGAGAGTGGATACTGGCAGGCCCAAACCCCAACTAGCCCCAAGTCCATATCTTTGACTGCAGGGCAGCTCAGTTTGGACACTGCTTCCCATCAAACTTCCATGTGTCCTACAGATTTGTTGGTCTCTTTCAAGTGCAAATGCTAATTTGATGAGACACGAACATTTTTTCTGGCAACCAAGGTTCAGTGGTTCTCTTCCACAGAGCAGCCCTGAGCAGCTGAGCCTGCTTGCCACTCAAGCATCCGTTTCTTCTTTTGCCAAATGCAGGAGGATGTTTGCTCTCTCTGTAGAGGGCTTTCTGAGGTCTCTGGGTGTACCCAGAGATTTAAGAGGAATTTTAAATTTTAAGTCACATTCCAGGAAGGAAGGAAGAGTTGTTTGTTCAAATAAGAAAGATAAACATTCAGGACTGCCATCCCCGTTTACTCCGTCTGAGGCCCAGAATTTATATTTTACAAGACACAAGGACTTTGTACAAGTTTTGTGTAGTAAGATTTGGCTCACCACTGGAAAATGTCAATTTATGTGTGACATCTTTAAAGATGAGTCAAATAATTCCTGCAACAGGAAAACAAGGGTTTGCCAGGCCAGGAGTGCACCTGCCTTTGTCAGGGTTGGACCCAACCACTCTCAGCCTTGACTCCCTCACTCTCAAGCTCAAACACATTCCTAAATACATAGCAAATATTCCCAGTTTAGTGAAAAGAAAAAGAATGCTAAAAAGTATTTAGAACTGATTATGTTTTTTCCTAAATTTTTGCCTTTCTTGTAGCCCCTGGGCATGTGAGCATTTACTAATTTGCATTTCGAAACAGTCATTTCAGTATTTTGGTGCCAATGTCAAGCCATTGAAATACTACAGTACTAAGTACTATTCATGGTTCTAATGGAAGCATTGGTGTGATCCTACAGATCTGGGTTGAATTCTGCCATTCTTTTAAAATGTTTTAAACTCCTTTAGAAAAATCCACAGACTATGAGAACTCTAATCTTTCTACATAATGCACAATAGCCAGAATAGATTCTCCTCTCTTGAACATTTCTCTGGTAGAGATTAAAGCATGAATCCGCATGAAGATGGAATAACTTCAAAACTCACCTATGCTGTACCACCAAGACCTCATTTGCGAAACTCAAACCTCCCTGTTGGGTTCCCAATTACATTCCACATTTACATTTCATTTGAGAATCTCTACATATTCCAGCTCTGTCCTGTTGAGCCTCTCCTAGGGGGCGCTGAATGCAGCAAGGTTCAGAAAGTTAAACACAAATCAGTACAAAAATCCAGCTTCAACAAAGGCAGTTGCAGAATTTGGGGGAAGAAACCAGAAACACACCATATCCAATTTAAAGCTCAGTTCATGAGCAGTTCAATTTAGCTGGCATCGGAAAAAGATTCTAATTAAACAGTCTTTGGGAAGCAACATCGAATGAAGTCACTGGGAAAAGCTGCGAGATCAAAAGTGACCTACAGATTTTTGCCGAAGATCTTTGGGAATTTTGACTCTGAAAGCTTAGGTTTGAGCCTCAGTCTTAAGTTAACCACAAGAAGAGGGAATCCAGGGTCTGGGCAGTTCTTTTCCTAGGATCACTGAGAGGAAGGGGGAATGGAGACAGCAAATAGACAGGGAGATGCCTGAATTCAATCCCTTCTTTGACTAAAAGTTTCTTTCTTCTCTCCATCCCTCCCTGCCTTTCTATGTTACTGCATCCTATGCGCCTGTTTAGAGTGCCTCTTCTATCTAGCAAAGGTAAGACTTTAATTTCTCAGCAAACAGTCTAGTGACAGCATCTATGAAATATGTAATGGCCTCCTTTTTTTTTTACCACACTTGCTTCAGAGGCCATACCTAAAATTCAGGGTCAGGTGGGCTAGGATTCCAGACTATTCCCACTTACCAAAAAATGAAATGAAAGAGAAAGACCCAGTGACTTACTCCCAAATTTCCTAAGCAAACTATAATATAGCCAAAGATAATAAATAATAATAATAATAATAATAATTTAATTGACTAATATATTGCTCCAGAATTTTCCTGAAAGTACTGATCTATCTTAACTGCTCTAATTTGGTGAGAGAAAAAAAAGAGAGAGAGAGTTGCTAAGTCCCAGGGATTCTTTTGTTACCTTAGAATTTGAAGTACAAGTTTATACTACCGCAAACTATTACAAGGAATTTTGTTCACTCTTTTGCTTTTTCCAACAAACCTTTTTAAATCCCAAGGAAGGTTGTTTTTTTGTTTGTTTAGTTTTTAGTTTTTGTGTTTTTTTGGTCTATTATTAGTTTCGGAGAACCAGGTCCCCAATCCTTGGAGGCAGATCAGCTGAAACTGGTGTTTAATTTCATTACAGCAGCCCCTCAGGCAAAGGCACTCTGGTCTGGATCTAGTTGTGCTATCTGAGAGATGCAGTGTTGCTCTCATCGCACAAGGTTCTTACAAATTATTTTTGGTGATTGATTTTCGGAAGCCCACTTGTTTGTGAATTCTGCTTCTTCCCACAGCTCAGAAGAGCTTTGGTGCTATCACACTAAGTTTAAGTTTCATAGGAAAAATTGCCACACTATTTTTAGAGAATAAATAAAGCAAATGAGTTTATTGGCCTGATAAAGTAGGTAGATTTCTGGGGGCGAGGGGCGGGGGGAATATTTCAGAACCATGACTGCAACAATAACCAAACAAAGAATTCCTACAGAAAATAAATGTAACAAATCTTCTTGTCAAACATAGAACACTATCCTATTTTTAACTTCAGATACTTATGTTTAAATTATATTTACCTATTCCTAGCCTTTTGAGAGAACACATAGTTTCTGTAAATTACCATCATTATGTAGCGAGCCAGCCAATAATGTCATTACCCCATGACAATGCCTGACACATAGGTACTCAATAAATACAAGGAAGAGAGAGCAGATATGAAAGAATGATCGACTCCAATATCTCTAGAAAACTGGAGTCTAAATGGCTTGTGCAAAATAATCCAGAGAAGATGGGAAGAGAGAGCAGAGCAGCTTAAGTACTAACCCTGGCGGCAGACTGCCTGGCTTCACGTTCAGATCCCACGTCCTCCTGGCTCTCTAAACTTGAGTGTGTTTCTAAGCATCTCATTACCTCGGTTTCTCCATGGGTATATGGGGCTAGTAACCATACCTCTTTGGAGGGGTTGTCGTAAGAATTGAATAAATGTTTACAAAGTACTTGGAATAATGCCTTGCACTTTGTATGGTTCGGGTTCCAGTCAGGAGTTAGTAACCAACCACAGAGTAATTTGAATGGGGAAGCTTATAAATTTATAAATTCATATGAGGAAGCTTTATGTATATATAAATTTTTATATATGTACATAAACATATGTACAAACATTTAAATTTGTATATATGTTTATATATATGAAGTAATAATTAGTAATGGGATTAGCTACTAAAGAATACAGGACTAGCAGATACAGGGACAGTTGAGATTGTACCTAGAGCTGAGACAGAATGCCCAAGGAAGGCACAATTTGAAAGAGCCTCCTCTGGTCTCACCCCTGCACTCGAGGCCAAGATTCTAACCTTGTGGGAGAGGATGTGGCTGTGCCCCACTAGAGACCAAGAAGCTACTGGTACACTGGGGAACCAGGGAGTTTCCCCCAGAGGAGCTACACTGGGGCACCAGGGAGTTTCCCCCAGAGGAGCTAACTGACTAGCCAAGGCCGGGATTCAGCTGAGGCACCAGCAAAACTCACCAGGAAACTGCCTGCAGGGGTGCTTTTGAATTATCTGGAGAGCCAGCAGGAGGACCTAAGTGACTGGAAGCTGCTGCTGAAACTTGCTAGGGGTGAGGCCTCTGGGGGTCCCATACCCCAGCCAAGTGCTGCAAGAGTGAGAACACAGAGACACGGACTGAACCAGGAAGAAGCCCCTTCCCTTCCTCCTGCAGAGTCCCTCCAGTGACAAAGCCAGCTGGCTATAGAGAAGTGCTTATAGGATCCAGTACCAGGATCACAAGCAGGGCAGTGAAGAGTGGATGGAACCAAGAAGCAAAGAGATAACTAGCGTTAGGAAGCACCAAGACTATTTGATAAATAAGAACTATGCAGCATACAGAAGACTCTAAGTCCTATCTAGCTCATCTCTGGGAATGGAGAGCGCCCCTATAAGACTGCTAACCTGGTGCTTAAGGGCCTGGGCTCGAGGAAGATGTATGCATATGAATCTCGCCTTCTTGTCCTAACTTCTAAGCAGCTTACCAAGCACCTCTGTGCTTTAGTTTCCCTATCTGCAAATGAAGATAAAAATAATACACCTCTATAATAGAATTGATATATTAGTTTTTATTAGGTAGATGCTTGGTCAGAAGAGCAAACAAAAAATGTTTCCAATACTATACCGAAACCAGAAATGTAAGTGGGAGGTAATAGGATAGATTTTTTTTATTGGCAGGCCTGAGACATCCTTACTTTGGTATCATCCTCCCCCTGAATTCCCACGGCTCCACTCCTGCCTGTGATTGACAGCTCCAGTGTTCTCTTAGCCCCCAATTAGAAGAGGCAGTCATTTTGCTCAAGTTAAATCAGCCGGTGGTTTTCAACTGAGGGTAACCAATTTGTGCCAACCCTTCACTCCCAGGGGACACCTGGAAAAGTCTGGAGACATTTTGATTGTCACAAGTGGGGCAGGGAGTCCTGGTCAAGGAAGCTGCTCAACATCCTACCACACATAGTACAATCACCCACAGTACAGAATAATCTGGTCCAAAATATAAGGAGTGTCATTGTTGAAAACCCAGATCTGGAGAGTACAAGGGTTGTAGAGAAAAGGAACAGAGAGAGACAGAGAGGATGAACAAGGACGCATGGCCTTGTCCCTTCAGCTATGCTTGGTTCCCAATTGGTTCAGCCTCGGTTACCAAATCCAGACTGTCTGACCCACAGCTGGAGTCTAAATGTACAGTTTCTGACATCCTTAGGTTATTTGTGTTGTCTACAGAGAAGTTTAGCTCCCATGTCTTCCAAACTGAGAAATTAGGGGATGAGTTCCTGAAAGGGCTGCTATTGAAACAGAATGTCCAAAATTTTCAGATATCTTGGCAGAAGGAAGCAATATTTGCCCTTTTCCAACACTAGCAAGTACAATTCTACCTTTTTCTTTCTATAATGTGCTCTCTGTTTAAAACAAATTTCTCTTCTAAGCTTCAGGCCCCCAAATTCATTCCTGTAGCAGAACAAAATTTTACTAAGGTAATGAGGATGTTAAGGTAAAAAAGAAAAAAAAAGAAAGAAAGAAAAAAAAAAGGACATGAAAAGTATGAGAAGCAACATTATAAAATGAAAAGTTGCTAAACAGACAAGTAGGGCAGAATACGGACTGACAGTTACCGTAAAATTCTATTTGTCTTAGCCACAGCCTTCATCAGGAACCATGTAGCTAGCAAATATGAAATGTGTATGGGCTGAGGCAACACGTGTGAACAAAGAAAAACTAGCTTTTCTGTAACAATGTAAACCATGTGTGTCTCATGGGGCTGACAGGACTATAAGTGGAAATGGCCCCTCTGAGGCTGCACCACCAACCAAATGCTCTGAATATGAAATTCTGAAAACAGCTGGAAACCAATTTTTTTTTTCTGTTAGCTATTCATGAAGTTTCCTTTTTTGGCTGTACTACATGCTTGAAATCTTGCATACTAACTGCAGACCTAAACAAAGAATCACTCATCCACTCTTCACTGACTAAAGAATCAGCAACTTGTTGACAGTTTTCAAGGAAGAGTTTTGGCATACAGGGAAAATGACAGTATTTTCCATAATTAGAAAGTTCCTAGTTAACTTAGGAATACACATATGTAAATCATTTGAAAATTCTTTTCGTTTTCTACAGAAGTTCTATCCCTTCATTTTCTCAAGTTCATACTTTTTATATAATATCTGACCAACATCCTACCAAATGTAGATTAAAGCTATCCAAAGGATTTGCAGGTATAAGGCAATCCTTTAAAAGGCAACCTTACATTCATATGAATGTTAGTATTCTTCCCTTTACAGAACTATTTGTACATATTCAAAATGCTATTTAAATCAAAGTTTTTCAATGAATTATTTCTCAGGAAAAGCCAAATATGACTGCATGTTAATACCTTTCTAAAAATCAAGCTATAGCTGGATAATAATTATACTGTATGTAACCACAGACTGGGAAATGAGTCAACAATTTTTTTCAACATTAGCACTTGCTCAGGAAGCAATAGGATTCAGTCTGTGAATGAAAAAGAAATTGCATCAGCAATTCTAGCAGGAGCACTAAAGCAAAGGGGGAGAGGCCTTTTTCCCTTTCTCAGGAGTCAAGCTGTATCCGCCAGCGACCTCTCTGGGCTCTTGTGATCCATGTCTCTGAATTACTTTAAACAATTTAACAAGTTATGTAACTGTTACTGTCATTACTAATGGTAATTGCGGTCATAAGCAATAATCACAGTACTAAGGAACTTCCACTAGCACCTTTGTTCTGACAGTATAAATTCTTCAAGGTCAAAAATTAGTTTCTGCACCTCTTGAAGATTGCTACCAGATACATTTTTTAAAATAATTGGAGGGCAGAGAAGGGGGCTGCCCTAACTGTTCCTAAATTTACTGAAGGCCTAGTACACCAGGCATTGCAGGTACACAAGTGATAGTCTGTGTCCAGGAGGAGACAGTCATGCCATCCAATACTTTAATAACTTTCTGCTCAAAAACTTTAAACAAATTCATACTTTTATATCTGCTTCCTCCCTCTAGCTTTTCCTTTGGTCAGTGATACCGTGTCATTCTGTGGAAATCAGATTATGAAGCAAAAGTTATGGGGGGGGGGAGTCATTACTGTACAACCTTAACTTTGCTGAACCTCATTTTCTTGATCTTTAAGAAACTGGGAAAGGCTATCTTCATTATGTTGTTGTCTGAAAGCAAAATGAATAGGATGAAATAAAATATATGAAAATATAAACTAATATAAGGCAATACTGAAACAAAAACTTACTTAAAAATATTAGCAAAACAAATCCTTCAGTAGGTCCCCATTGCCAGTCTCAGGCTCACCATGATATAACTAACCAGTTTTAATGAGGGTAAACCAGTTTTCAACAGTTACCTGAAAGGGCACAGTCAATTATCTTTTTCTGTATGAACAATACCTAATATCCTACTCACCACTGAGAATGTCTATTGTCCTCGGATCCAACTACATAAACCTACTTCTCCAAAGTAATGATACTGAATCATTATTTATAAAACATGCTTTCCTTTAATTTTTATTTTTTCCAGGAAGAGTAATGGGTTATGATGAGCTACCACCTCTTTCATGTTTATAGGGTTTAGTGTTAGGAAAAAAAATGTTTTCATGGTAAATTAACCTAACCTTTAGGGAACCACGCCCAAATAAAGTAAGGTTCGAGTTACTCCAGCATTGTGAATTTGACTTTGACTCATTGATACCTATAAGGGACATTTTGTCCCCTCCCACCTCA
Organism: Eidolon dupreanum; assembly: GCA_028627145.1. Lineage (NCBI taxonomy): Eukaryota > Metazoa > Chordata > Mammalia > Chiroptera > Pteropodidae > Eidolon > Eidolon dupreanum. The sequence continues at coordinate 143,722,834 of CM053503.1, forward strand.
GCTTTGCCACAGCCCCATAGTTATTCCAAACAGTCTCTTCATGTAAAGGCTATGTGCACTAAAGAGATGATCTCTTAAACTACACAATGCAAAGAAATGCAGGCTGTTGACTGAATCACCCATGATAAATCAACATGTTTCTTTTCCAGATAAGTTTATTATGTATAAAATACACAATATTTATTATTTGTAAAAAGTTTTCTTATTGAATCAATTCAAAATATCCTAGATCAAGCAATACTTAATATTCGAATTGGAAGTTCTCAAAATTCACTGTGGTCTCTGATTTTCAAAATGCCTGAATTCTCTATAACAGTATTTTTCAAATGTAACTGAATATTTTATATATTCCACAGGGGAATGTCATTCATGACTCTTCAGTTAAACATTCATTTTTTTTTCTGGTCAAATAAGCCACCTATTCTAAAAGGCTGCTGGTATTTGGATATCTACCCAAAATTGGTTTAATTATTTCATACATTTCCTCTACAGGAAAGCAATTTTGTAAGCAGAAATAAATAATGTATGTAAATTGACAAGTTTTCAAACTAATAAAGGGCTCCAAGGCTTAAGAATAAGTACAGTAACAGAAAATGTCACTTTTTATGGAAAAGTTTTACTTTATTTTGTAAAAAGTAATGTTTTGAATATATTTATTTTACTCTTTCAAAGCAATGAAAGTACAATGATAAGCAGTGAGTAAAAAAGTACTCTGCTTTATGAACTTATTTTTAACACACTGAAGGCATATATGCTCACTGAAGGCAGAAAAATGTAATCCAATTATAAAACATAACATGTATGAGTAAACGCACACAACTGAATAGTTGTGAAAAAATAGAGGATTAATCACAATATTATTTTTAAAAATAGTAAATTCAAGTTATGTGGAAATTTTATGTATAAAAAAATCATATTGTGTATTCAGAATAACTCTTTAAGGTCATTTCCGAAAAACAAAATTTAACTTTCAACTCTTCTTTTTCAAAGTACTTTCAAAACTTCACTATTCAAATTAAAATATTTCAACAATTTATTCCAAAGACATGTTATATAGCTTTTATCCCAAGAAATCGTCTTGTGATATATAATAAATCTGTTAATGTAAGGAGTAAGAAAAGCCAATCTAGAAGAGAAAATAGTTCGATTAAGTGAGAGTCAAAGAGTGATCTCAAATTATCTTTATTTTCCTCCCCATCATTTCTTTTCATGTTGCCTTTAGGGACTGAGAGAGTCTGAAGGTAGTTTGCCTTCACCTACATTCTCTCCCAAATCCCTCTTGGCTCTGGTGTAGCCCAGGGAAGCACTGATATCACCCTCCCTATTTCACCAGACAGGAATATCTAAGCCCGAACTCACTCCTATCCCTGGGCTGCAATGAGTAGTATTAGAAAAGTACCTAGAGTCTAATTATTTCAGCAACAAAGTAAACTTCTCTAGTGACGATTCTGCTGTACTGTTTTGTTGCCCTAATACCAATTAACTTCTTGAAAAAAAAACTATTAAAAATCTGAAATTCAAACTGTCCATAGACAAATTATCATTTAAAAGTTGGGAAAATGAGATGTAAATATAGCCCTAACCACCTAAAGTCTCCCCTCCTCCATTCCTACTTCACACAATCTATTTTTTCCCGTAATTATCCTGAATAGAAACATTGTTTTCACCTCAACTGCATCAATAAACAGTGTCACTTATTCGTATCAAACGGACTAGAAGCTCTGGGAGGCAATCGGGACATCTGAGGCTACCGTTTCCATCAATCAGTCTTGCCCTGCCCATGTTCGGTCCGCACGTTTTCGGGGCTGGGCGGATTCGGGGCCCCCACCGGCCTCGCTGCTGTGCAGGAGGGTGGGGAAGGGCCGGTGGCGCACAGTGGAGTCCGCTTCAGTTTTATTACTCGATGCGGTGTGGCTTTCTTGTCCGGGAGCAGAACCTTAGCCGAAAGTGGGTGTGTGGCTCCGTTTTCAGCGCTCCCAGTGCCCTGGGAAGCCAGGGAATGCCCGGGTACCCCAGTGCCCAAGGGGGATGGGGCCTTTGACCCGGCAGAGCGCTGAGCTGTCATTCCACCTGGAGACTGGTTTGCCGTTGCCGGGGACCAAGCCTGGAGGGCACTAGCTGGAGACACCCTGATTGAAGCCGAGTTCTTGACTTTAATTTGGGTGCTGGTGGAAGGGCCCAAAAATCTGACGGGCTTAGGACCAGTCTTACAGTTCACACCTTCTTCCTCTTCACTGAATGCTATCAGTCGCCTATAAATACAAAAGAATGTCACTGTCAGCAGTTACATGCTCAGTAACTAATGAAAAGTCTCCAAAGTTTACCTTCAAAGTGAACAAAAAGTTTTTCATCAAGAATTTGAGTCAAGAGGTTTATAAGTATCAACATACCTCACCTCTCATCTCTCTCCATGGTCAAAAAGTAAATTTAGCAAATTTACAAAAGATTGTTTCAACTTGAATACAAACTTTTAAAATCACACATAATACCAACAAGTTAAAATTTGTAGATGAGATGTTATATGAGAATTACACAACATATCACTCTATTCCCAAGAATCCTGATGTCATCCAGTGTGTGATAAATGCTTAGTTAAGATGAAAAAGGAAATAAATTTGTGGGTGGAGGACATGAGCAGAAAACATGTTCTAACTGATGGCAACACATCGCGCCAGAAAGCACTGAGCCTATATGAAGACTTCAGCAAATATCCCCTGAAACGAGTGACACCATGCCATTTACTACAAATAACAGATGGTTACACAAATTCAGGAATAGGTTTGCACTGAAAAATATAAAAATTACTATAGAAGCTGCATCTGCCAATGAAGAACGTGCTGCCACATTTCCAGCAGAGTTGAAAAGTTGATTAAGGAAAAAGGATACTATCTAAAACAAATCTTCCATTATGATGAAATGGTATATATAGGGTTCGGTACTATCTGCAGTTTCAGGCATCCACTAGGTGTCTCGAAACGTGTCCCCCACAGATAAGCGGGGGGGTCTGTTGTATAATACATTCAACCCTAAATCTCTACTGAACATAACTAAATTTCCTCTGGTGAGTCAGACAGTTTTGAGACCTCACAAGTGCTTCTAATTCATCGTTATCATTATTCTGTCGATGCATCAAAAATGATGTTTAATAAAATCCCAGAGGAAAGACACTGAACACAGAGAAGAATCTCCATAACACCATTGCTTGCTGCTTTGTTTTCTGTCCACATCTTCCACTAGACTGTAGATCAAGGTTTCTCAATCTTGGCACTATTGCCATTCTAGGTCGGTAATTCTTTGCTGTGGGGCTGCCCTGTGCATTCTAAGACATTTAACAGCATCCCTGGCCTCTACCCACTAGTTGCCATTAGCAATCCCCACTCCAGTGTGACAACCAAAAATTGCAAAATATCCCCTGGGGAACAAAATCACCCCCAGTTGAGGACCACTGCTCTAGACCCAAATAATATTTGCTAACTAGAGGCTCAATGAGCAAAATAAATAATAATAACAAAATGAAGCCCTTTAAGAAAAAATACCTGTTTTAACAAGAGATCATTAACTACTAAAAACTGAATAAACTTCTTTGCATTTCTATGAAAGACCCAGAGGGCACAGTAAGAGAGCATTCTGAAATTTCACAGGGGCATTAAATCAAATTCTAGAGCATGTGATCAAGAAACCAGAACGCTGAAAGCCATGAATAATATTCAGACAATAAAAATAAAGATGATTTTAAATGTACTTAAAGCACAGTAAAAGACACAGATGTGGAGTGAATTTAAAACTAACAGTTTCATTGAATGCAAGAAAATACCATTAAATTAAAATGTTACTTGTGGCAATGGGAAGGAGAAAGAAATTAAGAATAAGTCAGAGGAAAGAGGGTCAAATATGTGACAGAAAGAAATCTAACTATGGGAGGTGAAAACTGTGCAAATATATATATATATATATATATATATATATATATATACACATGCCTTACTGTTTAAGTGTACAGCTGAAACTTACTGGATTTCGTTAACCAATGCCACCATAAATAAATAAATAAGAAAGAATAAGTCACAGGAAATTTCAAATATTGTCTAATAAAATTTTTGACTATTCCCAATAAAGCCTGGATTTCACTTTCATGAGGAAAACTACTTACCACAGCATTCCCACTGTGTCCACTAGTATTTTTAAAATCACACTCTCTCCCCAAAAAATACTATAAGTCAGTTTTAGAGAATTATTTGTACTTTTTACATAGTTTTGGTAACTTTGCATTTGTCGAGATTTATATTTTGATGGTAAGGCAGAATACAGATGATTAATAAGCTTAGTAAGGTCAAGAACCATTATTCACATCTATAAAGAAAATAAAAACATAAGTCACAGGTAAAAAAAAAAAGGAAGTCAAAAAATATCAACAGAGCACAAATAACCTCTTTCGAATTGGGGCCATGTGACGCAGGCTTCCAAGTAAGGGCCGCTCTTCCAGTGTCCAACACTCTATCAGCTCATGAGGCACTCGCCAGTAGCTAACACCTGGAAGATAGAAAGACATAGTTAAGAGGGCCATTGTCTACTGCAAAATGTTCAGAAGCACTCTTCCATATAAACCAGCCAGAAAGAGTTTGAGGTCCTTGCCTCCCATTTGACAAAGGGAGGGGTATACAGAAAATGGTCCCACGAAGAACCTGGGCAGTAGTGGCACAGCTTATGGCCTGGGTCTAGGAAGAGCTGGCTAACAGCCCTGGCTCTGCTGCTAACAACCAGCAGGTCACTATGTGGGCCCTGGGCAGCTATGTTTGCTGGTTAAAGGATGCAGACTCTGGTGTCCTTTAGCCTGGCACAGACTAAGCACTCAAGACATATTAGGTACCTTTATTATAAGTCACAGAGTTGGTAGTAGCGTAAGGATTGGGCAGGAAGGGCAAACACTTGCCTTGTCTCCCTCATTTGGTTGCTATGACCATCAAATTAGGTAAATTTTGTGAACCACTCTGTAAGAGGCAATCACTATACGAATGTGATACCACTATCCTATCAGCTTCTTTTCAAACAAAAATAATCTGAGTTAATGTGTTAGGCTGCAATTCTAGTCAAATTCATTTTAATTTTTAAATCTGGTATGTTCCTAATTAAAAGCTAAAAATATACTCTTAAGAACCCTGAAAACAGTATGCTAAGTGAAAGCAGACAGACACAAAGGTCACATACTATGAACAGGCAAATCCACTGAGAGAGAGCAGACTGGGGGCCACCGGGCAATGAGGGGAGAGGCAAATGGGAACTGCTTCATGAGGACTGCGGCTCCTTTTGGGGTGATGAAAATGTTTTGGAACTAGTAGAGGTGGTGGTTATACAACACTGTGAATGTAGTCAATGCCACTGAAATGTATAATTTAATTAATTCTGTTATGTGAATTTCATCTAAAAAAAAAAACCATTAAAAGTTATATATAGATACATAAAGAAAGGCTTAAAAATGAGGTTAAATAAAAATTGCTTGGCAGTAAAACAAAAACACCTTTATGTCCCAAGGACAAACTTGGTGTCTTCTTTTTTGTCATTAAAGGTCTGGCACTAATATCCAACTTAGCAAGCGGGGCATGTAAATTATTATACATAATAAATACTTTCAAAACTCGAAGAACTCTATGAGCCTTATTTAAAGACAATAACTTTCTGGAACTGCTTTATAACACTCCCAAATCTACTTATGCTACAAAAACATTCCCAAATTTCATTCATTCAGGTTTTTTTTAAGTCATCTGTTGAGATATAATTTACATACAGTAAAATTCACTCTTTTCTAAGTACAGAGTTCAATGAGTTTTGACAAATGTATAGTCATGTAACCACGGCTACAATGAAAATAGAACATTTCTATCACCCCAAAAAGGTCCCGCTGCTCTATCCCCTAGTTTTGCCTTCTCCACATTGTCATATAAATGGAATCATGCAGTATGTAGCCTTTTGTGTCTGGCTTCTTTAGCACGACGCTTTGAAGACTTATCCATATTGATATATGATGTATCAATGATCTTTTTATTCCTGAGTAGTATTCCATTCTATGGACATGCCACTATTTGTTTTAAAAACTTGTTATTTTTCCTGTCTATAAATTAATTCACATTCATTGTATAAAATTTGGAAAATAAAGAAAAGTATATATAAGAAAGTCAAAATCACTTCTAATCCGAAAATTAAAAATTATGATTCATGATATTTTGATGTATTTCATCCTTTTTCTATTCATATGATATACACATAATTAAAAACACCTTTCTGCTCTTGATTTTTCTACCATGGCCATTCACTTATGTAAAAAGTTACTAAAAATAATTTTAACAGCTATGTTATCACATGGATATGCCAAAATGTATTTAACCCTCTATTACAGGCTTTTAGATTTTCATTTTTTAACCTATTGTGAGTAATGCTTAATTGAACATCTCTGTTCATAAGCCTTTCCCTGAATTTCATAATGTCCTTAAGGTGGATTTTTAGAGGTAGAATTACTGGATCACAGAAAATGAACAATTTGATGCTATTGATATGTACTGATAAATTATTTTCTAAACAAGTAATATTAATTTTTACTCCTGCCAAAAATGCATGAGAGCTTTACTAATCTGGTAGCTAAAAAACAGTTCTCATTTAACATATATTTCACTGATAATTGAGTTTGAACCTCCTGTCACATCTTCCTTTTCTGAGAATTTTACGCTCATGAACCTTGCACATCTATTTGTAGTAGGGATGGGGTTTATTTTCTAATCAATTTACATAAACCTTCTCTACTTTATATAAGGATATTCTTTTTCTAGTTAATATAACATTATTTATCCCAGTTTTTTATTAGTCTTTTATTTTTATTCATTTTTTGTTTTAAAGTTCTTAGGACTTTAAATATCATGCAATCGAATTTATTAACCTTGGTCAATTTATTTTAGGCTCATCATTTCTTCCCTACCAAGAAATCAATTATTTCCTTAAATTTCCTCTTATTAGTTTCATTTTTCATTCATAAATCCACCTGGGATTATTTTGATAAATGATGTGAAGTTAAAGTTGTTTTTCTTCCAAGCATATTTCTCAATTATTTTTTAAATAATCTATCATTTTTCATTAATATTTTAGTGAATCAACTACGTGACTTTCTTATGACAGTACTTTTATTCTTATAACTTTATTGAGTTTTACTCTTGATATCTGCATTTATTCTTATACCAGAAACACATTTTTTATTATTGAAAATCTACCCCATGTTTTACTATCAAACAGATTTAGACTCATCCCTTTAAGGACTTCTATTTCCCAGAATGTTCTTGGCTATTTTACTTGTTTATTCTTTCAAAGAAATTTTAGAATCAAGATTCCCAAACTGTTCTATTGATATTGTGGTAGAAATTGTGTTAAATTTATAATTTAATCTGAAGAGAACTGACATCTTTATAATACTCATATTTCTTATTCAGGACCATGATATGTCTCAGCATAATCTTCATGTCTTCTTTTTTATAGATGGATGAATGGATAAATACATTTTAGCAGTTTTTTTTCATAAAACACTCAAATATTTCTTGGTAGGGCAGTCTCAGTTATTTTATTTATTGCTACTGTGAATGAGATTTTCTCCTATAATTTCTAATTAATTTATCATAAGTAAACTGCTGGTCCTCATTTACTTATACTTTATATCCAGCTTGTTTAATCTAGTAAACTCGTCGTTTAAAATACCTTTATTCTTTTGAGATTTCTAAAAAGATGTATAGTCTATAAATAATGTCTTCTTCCTTCCAAGAGATCTTTCTCTTAGTTCTGTTTCCTGCCTTATGACTTTCCACAGGCCTTCCAGAACGCTATTAAATAACAATGATACTCCATTACATACTTCCTAAAAAGTTGAAATCAGATGAATATCTTGAAAATCCAGTGATCCATCCCAGCTCTCGGTTCCAGCTTCCTAAGTCAGTGGAGAAAAAAGCCCAGCCAGGCCCTCCTAAAGCCTCCTGAGCAACCTGCCAGTCCAGAGGCACGAAAGGAGACACAGAACATCAAGGGGTTCGTTCAACTTAATCCCAAGCATCTCAAAGTCAATTAAATCTAAAATAATAAGCTTAAAGAGAATAGCACTTCTTTCATTATACTTCATCCTGTCTGCTTGAGGAGTATGAAAAGAAAAAGGAGAAAAAGTGAGTGGGGCAAAGTTGAGCAAAGAAAGAAGGCTGAGGTACCAGCACTCTGCCTGAAGTAGAAACAACTAATGTAGTTTTTAAAAGCCTCTTCCTCTCCTTTTATTCATTTTTATATGACTTGCAATGGCTGTCTCTACTAGCTTTTAAAATTATTTAAAGAATCAGATGTGTCTTATTTATCTTTGGTCCCAATTTTAGGACTTATTATAGTGCTTGCACTTAACACTTAATAAATGCTTGTTAACTGAGGGGGAAAAATTAGGCGTAGAACAGTTAACCCTCTGTGATCCTTAAGTCACAGCATGGCCCCTCTGAGATTCAGTTTTCTCATGCATAAAATGGTAAATAGCATAGGGGTTGTTTTAGGACTAAGAAATACTGAATGTAAACTACTTATCACACTGGATATTAAACAGCATTATTATTATCAACTCTCATATAAGTAGTTCCAAAGTATATATTTTAAAGATTATTTTAATTGTTTTGTAAGAGCTCTTTAGACATCTTCCCCAACATTATTTTCATTTCCTCTTTTTTTGAATTATACATTTATGCTTAATTTAGAGGTATAATCTACTAGGAAAATGCTGGGTACATAGTAAGTGCTAAGTAAACTATTGTTTAATTGCACTAAATAAGCAACTCATGGCATTTAAAGATTTGTAAGTAAAATGTCCCAGTGTTATCATGACATGACAAATACCTGGATCCACACAAAAAAACACTTTCTCAAAAAAAAGAAATGCTGTATCTGAGCTTACTTTGTCTTATCAAGGATATAAGTCTACCTTCTGCCACGAAATAAAAGAATTGTACTGTACCTTTTCCTTCCCAGGCATCAAAGGCATCCATCATTTTCTTCAATTCTGCTACTGAATAATAGCTCCAAATGTACTGAACATTATTTCCCGCCTCTCTAGAAATATTGCAAAAGGTAATGAAAATGTACTACCTAGGTATATACATGTGTATATGTGCAAATATATATATGTATGTATATATTAGACAATAAGTGCTTATTAAGGAAAAAATATGCAGGCATTGAGTAGTTGTTTTGTGATCTTTAAATGTATATATATATAATACTGTATACTATATATGAGTATACTAACCTACATTTGGTCTTTTTACTGTAGTAAAGTACTACAATATAGAATGTGAACAAAAATCAACAAATCTTTAAAATAGTTTTCTTAAAAAAATCGCCTAACTCCAGTAAAATTAGAAGACTCAACTTTGATTAAAACTTTCCTAGCACTATGCCAGGTACCTATGTATCTTATATGGAAACATTCCTGCCTGTATAGAATTCAGGAAATGATGACATATTTAATAATTTAAGAAACAAGCTCATATGGTCATACATTAATCACTAATACATGACCCAATCCAATCTCCCAGAGAATTTTTTAAAAATTGTGCTAAGTGAATTGACCAGTGTCGATAAGATCACAGGGAAAATATTTAAAGAATAATCCTTAAGAATTTAACGTGTTCAAGTTATAGAATTTTAAAGCTGGGAAAGACCAGGGAAGTCTTTCATTGTTTCTTAAAACAGGACACCAAGGTACAGGCCAATCTTGGGTCACTCAGTGGGCCTGCTAAGTTCTAGGCCAGTGCTTCTGTCCCTAGGCTATGGTCGAGGGGAGATACCTAGGCATGTGGTTTTGCTTTTCTTTCTTTTCTTTTTTTTATAAAGCCCCATAGGGAATTCTGATGCTCACTCCAAGCTGAGAACAAATGTACTATAGCTTATATATATGTGAAATGGTCTTAATTATAATCTCCCCATGAAGCAGGTTCCACAGCTCCACAGGTTCATTCAGTCTGTTGGGAGGTGTTGATGGTCTTTTCTAGTCAATCACACATTCCATTCGGTAATACCAAGACTTTATTTTGTTCCTTTTTCATTTTTAAATATGGACATACCTTTTAAAAATGCTTTTACTGTGAATTCTTCCTCCCAGCTGCTTATCAATAGCATCTGTTCCATCAGTTTTAGTGGAATATACACCAATAATTCTACTCTCACAGCTTGCACCAGATGTGTTAAGATAGTGGAGAACCCAAACCGTTGGTTTATTACAAACTAAACCATACGAATCACAGAAGTCTGTTAAAGCCTGGAGCAAAAAAATATATATATATCAAATTTAAATTTAATTCTGGAAAGTAAGTTGTTAATTAAAAAATTAATTTGTTCTGTTTCTTTCATGTAAAACTATAATTTTAGTTGTTCATAAGGATAATAAAGATTATAAATTTCAGCCCAGTCTTTATGCCTTTAAAAACCAAACATATACTTGTTGAATTTGGGGTGAAGGGTAAATCACAAAAAGCACCACCCAAAAATTCAACACCTTTTTATCTAGAGAATTCTTGTCCACATGGAAATTATATTTTATTTCCTCCCTCTTTAGCTTCACTACAACATCATTTTTAATTTTAAAATCTTCATGTAATAACTAAAAGTTAGACTTTCTTACTTTTCCCTTTATTTTTCCCCAAATTTTTCATTTGACTCAATCTTCCTTTCACTTTCTACCAACTAGCCCCATGGTTGATCCGTGCTTTTAACTCCAAATCCAATCATGGATTAAGTAGATTAACTTGTTCTTTTTACACTGAAAGATACTATGAATATATGAACTGAATACCTACTGTCTAAACTCATTTGGCACCTCTCCACCTATTCATTCATTTGATTATTAAGTACCTACTATGCACTGAGCACTGTTTAAGGTCCTGGAGATAACATGGTAAACAAGAGACAGGACCCCAGCCCTCCTACAGTTTACAGCTAATGCAGAAGACAGACATTAAATTAGTCATCAGCACACAGTGTAGCAAATGCTACCAGGTGAGCCTACAAGGCACTGAGGGGCACAAAGCAGGAGGGCTTTGCCCAGTGGAGTGGCAAGGGCCCTCCCTGGGAGAGATGGCATTATTGTTATGAGTGCTCTGAGGACAAGTACTTTTGTCAGTTTTGTTTCATATGCCAAGTGCCTGGAATGGTGCCTGATGCAAAGGAGATGCTTAATATTTACTGACTCGGTGAATGAAAAGAGAATCCTGCCACATCTTGCATTTTCATTTAATACCGCTACCTAACTCCTATATTGGTTTTTAACTTTACTTATACATCTATAAGAATTCCCAACTTTATTATAAACTTCAAAGGCAAAAACTGTATGTTGTACTTCTTTCTGTCCCACACAGTCCCTAGAATAGCACTCCATATGCCAAAAACATTTGAAATAAATATGTACCAGCAGACAGAATGAATGCACGCATGCTATGTCCCTTTTGCATACTAAAATAAGTATGTGTCAGTGGACAGAATAAATGTAGCATGCTATGTCCTTTTTACATACAAATCAGTAATAAAAGACTATAGAGATGGGACTTCAGAAGATGAATGTTAACCCACCCCAACCTTCCAGTCAAACTTTTTTAGCCCCATTCTGCAGATGTGGCACACAGCACCAAAAGACTAAAAACTCAATTTATAAATAACTTCAGTAGCAGAATCCATACAACCACACAAATTTCTAAAGGGGATCTGGAACCAAATCAACTTTCTCTTCACGCTGCACTTCTAATAGCCATACCATCAGCTTGCTCTCCTAAACACTCATTCCAAATTAAAAAATTCAATTAATTCCGATCCATTTTCACTATTAACAATTATCTAGGAAAAATATTTTCTTTAGATGTCCAAAGGTGCTAATAGCAAACCTAATACTTACCAATAAAATAAGACAATGAAGCTTTTTAAGTCATGTAAAGATCTTTAAAATGTGATTTCAAATAGAAGCACATTAAAAGAGACTTAATAATCTCAAAATGAATTAATCAAACTGACGTTTTAACTTAGTAAAAAACTGCTACATTCACTAAATCAGGTAAGAGGTTTTATATGATCTTTTATTTATCATGACCATTCTTTTAAAAAGTCATTTCTGTAAACAAAATAATATTACTACGCCCTCACATACTACAGTATTGCTCTTAATTTAAAAAGAACTTCAGGAGAAGAACAGGTTTATAAGACACTCATTAGAGAGTGTTAAATCCTCAATGAGAAATAAAAACTCCATAAACCTTTGAGTGGAAGCACAATACACTTTCCTAGAATACAAACCCTTGAGTGGAAGCACAATACACTTTCCTAGAATAAAAATGACTACTAGTAATTTAGAAATATGCCTTCAAAAATCATAAAGAAATAAAACTATCTCATGTTTGGTTTATATGACAATACAGGCTATGCAAAATAACACACATTTTGTGCATAATAAATAAATGTGTGTGTGCGTGCATATATATTTTGAAACTTAAGAAAATGCCAAGACCTTTTTAAGTTCTATATTTGACCTTAAAGAATATGTCTCCATTTCATTGGCCAAGTGGTCAGACAGGCTGTACGGGTAAGGGATGCCAAAGTAATCAGCCTCTTCCTGTAGAGCAACACGAGTTTGCTCATCAGTGGGAATGTGAACTTCTCCATGAAGATAATCCAAAAGGTATTTAAATAGATGTCCATCACGGTCAATAACACAAGCCCCTAGAAAACATGCATTTCAAAAATGATTGCACAGAAAAAATATGACCATTGACAAAATTTCAACACATTAAACTAAAATCAGACTAAAGTTAGAAATGTTTCTTTCTCACAAGAAAGTTAACATCTAGGTTTAGTCAAATTTGGTGATCCTTTGCATTCTCACTAACCGTATATGAAAATGTATTCTGAACTCCATTTGGAATTTTGGATGCAATGACCATATTCCCACAATGGCCACTGTAAAAGCCATTGAGACCTCAGACTACTAGTAGGAATGGAAGCTTACCCCTAACCTCAGCCCAGCTGGGCCAGGAAAGGCTTTGAAGTTCCTCTCTAATGAGGGTTTGCAGGGTGCTCATTACTATGCCCAATGTTTGTGTCGACTTGTAGTGGTGACATATAAACCCAGGGTTCCTAGCTCCAAGCATGCCATATGCTTGGATTTATTAGATTAGTCCCTTTGTACTATGAGAATCTAAACTTCAAAAAATAAATGCTATGCTGGTACTACTTTATAATAAGAGACCATTCTTAGACCATTTATCAGAATTTAAAAAAAAAAAAAACACTTCTGTACGAGGTTACTCAACAATTCTTTTTCTCCCTTGACTAGTTTAGAAAAGAAGGGATAAAGAAGATAAAACTTTGGGACAGAGAAAAAAATTTAGTCTCTGCTTACCATCTGTTCACCAGCAACCTTGCTGTCCAGATGGACATCAAGCCCTGGGCACTGACCATCCGTGTTTTCCGTTCTTTCAACTGCCATTCAGCTGGCAAAGTAATCTCTCAAGACCCAGGGTTACTAATAGCCCGTCATGCTCAAGACTCCTCAATCCCTCTCTTCTTACACAGAAGCAAGAATGGGTTCTATGACCCCTAGAATCACTAAGATGTGCAAAAGGCCTGCTTGCAGCTAGACTAAGTAATGAGTTTAACACTCATTCTACACCAACAGTGACTGCCCTGTCAGTGATGAGGGCAATGCTTTCTCCAGAGATATACACTTTTTAATTTGAAAATCATAGAGAAGCTAACGTATTTAATCAGCCTCAATACCTTTACCCATGGAATTGCATGAATGTAACAACTTTCAATATATAATTAATCCCCATAATTAGGTCATGATTGGCCTTTACACACTCTCATTTTTGTCAACTCTTAGCAATAGCATCACAGACTCTAGAAACTGGCATTTAATTTCTCCATGTATTTAATAAATCCCCATGTAGTCCTAATGATCTCACTAATTAGTAAATTAATCTAATATAGTCTTTTGTAATTAGGAAAAAAATCAAATGGAATTTAAACTAGATTCTTATTTTAATGAATATTCATGATCATGCTTATAGACTTTAGATATTTACCTGATTCATCTGTTTTTAGAGGGAAACGACCACTGAACATGGATGCCAGCATGGAGTCCTTAAAGCGGCACAAGGACTCACGCCTGGCTGTATAAATACAGCCACCCACGTTCAGTCGAAGAATATCTAACATCTCTTCGTCTGCCTTGTGACCTTCCATTGCTCCCACCAACACTTGAATTTTTGCCTGGAAACACTTTCAGAAGCTGTAAAACAGTGGTGGTCCTAGTGGCCCTCTGTAAAAACAAAGGACTATCACCATTGACATTTCTAACAATACACTAAATAGATAATAAAATAAATACATTTTAATCCAATTTGGCAATATTGAAGGATTTTACATGAGTGAAGTTTGCTGAGAAGCTGGAAAACTCTGGCTCAGAGTATTTGTAAATGATAATAAACTATTACTGATCAAATCATAGCTGTTGAGATGACTGTTTAAAGAATTAAATAACACATTGTCTGTCATATATAAAGCAAAGCTGAGGTGTGCTTATGATAGTCAATATTCACTTCTTTTTAAACTACAGTAAGTCTGGGGGAGCTGTCTAGAATGTAGAGAGTGTGCAGCACTTACTAGCTCTGGGACCTCATGGCAAATTCTTACCTTCCTCAGCCTGTGTCCTCACCCAAAATGTTGGAAGGGATGATACCTACCTCAAAGGACTACCGGAGGAATAACTGACAAACATAAAACAACAGTCTCTGGCTCAAAGTCAGTACTCAATAAATGATAAATATTACCTGTAATGATACATAAACTTTACCATAAGATGTGTACTGAGGGGTCTGATATGGGCTTTGGGGATTTAAAGAAACAAAAGAGCTGAGCTTATTAACAATGGTAATTGCAATTGCAATTCTTAAGTTAGATATAATTTAAAAAGATATAATTTATCAACTGAGATCAGAATTCTAAGTAAACCAGCAGCCAGACTGGCATGGAAGAACAATAACACCTCTAACTTATCTGGCTTCTTCGCTCTAAAATGGCTGAAGCTTTAGGGTAGTTTCAAGGACTTGATTTCTTAATCCATCCTGGGGATGGATGAATCACAGCCAACTGTGACATTTTTATGACACCTAAAACAATACTGTGACAAAAAAGGTACTCCCAATATTGAGATCCGCCATATATGCACATTTCATAGCAAGCGTAAGATTACTGCCAAGAGGTTCAAGTGCATGCATAGCAATTTGCTTTGTGATCAACTAAGGTCCTTTTGTAGATGCTCCAATTTAGCCAGTCTCCAATCAAATGAGAGACTGTTAGTCTGAGGAAAACTATGTGTCAAA
The DNA here is from genome assembly GCA_028627145.1 of Eidolon dupreanum. Classification (NCBI taxonomy): domain Eukaryota; kingdom Metazoa; phylum Chordata; class Mammalia; order Chiroptera; family Pteropodidae; genus Eidolon; species Eidolon dupreanum. The sequence continues at coordinate 143,738,253 of CM053503.1, forward strand.
CATGACCAGCAGACAGAAATTATAATGGAACAACGGTCTAGCCTTCAAAAACACTTATGGATGTGACTTCTTGTACCACCTGTAAGATCTAGGAGCAGGCCCCCAATGATCTGTGTGAGAGAACCACCTCTGAGGCATGGGATGGAACTGGTTCGTGCTGCCCTAGTTACCAGCTCCCTGAAATATTATCTATTCCTCAAAGCCCCAGGCAAACCTCATTACTTGCATAACCTTCCCAAGCACCCCAAAGTTAAAATCTTGGCACAGTTCTCCAAATATACTTTGTACTTCTGTCCACATTTTATCCTACTTGATTAATCTCTAGTTTGGAGGACTAAAAGCCCCTGGAAAGCAGGGCCTGTGTTATTCTTAATAATTCCCATTTACTATATGCTTACTATGTGGCAGCTACTATTGGAGACACATGACAGACATGACCTAATTCACACGAAAGCCCTATTGGGTAAGAACTGTACCTATTTACAGATGAGGACACTGGGGAAAGGAATAGAGATGTGTGCAGGGTCCACACTAAGCCTGCCCTGCTAGTAAGTAATGGAGACAGCCCCAATCCAGGCAGTACCACCAACTCCTAAGCTCTTCCTGCTGCACCCCACACTGCCTTCCTCAGCACTTTTTCGCCCCTGAGGCTCCTGATCCAGGCAGGCACTTCATTGAGTATCTGCTCATCTGAAGACTCCTATTGGTGGCAACTGGAACACAGCGCACTCTGACTGCGAAGATTTAAGAGTCCCCCCTGCCTCGGTCAGTCTCTCCTAAGGCAGAGGACCAATACCATTTCAAGGCCAGTCATGATGCCATTCTCAAATGCACCGCTTAGGCTCCCTGCTGTGACGGAAGTGCCCTATCCTCTGAGGAAGTATCCCCTAAGTGCGGTCCTGTGACCACCTGATTCGAAACCATCAGGAACGCTTGCTGAAATGCAGATTCCCGGGCCACCGCAGAGTCTGGTTCAGAAAGTCTGAGGCGGCGTCAGGAGTTAGCCCAAGGATCTACTTTGAGAAACGCTGCTCTAGGGACTCACACCCCTCCCACGAGGTGGGACGAAAGGGGCTGGGACACCACAAAGCCCCGCCGGAGTCTCCCCGCAGCCCGGGGACCCGGAATCGGCCCGAGCCAGCAGCCCGGGCCGCCCGAGTTAGAGCGCGGCCCGGGCCCTTCCTCGGGTAGCCCCGCCGCCTCCCGGGCCCGCGGCCCACCCGAAGCCCAGTTCCTCCGCACGGGCGGGGCCGGGTAGGCAGCCTCCCCGACTGACCTGCGACCGGCCCGGCCCTCGGCGCGGCCGCCAGACACCGCCCGGCCGGACGCGGAAGTGAGTACCTCCTCGGCCGCTCAGCAACTCCTGAAGCAGCGCGGCCCCAGCGGCGCCCCCGCGCGGCCCGGCCCCGCAGCGGCGACAGGAGGCACAGAGGCTCCGCCCGGGACACGCCCCACCCCACCCAACCCCTCCCGCGCCCCGCCCCTGGACTGGCCCCGCCCCGCCCTCGGACTGGTCCCGCCCCACCGGTCTCCTCTGCCTGCCAAGGAAGCGGGCGCGAGTGAGGGTCCTTAGTTCCCCTGCAGGATAAAGAAAGGCCCGCAAAGAGACACAGGCAGGACCCCGAGGGACAGTCTTGTCCGTTCAGAGGCTGCTTTTAAATATGAAGAAAAGAAACAATACTAAAGTTGCGATTGTTCAGGGTCATTTAATGAATGGTAAGAGTTAGAATGAGTTAGGTCTTTGCACCCCAACGTGAGGGTCCGTCCCTCCAAACTGGGCTGCTCAGTGCCAAGATTTATTAATATATTGTACTTGGACAAGTCCATTTGGATAGTATTTGTGGTTTACAAAGCTGTTTACCACAAAGCATTCTTGTTTGATCTGTGAGACAACTCTGTATTTTTATTTCTATTACAGCAAGGAAAATTGAGGCAGGAGCAAACATTTACTGAACATTTCTCTACACCCCAGGTTCTTCCAACTCCTTTGCGTGAAGTATTTAATTTCTTCATAATAATAACCCCAAAAGTTCTTTCAGTTTCCAGGTGTACTCTACCTTGTGCAAGAGACTTTGCTAGGTATTTCAAGGAGAATAAAACACAGTCCTGTTTTCAAGAGTCCATAATAATTGGTTCCTAATTTCTCTGAGTGGGTCTTAGCCAATGACAGATAAACCTCCTTCCCCCTCAGATAATAGCCAGGTGAGAGAGAGGAGGTTTGTTCAACCTATAATTATTAATTGCTATGGACTGGGAGTGAAGGATTGAAGAAGACAATGTGCAAATCTTATATGAAAAACTTTAAAGTACCCTGAAAGATATAAAAATGGACTTGAACAAATGGAAAGATATTATATAACATTATAAAGATATGCTTTCTTTAAGTTAATTTATAAATTTAACAAATACCAATAAAAATACCAACAAGATTTTTATGGAGCTAGACAAGTTTATATTAAAATTCATATGAAAAAATAAGCATGCGAAAATAGCCAGGAAACAATGAAAAAGAAAAGTTTATGAGGAGACACTAGCCCTACCAGTCATTAACATACACTAAAAAGCTGTTTTATTTATCTGCTCATGGTCCTGGTGGACAAATAGGCCAGTGGAATAAAATACAAAGTCCCAGAAATAGATCCAAATACATGTGGAAATTTAATATGTGATAAACATGGTATCTCAAATCATTTGGGAAAAGATGGACAATTTAATGAATATTGGTGGAACAACTGGCTTACCTTTTGGAGAAAGATAAATTTAGAACAAAACTTCACACTTTAATAACAAATGTTGGAGAGGATGCGGAGAAAAAGGAACTCTCATACACTGCTGGTGGGATTGCAAATTGGTACAGCCACTATGGAAAACAGTATGGAGGTTCCTCAAAAAACTAAGAATTGATCTACCATATGATTTAGCAATCCCTCTGCTGGGTATTTACCTTCAAAGACTTGAAAACCCATATCCGTAAAGATATTTGCACACCGATGTTCATCGCAGCATTATTCACAGTGACCAGTCATGGAAGCAAACGAAGTGTCCTACAATAGATGATTGCATAAAGAAGCTGTGGTACATATATACGATGGAATACTACTCAGCCATAAGAAGAGATGAAATACTGCCATTTGCAACATGGATGGACCTTGAGATAATCATGCTAAGCGAAATAAGCCAGATAGAAAAAGTTGAAAATCACATGATATCACTTATATATGGGAAATAAACCTAAAAGCAACAAATGAATAGGACAAACAGAGACTCATGGACATGAACAATAGACTAGTGGTTACCAGAAGGTAGGAGGGAGGGAAAAGGGGAGGTAGATGGGCTATGGGGGGATCCAATATGTGGTGACAGAAGGAAATCTAACTATGGGAGGTGAACACACAGTGTAAACATATATATGCCTTACTGTTAAAATGTACAGCTGAAACTTATTGGATTTTGTTAACTAATGTCCCGGAAAAAATAACTAAAAAATAAAACATTTTTTTTAAATCTCACACTTTAATCAAGAACAAATTTCAAATGGCCCAGGAATATAAATGTCAAAGATGAAAAACCATGTAAATACTAGAAAATAATATGTATGACTTTTTCTACAACCTGATGTAGAAAAAGACTTTCTAACTATGACTCAAAATTCAGATCCAATAAAAAATAAAATTGATAAATTTGTTTCAAAAGTTTTTGAACAACAATGAAAAAAGACAAGAGAAATTATTAACCAAGAGACGATCTCCCCCCACTACACACACATTTCTCACATAATTCTCAAAAATATGAAAAGGTATTCAAACTCAAACATGAAATGCAAATTAAATTGATCCTGATAATATTCCTCCAAAAGTATGACAATTCTATGTACAAAGTTAATCATTGTAGTATTGTTTATAATTGCTAAATATCAGGAAAAAACTAAATTCCTATACATAGGAGAGTATGCACATAACCTATAGCACATTCATACAATGGAATATTATGAAGCTATAAAAAAGAATAAGGTCATTTTCTATGAACTAATGTAGAGTGATATTCAGGATATTTTGTTAAGTGAAAAAGACAAAATGTAAGAGTGTTAATAGTATGTCACTTTTTGTGTAAGAAAGAGTGGGAAGTGAGAAAAATACATGTATCTAATCATTTGTGCAAATAGAAACACAGGAAGCAAAAACAAGAAGCTGTTAAGATTAGTTGCCTACAGTTGGCAGAATGACCACCCAAAATATCCAGGTCCTAATTCCTAGAACTTGTGAATGTTACCTTATATGGGAAGAAGTTGTTTGTAGATGCCATTAAATTAAGCATCATGAGTTGGAGAGATTACCTGGAATCATAAGGGTGGGTCTCAAATGTGATCACAAATATCCTTAGGAGAGGCAGGCAGAGGGAGATTTGACTACAGGCAGAAGAGAGACCAGGTAATGGAAACAGAGGGAAGCAGAATCAAAAAAATATTATGCTGCTGGTTTTAAATATGAAGGAAGGGACCCTGAGTCAAGGAATGTAAGGAATGCAGCTCTAGTCACCTGGGAAAGGCAGGGAAACTAATTCTTCCTTAGGGCTTCCAGAGGGAGAACATCCCCGCTGACACTTTGATTTTAGCACTGTAAGACTCATTTCAGACTTCTGGCCTATCAGAAGATAAATTTCTGTTGTTTTAAACCACTAAATTTGTGATAATTTGTTTCAGCAGCAATAGGAAGTTAATACAGCTGGTAAGGAATTAGGAGTGGGAAAGGAAAGAAGAAAGGAAGAGAGAAGTGATGCTTTTGAATACACCTATTTATAAAGTTCTGACTTTTGAAACTAGTTACTGTTTCACATACTTAAATACACATCCGAGTGTAAATATATATGGATATAAAGGTATGGAAAAACTAAAACTATATACAAACAGACATAAGTAAACCTAAACATAATTCAAATGAATAACAGTCACATTGAAGGAAAAGGAGAAAATTAATGAAGCCAAGGAACTTTAGATCACAGTATTAAGTGAAAGATATTTAAAAATTGGTAAATAGTCAACTCTAGTTAGTCAAGTTTTCACAGTAATGGGTTAGCAATTCTGAAGTTACTTTCTGTATGTTCTAAGACTGAGCAAAACTAAAAATATTATAGATAATAGGAATCAAATTTCTCAAAGTTGGAGAATTAGTTACATTGATGATGACAAATACTGACAGATGAATCCATACTGATAGATAGGTAGGTAGATAAATAGGAATGGGGAGGAAAGTTCTTGCCAACCAACAAATGTAAAAGAAATGATAAAATTAGAAAGATCACCATTTGCCAACTATCACATAAATAATTGATTCAGGCAAGATACATCAATAGATGTTAAAACTAGTGAGTGAAAAATCTGATTAGCAGAAGTTACATAAACTCAACATATCACCCCATAATATTCTTATTAATTATAAAGGAAATAATAGTAATTCTACAGTGGAGAAACCTGGCAGACACCACCTTAATCAAGTGATCAAAGTTGATATCACCAGCCATGATACAAACCAACATTATGTGCTTTTGATATCAACTCACATCACTTTCAGAGTAATTTTGCCCAAAATCAAAACCTGAATTTAATCCGGAGGAAACATCAGACAATCCCAAATAGAGAGACAGTGTAACTTAGTTGGCCTATACTCTTAAAAAATGTCAAGGTCATGAAAGACAAAAAAAGATTTTGTAAATATTCCAGGTTAAAGGAGTCTATAGAATCTGAAATGGTCAAAATAAAAAGTATTACAATAAAAATATAAAAAATTTATTTTATTATATAAAGCAAAAAATATATAAATACAATTCCATGTTGGGGGCTGTGTAGAGTTTATATAGGTTATCTGTAAATTATTCTAGCAAGTCCAGAAGACTTTTCACAAGGTTTTATGTGTGTGTGTGTGTGTGTGTGTGTGTGTGTGTGTGTGTGTGTAAAAAATATATTATATGTATGTATAACCCTGATTATGTACCTTTTCTGATCAAAAATTTACCTGTGTCCTCATTGCCAAATAACTGCCCCATCCTTCCTTTCCTATGTAGCCCTTTATATTTACATTATACCTGAAATGAACTGTTCGTTAGAAAAATTAGCCATTTTTTTTCCATTTTATTGCCTTTATCGCACCCTTCTCTCAAAACAAAATGCCCCTTTCCACACACTGCAGTTCTCATCTAGTGAAACCTTACTCATCCTTCAAGACCCTTTTATTGGTTTTCTGAGGCTACTATAGCAGATTCCCACAAACTGGTAGCTTAGAAGAGAAATTTATCCTCTCAGAATTCTGGTCGCTGGAAGTTCCAAATCAAGCTGTCTAAATTTTTACACTGGGGAAAATTTGTTATCTAGTGTATTTATCTTTTCTCTCAAATTCTGCAGTGCTTTGGTCAACAGACACCTCAGTGTGAAAACAATGGTTTTCCTATTTTCTATGACTAACTGTATTTTAATAGGCCATAACTTTGTACACTGGTTGATATAATAACAGCTGAGAGTTTTAGGCACAAACAAATCATTTCTTTTAATTTACAGAGTTTGAGGAAAGTTTGGCTCATGTCTAAAAAATGTCTCTGACCTTAGTTTTTACTAACGTATCAAAAAAAATTGTAATGTAGAAATAGTGTATTTTTTAAAGTAAGCAAATGTTTTAAATAAAATGATAGATAATAGTATGGATTTGAAAGCTTACAAAGCACTTTGGCTTTCAAACTCATCTATGTCTACAACATCTGGCCTTTCATCTCTTCTTCCTGCCTCAGAGAAAGAAGCAACACTTTAGCCCATGGCTTAGCCCTTGTTCCAACCTCTGGAGCCACAGGACTCTGCTCCACCACTACTCACCTCTTTCCTATATCATCCACTCTCCCTCTTTACCTTTTCCCCAGTCTATTAAAAGAATACAAATCCTCCCTCTACCCTATATTCCCTGTAGCTATTGCCACTTCTCTTGTTATTCTCAAAGAAGTGTCTGCTTTCATCTCTGCATCCTCTCTGCTGTGAAATGAATGACTTTCTAACTGTTAACCCCAAGGGCTGTTCTCACTCACATCTTCCTGCTGCATAAAACAAGGTTGGCTGTCCCCTCTTTGAATGAGCTCCTCCCTTGGCCTCCATGGGGCCAGTGTCTCCTCCAACCATTCTGTGCCTCTCTTGCTGCCCTTTTATCTTTCCTGCATTGCTGTTTACCAGTGGTCTACCTTCTACCCTCCTTGTGCTCTATATACTCTCCCTCCAAAACTTGATCAATCACAGTGATTTTTATTTACTATTCACCTCTAACTCCCAAATCCTGACATCTCTTTTGACCTCCCTGTTTTACATCTGTGTGCCTACTGAACATTTCCACCTAGATATTCCAAAGGGACTTTAAACAGTGGAATTCATTATTTTCCACAACTCCTGTTTCTTTGCATTTGCAGTGAGTAGTAGAAGGGACAAGGGATATATGATGAGGAAGACTACAGATGGAAATCTCTTGGGAGATCTCTCCAGCAGCAAGGGGGATATGTCCATGTGGAGAGAATTCTGGAGATGTGGGTTTCAGGGCCCGGCACTGTTGAATGGTGCATGTAAATGTAAGTTCATTAGCAAAGCTAGTGAGCACACAGCTGACTTTTAAGCCTCCACTTTGTATGGTATGAATTTTATCACTGGAAATCTTGAATAAAGAAATACTTGAAACTTTCTGTAATTCCTGCAAAAGCACAGGATAGAGGTTGTAAAGTAGATCCACCCAAATCTCTTAATATAGTCCAGCATGTGGACTATTGTAGTGTATGTAGGTAAAGGAACTGTAATTAGAACTACTGCTAGAGGATATCCAGCCAGGCAAACCGTAGACCAAGACTCCTGATTATATTTTCCTTCCCTAGGAGAGCCCCGCTTTCACAAATATATACCCCTCAGTCAGAGATAAGAATATTTGGTGTCCCTAGTACATATTCCCTGCCCTTGTCTGGACCAGAAAAAGTCTTGAATCATTTCAAGTCTCTACTTATTTACAATGCAAGGGAGTAGCTCGTTTGCTTGTCTGCCTTCTCCCTCAAGAAAAGATTTGCCTCATCAGTCTTCTCTACTAGCATAATGCCAGGTGCAAAAGGAACTCCCCCAAAAATGTATATTGAAGTAAAAGAGGAAGCTGGCAAGCAGGCAACATGGGAAATTCACGTGATGAATATCATGCCTAGAAAGCGAAGTGACAGATGTCAGGCCACTTCTACTATTTCAAAGAGGCCCAGGTCAGAATGCCTGGTTTCAAATCCCAGCAGTGCTGCTTACTAAACTTTGTAGAAGTTACCTCAATTTTTTGTGTCTTAGTTTCCTCAAATGGTAAAAGGAAATAATAGTACCTACCACACAGGATTACTGTGAGAATTAAAAAGGCATATAAAGGCTTGATACATGGTAAACACTAGATACATGTTATCTAATGCTATTGTATATATTACCTGTCCCTCACCTGGTACAGTAGGTACTCTTTTCATCAAAGAAAATAGAAATAGTCATTACAGTGAAGTATCATAGACTACTGAAATGGACCTTTATCATTCTTTTGGTTGTCCAGCTCAAAATTCCTTTCCTAAGTCTAGGTGGGAGGCCTCTCACTAAGAAGCTAATAAAGTCAGACATAGGTTGAATATTCAGGACTCCCTTACAGCTAGGGCTTATAGCCTATGATCCAGGCCTAGCAAAAGGAATTAGTGATGCTAAGCAGTAGGGATGAGGGAACTGCAGCATAGTCATGCCCACTTTTTCTAGAGACAGCAACAATGATGGTTCCAGCAGCAGTATGTAGGGCCACTGCTGGCAGTGCAAGATAAGTGGCATTTTCACAGGCTATACTGGTAGCATAACTATGGCTGGGTCCTTGTCTGCTGCCAATATCCCCATTTTCCTGCTGATTTGCGGCCCACAACTCTATCCTCTCCAGAAATGCTTCAAACCACCCATTGTCCTTTTCTGCTTCTATCAGCTTGTTTTGCTTTTTTTTTCTTTTTCCCCTTGGTGCAATTTAACCTGCCAGACTAATACAGATTATTAGGTCAGATGGCTTAATAAGTTATAAGTGTAGTAGTTCAACTTTGTTTTATTAGTTTTTTGATTTGCAGTATGTCTTATGCTTGGCTCCTGTTCAGGGATAATTTTTCTTGGGTGATTTTTGTTTTAGTAATTCTGAGATGTTAAAGAAATATTTTGTTGTTGTGCTGTTTGGCAGTTAGCCTTCCTCTTCTCCTTTTCCTTCTACTGTTTAATTAGTGTGGGGAGTGTGGGTCAGGATAACCAAATTTTAATTGACTAGAATCTACCTTTAGGTAGAAGAAATCAGGCAACTAATGGGTGTAGGAATAAAGGAAAACGAAGAGAGAGAAGCAAAACCAGTGCCACGTGCAGGAGAGTATCACAAGAGAACTGTAAGTTCATTTAATTTAACTGGTTTATTTTTTAAGTAAAGAGCTTATAACAAAGAACATTAGTTCAAGATAAAACTAATCGCTTCTTCTCACTTAGTGCAGTGCTCTTGCCTCTATTATACCAAGGAGCAAATGACCTGAAAGCAATCTGAGATCAGGTTAAATTCAACCCAATTAATTATACTTTTTAAGTTTATGGTTGTGTATGATAAGAATTTACATATTCAAGAGCTTTTATAATTTAAAAAGCACTTGGTTCATTAAATTCTCTCAACTTCTCTTAGGTAAGATAGCACTTTAAAAAGAGAGATGTTGGTATTCAAGTCTTGATAAAATTTTTAACATTTCTCCTATCTGACCGCCCTGTCTCCCTTTCTTTTTTGTTTTGCTTTTGATGTTGTAGCTACAAAAAAAGAGAGGAAGAAAGCAATATTAATGTATTTGAACAAAAGGGTCTGTTGATTGGAACCATTATAAAAATATATTGGATGCTGTTATTAACCTCCGTTTACAAATGAGGAAACAGAAGCTCAGAGGAATTGACTTGGAGAATATTAAATAACCACTAAAGGGCAGAACTATGATTCATTTAAAATATATATGTATGTTGAGTAATATATCAGGCTGGGTAAATAATATATAGTCTAGTTAACCCCTAGATAACCAGAAATTTCTATAACCAGTATATTACATTCTAAACCACTATTATTGAAGTTTTTACTGTACAATATGCTGTAATTTTAGCAGCCTGCCATAAATAAACACTTTTCTACTTTCACAAGATTCATGGAGCTCATTCTCTTTGGAGACTGATCTTGAAATGTATTAGACTAAAAGGTCTAACTCAAAGTCACGTTTTACTCATTTCTCTGTATGCTCTAAAGCAAAATAGAAAGCTATGAACAAAATATTGACGATATGAAGTCGCATCACTGTATAATCAATTATTAAAACCTAGATTTAACAAGTTATTTTCATTTTCAGGCTAATGGCATATAAAGAGGGTATTTTATTCTCTGCATAGTTTTTCCAACATATTTGCATAGATTATGAAAGCCATTTGTGAAAGGAAACTAATTCTCTTGGAACATAAAGGGAATAATATATATTTTTATGTAGTTTGTATATAGTGGAAAATATCATTCTTGTATATTTCGCTAAAACAGACCATTAGCACAAGACCGAAATATTGATGACATCTAGGGTTTTCAACGAAATTCCATTGCCTCTTTTTCCTCAGAAAGTTGAAAGAAAAATGGGGAGAGCTTTTAAATAAAAACTAAATAATAGTGCCGGCATCATTGGGCAAAGACGCAGAAGAAATGGTAAGATATGGGCGGGCAATCTCACAACAGTGTCATAAACAACAAAAACTTTCTAACAAATTTCAGGTGGCTGTTAAACCTTTTAGACATCTGGTTGATAAAGGTAGTTTTATCAAAGGATCGTCTCCTCTTTCATCAACGCGTCAGGCCCCAGCCTAATAACCCCTACTCCACCCCGCGCCCCTTCCCCCGAGGCTGCGTCAGCGTAGCTCTCCTGGCCACGCCCCCTCCCGTCCCTCGCAAGGTCCCGCCCCTTCCACCTCCCACTTCCTGGTAACAGCTCGTCAGTCTTCTCGGGACCTGATTGGCTGATGTGGCAACCGCCAACGGCTGCGGAGTTTAAACCCGAGCCTCGGCCACCCGCGGCGAGCTTCGGAAGCTGGATGGTGGTGCCCTCCAAGCTGAAAAAGCGGTAAGTGACCTGTAACATTTGGCATGGCCACCCCTTGTCTGGCGGGATCCGTGCCTTTCCCGTGCCGAACTTCCCGGCTCTGCCTCCCGAGCCTTCGGTCCGCCGAGCCCCGCGCGACCGGTGGTCACGCCCACCCTCCGCCTAAAGGTATCCGGAACCGCGTCCCCACCGCCGGCTCCGAGGGCCTTGTTGTGGTAGTACCTGGTTTGAGCTCAAGGCGCTTTCTCTTATCCCGGGTATTTGAACATCCGGCCGGGCGGCGGGGTTGAGCCGCCAGTTAGAAGGTCGGCTCCTTTAGAGAAGGGATTTCTGTTTTTGTGACTGCTCTACTCCCCAATTCTAGAACAGTATCTAGCCCGTTGTGAGCGCTCAATAAATATCTGCTGAATGAACGTTAGAAACTGCTTACCCAAGTTCTTGAAGGAGCCCCCCTCTGGAGCATTCCCTTAGAAGCGAGTCTGGCCGAAGGTGAACGGGAGATGGGAGACTGGGAAGAACTTGGAACTCAAACTAGGTCTCGATGTAGAGGAAGGATTTTGGTAGAGAATAGGGACGATGATTTTTCTAGATGAGGGATCCAGTTCAGGAAAATTGGACCCAAATCTCACATCCCAATCTACCTCCGCAATATATTTAGGATCTGACCACTTCTCAGTACCTCCACTGCTACCAGTTTAGCCCAACGAACTAAAGTGTCTCACCTGAATTGCTGCAATAGCCTCTTTTGCCTCTGCTTCCACTCCCGCCCTCATTGATTTAAAGATAGCCGAAATGCTGGTCAGAAAAGAGCTGCATAGTAATAATAATATTAGTGAGTGTTGACTATGTGCCAGATTCAGTACTAGGCTCTGCCTGTACAGTGGCTCATTTATTCCCTACAATGAGATGTTAAGATCACATAGCTATTAAATGTTGGAAGTGGGACCCTAACACAATCCAACTACTATTTATAATACCTCAGTTATGGTAAGCCACTCAGGAATGGTAGCGCAAGGGCATTGACGTTGGAAGATTCCTACTTCAGTTTCTTCCCTATTGCAGAAATTTCTTCTAAAGTCATCTTACGATTATTTGCTTGATATTTCTCAACATCTGCTCAACACTTTCAAAGGAGACTCATTCCAATATTGGGCTATTTTTACTATTTAAAATTTATTCCATTTATCCATTGTCATTTCTTCAACAAATGTTTATTCAGTACCTGCCATGTGTGAGGTATTCTTCTAGGCACTGAGGGCACAGAAACAAACATTTGACAAAAATCCATGCCCTCACAGAACTTACATTTTAGTAGAAGAAGATAGACAATAAATTAAATAAGAAAATTATGTAATTGTATTTTAGACACTAAGTCAATAGAGGAAAAGTGAAATGGAGTCAGGTATGCAATTTTAAATACTTTGGTCTAGGAAAGCTCACTAAGAAAGTGACATTTGAGCAAAGACTTGAAAGAAGTTAGCAAACCCTGTGATTATTTGAAGGAAGAGTTGCTACAAAGGAAAAAAGGGAATACAGAGGTTCTGCAGCGGGAGCATACCAAGCTGGCCAGTGTGGCTAGGGCTTAGTGAGTAAAAGGGAGTAGTGAAGAGGTCAGATAAGTGCTGATGGAGAATTGAGGAGGGGGAGAAGTATCAAATTGTGTACCATATAGGCCATTGCAAGGATTACGACTCAACTCTTGAGTGAGATGGAAAGACACTGGAGGGTTTTTAACAGAAGAGTAACATGAATTTACTTAAGTTTTAAAAGGGTCATTTCAGTTAGTGGGTTGAGAATAGATAGTAGATGAGAAGATAGAAGCAGGGACCCCATTTAGTAGCAGTAACAATGATGTACATGAGAGAGAATGGCAACTTGGATCAGAGTGGTGGCAGTAGAAATAACGATAAGTAAACTATATGGCTCTGTTGTGAAAGTCAGACCAGCATGACTGATGATAGAGTAGATGTGGGATGTGAGGGAAGAGATTTCTGACCTAAGCAACTAGAAGGATAGAGTTCCATAAGTGAGATGGAGAGGAAATAGTGGAACAGGTTTGGGGGGTGGGGTGCAGGGAGGTTAGGGCATGTTAAATTTGATATTCAGATTAGATATCCAAGTTGGAGATGAGGAGTAGACATTTGGATGAATAAGTCTGGAGCTGATTAGGAATATAAATTTGCAAGTCACAGCGTTTAGAATTAAAAGCCAGGATACTGACTGATAGCCCCAAGGGAGTATATGTAAATAGAAAATAGATAAGACCCAAGGACTGAGATCTGAGATACTCCAATAGTAAAAGGAAAGAGAGCTGAAGGATAAGCAGCAGAAGAGACTTAGAAGTGGTTAATGAGGAAGGAGAAAACCCAGGAGAATATGGTGTTTTGGAAGCCAGCTGAAAAAAGTATTTCAAGGAGAGAATGATCTGATATTAAATACTGCTTACAGAGCAAGTAAAATGAGAAATGGACCTTGACTACTGTATTTGATTTAGCAACAGCAATTTAGTGACTTTATCAATTTGTGGATGGTAGTGACGAGAGCAAAAACTTGATTGGAGTGGATCAAGAGAGAATGGAAAGGAATGATTTAGAGACAGTAAGTATAGACAACTCTTTAAAGGAGTTTTGCTGTAAAGGGAAACAGAAATAGGGTAGTGACGGTCCAGCATCAAGAGAACACTTGTATTGTCTTAAATGTCTATTTTCATGCATTTACACATGCCATTCCTTCGTTCTGGAATACCCTTGCTAATCTTGATAACAAAGTCTTTGTTTTTAAGACTTATTTATTCATTTAAAAAATATTCACTATGGTGATGTTATTTGCCCGTCACTGTTTGAGTTGGGCAGTATGTCAAAGACTAAAAAAGACAAAAATCCGTGACCTATGAAACATAAATTCTAATTGGGGAAGACAGACAATAAGTAAATTCCCTAGTATATAAAATAATGATTTAAATGCTATGAAAAAAAAAAAATAGAGAAGGGTAAGAACTATCAGACATACTGGGGGAGGAGCTATAGTTTTGAAAAGCCTCACTGAGAAGGTGACATTTGAACAGAGACTTGAAGGAGAGTGAATGAGCCATTTATGTACCTAGAAGAAGAGCTTTCTCTGTAGAGAGAATAACCAACAAAGAACCTGAGGCTGAAGAGTGCCTGATGTATGCCAGGAGTAGTGAGATCTTAGTGGCCAGTGTGTCCTGAAAGGAATGGTCTAGGGGAGAGAAGGAGTTCAAATTAGAGAAATGGGAAGAAAAAGAGTTGGTGGAGGGACTTCTAGACCATTGTAAGGATTTTGGATTTTACTCTGAGAGAAATGGGAACCATTGAAGAGTTTTAGATTGTATAGGCCAATAAATATACTGTAGTGAGGGCAAGAGTGGAAGTAGGGGGATAAGAGGCTATTGCAGTAATTCACGTGAGACACGTTAGTCCGTTGGGCTAAGCTGGTAGTAGCGGAGGTACTGAGAAGTGGTCAGATCCTAAATATATTGTGAAGGTAGACTGGGATGTGAGATTTGGGGCCAGGGCAACTGAAAGGATGGAGTTGCATTAACTGAAATGGGGACAGCTCTGAGTGAAGCAGGTTTGGGCAGTTTAAGTTTGATATACCTGTTTTTGTCATCCAAGTAGAATTGTGAATAGACAACTATATGAATCCAGGGAAGTTCAGGAAAGACATCCAAAGTGAAGACATAAATTTTTGAGTTCTTGGCTAGGTGGTATTTTTGCCATGACTGAACTCACCAAAGGAGTGAGTATAGATAAACTGAAGCGATCCAAGGAGATAACCTATTATAGGCTGGAAGAATCTGGAAAAGAGATGAGAAGGAACAGCGAGTTAGTTAGGGAGAAAAAAACTCAGGAGTCTGGTGTTCTGGAAGCCAAGGATAGATAGTTTTTGAAGGGGAAGGAGAAATTAACCATGTTAAATGCTACTGACATATCAAACTAGGTGAGGACTGAGAATGGACCATTGTCAGATTTAGCAGTATGGAAGTCATTAGAAACCTTGGCAAAAGCCATTTTGGTGGAGTAGTCAAAGTGAAAGTGAAAGAATTGAAAACTGTGATTTTAGACAGTTCTTTCAAGGAGTTTTGCTGTGAAGGACTATGAAAAAAATGAAGTGGCTGAAGTAGGAACAAGAGAGGGTTTTTTAAGATGAAGGAATATTTCTGTATGTTAATGAGATTGATCTAGTGGAGGAGGAAACAACTGGTGATTTAGAGGAAAGAATTGTTGGAGTTATGCCTCTGAGGAGGCAGGAAGGCATGAGATCCAGTACATTGACCTCTATCTAAGTAAGGCAGGCTTGGCCTTAGAAAGATAGATAATTCACCCATAATAATATGGAAAAGACAAATGTACAAATAACAGATGATAATGGGTAGGTAATTGTAATGGGAATTTTGATAGAGGCCTCTACAGGTTGCTTCAGTGTTTTCAAAGAGTAACAGTGAGCCGGGATATGAAATTACCAATTTATAAAGAGTGATCCAGGGGTTGGCAGTTGACAATAGCACTGAAGGGTAAGGGGTAATAGAGCCAAAAGACATATTCAAGCTGGAGGATGACTGGTCTGCCCACATCAGTATGGTGGCATCTGTCAGGAGGGCAGTGAGAAGAATAAAGGTCATTGCCTGACAGGACTGTAAGAGAATCCACATCCTCCCAGGAGAGACTGGTTGGGGAAGATTAAAGGAATGTTCAGGGAAGAGGTTTTGATGATGGTAAGGACTTCACAAGTTGGGTAAGGGTGAGATATGGAGACTATTAATTTCCTGAGGCTGCTGTAAACAATTACCACAAATTGGGTGGCTTAAAATAACGAAAATTTATTTTCTCATAGTTCTGGAGGCCAAAAGTTCAAACTCAGTATCACTGAGCTGAAATCAAGGTGTCTGAAGGGCTGCCGTACCTTTGGAGGCTCTAGGGGAGAATCCATTCCTTGACTCTTTTAGTTTCTGGTGACTGTCAGCAGTCCTTGCCTTCTGCCCACATCAGTCCGATCCCTGCCTCTGTTCTATAAGGATACCAGTGATGGCATTTGGGGGCCTACCTAGATAATCCAGGATAATCTCCCCATTACAAGATCCTCAGTCACATCTGTAAAAACCCTTTTTCCATTTTAGGTTTAGAATGACATGGATTAGGATCTCTTTGGGGAGTCATTTTTTAGCCTACCGCAGGACCAAATGAGGGATGTGCAGAGCTGAAGGGGGATTAGGGTGAGGGAGATAAGGATGACCTGGGAGGCTGGGGATTCTCGTGATTGACATAGAGTATAGTGAGGTTAGTCCTGTGGATTAAAGGTAGATAGTGATGGGGAAGCTGAGTACTGGGGATGAGGCAGGTGCAGGTGACAAGGTTTCTTCTAGATCTTTGCAGATGGAGGTAAGGAGGCTTGGAGAAGGGATAGGGGCTTGGGAAGTTGGTCTTGTTCAAGTGCATGGCTCAACATCAACTGTACTTTCTAAGTAAAACCTTTTCTGATGCTTTTCCGCAGCCCAGGCAGAGTTAATCACTTTCTATGCATTGTGTATTAAATTCGTTATTCTTGTTATATTGTAATATGATTATCTTCTCGTTTCCACTATTAGACTTTAAGGTCTAATAGACAAATAGACAAGTTTAAGATTTTCTGCCTACTGCCCCCCATCCCCGACAAATAAGATTAGATATATCTCTCCTGTGCATATCTCTGAGGTTATATTTTTTACATTATATCAAAATAGTGCCTGTAACCATATTGGATTATGCATTTCTATACAACCATATCCTGTTTTCTGTCCCCAGTCTAGCCTAGCTCTTGGCATGTAGATGTAATAATATAAATTTAAATGAAAAAACAAAGTCATTGAACTTTTTTGGATTCACTTGAAAACCAATTTTGATTATATTCATGCTTTTCAGATTTTATACAACAGGTTTTGTAAACACTTATGTGCAGACAAATTATATCACTTAAGTTATGATTGTTACTTTTTAGAATGTATTTCAATGAACCTTTTTCTTCTAATAATCAGTACTGTGACTGATTCCTTTCTCTCTTTCTCGCTCTCTTTTTTTTCTTCAGTGATGGAGTACCCAGTGACAGAAACTGGCTCAGTTTTTACCTCAGGAATTAAGAGACATGTGAAAGACAAAAGAATTTCAAGGACTGCTAAGTTGAATGTTTCTCTTGCTTCAAAAATCAAAACAAAAATAATAAGTAAGTGCCATTAGTTTTAAAGTATACTCACATTATTACTTTTCCCTGGAGAATTAGTAGAGTATTTGGTACTTTATTTTATCAAGTATGACAATAACTATTTTTGTTAACTGATATTTTTTTTCCACTCTGTTCTTTCTATCTCCTTTAACTCCTGTTGAATGGTTATGATTATTTACCCTCACCTGTGACAGCTCAGTTTTCAGCAGTGAGGCTGGTATACCCTAAGGCAGCTACCTCCTATCCTACCAATGTGACATTCCTGGAAAAGAGGTTAAAAAAAGTGGCAAATTGTTCTGGCATGCTGTAGCAATTGAATGATGGATGAACTAGAGGTGGTTGGGCCAGACAAGGTGCTGTAGTGGGTGATTTCATATAGCCAGAGCTCCTTATGAGGACACTAAGCACTTTAGAGATGGGTTTCATGGATTCTGGAGCCAAGATGTCAGAAGGAAGGGAGGTGGAGGGAAGGGAAAAAACTCCCCAAGATAAATTTTTATTACTTTGGAAAATTATCTTACTGGTTCATACCTATCTTAGCAGGAGCAGGAGAGATTTCCTGCTAATATAGCACCTGGGAAGGGTAACTGTATGTTGTGAAATAACTGAACCTTCTGAGTATCTTTAAATTATAATGTTGCTCCTACCCAGGTCTTGAGGGCCATGTGGTGTATTAGACCACCTCCTATAGTGGCTATTTCCTATTCTCTTTGGCAGAACCATTGCATTCTTACTGTTATGAAAGAATATACTGAGTTTGAGGAATGCAACAGGAAAACGTTATTATTTTTTACCTTCTGTAAGTCTTAAACTGGTTCTAGTCTCTCTCCATTTGCTATGTGAAAGGTGGTTGTCTGTTTGAAACTACTTTCTGTATGCCAAAGATAAAGTACTTTTTTAGAAATTGATTTTTAGATGCCAGACTTTCTCTGAGTATTTAAAAAACATTATTACTTTTATAAACATTTCACGTATACTATATTTTTATTCAGTGAGATATGTTATTAAATAGTGGCATATAAATCAAAATTATGAAAATAAGAGTATGCTCTAGGTGTTCAAAGGGAACACACTATATTTAAGATGAGCTTTACCAAGGAATCCACAGTTAAATTTCTTTCCTAACAACAGAAAAGCATTTCTAATTTAAATTATGTTTACATAGTGCTTGTAGAGAGAAGGGATCAGATTTAGATTGTAATAGATGCCTACATGTGAGAGGTAGGATATTGGGAGTGAAGGTAGAATATCGTACAGGGTTTAGATGATCTATCCAACATCATAGTAAGTATGCTCCCTTTCACTCACGGTTTTGAAAGATGGTCTTTGGGAGCATTAGCTAATTTGTTCAGTTTTGGAGCCACAGAAACTGGCTTTAAGTTTTTCAAATTGTCTAATCTAATTCCTATGGGACATCTCCAGTTAGAGCTGCAGGACCAGCTTCTCCATTCTACCTCCTAGTCCAGGGTAGAAAGGAAAGTAGGGCAACAGGTATTAAGATTTAATTTTTGTGGCTGATCTAATTATCTAGAATGTTGTGTCTTTACTAGAGTCCTCTTATTCCTAACTCTGTATTCACAGACATTATGCATTCCTCACATGTCTTTTAGTCATCATCTTCTATCTAACTTTTATTTCTTCATTTCCAAACTCTAAGTACATTTTTTTCAAAACTATGTCTGTATTGTCATTCTCTTTTCCAATCTTCAATTAAAACTTATAAAGTGAAATACATTTTGTCTAAAATAGTTTTATTAAGGAATAGGAAAATTTATTAAGGTATATGTTGAATATTAACCATTAAAATTTTTTTACAGACAATTCTTCTATTTTCAAAATATCTTTAAAGCACAACAACAGGGCATTAGCTCAGGCTCTTAGTAGAGAGAAAGAGAATTCTCGAAGAATTACAACTGAAAAGATGTTATTGCAAAAAGAAGTGGAGAAACTGAATTTTGAGAACACATTTCTTCGCCTAAAGCTAAATAATTTGGTATGGAAACTATTATGTGCTTGAATTCTAAATTACAACTAAAATCTTAACTATATTGTTATAGAAGTTCTAAAAATGTTTTTTAAATCTGCAGTTATTATAAAAAATATTGTAAGGTGTGCTGTGTGGGAAAACTGTAATAAAATAGGTGTCTTAAATCTACATTCTAAATGTGTACTTGTGGCTCTGCAAAACAGTATAATATTTTGATCAACATTTAATTGCTTATCATAAGCAAAGCTTGGTGCATTAATACATTTTAACAAGTCAGGCGTAATTCCTCCAGTGAATTGAAAAGAAGGGAGTTCCCCGAGTATTTGTATTTTCCTTTAATCCCAGCATTTCACTGCCTGCAAGCCAGCTAGATCAAAGATTGTAGTAGTTGCATTTCCTTTCGATTTCCAGCTCTGTCCATGGACAGGGCAATAAAAGCCAATGATTAGCTAGGCTGCAACTATAGCTCTAACTCTAAAATGAGTAGATATTAATTTAAAAATGTAAAAATGACCTACTATACTTCAGGGTTAAAGTCCTGTGGCTGACAAGCTATGTTCACTTGCCTTCTAATGTATTATTATAAGAAGGTACAAAAATGTTTATAAGAAAATTTATAATTGATAGTTCAAAAGCATTTAAAATGAAAAAAAAAAGTTCAAAATGTGGGTATATATGTGTTTATCTGTTTGTCTATTTGAACTATACAGTATAGCACCTTTTTAGCTCAATGCGATCTCAAGTTTTAGCCCAGTGTTATCTTAGTTATTTTCTAAGACTTCTCAACTGATGGCATTCATAAATTTATGATACAGTAAACTTCAAATCTTGATTAAAAAGAGGTCTTTTTTTTTTTTACACATATAGAATAAGAAGCTTATAGAAATAGAAGCACTCATGAACAATAACATGATAACTGCAATTGAAATGAGCACTCTTTCTGAGGTAAGTAGAATTTGTAAGTAGTGTAATTTTTTAGCATTATTGAGAATAATTGAGATTAGTTAAGTAGCATCAAGGTGAGAGATTCATATCTTAAACTTTGTGCAAAGGAATGATGATAATATTAACTGGTTATTGAAATTTTTATATAAAAATTAGGTTTTGATTACAAGTAACAGAATTAGACAACTCAGGGGAACATAATGGCCCCAAAACAGACTGAAAAACATAAGATACGTTAATCGAAAGGTATTTCAAATCAGGAAAGAATTTGTATTACTAGAAAAAGATGGATACAATAGGAAAACTATTCGAAGAAAAAAGTATAGACAGATCCTACTTTATATCATTCTCTAAAATAAATTCTAGATGGATTTAAATGTAAAATAGGAATTATATAAAATGAGAAGAAATTATGAATTAATTCACTTTAGGTAGGAAAGGCCTTTCTGTGCCTAGAAATAAAGATACAAACCAAAAAGGAAGCTATCGATGGATTTTCTCAAAAAAAATTTTTTTAGGCTAAAAATCATGAAAATAAAAGGTAAATTGCAGACTGAGAAAATTAAGCAGATGGCAGATAAAGTATTCACAGTAGTTGAAAAGTTATAATCTAGCATGAGCAAAATCAATAGAAAAATCAGGAAGTAAGTACCAAATGTTAGTGAAATTATCTCAGTTATCTAAATAGGAAAACAAATTGTTGAAGGAATAACTAATAAGGTGAAATATGTATGATACAGAAACTGAAGAAAGGTTAATGAAGTTCCAAGTATAGATAAATTTCTTGATAGATTCTAGAAGCAGTTTAGTGCTTCAGAGGGTGGCTTTTTAAATGAGATTGTCTATATTTAGATTTAAGCTCTGCTACTTCCTGGTTCTGTACCTTGGCCTTAAACTCCTTGAACCTCAGTGGCTTCATCTACATGGTGTGGATAATGGTAGATATATACAAAAAGTTAGTGTAAGAGTTTAATGTGGCTAGCATTTGTCCAGATAATAAGAGGAGTGCAACAATAAATGTTAGCTATCATTACTTTTTATTGTATATATATGTTCCTGTGTTTTCTAAATTTTCTGCAAATTTTCCTTTTAAAAACTTTTAGAAGTCATTTATAAATCTCTTAAATGCATAGTCATTGTGGTAAGAAGATATGAACTCTTTCAACCTATGTAGTCAATATTTAGTTCCTTTGTCAGAATTTTTATAAAAGCTAGGCAAAGAGTAGGTACTTTGTTGTTTAACTTAATCCACATTTGTATGAAGAAAGAATTTGTGTAAATGTCCTGGTGGAATAATTTTTTCAGGAGGTTTAGTTACTAGCATTATAAATTTGATTCCTAGGACAACCAGTCTGCAGAGGTGTGCTTTAATAGTTAGCACCCTCTGAGGAAGAGATGCTTTTCGCTTTGTGGGTTGGTAGCTGAGTCAGGGAGGGGGCTTTGTTTTGCTGATCAGCTTGCAGAGCTGAATTGAATTGCCTTGAATAAATTACTAAGACTAGAATCAGATATAGCGGTGGGGAATGCAGAGTCACTAAGGGACTGACTTGGAGAGTGAGAGAAAGAAGCTAATTGGGGAGATGTGGACGAGGGGGAGGGTCATGTCATCCAACTTCAAGGAACTTCGGAGAACAGGTAGCCCTAAAAAACATTGCTCAGATGTTTGTTGTGAGTTATACGATATAAATCCCCTTTTCTTCTTGGACTCTTTAAAAAATTATTATTAAAGTCAACATTGCTCTCAGATGCTTTTTGTATGGTTCTCTTTGGAGAAATTGAAGAGGGCTGAGATCAGCATCTGAATATAGGAAAAATAAAAAACAGGGTCAGTAGATGAAGAAGCTGAAGGGTGAAGGCTGAAGGGATAGCATACAACTTTGGTGTTCACTTTTTTGGACTTCTAATTACTTAACAGACTAACTTTTGCATATCAAGTTTTGAAATTCCAAAAAAAAAGAAAAGAAAATCTCATACTCCACTTACAGCTCCCACCCCCAGCTACTATCTCATTTTCCTCCTTACCTTTATTGCAAAACTCCTTTTTAGCACCTGCAGTGATAATCATACGGTCTTTCTTTATAGGTGCATTAATATGACTTATTTTAGTAGCTTTCCTAATTTTGTAATTCTGGAATAAACTTCAGAAATGATTTATTTTTTTTTTAATGTGCTCCTGAAGTCTTTTTGCTAGGATTTTGTTTAGGAATTTGCTATTCATAACTGAAGATTCTTTGACGTTTTCTTTTTATACAATCTTTAGGCACGGATAAAAATGTTACACACATTAAACTCATAAAAAGAATTTGGATGTTTTCTGATGCTCTAGAAAAATGATAAAGTATTAGAATTATTTCTTCTTTAAAAGTTTCATAGAATTCTCCTGTAAAACCGTCTGGAACTGGGTCTTTCTTGGTTGGGGGTAATTGTTCTTTGTTAACTTAAACTTAAGTAACCAGGAAATTTTCTTTCTCTCTTTTGTGGTTAGTTTTATTCAATTTTATTTTCTTAGAAAGATACTGATTCAACCTGTTTTCAAAATGATTTGCCTAGTGTTGACCAGTGTACTCTGTTATTCTTTTAATTTTGTCTGTGTTGTATTTTCCCAGTTGATTAATTTTGTGTATTTGAGTTTTCCCCTGTTCCTTCCACCCCTACTAGATTAGGTGGTTGTGGTTTTTCTTTTTCTTTTCTAAAAGAGCCATCTTTTGTATTTAATTTTGAGTTTTACTATTTTGGTTTTTCAAACTTATTAATTATTGCTTTTATCTTTAGTAGTAAGTCCTTCTGTTTTTCTGCAATTTATTTTCTTGTTACCTTTCTAACTTTGAGTCAGAAGCTTATTTATTTTTCATTCTTAACTGTAGGTAATGTGTTATTTCTCTCACATTGCTCTCAAGATTTTTGTCTTTGTCTTTAGTTTTGAGAAGTTTGATCACTGTGCTGTGTCTTGGCATGGATTTCTTGGAGTTTATCCTTTTTAGGGTTCATTTAGCTTGAATATTCAGATTAATTTCCTTTGCGAAATTTGGGGCATTTTTAACCATTATTTTTCCAAAACTTTTTCAGCCTTGCCCCAATCTTTCTCCTCGCCTTCTAGGACTCTGATGACATGAATGCTGTACCTTTTTTTATAGTCCCACAAATTCCTGATCCTGTGGTAACTTTTTAGTTTCTTCTCTCTTGTTCAGATTTGGGTACTTTCTATTGCTCTGTCTTCAAGTTCACATGTTATTTTCCCCTCTCTGTCCTCTCTGTTTCGCTGTTGAGTTTTTAATCTATTTTATTTTAGTTATTTTTTGGTTTTAAGTTTTCTTTTCATTTTTCTTTACATCTTCTATTTATTTGCTGAGACTTTTTTCTTTTGCTGAGATTTTTTTGTTGTTTTAAGCATGTTACTAATTGCTTATCGAAGCATTTTATGATAGTTGCTTTAAAATCATTGTTTGAGAATTCCGACATCTATATCATCTTGATGTTGGTGTCTGTTGATTGTCTTTTTACATTCATACTTGGTTTTCCTAATTATGGGTGTGATGAGTTATTTTTTATTATATTGTGAACATTTTAGATATTATATTATGAGACTCCAGATCTTATTTAAACTTCTGTTTTAGCAGGTTTCCTCTGACACTGTGCCTGTGATAAAGGGAAGAGCCATGTACCGCCAAGCGGGGATCAAAGTTTAGGTTCCCCACTCAGCCTCTGTTGACACCCTGGTGGTGAGGGGTATCTCTTAAATGATGAATAAGGCTGGGAGGTCAGGCTGACACCACCCTCATGTGCCTCATGACTTTTGTAGCCTCTGTTAACACCATGATTGGGGGAAATTGAAGGGGGAAGTTATTACCTTTGAAGAATAGTGAAAATCCTGGCTTTCTACTAGACCTCTTCAGTCACCCCTAGAGGAGAAGGAAAGGGGCTTCTTGTACTACCAAGTTGGAATGGAAGTCTAGAGTCCCCTGTGTTCTTCACTGATACTGCTGCGGGCTTGTAACCACCGGCTGTTCTAGCTCTCCCCTCGGCCTTTTCTGATAGTACCCCTAGTTTGGAGAAGAGTTTCCTAATTATAGCCTGGTGCATATAGAAGTCTAGGCTCCCCATTTGACTACTGCACCTTTGTCAAAAATTAATCGAGCAAATATATGGATCTATTTCTGGAACTCTGCTGTATTTTGTTGATCTATTTGTCTGTTTTTATGCTAATACTATATTGTCTCGATTACAATAGTCCTCCGACTTGGTTCTTCTTTTTCAAAGTTGTTTTAGCTATTCTAGAACCTTTCATTTTCATATTAATTTTAAAATTAGCTTGTCAATTTGGCCACACCCTTTTTTCTATTGCATGTTAGCACCTTAATAGGAAAACATGGTTGTATGTTGCCTAATTTTGTAGTCTTTATTAAATAATTAAACATGTTTAGAAAATGTGAGAAAATTTAGCAACTATAAACAAAATTTAAAAGATATATTAAAATCACACAAACTTTGAATTTTAAAAGACCACTTACAAATATATATTATAGAATCCAGTAATATATCACATGTAGACATTAGTGTATTGCATATACAGCTGACCTTTGAACAACATGGGGTGCAGGGGTTAAGGGTACCTACCCTCGCACAGTCAATCTACATGTCAGTTAAGTAGGCCCTCTGTCCAACAGTGGATTGAAAACATGGTATATGTAGAGATACCGTGTATATGTGGGTTACACGTGTTATTTATTCGTATGTCTCAGAAAGTTGGGGAGGTCATATACCAAAAATAGTGGTGATTATCTTTGGACCTGTGTTTAGCCTATCATCACATTATTCTCATTGAACTATTGAAGACTAATGTAAGAATTTTTTTATTACTATTGGTATCCTTGTATAATTTGGCACTTTAATAAGAAACATATTTAATGGGATTAAAATTTCTGTTCATTTTCTTTATCCTTTTCAAAAATAGTTCCATCAGAGTCCCTTTCTACTGCCAGCTAGCAAGAAGAAACGGGTTAGTAAACAGTGCAAGTCTATGCGTCTTCCATTTGCAAGGTAATCACTTCAAAACTTAGTTAAACATTAACTTGCACACTTCTACCTAAGTTGGACTTGGAAAGTTTTTATTTGGTTCACTTCCTTGAAACAGAGAAAAACACTTAAAAATAAATAATGAAATGCTTGTTAGCATCATACCAGTAAAAGAAATTAGAGATGTAATATAATAATATTAAGTTTTATATTTTGAAACATAGAACTTTCCCATAGACTTTAGAGAAGAAGGACGCACAGATGGACCTTTAGTTACATGAGTTTGAATGACGCTGGTTTATAGTACTTAGATTTTTATATAACACAGTAATTATTTGTATGTGTTATACAATATTTGGGTTTCATCAACCTATAGCTTCATACTTGGTAGGAATGAGAACATTTGTAATATCATGCTACAGGTTGTATCTCCAGGGCTCCAAGGTAACTTACCTTCATTCAATAACCAAGTTCATCTTCATTATCCTGCTACTCTTTAGTTCTTTTCCTTCTCTATCCCCAGGTCACCACCAGCCTAATGTTTTCTGCTGGATAAACCTGATGCCTTTATTATGTTGCAGACTGCCCTAAGCTTTAAAATTAATTTCTTCATTGTTATTCCCTTGACCAAAATTCTCATTTAATTAATTTGATTATAAGTCATAGTAAACAACATCCTATTTCAAACCTGTCATTTTAAAGATAGTCTGTGAGGTCCAGAGAGGCAAAATGACTCAGTGAATTCATAGCATTGACCAAAATCCTCTTGGTTTTTTTAGACATGTTCTTTCTGTTATATAACATAGATTTATTGCTTTTATTTAAGTGCACAAATAAATTCACAAATATATTGAAAGGCTATTTGTACCATGGTAAAAAACTCTTGTATCTACTATTACTCTCTATTCTTTCTAGTTTGTTACATTATTTTGCCTATTATGCTTTGCTAGCACCACATTGCACCAGTACATTTTAATTACTATAGTTTCAAAATAGTACATTTTGTTGTTTTCTAATTCCTTTACTTAGTTCTTTTTCAAGAATATCATGGCTGTCATTATGAATGCATTGTTTCATATAAACATATGAATCAAGTGTGAACTTGCCCTCTATAAAGTTTCATTGTATTTTTCAAGTAAATTTTGTTTGAAGTATAATATACATGTTAGGAAAGTACAAAAATCTTGAGTGTGGTGAATTTTCACAAGTGAACACTGTGGTGTAACCAATATCCAGATCAAGCAACAAAACATTACTAGTACCCTAAATACCCCTGGTACCCCTTTCTCATGACTGCTCACCACCCATTCAGGGATGAATATCTTGACTTCTAACATCATTAATTAATTTTGCCTAGTTTTGCATTGCACTTCATATAATG
This sequence comes from Eidolon dupreanum, assembly GCA_028627145.1. Lineage (NCBI taxonomy): Eukaryota > Metazoa > Chordata > Mammalia > Chiroptera > Pteropodidae > Eidolon > Eidolon dupreanum. The sequence continues at coordinate 143,764,937 of CM053503.1, forward strand.
AAATCATACACTATGTATGATTTTTTTCCTCTGGTTTCTTTTGCTTGGTATTGTGTTTGTGAGATTCATCTGTATTCTCATTATGCAATTGTAGATCAGTTATTTTCATTGCTGTGTAGTATTCCATTGAATGATTATACCATGATTTATCCATCCTTCTGATGGTGAACATTTACTTTCTTTCTAATTTTGGCCTATTACAAATAGTGCTGCTATCACTGTTATTTAGGTTTATTTGCTGGCCTCCTCCCACTTTCTTTGATATTACTCTTCATTCTTTGAATTCAAAAAGTCAGTTTATCAAATTATTTCTGTGAGTTTCTATCTTCCGCTCCATAGATTTAACTACTCTGGGAATATGCTTTTTGCAATGTACGTACAAATTTCTGTTGGGTATGTACTTAGGAGTAGAATTACTTACTGGGTTTACATATGGTATTTGGCTTTAGGAGAAATTGTCAGTTTTCTAAAGGGGTATAGCAATTTACTTTCCTATATCTGAGAATTCCTGTTCTTTACCTCCAATAATTGTTATTGTCTGTTTTTTCATTTTAACCATATTGATGGATGTGTTCCAGTATTACATTGAAGTTTTAATTTTAATTTTCCTGATAATTAATGAATTTAAGTATCTATTTTTCTATTGGGTTGTCTTATCATTTTTTTTTACAGATTTTCAGTTTTTTTATACATTACAAATTATTTGTGCATTACAAATATCTTTTTCTCTGTAACTTGCCTCATCATTTTCTTAATGGTGTCTTTAGATGAACAGAAGTTCTTTTTAAAATCTGACATATATCCATATAGCTGTATCTATTAATTCCCCCCTTCCCCTTACACTTTGTGTGTCCTTTTAAGAAAAATCTTTACTAATTGGAAGGTCAGAGATGCTCTTCTGTGTTGTCTTTTAAAAGCTTTATTATTTTCCCTTTCACATTTAGATCTTCAGTCTCCCTAGAATTTGGGGTATAATGTGAGGGAAGGATCGTAATGTCTTTTTTTCATGTGGAAATCTTGTTGATCTTGCACCATTTATTTAGAAAAAACAGTCCTTTTCCTACCTCATTGCCATGTCATCTGTATCATAAATCAGATACCTAGATGTGTTTGGGTCTGTTTCTGAACTCACTGTCCTAAGTCTTGATATTTGATAGTGCGAATCTCCATTTTATTTATGTTTTTGTTCTTGAATATTATCTTGGTTATTCTTTGCCCTTTGCATGTCCATGTGAATTTTAGAATCAACTTGTCAATTTACATACACGTGTGTAAACATACATGTTTTCTTATGGGATTTTGATTGGGATTAAAACATTCATTATAGTAAGAGGAAAAAAGAGAATTTTTTCTCAATAGTGACAGAAAAAGTATTTGAGAAAATTCAACAGCCATTTATGAAAAAGCTTTCACCAGACTAGGAGTACAAGGGAACTTCTTTAATCTCATAAAGAAAAATCTACAAAAACCCAAGACCAAATATATTAAATAATGGGAACACAATAAGAATGCCCTAAGTTTCTCCTGAAGCCAAATACTATATGTAAACTCATGAATTCTCCAATTAGGTACATACCCAACAGAGATATGTACATATATTTCAAGAGGCATATACATAGCAGCGCTATTTGTAATAGACCAAAACTAGAAAATACCACTGTTATTTGGGTTCATTTGCTGGCCTCCTCCCACTTTCTTTGATATTACTCTTCATTCTTTGAATTCAAAAAGGTCAGTTTATCAAATTATTTCTGTGGGTTTCTATCTTCCCTCCATAGATTTAACTACTCTGGGAATTTGGCTTTAGTTTACATGGATGCATTTTAGAAACAGCAAACTTCATTTCACGAATAACTTTACATAGTTGTACTTGTTTGAAACCAATGGAAGAGTTTCAGGTACTCTATAGAATTAATTATAGGAAAACTATAAACATTAAATATGAGTATTTGTAAGTATGTCTGAACTTTATTCATTTCATTATTATTATCCTAATAGCCCAAGCAGTGATCATATCAGTTGTCTCCTTTAGGGGGGGTCACTGAGGCTATAGGGATAAGCATTCTTGTTTTACTCCAAGTTCTGTACTATTAGAAACTACCTACTTCCTACCTATAATTGTCCTCATTGAACACAGAGCATGTTTGTGGTTGGATCTTAAATACAATATGGAAAGAACTATTCATGTAATTTTCTAAATTTTATAGAATACAAAATTTTTTATTTATTCCCACTTGTCTTTAGGATTCGATTAACTTCAAGTGATGATGACGATGATGATGATGATGATGATAAAGATAAAGAGAAGATGCAACGTGACAACAATATTCTATCAAAGACATCATCTGATGTTCCTTCTTTGGTATCAACAAGACAACTTTTATCAGCTCAGGATAATTTGGAATTGTGTCTTAAAGAAAATAATCAGAATGTGTGTGGTTTAGATGATTCAAAATATAATTCTTCTATTATTGATATACTTCCCAAAGGTGAGGTTTTTTAAAAAATTTATTTCAAGTATCAATATTAAATAGTTACATTCATCAAATTTTCCTCTTAAGGGCCATGGTATATAAACAGTTAATAAGTTAGGTCTCTTATGTTACAGATTTGCTAACTTCTACCATTTTAAATTGCTGATGAAAAATTTAATTTAAAAGTAAATATGCTGACAAATGTCAGATCCACAGTGGCCTGATACTGTTACTCAGGGAGTGATATTTAGAAATGAGCCGGCCTAAAGAGCTTTATTCTTGGTATTTTAGCTTATAAATTGAAAGATACAATTATATTTATATAAATTTACATATACATATGTAAATTTTATCTTCTACTATTCATAGATATGGAAATTGGGTGTCTACATAGGTGTAGTGACTTTTTGAAGATTGTAACTAAATAGTGGTAAAGCAAAAACTTGAGCCTGTATAATGGTTGAGCAAGAGAAAATGATAATGCTTACATTTTATTTGCATGGTATTTCAAAATAATCCTGCTGTGTAGTCTGGCTTATGTATTTGTCATAGATTTTCCAATTGGAATATGGAACTATAGATTGAATTTAGAACTCTTTCCTTTCTAAAAATTTATGTGAGCATGTATATGTATAATTTAAGAAACTTTAGGTGTCAGCTGATAGCCTTTTGGTAGTAATCCTTATCAGAGTTGTCACTATTATTTGAGTTCATTTGCTGGCCCCCTCCCATTTCAGAAATATATGTTAATGGCTTTATTGTTGGTTATGCTCCATTCTACTGTTGGGGCCAAGGAAGAGTGAATTCTCAGTATATATTTCCCATAGGTATAAATGTAAAATGTGACTTATGAATACTTGATCATTTCTACCTTATTTTTTATTTGTATAGATTCTTCATAACATAAGCATCTGAACAGAACACATTGTTAGAAATCTTCTCTTTGAAATAGCTTGATTTCTAAATATTTTTTAATAATAAATTTCTTGTCATTACTTAGTTTTGAATTTTTGTTTCCATTTATTTTATAGAAAGCCATTCCTACTCAGACCAGAGTTCCAAGAGTTCTCTAATGAGTGAGATGAAAAATGCCCAGTCTATCAGCCACAGAGAGGAGAAACCATTGATTAGTAATGTAACTAAAAGGAAAAGACGTATATCATTTCCAGAATCAAATAATCCTTCTGCAGACAATCCCTGTGTGACAGATGTAGATCAACAACGGATTTCAAGTCCAGTATTAAATTGGAATAATGACATAAATGATCATACTAACAAAATGAGTATTAAAATGCAAAGAAACATACAGTGCCTTCCTAACTCATCTGAGTCTGCAGGTGAACCTACTACTGAGAGCGTGAATCAAATTCAGGGTAGTGATGACTTTCAATTGCAGAAAACTGTATATGATTCTGACATGGATTTAACTGCTAGTGAAGTAAGCAAAATTGTTATAGTTTCAACAGGCACTAAAAATAAAAGTAAGAAAAAAACTAATGACTGTGGAATCAAAACTTTCAGAAAAGTGAAAGATCCAAGTTCTGAAAAAAAGAAAGAAAGATCAAAAAAACAATTTAAAAATAGTTCAGATATGAATGTTGAGGAAAAGATTGAAAATGAACCAGAAAAAAGATCTGTTGGCCCGATTAGCAAAGGGGATTCAGAAGATCCAAATTTTATCTTAAACACTGAACAGCTGACTCAGTTGAACATAGCAGAGACAATAACCCTTCATAATGGCTTTGATCAAGATGACAGACAAAGTACAGAGAATAGTAAGAAAAAGAAAAGAATACATGTAACAAATGAGCAAGAGGAAACATACTCTTTCTCCCAAAGTTCAGATAAATTCCAGCAAGAGAGTAAATTTAATACGGGTCAGAGTTTTCCAGCTTACAATAAAAAAGCTTCCAGACAGACATTTGTGATTCATAAGTTAGAAAAAGGTAACTTTTTTATAAACAAACAGGATAAAGAAACCATTTCTGAAAACCAGGATGTCACAAAGGAATTTCAAACAGCTGATATTCCCACCAAACATAATGGAAATTTATGTGATTATGAGGCACAAAATATGTTGGATTTGAAAAAGCATGTCACTGACATGCAACCTGCTCAGCAAAATGAATCAAAAATAAATAAGAAGTTTAAGCAGAAAATAAATCGGAAGACAGAAATAATTTCTGAAACAAGCCAAATATATAGGAATAATGATAAAGATGTGCATGTCCCGGAGGAAGGTAACTTTTCCTGCCAAATCCAAGAGGATAAGGAAATCTCTGGAGAAAACCTACAAGTTTCAAATGAGTTTCAAAAATCTGCTCTTTGTACGGGTGGTAACAGAAACCTGTGTGATTCTGAGCCCCAGAATGAGCTGAATTTACAAAAGCCGATCACCGACATGTTCTCTGTTGAGCAAAATGAATCAAAAGTTAATAATCTTACAAAGAAGGTAAATCGTAAGACGATGATGATTTCTGAAGTGAATCATTTATTTAACGACAAAAATGTGTGTTGTCCAGAAAAGGGTTACCCTTTCTTCCTAACGAAGAAAGATAAAGAAATCATCCCTGTAAATCTAGAAGACTCAAATGAGTTTCAAACACCTGCCCTCTCTACCAAAGATAGTGGAAACCTATATGATTATGAGACTCAAAATGTTTGGGGGATGAAAAAGCATGTCCATGATATGCAAACTGCTTGTCAAAATGAATCAAAAATAGATAAGAAGCTTAGGCAAAAGATATGCCGGAAGACAGAAATAATTTCTAAAATCAACCAAGTATGTGAGAATGATGACAAAGGTATGTGCAACCTAGAAAAAAACAACTTAATTTCTCTAACCCAAATGGATAAAGAAATTATTCCTGAAAACCTAGAAGATCCAAATGAGTTTCAGATGGCCGATTCTTCCACCAAAGGGAATAAAAACCTCTTTGATTATGATGCTCAAAACATTTGGGGGGAGAAAAAACATACTACTGATATGTCACATGCAATGCAGAGTGGATCACAAATAAATAAAAGGATCAAACACAAAGGAAATCAGAAGACAGAAATAATTGTAGAAATGAACCAAATAGATGAGTTTAATAACAAAGGTGTGCATGACCCAGAAGAAGGTAACTTCATTTCCCTAACTCAAAAGGATAAAGAAACCATTTCTGAAAACCAGGATGTTACAAATGAATTTCAAACAGCTTATCTTTCCACCAGTGGTAATGGAAATTTGTATGATTACGAGACCCTGAATATGTTGGATTTGAAGAAGCATGTCACTGATATGCAATCTGCTCAGCAAAATGATTCAAAAATGAATAAGAAGCTTAGGCAGAAAGTAAATCGGAAGACAGAAATAATTTCTGAAACAAACCAAATATATGGAGGTAATCATAAAGATGTGCATAGCCAAGAAAGCTATACAAAAGATCTTGATTTTAAAATAAGTGAATCTAGACAAAGACTTGAATGCCAAGGTATTATCAGTGGATACTGTATGGAAGTCAATAGTAATGAAAAAGAAAATTGTGATCAAATTTCACATTCTTATAGACAAGTTAAAAAGCACGGGAAAGAATCATCTGGCAAGGCAAAGAACATTTTAGCAAAAGGTAAAAACAACCCTATTTTGCAATTAACAGATTCTTCACAGACGTCTCTCTCCCTGGAATCAGGTTTAAAACATACTATTAATGAAGCAGATTCTGATTGTGGTAACCAAATAGAACCACTTAAGAATCCGAAGCAAAGCACTACAACTCTGAATAAAAAGAGAGAGATTCCCTTTGTGGAAGTGATAAAAGGAGAGTGCAAGGTCAAAAGAGTAAATAAAATGACATCCAAATCAAAGAAAAGGAAGACCTTCATAGATCCTTCTCCAGAGATCAATGAAGTAATGGAGATGATATCTGACACGAGTAAGGGACTGTCAATAGAATCTGAGCAAGCCAATGAGGAAAAAAATCTGGAAAATGAAAATATTAAGCCAGACTTTTACACAAAGGTGTTTAACTCCTTATCTCATATATATTCACCTAACATGCAAGATTCTTCCCTTAACAGTGTTCATGAGGGTTCAAGACTTTTGTGTATTCCTTCTAGTAAAAATCTGATAATAAAAGAAAATTTTGCCCTGGAGAACTCACCAATCTTTCAAGTAAGTGATGATGTGCAGGAGAAGATGACAGGGATGAAATTTAAAGTCACTCAGAGAACACAAAAATCAGGAATAGGTAGGTAAATACCTGAAGTGATCAAGTTTTTATTCATTTTTTTTTTATTTAACCAGTAAAGTATTTTCTGTTATAACTGCTATTTTTATGGAATTTAAAAGTAAAATTTAACATGTAGCCTGATTTATAGAAAATGTGAAGGAATTTTAAAAAGTTTAATGCTTAGAAAGATAACAGTGAGAGCGTTTTGAACATTTATAACCTAAAAAACCAATTGGCCTTTATCACAAAGTTGTCTAGTAATATCATTAGACATAATTTTCTGTTTCATATGTTTGAAGGAAATTGACTATTTTAAATATATATAATAATGAATTGCCCTGCACTGATTTCACCAAAGACAATTGCAAGTTTCTTTAGGATGAGACTCTCCAATAATATGTTTACTGTGATCAAAATTTAGAGGATTAAAAAATAAACGATACCAACTCTCCTTCCTCAAAATACATGTATGTAAAAGTTACAGAATACAGTGGTAAATGTAAACGCTTTAATAAAAGCACACATATTATACTAAGGGATGTAATAGGGAGTAATTTTGACTAAAGGAACCCACAAAGACATCATGAAATAGGTAGCATTTTAGGCCCTAAAGGATAGGTAGAATTTTTACTTTAATGTTTACTTTTTATTATCCTCTAGTTATTAAAATAATACTCATTGCAAAAAATTGAAAATAGAGAATCAGAAAATAGTAGGACAATCACCCAAAAGAACTGCAGTCAACATTTTAGCATTTGCATGCAGACCTGACTCTTAAAGATTTTTAAAATATAACTTGAAATTATACTGTATATAAAGTTATTTCGTATTTTCCCTTTAACATTAGATTCTAAGGATGTTCCTTTCTGATTAGAAACTTTGTAACATTAGATATTCCTATATCAATTGAAGTTTTCTGGGAACCTAACATTTCACTTACATGTATGTAGAACACTAAGATTTTTTCCCCCAATTTTATTGAGAAATAATTGACATACAATACTATTTAAAGTGTATGGCATGATGGTTTGATTTACACATATTGTGAAATGATTGCCACAATAGGTTCAGCTAACATTTACCATTTTGTATAGATGCAATAGAAAGAAAAGAAGAAAAAAGAAAAAAAATTTTTTCTCCTTTTGATGAGAACTCCTAGGATTTACTCACTTAACTTTTCTGTATATCATACGGCAATGTTAACTGTAGTTATCATGGTGTACGTTATATCTTTAGTACTTTTTTATCTTACAACTGAAAGTTTGTACCTTTTGACCACTTTCCTCCAATTCCCCCGCCCCTCAACCTCTACCACCTCTGGTAACCACAAGTCTGATCTCTTTTTCTGAGATTTGTTTTTGTTTTTGTTTTTAAGATTCTGCATATAAGTGAGATCATAAAATATTTGTTTTTCTTTGTCTGACTTATTCCACTTACTATGTCTTCAAGGTCATCCACGTTGTTGCAAATGGTCGAATTCCCTCATTTTTTATTTGGCTAAATCACATTCCATTGTATTTATATACCACAACTTCTTTATTCATTCATTCATCAGTGGACATTTAGATTGTTTCCATGTCGTGGCTATTGTAAATAATGCAGCTATGAACACCAAGATGCAGAAATCTTTTCAAGTTAGACAACACTAAGATTTTGATGAATAAGGTTATTCCAGGTAAAAGGAATACCGAAGCAAAAGAAGTACAAAGGTCTAGAGTTCTGGGACTTGTTAGAGGACATGAAGCATCTTTCATCTCTATATTGCTCATGGTGCCTTTCACAGAGTTGAGTAGTAGATGACAAATGTTGACTGAATGTGTAGTAATTTGTGTGATTTTTGAATTTTTATAAGCATATTTGTGATTTCAGAATTAAAATGTGGGCTACCTTGAGAGTTTGTTTCAAATTTTAAGTTTCTCATTGCTAGAAAAAAATTAAACTGACAAATAATTTTAGTGCTACAATTGTAATATTTTAAATTATAACTTGGTTATTGTTAAGTTTAAAAATTTACTACCAATTTGCAAACCACTAACTACCCATATCTATTTCCATAGCTATGTATTTTTACAAATATTTCTGAAAATAATATTCTTTTCAGGTGGTAGAACACTACAGGACTTGACAAATACCAGTTTTGTTTCGAATAACTCTGCTAAATCTGAAAATAAGTCAGAAGATCCCTCTTTAGAGCTGCCAAGCCGAAGAAGAAGGTGCACTCCTCTCCATTTCAAAGAACCAAGTCTCAGAGAGTAAGTATTACAGTGATATTGAAGTGATTTCATTGTGATATTATAAAATACATACTTAAAAAAATTCCTGCCTGAATTAGTATTTGAACACTTCTGAATGCCAATAAAACATAGATTATTGATGTATAACAACCAGAGTATTATCTGAGTAAGATTTGAAGAAATGTCTTCTTTTATTCTTTGAATAGGCTTTTAAAAAAGATGTTGCCTATGATTTGCAAACCACTGTTTACATATCTTATTCTCATTTATTTTTTTAACTTGTTTTCTAGAAGTGGTTTTCAAAGTATATCTGTCCTTGGCCTCAAAGAATTAATTTTTTCCTTTTTTAAAATTTTACACATACCTCAACTAAGAAAAAATAGTACTCCCCCCATTTATCCATCCCCCAAGTTCAACAGGCGTCAATATTTTGCCATATTTGCTTCATCTATCCCTTTTTGTTGTAGTATTTTTTAAATCCTAACATTGGGTCATTTGATTCCTAAAACACTGCTGATCACATCTAACAAAATTACCAATATTTCTTTACTGTCATCTAATAGACAATCCCTATTCAAATTTCCTTGATTATCTCAAAAATGTACAAATGCCTTTTATACATGTTTTATTCAAAATTTTGTTTTTTAAAAGGAGAAATGAAGTCACCTGTTTCATAGAACCTGATCATATTTGGGACATATTTTCATATAGAGTAAAAGATTCTTAAATTTTTTCTTCTTTGCATTGTTTCAATGTTTGCTTCTTTTATAAAATGAAAAACGTGATGGTTGTGACAGGTATTCTAAAACAATAACCAGCATATAGCAGTAATACAAGGGAGGGTAAAAGAGAAGCAAATTAAAAGTGAAATAAAGGACCAAGAGCTTTTTTTTAGAAACAATTTTATTGAGCTATGGTTCACATACCATACATTTCATCCATTTAAAGTGTATAGTTCAGTGGTTTTTAGGATATTCACAGATATGCATATCATTATTCCCATATCCCAGCCTACGCAACCATTCATCTACTTCCCATCTCTATAGATTTTCTTATTTTGGACATTTCATATGAATAAAATCATGTAATATATGGTCTTTCATTTAGCATCTTGCATTAAACATAACGTTTAAAGGTTTATTCATATTTTAGTATATATCAGTATTTCATTCCTTTTTTTTGACTCAATGGTAATGTATTGTATAGATAGAATATACATATTTTAATATATTTATAATATATATACCACATTTTATTTAGCTATTTGTCAATAGACATTTGTGGTTTCCACCTTTTAGTTATTATGAATAATGCTGCTATCAATGTTCTTTTGCAGATTTTTGTGTCTACATATGTTTTCATTTCTCTTGGGTGTATGCTTAGTTGTACAATTGCTGGGTTGTATGGTAACTCTATGTTTAATCATTTGAGAAGCTGCTAGACTGTTTTCCAAAGGTGCTGCACCATTTCATATTCCCACCGACAGTATATAGAGTTTCTGATTTCTCCACTATCATTTGACTTTTTGATGATGCTAGCAATACTAGTGTGTGTGAAGTGGTATCTTTCGGGTTTGATTTGTATTTCTCTAATGACTAATGATGTTGAGCATCTTTTCATATGCTTATTGGCCATTGGTACATCTTTGGAGAAACTTCTATTCAGATCCTTTAGTCTTTTTTCAGTCGGGTTGTCCTGCAAGTTAAACTTTTTATTGTGAACTAATTTTAGACTTAGTTAAAAATTATAAAAATAATACAGAGTTTCCTCACCCAGCTTTCCCTAATTTTAATATCTTACATACCCACAGTACAATGATCAAAACTAGAAAATTAGCATTGGTACAATACTATTAACTAAACTATATTTAGACTTCCACTAACAACCGTTTCTGTTTTAGAATCCTATCCAGGATCCCACAGTGCATTCAGTTGTTGTTTCTCCTTAGTCTCCTTCAGCCTGTGACAGTTCCTCAGTCCTTTTCTTTCATGACTTTGAAGACTATTAGTTATTTTATAGAATATCCTTCAGTTTGGTTTGGCTGATGTTTTCTCATGATTACAATGAGGTTTGCATTTTTGGCAAGAATTCCACAGAAATAGTATGTCCTCATTGAATCATATCAGGAGTTCATCATGTCAGTATGTCTAATTATTAGTAATATTAACCTTGATCACTTGATTAATGCTAGGTATTTTTCACTATAAAATTATTGTCTTTTTCATTACGGTTGATGAACATTGGGGGAGATATTTTGAGTCTATGCGTCCCGTTTCCGCTCATACTTTTCACCCATCATTTTTATCATCCATTGGTGGAGCTGCTCTGTAACAGTTACTACTGTGGTGTTTGCCTAGTAGTGATTTTCTCTTTCCCTCTTTCCTTCTACATTAATTGTAATTCTAATGTGACAAAGACCTATTCCCTCTACCTCATTTATTTCATTGTTCAAATCATTCCAGGTTTGGCTGTTAAGAGTTTCTTCAGGTTGGCGTCTGTGTTCTTTCAACAAGATCTCATATTATTTTGAGTGCTTCCTTTCTGTGCGAACAATGATCTAGGCTTATCTTAAGGTTTTCTTTGTATTGGTTAGCTACGGGTCACAGTTCCTATCCTATGCAAAGAGAGGGGATTATGCAAGGGCATGAACCTAATATGCAGGGATAATGTGGGAGACCTCCTTGGACTCTGGCCACTACAGGGGTGTTGTTGAGCCCTCTTAGAAGACAGAACTAGGAAATATATGTATGTATGCTAATTCATGCATACATACACTTTTGTATTTCTCTCTCTGTACATATAATAAAAACCATGAGTTTATACTAATAACTGATTCTAGTTCAATACCACAGGGTTCATTTTAGCTTTGATTGTTCATAATTTATCAGTGAGAAGCCTGGCTCTCATTATTCATAATATATTCATTTATTTGTTCGTTTCTAACATACACATAAAGCAATTTCAAAATTGCTAACCCATATCCCTGTGAGAAACATATTTAGTAACTAAAATGTAACATTTAAATGTAATTCTTTTTGTCCTTAGTTATTTTCTCATCAACCCCTTTAATGTAATTATGTTATTTATGTGTAATTCACTTAGATACATTTGTTTGTACTATTTGTTTGTTTATATTATTTGTATTCCATTTTCTTCTCCCACATCTTAGTAGGTTTTGTTGTTTACTTTGGGGTATATGAAACATTTCTTGGGTTGTATAAGTCAGAGCTCTACAAAATAGTATATGCAGAAGTATCAACTCTCATACCTAAATAATGTAGTATGATTTATAGTTGTGAAATATTGGAAACAACTTAAGTATGCATAGATAGGAATCTGGTTGAATCAACTATAGCACATCTATACACTATTAAGTATTATCTAGCTGTAAAAAAGAATAAGGAAAATCTCTGTGAATTGGCATGGAGTGATTTCCATAACACACCATTAAATGAAAAAAAGCAAAGCCCAAAAGAGTAGCTATAGTATGCTACCCAATTCCCATTACCTCTTCTTTTATCCTGTTTTCACCCTCCTCCTATGAGTAATTTCTTTAGTTTCTAGTTTATCCTTTCTCTGTTTCTTTTGCACAGATAAGCAGATATATGTATATCCCCCTTTTTTCCTACATAAAGGTAGCATGCTATAGCTACTCTGTTGGACTTTGCTTTTTTTCGTTTTAATAGCATGTTCTGGAAATCACTCCATATCAATTCACAGAGATTTTTCTTATTTTTTTCTTACAGCTGGATAATACTTAATAGTGTATAGATAGATGTGCTCTAGTTTATTCAATCACATTCCTATATATGCATACTTAAGTTGTTTCCAATATTTTGCAATTATAAATAATACTACATTGAATAATCTTGTGCATATATCTTTTCATATTGTTGAGGGTGTATCTTCAGGGTAAACTCCTACAAGTGGGACTACAGGGGTGAAAAATAAGGGCATATATAGTTTTATTAGGTATTGTCACACTTCCCTCCAGTCTAGTACCAATTTATATTCCCACCACCAGTGTGTGGCACTGTTTCCCTACAGTCTAATCAAGAGAATGTGTTGTCATATTTAAAAAGTTTCGCCAGAATGATAGGTGAGAAATGGTATCTCAGCGTTGTTTTATTTGCATTTCTCTATAAATATTTTAAGTATTTTTTTCATGCTTGGGAGCCATTATATAATTTATTGGTCTGTTTATATCTTTTTGCTATTTTTAATTGGGTTTTTGGTCTTTGTTCCTCATTTATTAAGAGTTCTTTATATAGTAGGAATATTAGCCCTTGTGTTATATGTAGTGAATATTTTTGACTATATTAGTTATCTTTTGACTTTATTATGTTTCTTAATCATGTAAAATTTTATTTTTATATGGTCAAATTTATCATTTTTCTCTTTCTGTTTCTCTGAATTTTATGTCATACTTAGAAAGTTCCAATACTATGGTTAAAGAGGAATTCACCCCAATTTTCTTCTAGTATTTTTATGGTTTCATTTCTTACATAAATCCCTGGTCCATTAGAGTTTTTCTTCTAGCATGTGGTGTAGTATATAGATCTAATTTTATCTATTTTCCAAATGACTACACAGCTGTCCCAGCACCATTTATTTATTTGCATCTTTTCCTAAAAGATCTGAGATGCTAACCGTGTCTTATTTTAAATTTCTGTATGTATTTTTGAGGAATCTAATGCTGGACTTTTTTTTCTATTGCAGTGGTCTTCTGGTCTAGTGTAGAGGCTTTATGCAATGCTTTAATATCTGGTAGGGCTAGTTCGCTCTCATAATTTTTTTCATATTTCTTCTGGCTATTATTACATATTTGTTTTTACATATGAACTTTAGCATTGACTTGTCTAGCTTAGCATTTATCAACATTACCACTATTGGCATTTTGGTCTAAATGTTTCCTTGTTGTGGGAGGCTGTTCTGTGCATTGTAAGATGTCAGTAGCACATACCCATTTATAACAGTCAAAAATGTCTCTAAATGTTGAAAAATGTACCTGGAAGTCACCACGCTGAGTTGAAAACCACTGGTTTGGCTTGTTGGTATTTTTATTGGAATTACATTGAATTTATACATTAATTTAGGGAGAACTAACATCTTTGTATTGAGTGTGCTATATAAGGAGATGTCTTTCTACTTAAGTCTTCTTTTGTATTTTTGAAATTTTTGATATTTTCCTTATACAGGTTTTACACATTTCTTCTTAAATTTATTTGTAGGTATTTTGTCTTCTTTGTTGCTATTATATGTGGACATGTAAATCATGACCTATATTTATTATTTGTGGATATGAAAGCTGTTGAATTCTATGTACGTTTTCAACTTGCTACTTGCTAAATTCTTTTATTCTCTATCTCATTCTCTGAAGTTTTCCAGTATACTATGATATCTGAAAATAGAGATAGTTTTAATTCTTCTTTACCTATTCATGTACCTCTAAAAGATTTCTCTTGTCTAATTGCATTGGCTAATACTTCGAGTACAGTGTTGAATCTTAGCAGGAATTGTGGGCATTCTTACCTTGTTCCTGATTTGAGTGGAAATACCTCTACTGTCTCCCCATTAAATAAGATACTGGCTTTAGGACTTAGGTGTATGTATATAATTTATTAAGAAAGTATTCCTCAGTGTATATTGAGTGTTTTAATTATGAATGAGTGTTGAATTTTCTTAAAGGCTTTTTCAGCGTCTATAGAAAAATCATTGCCATATGATAGGTATTCTAGTGTTGAACCAATCTTGCATTCCTGGAATAAATCTCACTTGGTCATGGTGTATGTTTTTTCTATAATGCAGTGTTGAATTTGCTTTTGTTACTGTGCTGTGAGCACTTGAGAAGAATATGTAATCTCTTATCAGAGTGCAAAATTTGATATATAGCCATAAGATTTATCCTATTGATTATGTTGTTTAGATATTCTATCTCCTTATTTATTTTTTGTTCACTTTATCTTTCTTGTACTGAGAATAGTGCATTAAAATCTCCTATTATTGTGTTCTTCTCTGTCTCCATGCATCTCCTATAGTTTTTGCTTCATAAAGATAGTTGCTCTGCTATTTGATACATAAATACTATATATTCATTGTGGATTAGAACTTTTACTCTTAAAAATGTTCCTCCTTGTCATGTTCAGATTTTGGGACTTAAAAGATAAAGGCTTTTAAAAAATATCTGTATTACCTTCCTGACAGCTTCTGCCACTCCTTCCTCAGTGCCTATGATGATCACTCCGTGATATATTGCAAGTAGTTTCAATCAGGATCCACTCTCACTAGATCTATAGGAAGCTGTGATATGCCTGCTGCCATTCCCAATCCAAAAAGGAAAAAAAAAACCATAATAGCTTTGTTATCACTCAGTATTTATACTAATGTACATTGTGATTTTTGCTTTTAAAAAAATTTACCAACTACTGTTTACCAAATTATCTACATGCTCAGTAGGTCAAAACTAAAATAGAATACTATTTCTTTACAGGATTTTGCCATGTTTAGTTTAGAATAGGTAGCTCTTTTGAAAGAATTAATTAAATTTTATCTAATTACTCAAGACAGTGGTTTATATTGGCTCTGAAAAAGGGGTACAGAGGAAGAAAAGAGACCTCTCCATCGACTCATTTATACCTTCTAATTTGAGACCATGTGTATGAATTTCATAAAAAAAAAAAAACCATGTATAATATAAAGGACAAATATAACTCCACTTGCAACATGATACTAGATGCATAGACAAACTCTCTTACTGAAAAAATAAAATTACTGAACAAAATAGTAAACAAAACAAAACCTAAACCCTTGAATGTGTCAGTTAGCTAGTAGAGAAATAAGAAAGCTCAGATTAGAGACTGAATGAGGAGAACAGGAAGCCAGAGGTTATGTGGAGCCTAAGACTGGCTTTTGTCTAAAGACATTGCCTAACAGGGCGAACCTAAGCACTGGATTCATACCTTTATGGAGCCGAGGACAGAAGGCAGATTCTAGGGTTTAGCTAAAATGAAGAGTCTAATAGTAGATCTCCTTTAATAAAGTTGAGCTACTCTCTCAAATAGAAGAGCTAAATAAAAATAACCTTCCCACCAGCTTTTTTAAGCCCCAGGAAATAACTCTGTACTGAATTGGGGAGCAAAAAAAATCAGAACTCTATCCAAAATGAAACCCTCATGCATTGCTGCTGAAATTCACAATATGTGGAAGTCAAAAAAACCGGCAAGCTGAAGATTTAGTATCAGCCCATGACTTGTAGCGCCCCCTGTTGTCTGTTAGAAGCAAATGCAAGTATTTTCTAGAGAATCTTTATCTCAGTCCACATTTTCCACAAATAAAGTTGCAAAGGAAATAAACAGCTAGCTCACAGCAAAGAACACCACTTCACACACAAGGGAAAAAGATACTAGAAGCAACTGACATGGAATCAGAATAGAAAATAAGTATGTTAAAACGTTTCGATGAAGGAGAGGTTTGAAAATAAGGGCCTTTAGTGAAAAAAGTTACAGAAAAGCATCAATAGAATAATTCCGTTGATCTTTACATAAAGAGCAAACATAGACAAAACCAAACAATATACTTTTTAGGAGTGTAGTACACGTGGTAAAAACTGTAAAGAAAAGCAAGACGGTGACTAACGATACAGGTTACTTTTTGGGGGACAAGAGGGCTATGAACAGAAAGGGGCACACTGGGGGCATCTGAGGTGTAATATTTTGTTTCTTAACTTGGTGGTAGGTACATCAGCATTTATTTGATTGTTTTAAAGTTGTACATTTTTATATAGTCTTAAGTGTAAAAGTTCATAACTAAAAGGAAATCTGTAGTAACACATGTAATATATAAAATCTTTGTTAATTAATTTCTCTTAAACCTTGGTTATAATTCCCAGCATCACAGTATTTCAGATGTATAGCAAAGCTTGCGGTTTGAAGAAACTGCTTTCTACTGGTATGATGCAGCAATTTTCTCCCTGCTTCACAGCAGAAGCATTCCTTTTGGGTTATTATTAACCTTCCCTTTTTTCTACTTTGCAGCAAGATGAGAAGATGAGGTGAATTTATGGATTCTGTTTTTTCTGAATTTTGAAACCATAGCAAGTCAAAACAAGGATATAACTAGAATCAAGAAGAGGAGATGTGTAATAAAAAGTTTTTTTCATTTTCTGCCTTTTCTTAGAGTATTGATTTATCCATTCTTATGTTTAGATATATGTGCATTAAGTAGCTATTTTGTAATACTAAGTTTTATTACAAAATTTAAAATCATTTTGGTCATCCTATAACTTATCTTCCTGCTCATTTAAGTTTCTTTCAACCTAACAGCCTTTAAACAATAGCTGTTAACCTTTTAACCAAATAAAATGTATTATAAATACTTTTGCATTGGTTATCTTGTTGTATACCAAGCTATTCTGTTTTGTTCTTAAACTAGTCCATATATGTGAACACCTTTAATATTTTAAAAGTCACCTTCTGCCCTGGCTACTTTTCTCTCACTCCTTATTCTTCTACTTTGAGAACTATTTGATCAGTAATGACTTAGGTATCAGGTTCTATATTACTTTTATTATGTATAATCTGATGATTTAGCCGAGGGGGTTAACCTTTCAGGCTCTTTTGAATTTGGTTTTTATAACTTTATTTTAAAGATCGCTTCCTAGTCTAGTAATATATCCTGTTCATATCTGAGATTAATGGACATAGTTTACTGTATTCAAATGACTAGTGAAATTCTGTTCCGCCTAGATGGAAAAGCTTTTTTAGACAATATCTGACAACTAAATGGGTGGGCCCAGAAATCTGCATTTTTAGCAAACATTTCAGATAATTCTGGGGCAAGTTGTCCTAGGATCAGACTTGAAGAAAAACTGTTGTAGAAGTACAGAGACTCACAGAACTTACTCAGTATCAACAATGTGGGTTGAAATGGGGGCAAGAGGCTTTTTTAAAGGAACAGCTGACAGTGGTTAAAGAGTTTGGCACCCTGGCGGTCTCTGTCCCCTCTCCTGTACTCCTGTTACTTTTAGCCTTTGGACCTCTTAATTCTCTGGGATTATATTTTTGTTCCTATTGCTTATTTCTATTTTTTTTTCTTTCTATGAGATTTGTCTCTTTTTTTTTCCTATGCAAATTATTTTCCATTTTATATACTTAAACTTATCAATCTCTGGTTGCTGGTGGAATTTGGCCACAGTAAGAAACAATTTTACTATTCCCAGATTATAAACACATTTCCTCGTGATTTCATTTTGTTTTTACATTTAAATTTGTGATGCATGTGGATTTTTGATTGTATGGTGTGAAATGAATACACTGACTCCATTAATTGAAAAGTCCATGTTTTCCATTACTGATTTTAAATGCCTCCTTTTTTAGATTGTATTTCTATGTACACTTATATTTATTTCTTAATTTTCTATCTAGTTTGTCTTTTCATGTCCCACTACCATACTCTTTAAATTATAGAGACTAAGAGAGTTTCAAAATTTCCCTCATAGAGGTTTTATACATTTCTTGATAAATTTATGCTCAGATATTTTATCTTTTTTCTTGGTAATATATATGGGATTTTCTCTTTGATTCTTCTCATTGATTATTGTTTGCATATATGAAGATAGTTGATTTCTATATGTTATTTACTATGTTATTGTTTGTAACATTTTCCATACATATCTCCTGAAACCCAAACTATCTACCTCTTGTTTCCCCCCAGTTGTTATGCTGCTTTTTGCTTTTTCTTATATAATTGCATGGCTGCTACCATAAGTAAAATGTTAAATAGAAGTAGGAATATTGGATATCCTTGTCTTGTTCCTGATTTTCATTGGAATGCCTCTGGTTTTACCACCATTAAATAAGATGCTGGGTTTTGAGTTGATGATGTATATTTATAATCACATTAAAATATCATCTATCAATTATTATTTTATTGGTTTTTTTTTAATCATAAATGAGTTTAATTTTGTCAAGTAACTTTAAGCATTGACGGGGATTGTATTAGGTTTCAGCCAAAGGGCAGAAACCACAATTATTTTATAAATTGTTAACCGTATACTAGAAAACTGACAAGAACTGAAAAGTCAAAAAAGACCAGTGGGGTATCATAAAGGAAGGAACTGTGGAAAGCACCCACTACCTCTGGGGCTAAGGATACAAAGAAACAAGGATGGAATTGAAACTGAAAGGCCTAGAGGAAGAGTTCCAGGACTCTGGGGATGGTGTACAATTAATTGGTGCTGTTCCCTGAAGGACTATGACAAGACTGGCCTGATAATGTGGAAAAAGCTGCAAACTGTAGCCAACTGTTGCCATTGAAGTAATTTTTTCTGCCACGGTGAACCATTTCTTTGATGCTGCCAGGAACAGAAAGCAAACAGGAAGTTGAGAGTTTCTCCTTTCTCCTTTATACTTCCAGTATGGAGTATTTACAAACAAGTCTGGAGAATAACTAGTTTGGTTCCATTTGTTTTTAATAGGTGTTATAGTAAAGATTTCAAAAATGTAAAGCTAGAGCCAAAAAGTTAACTGGCAAATTCTAAATTGTAGGCTTACAGGTGATTATTTTTGTGCTTTTCAACACTTTCCAAGTTTTACTTTAAAAAGTTTCCCAAGTTGTTTTTTCATCTTTGTTGATATTTACCAGATAAACTTTGTGGATATTTGCTGGATAAATTGAATAGTGATAAAATTTAAAGTTTGTTTCCATATCAAGATAGCTTTGGATTTTAAAAATAAATGAATAATTATTTCTAAAACTGAGATAAAGTTGTAAAATCATTCTTTGTCCTTGAGCTCCTTTCATGCAAAGTTAGAATAAATGCGATTGTCTGTTACCTATGAAGTGTACAGGACTGCAGCAGACGTGGTGGGAGAAGTACCAAAACAATAAAAAAAAGCGAAACAACCTAGCGAGGAAGCCACTTAAAATATGTAATAAAACCACCAAAGAGGTCGTCACAGGACCTGCAGTCCGCTAAGAGGCTGGAGAGTGGCACAGATGCCAAGTGCCAGAGGCTAGGAGGTGGAGGGATATCCGCCAATGATTTCAGCCCAGATATCATGCTCCAGTGATGTCCGAACGTTCTGGCAAGAGTTTGCCGAACTTTATCTCAATCAGGACCGTTTCCAGTGGGCTTGGCTGGACTTTAGGCTCCAGCATCCCAGTCTCACTTGCCTCGTCTGCGTCGCCGGGTCCTGCATGCCGGCGACCCTTCCTCGGGACCCTCAGACCCCAAGCCCCCGCCATGGGGCCTGCGGGCTGCCACCGTGGACAGCGACGCAGAGCTACTCTTCTACGTGAACCGCCACAAGGTGAGCGCGCCGGCGGGAAGACCCGGCGCCTGGCCACACGTGGAGCGGCAAGGAGAGGTTCCTGCTGGGTCGCGCTGGTTCTTAGAGCACTAATACATGCACTGGGGCTTCCGGTTTGCCAGCAGGTTTGCTTGTGCACCCCCTCCAACCTCACCCCTCTCCCCACCCGGGACAGGGAAAATGTGAGCGTTCAGGGGCTGCCCGAGATCTTTGGGCCTTCACCTTCCTTTCCCCTCTCCGTCCAGGACACGCAGGCTGATTACCAACCCCACTGTACCCCATAAACAAGAAGTGAAATAGCTGTTCTTACTCATCGAGGTCAGGCCTCCCGAATCTTCCTTCCCTCAAACCCCACCGAAAAGATTGTCTTTCAATAGACTGAGCGCAATCTGTAGACTGCTGAGTCTCAGTTCTCAGGCATTTGGATGAGTTGGGAGCATTTTAGAGTTGGGACAGGACCACAGAGCTGAACCAATTCAGACCACTGACATCATTTCTCAGATAACGAAATCATAACTTTCCAAAGTCAGTTCCCGGCAAAGCCGAGCCAATGTCAGGCTCTGGGAACTCGGAGGTCCTCCTCACTGAGTCCACTGCTAGCATAGAGTCCTGTTCTCCCAGAAGCCTGGCTCATTCTGCAGTACCTCTGGGACAGTTCCAGGCAGTGTTGAAGGTTGGGGGATGTGAAGCCCCTGGGCATCCTTTAAAAATTTTCTTGATTCTCTCCACCCTCCACCCCCTCCCACACACACGGCCATAGACTCTGCTAACTCTTAATGTTGATCCAGCATATTAGCACCACTTTGCAAAGGGGAAAACCGAGGCATGAAGGTTATGGGGCTTCCCTAAGAGCTAACAACTAAGTAAGGGCCATGCTACCTGCCTCTCCACAGTACCCGCACCTTCAGAGCCACCTGTGATCCCTCCTTCAGGGTCACACAAGCCACAGTACTTTCCTTGACTGGCACAAGAAACTCACCAGGAAGCCAAAGGTCAAACATCAGGGCCCCGCACTATGAGACCTGTTCTAAGGTTCTGAACTTAATTTTACACTTATGGTTTTGCATTCTGTTTCTTAAAGAGGATCCCACATACACAAACTGTACAAGTTCTAGGCCCTATAAAACCTTCCTCTGCCCCTGCTCCCTGGTTTCCATACTGGATAAGACGAGCTTGTTCTTCCTGATCTGTAATGGGGGCTATTAGGATCCCCTGACAGGACTGCTGTGAGAATGACATATGGAAATAGGGTAAGCGTTAACATTATGTTACTTTTTCTTGTTTTGCATAACTGAATGGTATAATAAAAATAACCCTGGCCTTTTTATTTTGACAAACAAGGATTCAATTCCTGCTCTAACTCTTCTTGAGACACACTAACCTCTCAGAGCCTCAACTCTTTTGTTAAACGGGGATAATACTAATTACTTCACAAAGAGTGATAATGAGTATTTAATCAATTTTTTTTTTTTTTTTTTTTTTTTGTTAAAGGTCTACTCTATGCCAGGCAGTGTTCCTAGCTCAAAGATTTATAGAAGAGCACAGAAATGACCAAGTCACTGCTTGCATGGAGTTTACAGTGTGCTGGAAAACAGACAAACACACAAATAAATGCACAATGTCAGGAAGTGATAAGTGCCAGAATAAAAAATAAAACAAAGTGAGGGAACAGAGAGTGGGCAGGAGCTGATACTTTAGGTGGGATGCATGTTATGGCCTCTCAGAGAGGGTGACATTTGAGTAATGACTGGTTTGAAGTAAGGAACAAGTCATGCAAACATTTGGGGTGAGAGCAACAAGAATAACACACTTGTAGAACACTGAAAAGGTACAATAGAACATACATTAAAATCTGAGTTTCCTCCCTTCCCCATTCTTCAGCCTTCCAGGTTCTGCCTCTGGATGTAACAACTGATAAGTTTTTGTATGTACCTCCAGATTTATTAATTGAACATTCATATAGCACTGACAAGCATTTTTCTAAGGACACTACCTATATTTACTCATTTATTCTTCATTTACCATGAATACTCAGGTGACAGCAGGAAGGGAAGTCCTCTGATTCATACTGACTGTTATCCAAACCGGGAGTCTGAACCACTGTTTATCACTGCCTATTGAATGCAGTTTCTTCATCAGATGGTTACATTTTTCCTCCTTTTTTAAAAAAATTTTCAATTACAGTTGGCATTCAATATTATTTTAAATTAGTTTCAGGTGTACAGCATAGTGGATAGACATTTATATAATTTAAGAAGTGGTCCCATGATAAGTCTAATACCCATCTGGCACTATACATAGTTATTACAATATTATTGACTAATTCTCTATGCTGTACATTACATCACTGTGACTATTTTGTAACCAATTTGTGCTTTTTAATCCCTTCATCTTTTTTACCCAGCCCCCTAACCCTACTCCCATCTGGCAACCATCACTTTGTTCTTCATATCTATGAGTCTGTTTCTGTTTTGGTTCTTCATTCATTTTGTTCTTAAGATTCCACTTATAACCGAGATCATATGGTATGTCTTTTTTTTTTCCCTGACTTATCTCACTTAGCCTAATGCCCTCTAGGTTCATCCATGTTGTTACAAATGGTAAGATTTCATTCTTTTTCATGGCCAAGTAATATTCTATTGTATATACGTACCACTTCTTTATCCAATCATCCATTGATGGGTGCTTAGGTTGTTTCTATATCTTGGCGATTATAAATAATGCTGCAATGAACATAGAGGTGTGTATATCGTTTCAAATTAGTGTTTTGGATTTTTTCAAATAAATACCTAGAAGTGGAATTGCTGGGTGATAAGGTAGTCTATTTTTAATATTTTGAGGAAATGTCATACTGTTTCCATAGTGGCTGCACCAATTTGCAATTTCATCAACATTGCACAAGTGTTCCCTTTTCTCCACATCCTTGCCAGCACTTTTTGTTTGTTGATTTAATAATGATAGCCATTCTAACAAATGTGAGGTGATATTTCATTGTGATTTTAATTTGCATTTCTCTGATTAGTGACATTGAACATCTTTTCATATGTCTATTGGTCATTTGTATGTCTTCTTTGGAGAAATATCAATTTAGGTCCTCTGCCAATTTTTTAATTGGATTATTTGGGGTTTTTTTTGGTGTTACACTGTATTAATTCTTTTTAAATTTTAGCTATTAACCCCTTATTGGATGCATCATTGTGAATATCTTCTTCCATTCAGTAAGTTGTCTTTTCATTTTGTTGATAGTTTCCTTTGCTCTGCAAAAACGTTTTTGTTTGATGTTGTCCCATTAGTTTCTTTTTTCTTTTATTTTCCTTGCCTGAGGAAATATATCAAAAAAATATTACTAAGAGCAATGTCAGAGAGTTTACTGCCTATGTTTTCTTCTGGGAATTTTATGGTTTGAGGTCTTACATTTAAGTCATTAATCCATTTTGAGTTTTGAGTTTATTCTTGCATATGGTGTAAGAAGGTGGTCTAGTTTCATATTTTTTTTTGCATGAATTTGTGCAGTTTCTAACACCATTGAATAGACTGTATTGAATAGACTGTCTTTACCCGGTTGTATATTCTTGTTTTCTTTGTCATAAATTAACCATATAGGCATAGATTTATTTCTGGGCTGTCTATTATGTAACATTGATCTATGTGTCTGTTTTTATACCTGTACCATTTTGATTATTATAGCTTTGTAGTATAGTTCAACATTAAGTACTATGATATTTCCAATGTTGTTGTTCTTTATCAAAATTGCTTTGACTATTCAGGGTCTTTTGTGATTTCATATAAATTTTAGATAATTTGTTCCTGTTCTGTGGAAATTGCCATTGGTATTTTGATAGGGATTGCACTGAATCTATAGATTGCTCTGAGTAGTATGGACATTTTATTAATGTTAATTCTTCCTATCCTTGAGCATAGTATATGCTTCCATTTATTACAATCTTCTTCAATTTCTTTCTTCAATTATAATTTTTTGAGTGCAGGTCTTTTACCTCCTTGGTTAAATTTATTCCTAGGTATTTTTTAATGTAGTTGTAAATGAAATTGTTTTCTTAATTTCTCTTTCTAATAGTTCATTATTAGTGTATAAAAATGCAACTGACTTGTGAATATTAATTTTGTATTCTGCTACTTTACTGAATTTATTGATCAGTTCTAATAGATTTTTGGTGGAATCTTTAAGGTTTTCTATATATAGTATTATGTCATCCATGAATGATGACATTTTTACTTCTTCCTTTCCAATTTGGATGACTTTTATTTCTTTTTCTTCTCTGATTGTTGTGTCTAGTACTTCCAATACTATGTTGAATAAAAGTGGTGAAAGTGGACATCCTTGTCTTGTTCTAAATCTTAGGGAAAATGTTTTTAGCTTTTCACCATTGAGTATGATCTTAGCTGTGAGCCTGCTTTATACAGCCTTTGTTATGTTGAGATATCTTCCCTCTATTCCCACTTTGCTGAGAGTTCTTATCATAAACCGATGCTGTATTTTGTCAAATGCTTTTTCTGCATCTATTAATATGATCTTATGATTTTCATCCTTCATTTTGTTTATGTGGTGTATCACAGTAATTGTTTTGTGCATAGTGAACCAACCTGGTATCCCAGGAAGAAATTCCACTTGATCATAGTGTATGACCTTTTTAATGTATTGCTGAATTTGGTTTGCTAATATTTTGTTGAAGGTTTTTGTATCTATGTTCAGGGATATTAGCCTATAATTTCTTTTTTTTTAAATGTCTTTTTATGGTTTTAGAATTAAGGTAATGCTGGCCTCATAGAATAAGCTTGAGAGACTTCTCTCCTTTTGAATATTTTAGAGAGGGATAGGTGTTAATTCTTCTTTGAATGTTTGTTAAAATTCAACTGTGAAGCTGTTCAGTCCAGGACTTTTTTTTGAGAGATTTTTGATTACTGATTTGATTTTGTTAGTAGTCATTGGTCTGTTAAGATATTCTGTTTCTTATTGACTAAATCTTGAAAGATTGTATGTTTCTAGGAATTTATCCATTTCTTCCAGATTGTCCAATTTGTTGGCATGAAATTGCTCATAGTATTTTCTTAAAATCCTTTGTATTTCTGTAGTCTGTTGTAACTTCTCTCCTTTCATTTCCGATTTTATTTATTTGGGCCCTCTCTCTTTTTTTCTTGATAAGTCAGGTTAAAGTTTATCAATTTTGTTTATCTTTCTAAAGAACCATCTCTTGGTTTCATTGATCTTTTACATTGTTTCTATTTTGTTTATTTCTGTTTTGACTTTTATTATTTCCTTCTACTCACTTTGGGCTTTGTTTATTGTGTTTTTTTCCTACTTCCTTTAGTTATAAGGTTAGATTGTTTATTTGAGATTTGTCTTGTTTCTTGAGGTAGGCCTATATTGCTATGAATTTTTTCTCTTAGGATAGCTTTTGCTATGTCCCATAGATTTTGAGTCATTGTGTTTTCATTTTCATTTGCCTCAAGGTAACTTTTGAGCCTCCATGTTTTTGTGTATTTTTCAGTTTTTTTCTTTTAATTCAGTTCTAGTTTCATTCCATTGTGGTCAGAGAAGACACTTGATATGATTTCAATCTTCTTAAATTTACTGAGACTTGTTTTGTGGTCTAATATGTGGTCTATCATGGAAAATATTCCACATGTACTTGAGAATGTACATTCTGCTGCTTTGGGGTGAAATACCCCAAAAATATCAATTAAATTCATCTGGGCTAGTGTGTCATTTAAGGCCATTGTTACCTTGTTGATTTTCTGTCTGGAAGATCTGTCCATTGGTGTTGATGCGATTTTAAAGTCCCCTACTGTGACTGTATTGTCTATCTCTCCCTTTATGTGGGTCAATATTTGCTTTATGTATTTAGGTGCTCCTATTTTGGGTACATAAATGATTACTAGGATTGATCCCTTTATCATTATGTAATACCCTTCTTTGTCTTTTATAATAGCCTTTGTTTTAAAGTCTATTTTGTCTGTTGTAAGTTTAATTTCCATTTGCATGAAATATCTTTTTCTATCCCTTTACTTTCATTCTGTGCATGTCTTTTGATTGTAAGTGGGTCACTTGTAGACAGCATATGTATGGGCCTCGTTTTCTTATCCATTCAGCTACCCTATGTCTTGATTGGAGCATTTAACACATTTACATTAAAAGTAATTGTTGATAGATATTAGTTATTGCCATTTTATTATTCATATTTTTATCTTCTTCTTCTTAAAGGAGTTTCTTTAACATTTCTTGTAATATTGGTTTGGTGGCAATGAATTTCTCTAGCTCCTTCTTGTATAGGAAGCTCTTTATCTCTCCTTCGATTCTAAATGAGAGCCTTGCTGGGTAGAGTAGTCTTGGTTGTAGGTCCTTGCTTTACATCACTTTGAATATTTTATGCAAACCCTTCTGACATGCAAGTTTCTGTTGAGAAATAGGTTGATAGTCTTGTGGGAACACTCTTGTGGGTAATTAACTGCTTTTCTCTTGCTGCTTTTAAGATTCTTTCTTTGTTTTTAACCTTCGGCATTTTAATTATGATGTGTCTTGGTGTGGGCCTCTTTGGATTCATTTTTGGGGGGGGACTCTCTGCACTGCTGGGCTTGTATGTCTATTTCTTTCACCAAATTAGGGAAGTTTTCCATCATTATTTCTTCAAATAAGTTTTACATTTCTTTCTCTCTTCTCTATATGGTACCCCTATGATACAAATGTTATTATGCCTGATGTTGTCCCAGAGATCCCTTAAAATATCCTCATTTTTTAAAATTCTTTTTTCTTTTTGCTCTTCTGATTGAGTGTTCTCTGCTACCTTGTCTCCCAAATTGCTGGTTTGTTCCTCTGCTTCATCTAATCTGATATCGATTCCTTCTAGTGTATGCTTCATTTCAGCTATTGTATCTTCGTTTTTGACTGGTTTTTCTTGTGGATTCTATGTCATTTTTATGTTTACTATCTCTTGGTTGAAGTTCTCACTGGGTGGATCTATTCTTCCCTTAAGATTGCTGAGCATTCTTATAACCAATGTTTTGAATTCTGTATCTGGTAGATGCTTGCCTTAATTTTATTTAGTTCTTTTCCTGGAGTTTTCTCCTCTTATTTAATTTGAGACATATTTCTTTGTCTTCTTATTTTGGCTGCCTCTCTGTGTTTGCTTCTATATATTAGGTAGATCTGCTATGTTTGCTAGGCTTGGCAGGGTGGCCTTATGTATTAGGTGTCATGTAGAGTCTAATGGCATAGTCTCCAGGGTCACTTGAGTAGGGTGCTCCAAGAGTGTGTGTTGTATGTGCCCTCTGTTGTAGTTGAACCTGGATCGCCATTAACATGTCAGTGGATGGAGTTGACTCTCAGGCTGTGAGGACTGGCAATGAGCACAGTGGGGGCTGACCTCACAGAGCAGGATTTGCCCCAGCTGGGCTCTGGTGCTTGCCAAGGCAACCCTTAAGGTGTGCCATTTGTGGAGCTAATTAGGTGATGCTCTGTTGTGGTCTGAAGCTGGTCACCGAGTGTGTTGCTTCTGGGCCCTCTTGGGAGGGCTCCGGTGCAGTGTAAGTTCAGCCACTGCCTGTGCACAGCTTGAGGCCACCTGCTAGAAGTCACAAAGTGATCTGCAGTTTGTAGCTGCCTGTGCTAGGTCCCAAGGCACAGGGCACAATGAGGTCAGCCACCATCTATCTAAAGCTTGCAGACTTTGGAGAGTTTTTAGGATAGTTTGCAGTGCAGCCCAAGGCTGGCTTCCTGTGAGACAGTCACTTAAAGAGCCAAGTGTGGTGTGCGAGTTAGGTGGAGCAAGGTCTCAGGGAGTCACCAGGGTGGGGCGAGTAGAGTTCCCTGGGTTAATGCAGATTCAGATTTGGTGCCAGCCTGTACCTGCAGGCTGTGTGGGGGAGGACTCAATGTAGGGACAATGGCAGCCCTCCCTGTAAAGCCACATAATTTGGTTACTTCCCATATGTTTTTGACACCTTTTGAGCTGTTGTCCCTTCTCTAGAGCTTAGGGTGAATGTCTGTGAGTGAGTGAGTCTGTGTTCAGGCCCTTTAAGAGAATGCCTGGGTTTCCAAGAGCCCTCTACCTCACAAGGACAGAATCCCTGCTGATTTTCATAGCCAGCTATTGTGGTGACTCCTCTTCTCAGCACTAGAGCTCTGGACTGGGGATCCTAGCGTGGAGCTGTGAACTCTCACTCCTCAGGAGAGACCTATGCAACTAAGGTATACCTCCCAATTCTCAACCACCAGCCCATTTTATATCTCTGCCTCTCCTACCAGTCTCAACATGGCTTCTTCTGTATATCTTTAGTTATAGGAGTTCCATTCAGCTAGTCTTCAGATGGTTCTCCAAGTTGATTGTTCCATAATTTAGTTGTAATTTTGATGTGATTACGGGAGGAGGTGAGCACAGCATTTACCAACTCCACCATCTGGACTGGAACTCTCTGGGGAAAGAGCATTTTAGACAAAGTGGAGGTCCTCAGACATGAGAATTTCTGTGTGCTTAGAGGATGGCAAGGAGATTAGTGCGGCTGGAGTGGTGGCCAGGGTAAAATTACTAGGACTTTGTAGGCAATTATAAGGTTTTTGGTTAAATCAGGAAACAGGTGTTTGAGTCTAGCTTCTTCCCAGCCAACTGTTTCCCAAACAAACTGCAGCTGGATTTTTAATATAATGGCTAATGGTTTGGACTCTATTGGTTTTCAAAAAATAGATAAGCTGGTTTTAATCAATGGGCTTGATTTATGAGTCAAATGTCCTATGATCATTAGGAAAGTACATTGTAGAGATATTGATTCAGTTTTTGCAACTACCCTGTTAAAACAAATCATACCACCTCTTCACTTTACTTCCCCTCCTTTCCAAATTCTGTTAGATATGTGATTCAGTCCTGGCAAGGAAGCCTAATTGCCACATGGACAGAAAAGTAAGAGGGAGAAACCACCAGAGAAGAGGGGTCTTGAAGTCAAACATAACCTCTTAAACAAAAACTTGCCTTTGAAAGGAAGCTTGGAAAACAGTTAGGAGACTCTAGGTGTTATGATTGGCCTGTGGTCTCTATTTTTAATAAAATCCCCCAAAGTATCCACTTGGGTAGGGGCTAAGACTCTCTAGAGGGGAAGCCAAAGCCCATTGGTCAGGTATCTAGTTGCAGAGAGCTTTCTGAGGTCTGACTTGTTTCACCACAGGCCCCAGAACAGGTGACCCAGTTAACATGGAGTCTGAGCCAGAAGAGAGCCCATGAATAAATTATACCCTAGATGCCATGCTGTAACACAACTCAGGAACTGATGAACATTCTGAGGCAGTGAGGTGGAGGTATCAAAGGTGTGGGCTTGGGAACTAGTTTGGCACGGATTTGAATCCTATGCTGTCTGCTGTGCCACTCAGCAAGTCTGGGGTCGTGGGCAAGTTGCTTAATATCTCTGAATAACAGTTTTCCCCTCTTCAAAATGGGGCTGATAACAGTACATTCTTCTATGGAATTGGAGTGAAGATTAAATTCCATGGAGAGGTTTAGCAAGTAGCTTGGCACACAGTAAACACTTCATAACAATGACTGCTAATATCTGGACTGGAAAATAATCTCTTTCATGAATAGAGCCAGAATCTGCTCAAAAGTGCCAAGGATGCCAAAAAGTAGTCATTGAGCATTATTTCCTCAACAAAACAGAGGGTCTTGATATCAGTGTAGGAATCTGGACAGAGCTGTTCATTAGCTAACGTTTCCTGAGGATATTTCTGGGCTGCTGGGATGGCTGTAATGATTCATAAAAGGTGAAGAGGGTGGAAGTGGCGTAAGAAGGAAGAACTACGATTAAAATGAAATTTAAAGCAACTGGAAGTACAGACAGAAATGTCCTCACTGTCTGTCCCTTTGGGACTCCTTCTCTGCTTTAAGGCTGCTGTAGATCTTCTCTAACCATCTCCCACAATAAATACCTCTTTCTTCCCTTTTCTGCCTCTCAGTCTTGTCCTTTCACACATACTTCCCTCTCTTCTTCATTTCCATTTTCACCCCCTTTTTCTCCCATCCTAATCTTTCTCTTTCTTCTTTCTGCCTCTATCTTGGATCTGGCAAGGCCCTCTTAGGCATGAGTCACCAGCCCTGCACAGAGGACAGTGATTTCTCAACCTCATGCACTGTGAACTTGAACTCTCCCAAAGGGCTGGTAGAGCTACAGAGTGACAGACTCTGCCCTTGCAACACCCAAGGCTGTTCTGAGATGGGGATATGCAATGGCCCTGACCCAAGAACTAGCATCATCTCTCTGAACCACAGTCAGTGAGAATAACTCTGCCTCTCATTCCTTCTCCACCCCCACACCCCCAACCACTATCTTAGTTCTGACCTCCCTGTTTCACTCCAAGACCTACCACGACAAGGTGTATGCTACATCCGTGCTCCCACTTCCCTCCTTTAAATACACCATTCGCCAAATCAAGAAAAATAAATATAGTTCAAGCCAGTAGCACTTTGAGCTAGACTCCAATCTCTTAAAACATCTCTCAGAATAAATAAGGCTTTCTGCTTCCATTAATTCCTTCCAAAAAATACAAATATCTTTTAAACCTAAAATGCTATTCTTTGCTATCTAGACTACCCAGATTCCATCTGTGGATTTGCTGTCATATGTATCAATTAGAATTAGTTTCAACTGCAAATGGCACAAACTCAATACTAACAGTGGTTAAAACACAATACAAGTCATTTTTCCTTTTAAAGACTTATCTGGAGGTAGACATTGTGGGGCTGGTCTAGAAGATTTATAGCATCATCAGGGCCCCATGTTTCTTCTTTCTTTTTCCTCTGCTGCCATTAATGTGTTGCCTTATGGTCTAAAATGGCTGTTGGTGTTTTAACAAATTTCATTCCTATTCCAGGCAGCAGGAAGGAAGAAAGGGAGAATGCATGCTGGGATAGACAACCAACACTTTCTGCCACCATTATTGGCACTTCCCTGTTTTACTATCATTTCTTCTGTTCAGATGTCCCAGCTTATGATAAATCATTTCTTCTTCCTTAGTGTTCTCATAGCAAATTGTACATATTATGTTCAAGTTTTTCATTTAAGTTAACATTTATTATATCCCTGTGATATATCAATAGCACCTAGCTCAGTGTTTCACATGAAGAAGAATAGCAGAAGGCAATTTCTCTCAGAGATCAAAAGAAGCTTATACATACATGAATAATTATGATGCAGGGTAAAACATTCTGTGAAAGATGTGTGGACATTGGCCATGGAAGCACAGAGGAGGATGACTACTTGGAGCCAAGTGGGAAGGATATATTAGATGGCAATATCCCCCACAGAAGAGAATATTTGATCAGGGCTTTGAATGACATACAAAATTCTACCAAGCTATAAGAAAGGGAGAACTTTGAGAACAGAAGAAATCCCATATGGAACATTAGTGAAGGATAAAGGTCTGTGCACTGCTGTAATTGGCCAGTTTTCCATGTGAACAAGGTTCAAGGTACATGGGTTGAGTGGCAGGGAATGATGAGCAGTATATCAAAGAAGCCTTGTAAGCCATGCCAAGGAATTTGAATTTCTTCTTCTATTCCAGGAACTCTTGAATATAAAGTCACCTAAGACCCACTCAGTGTACTCATTAAAAATGCACATTTTCTAGTTCCCTCTCCCAGAAATCCTGATTCCATAAGGTTTTATTTTAACAAGTACCCTGAGTAATTCCTGAATTCCCAGCATGGCAGTTTGGCAGCCAGAAGCTTGTATTGACTTTAGGCAGATACAGTAGATGATCAGGCATGGGTTTTAGAGAGGTTGCCCTGGTAGTAGTGTAGAGAGTGGCATTGTGGGTGCCAAGAATAGAGGCAGGAAACCTGTTAGGCAGTTGTTATAATTGTTCAGTTAAAAGGTAATAAAGGTTATTCAGAGGAGTGACAGTAGAAGTGAAGGGTGTTTAGAGAATCATTTTGGAAGTGTAAGTGGCAGGACTTGGTGGCACTGATTATGATAGGTTAAAGGAAAGAAAAGTAGAGAATAACTCAGATTTTTAACTTAGATGACCTAGCAGATGGGGCTATTAAACAAGTTAGTGAAAAGAAGGGAAGAAGTAAATTTTGGAAATAAAATAATTTAATTTGAAGGCCATTTAAGTTTGGAATGCCTGGGGGAACTCCACAGTTTCCCTTGTATTTCAGTATGTACACACACACACACACACACACACACACACACATACACACACACACACACACACATCACATTTCCATACTATATTGCAGACTCCTCCAGGCCACAGACTCGACTGTGGTAATTGTCACATGCCTCACTTTGCCTTGCATATGACCACTTAGATTTGAGGGTGAAATGGTCATAGAATATGCATATGTCCCCTCCTCATCTACTTTCTAGAAGGGAAAATTAGTATAACATGATGAAAGAGGAACTCCACTTGTGAAATTGTGAAGCAAATCATGCTTTTGTTTGTGAATCTAAAAGAAACCCAAATTTTTAATCAAAAAAGAGAAAACTTGATCTCTTTGAAAAACATAACCATGACATTTCATAATCATGCCATCTCTAGTGTGCTCTGTTCTACTGCTATGCTGCTAGGCTACCCACATAAATTTGCTTCTTAAGGGTATCCTTGTTTACGTGTCTTTGTATCACTTGACATATGTGTTTTATCTTCTCATTTGCTCCTTTAACTTGCGGGCCATGGTTGGTTGTGATCGCTTTCTTAAAATGGTAATTCTTTAAACACAATAAACAAATGAGTCTTTATATATATATCAATTTCTCAAAGGTTACTCTATTCCCACAGCTGTCCATCCTCTCCCCCCACCCTACCCCACTCCCCTATTCTGTTCACTAATATCTTTTCCTTTACCTGTTTCAGACTTTCTCTGAAATTCTGAACAGGAGTCACTAGTGTTTCTGTTAGTAAAAACAATCACTGCCTTAGAGAACAGTGAACACTGATAATTCAGGACCAAGGACAGTGGCAAAGTGGTGGGACTCAAGATTTAGACTCTACACTTGAGAGATGATTTGTATATCATAGATGTTCCTTAAACATTAAATCGAGCTGCAAATATGAGTAGAATAGTTCATTAATGTGCATTTCCATCAAATTAACATAAGCCCACCAATGTGAAAATGACACTAGCTTTCTAAACTTTGTGTGCGTAACTCTTATTTTCCTTCTAGTACAGGTGGTAGAAAAAAATGTCGATTCTGAAACAATGCTGTTACCATATCTGAGGAAGAAGCTTATCCTTTTCTTTGTTGTGTGTGTGTGTGTGTGTGTGTGTGTGTGTGTTGTGTGTGTTATCCTAGTTGGGTGATAGAGCCACATTGAATCATATTCTCTACTATTATGGTTTTATGTCCTTTAAGAAATCCCTACATCTTTGTTATGTAGGCAGTGCACAATTGTGGTTGTCAGAAGAACCAAGTTTTTTCCAATCTCTGTTTTGGCACTTAATATATTGTATAAATGAAGAAACTAGCAATGGGAATGAAAACAATGGATGTTAAAAGGGCTTAATTAAGCATCTTTTAGAATTGAGTCAGAATATTGACATTCTATCTTTGAGAACTAATCATCATGCCCATTAGAAAAAAGAGAGCACAGAAACCTCCTGACATGAAAGTAAACAGACAATGGAGAAATTAAACTTCAGAATGTTACCTTAGAAAAACTTTCTAAATAAAAGTCATCCAAGGAATGGATTGTTAGCCTGCTGTGCATGAATGTCAATGGGCTTCTAGAGTTCTTTAGACCCCACTAAGTTATATGCAAAATTATATGGCAATGGGAGTTCGTATATTTTTTTCCCTGGAGAGAGTGAAATTCTCATAAAAGTACACAACTGAAAAAGCATCAATAACTACCTTCTGGAAATCATTCAAGATCTTTGGACATAAAAAAAGAACACTGATTTCCTGGTTATTTATGGCATCAGTGTGTAATATTTTAGATTTAGTTCACTTGCGAGTGACAGAAAATCCCAAATAGCAGTAAACAAGACAGAGGATAAAACGTTTATTCTTTTCTTACTGGGTTAGTTCGGGTTCTCTGGGAAACAGAGACCAAAAAAATGGGATTAAATATACATGGGTTTTATTAGGAAAAACGCCTAAGAAAAAGGAAATAGAGAGAGCCAGTGAGAACTGGGGTGATAGATTTCAAAGGGCAGCAGCTGAGTCTCTTGGTTAGTTGAAGAAGGTCTGTGAGGCACATTCTCATGGCTGTCATACTCACATAAAAAAAAAAAATCCCAAAGGTAGATATATTAGGGCTAGTAAAGTAGTGTCATGACATAACCAGGGAACTGAGCTCCTTATGTCTTGCTGCCCCACCCTCCTCAGCATATAGCTTTCTCCTCATGGCCAGAGATGACTAATGAGGTCCAGCCATCACGTCTGAATTCCAGCAAATAGGAAGAAATAAGAGATGAAAAAGCAGGCAACCTCCTCCTTTTGAGGACATTTCCCACCTAGAAATCATGCACAACACTCATGCTTACATCCCATGGGCCAGCAGTATTAATGACCCCATCTAGCTGCAAAGGAGGCTTGGAAATGTATTTTTAATTCTGAGC
The DNA here is from genome assembly GCA_028627145.1 of Eidolon dupreanum. Lineage (NCBI taxonomy): Eukaryota > Metazoa > Chordata > Mammalia > Chiroptera > Pteropodidae > Eidolon > Eidolon dupreanum. Next base: position 143,799,732 of record CM053503.1, read on the forward strand.
AACTACGTGTATAGCTAAAAATTGAGGTTTCTATTATCAAGGAAGAATGAGAGACCAGATATTGGGGAACAACTATCAGTTTCTGCCACCAAGAAGCAGAAAAATATGGCAAACATGGATAATATGGCACAAATATTCTAAGAATTACTTACGATTTGACATTTTCTTCATATGTTATCAAAGACACACAAAAGATTGAAAACAAATATACAAGGTATTCATACTTTCAAATACTCAAGCCCTTACATGTACAGACTCTTCCTTTTCTAGTTCGGCTCCATTTTTGACAACCTGAAGCCGAGTTGAGTTGAAAAAGAGGAGAGCAATCAAGAATTTGCAAGATTCTAAATAATAGCTAAGACATACATCATTTGATAAATATGTATTGAACTTAACTCTATATTTAAAAGTCTTTGATAGTGCCGTATCCTAAAATCAGTGCTATTTTGGAAAGAGAATTACAGAAAACACATTATCCTTAACTGTACTTTTCCAGTCTGATTCATGGGAGCTAAGTATGGCTGTGGAGGGGGAGACTGTGGCACCTACACAGTGATGATATCACAATACAATCCCATTACCAAGAGGATAAGGTACCTTGCAGCAAAATCCAGATATAGTTGAATTTTTGTAGTTTTGGACCTTATCTTATTCCTTTATTTGGTAAATATGCATTGAGCACCTATTATGTGACTGTGCTGGTGGTACAGTGATGAACAAGACAGACATGGTTCCAGGAATATGAATGGATTTTTAAAAATGTACCATCAATGAGGATAACATATAGTCATAGAATCTCCTGTTGAAAGATGAAGGCCTGTCTGACTCCTTGTGCCATCTGGAGAAAAAAGTAAGGGCTAAAATGGCAATGAAGAAAAATGCCATTACCGCACTCATATTACTACTACAGCCTACTAACTGCTCTCTCCACTCTCACCCATGCCCCCACATAGTACACTCTCCATACACCAGTCAGAGAGATCTGTTTCAAGTATAAATCAGATCATACACTTATACTTAAAAATCACCAATGGCTTCCCATTACATTTAACATCTTCTCTCTTGTTTTATATTTATCCTTATTCAGGTTTTCTGAGTATCTTGGATCTATGGATTGATGTCTTCTATCAGCTTTGGAAACTTCTCAAGCCATTATCTCTTCAATTCTCTCTCTCTCTCTCTTTCTCTCTCTCTCTCTCTCTCTCTCTCTCCCCCCTTACCCCTGTCTCCCTCATCCACTCTTTTCTAGGACTCCAATTATGCATGTGTTAGACTATTTTATATCATACCACAGATGTCAGATGAAGGCAAAGGATATGAGCACTAGTGAGGTTTCAGGGATCTGCCTGTTCCACAGCCAAGCCACCAGCTTCCTGAACTCTGGGATATCCCTCCCTGCTTTACAGCCCAGCTGCCCACTGTTTTGCTCACCGGGGAGTTCTCTTTGCTTTTCTGTCTCACTTTCTATGCTTTGGGAGATCTCTTGATTCCATGCCACCTGTCTAACCTCTGGAGGGTGGCTACTGCCCTATGATCTGTGAAGCCTGAGTGTCTATGGTTTTCTCTCAGTTCTGCTTTTCCCCAGTCTTCCTTGTCTAAGAGCCAATGTGCTGGTGAGTTTCTTTCAGCACTCCCTCCCTGCCCCCATATTTAGGGTATTACTCTCACTCAGCACTCAGTGAAGTCTGGCAGGAAGCATTTGGGGATAATGAGTCCAACTTTGTATTTTAATTTATTACATCATCCCACATGTAGCTATTAAAAGTTTGTCAAAAATTGGTCTGGTTTCTCCTTACTCCTGTCTAAGGCAGATTCCTTCTCCTCTGCTCATTTCAGTTAGAGATGAGAACAGTTGTATCTATTTTCTCTTATGAAAGACTTGTACTTAATGGAATTTCATTCATTTTTCTTTCCATACTCAGCATTTCATAATTTTTTTAAAACTATGATTATGAAGCTTATATGGCCTCTCTGGGTTTTTAGAATGAGAGAATAAAGGTCTCTTAACAACTTTCTACATCTGAACTGAAAGATCTGTTGCCTTTGAATTAATATTCAAACTTCTGACCCTCACAATTATCTACCTTGTTCCTGCCTGTCTTTCAACCTCAGAGCCTATCACTCTCCCTATATTCATAGTGCTTTGGCCCCACTGGCCTTTCTGTCTGTCTTTCTACTCCTAAACATCCCAACCTCCTCAGGGCCTGTGTATGTGTTGTCCCTCTACCTGGAATGTTTTCCCTCACAACCTTTCATGTCTGGCTCCTTCGAATCATTCAGGTTTCAGCAAAAATGTTACAGTCTCATCCCTCCCTGATCACCCCTTAATAGTAATGCCCGACCTCACCTCTGCAATTTCCTCTTTCCTTAGCTTATATCAATTTATTCATAGCACTTCTTACCATCTCAATTTATGTATGTCTGCTATCTATGTACATAGATAATATCTAGTTTCTACCCATTGGAATATACACTCCTAGCAACTAGAACTCTGCCTGGCACATAGTAGGCACTCAATAAATATTTATAATTATTTATAAGTGAAAATATCCTTCTGATCTTTTTTTTATGTGTGAACATACAAAAGCATACTGTATAACTGTTTAGAAACCTGTATATTTTGCTTAACTTCTCATGAATAACTTTTCAAAATAATAAATATTATTTTAATGATTGTATCTGTTCCATTGTTTGAGTGTATGAAAATCAATCCCCAAATAGTGATCACTTAGATTATTTTTGATTGTACATTATTATAAGCAATATTTCAGTGATATGTACATAACATATATATCTATGGAGAGATATATATGTGTGTGTATACACACACACACACACACACACACACACACACATATATGTGTGTCTGTGACTGTTTATGATAAATCCATAGAGGTGGAATTGCAGGGTAGAAGAATGTTGGCATCTTAAAGATTTTTATGCCTTCCAGCAAAATGTCACCCAGAAGAGCTCCATCAGTTTATATTCTTATTCAACAGTACATGAGTTTCATTTTCCCAAAGCTTTTCTAATAACTCATATTATAATTTTTAAAAATCTGTCATTTTCTTTGATAAAAATGGTATTTCTCATTGCTTAATTTGAATTGCTCTTGGTTATTTTAAAGTCAAACATTTGTTTCATGTATTTCTTGGCCATTTGTAGTTCTGTTAGGTGAATGAAAACATTTTAGGAGTCATTTCAAGTCGGACATTTTCAAACAGTAGGTTTGTGGGATTGAGGAGTTCTATATTCCACATCCTATTTCTTCTTCTAAAGTACAATTTCAAAGTCACTTTATTCCCTAACCAACCTTTTTCTCAGGAGCTGCCTGGAAGATGGAATGTATTCTAGTTGATTAATCACATGTGACTAGAGAAGCGAATGTCAGCCTCTCATTCAAGAGAAAACACAAAGTTAGTGGAAACTGTTCTGAGGTTAGAATTTAGAGGTCTAATGTGAATCCTGTCTCTGACACTCCAGCTGTGTCCCTGAGCAAATCACTCTGACCTTTAGATTCTACTTTTGTAAAATGGGCATGAGCTAAGGATAAAATGTATACAAAGCCTGAGACGTTATTTAAAATCAACCATATTGAAGGTGCTCAGTGAATACTCGGTACCCTTTCCCACTGGAAACAAAATAATCTGTGCTTCTCTTTTGCATTCTGAAGACATTATCCAGGCCATGCCTGTCAGACCCCCATCTGTTCTCTGTACGGTACTGCCGTCATGACAATAAAAGGCATAGAAAGCACCAAGACCAGAATTCATCCTGTTCAGGTGAGGGCGGGCCTCTTCTTCATAGGATTTCTGTGCTTTGAAAACAATTAATGACACGATGAGCCCCTGATAATAGAGTAGAGCAGTCCGGGCCCTGCTGTTTGTCAGCCAAAAGATGAAACCAAACAAGGGACCAAGAGTGAAATCTGGGCTGTGTGGGTATTTTGTGACTGACTTCTTAGAAAGATGCCTTCTGAAGACTAGAAGACTTTTTCTTTTTAAAGAAAACCCTGAGATCACTGGGTTTGTTTTCTATGTTCCAATTAGATGGAACCTATCCATCTTACATCTTCCAAACTTATAAAGAAATGAGAGCCATGAACATAAAGGGATGTAATTTTTTTTTAATAAAGTGAAAAAAAAAACCATGATTTTAAAACTGAATGCAAACCTCAGCTACCAAAAAGATTTGTTAAATTTAGGACTTGTTCAGAAAACAGGTAATAAAAGTTGTCAATGAATTTTGAGGCTTTTCTCCTAAGGTAGCACCTTGTTAGAACTTTGCCTTAACTGAAAAGACACCCTGACCCCTGAGTCTTTCAATTATACATACATTGCCCATTAAAATGCTGTTGCTACTTGTTTTTATCTAAGTTGATGAAGGTCACTTGTAAGGGGAGGATAGAAAAGGGAAAAGACAGGGTGACATAGAATATGGCCAAACTTCAGTTTCTCTGGACTTGAAGGAATCTTGGGTTCTGTTTATTTTCTCTGCAACCACATTACCTAGAGGGAGTGAATACTAATACTGCCTGATACCCTTGTAGACTTGGCTATTCACAGGACTGAAAATACCTTTTCATTTAGTAACTGCTGCTAAGCTCCTGGTTGCAATGTAGCCAGATGACAGCTTCCAAAATGGGGTTGCACCTTTGAAGTTAAGACTTCAAACAGAACATGGTGGATGGGGGGGTGTGGTGGGGTCAGGGGGGTGGAGGAAAGGTTTGGAAGAGAAATAAAGGCACATTTCCTTCTTGATTGTTTTCTGGATTAATGATGGGAACTTTGTAAACAATCTTCTATGTGCTAAAATATTACGGCAACAGTGGGCATATAAAGGCACTCAGGAAAATACTTGTTTTTGTGTGTGTGTGTTTTTCTTTTTTTCCCTCAACTTTTGTATAATTCAGGTCGTTTCTCTGAAGGACTTCCAGGGAGCAACCTTTATCTCCGTGATTCCCATTCAGGACTACAAATTGAACCTACCTGGAAATCTTTAAAAAATACATGTCTGTCCCCCATCCCCGGAGATTCTCAGTCAATTGATCTTGGGTGCTGCTTTGAGCCTTGGAAATGTTAAAGCTCCCCTGGTGATACTGAAGCCTGAGAACCTTCAATGAAGCTCAAAATCTGGTGAAGACAAGAAATCATGTCCTCCTGGCCCAAGAAAGGGAGCTGCCTACAATGAGCAGGGATTTCTGAGGCTTCTCATCCAGCTTTAGTGTGCACCCAGTAAAGACTGCCTGGGAGTCTTGATGGAATGCAGGTTCTGACTCAGTAGATCTAGGGAGGAGCCCAAGATTCGGCATTTCTAACCTTTCTGAGCCTCCAGGAGAGGATTGCCAAGTGTGATAGCACCCAGTGTAGATTCTGCACTCCTGGGATGGTGATGTCCATGTACACACTTCTGAGGAACCATCCAGAGCCCATTCTGGATCAGTTAACTGATGCCCTTGGTGATAGGTCATGTGTGTGTGCTTTTATTTTTCAATGATGATGATGATGATGATGATGATGATGATGAGTACTAATACTGGACACCTATCATGCACCACACATTGTATTAAATTCTATAAAAAGACCATTTCATTTACTCTTAACAGTAACTTTCAGTATCAACCAAATATCCAAAGTCGCTGATGAAAAAAAAATCTGACTTTATAGTTTACATGGACTGAAATGTCAAACAGGGCTTCCTTATAGGATGTGGTCCTAATTTCCATCATGCATTTGGCAGTCCTTGCCTCTCTCTGGGTTCCTTAATTAACAGAGCTGGGTGGGTTTTTCTCCTTTAGGTAACCTGTGCCATTGTGCTGGATACGGGCCCATAATTGATGCATGCAAGATTTTCTGTAAAGTGAGTAGAAAGGAACATATTATTGAGTATACATTTTTCTAATGAAACAAATTAGTAGGGGTTGTCAGGTGCGATTAGGGGAATAGCCGTTGTTACTGATATAGGGCTACTTCTTATCTCAAGGTCTGTAATTGTTGTTTGTTGTTTGATCTTATCATCATTCACTGAGCTTGCCCTGGCAGTCACATAATGATCACCTAAGCACTTTGATATTGGCTGTGGGTAATTTTTCCCCAGTGTCTGTCCTGTCCTGTTTGTCTGAGTCAGGTGCCCTGCCCCTATGCTCCCGCAGCCCTCTGTGCATGTCCCCATCACAGCATTGGTCACACTATGCTATAATTGCTCATTTGCTCTTCCGTCTGTTCCCCAGACTGCAGTCTGCTTGACAGTAGAAGCTGTGCATCTCCAGGGCTGGTTGCCATTCACTGATTGAGTGACCACTCAGTCAATTTTGTTGAATGAATAGATGAACAAATAACCTTGAAATGAAGGACATAAAGTTGTCCTTTGGAAGTTAAACTATAATAATATTTGTTAACATTTATTGCTAATGAAATATTAAATATTAATATTAACAATAAACAATTGTTAATATTTATTGCTATGTGCTAGGCTTTGTTATAAAATGTTTACATTATGGTGACAATAGTTACTAATACTGTGTCATGTACTTGAAATTTGTTAAGAAAATAGATGTACAGTGTTCTTACCACACATACACAATGGTAACTATGAATGTGTTAATTAATCTGATTTTGGTAATCATTTAATAAAACATCTGTATGCAAAATCATCACATTGTACACTGTAAATATATACAATTTTATTTATCAATTATACCCCAATAAATCTGAAAAATTATTAGTAGAATCAACAATAAATTCTTAGTTATTTGTTTTTTCTTTTTACCCACTAGACTTCTGGCTGCTGTCAAAGTAAAGAAAATGGAGTTTGCTGTTTGAATCAAGGAATAAATGAATTACCAGAATGTGAGGAAGGAAATAAGGTCAGTCAAATGTAAATTTTTTATAAAGGTTTCTCAGGACAGGAGCAGAAACCAACTTACTTTTAGGAAAAATAAATGGCTGCCCAGGTCAATTAATTTGGGGTGTGTCAACATGTCCCCTCTTTCATTCTCACTCCATCTCTGTCTCCCCCAAAAATCTATCCTAACAACTTCGTTTCTCATTCCAGATATTACCCTTGTTCAAATACAGCTCCCTATAGGAGAAAAAACACCTCTATATCTTAGTGTCTCTTAGCTTTTTTTTTAAACCTTCCTTCATGTCTTTTTTCAAGGGCGAGAAGCAAAGTGCAGATGTCAGGGAGATGGAAGAACAGGTAGTGATAGAATAGGTGGCAATTCACGGAGAAATTCTCATTCTCAGCCATGTCTGGTGCTGCCGCCTGCCTCCTCTGCTTTCCCCAGACTCCAAGAGAATGTTCAGGGAGTGCAGAGCATTGAAGGTTCATTGACATCTACTCTGATTACTAGGAACCAGGTCTGTATTAGAGCCCGCAGATTGTGGCTAGCCAGCTGCTTTTTTGTCTCTCTGCTGTATTTCTCTCTTCTTCTAACCTCATTCCACAAATAAGCTAAAGTACTGTAGTTAGAATTGTTTGATGACAATAACGTCTGCTACTTTCTCTTTTAAGACAAGTCCAAAACTCTTCTCATAAGAGGACTTTCTGCCCCTGGATCCAACTCAGAAATTGATATTTCCTCCTGAGCTAATGGTTAAGTAAGGCAAAGTTGAGCTCATCCTAGTGGAATTTATGGGGAAATGGCAGGAAGGGTACTCGCTTATGGAGCCTCTTAAAAGCTGATTGGCAAGTAATGTCCATCTGTCATCCTTAGCCCAAGGTCTAAGGGGTATAGGATAAGGTAGAGATGGGGAAATGAGGATAGAGTCACCATGAGGAGATGGTTGAATGTAAGAAGCAGCAGTTAGCATCCATAAAAAATGTCATGAAATGACATCATAACATTTGTAGATTTAGACATGTTTTCTACTTCCAGTTTTGCTGAGTTTTATTCTTCCACAGAATGTTTTGACAAAATTAAGCATGTTAAAATATCTTTAGATGTTGAAATGAATTCCTCTGAGATATAAAAGCACCAAAAGGAGACATATTGAAACAGTCTCCAGAGGAGTAAAATACTGTCATATTTTTATTCTGAACTCTGATTCCTAGTGAAGCTCTACTTTTAGGTTATTTTTATTTTATTTTATTTTTTTAAAATATCTCTATTTCAGGTGGACAGAAACAGGTAGAAATGTTGTCATGACATGATTTCAAAGCCTTATTGCTTTTTCAATAGATAATGGCCAAGAAACAACCACAAAGGATCAGGATTTTTGGTGGCAATGGAATGACGTGGATTTCCCCAGTGACACTGAAGAAACTTCTAGAAGCTAAAGTCAAGTATCCCCAGGTCCCTGTTGTCATGCGGAACACCTCTGTGGGTATGTGGAACCCCAGGGGACTCTTTATTAGGAAACACCTTTGGGGAAAAGAACCTCATAAATGCATTCCTCAGGAAAAAAAAAAAAGTCTGAAATAATATTTTTAATCATCAAGACTTGACTTCCTCAGCATTGCTCAAGAGACATTGACAATTTCCATTCCATAAGTATGTTTCTGTTACCCCCAGTCTGAGCAATGCACAGAGTTCCACCCAGGAGTCGCACTCCATAACAAGTCAAGAGCCAGCAGTCCCAGTGACAGCTGCCCTGTCTTTTTCCATGTGGAGACTGATCTGTAGCTTGAATTTGAAATGGCTTCTTTGTTTCCTCTCTGGTGGTGTCTCAGTAGGTATAATATGTTTTCTTAAGCTGCAGTTACAGGGTCTTCCTATTATATCCATTGTAAACTCACTTTGACTGCCTACTTCTTTGGGGAGTCTCCCAGAATCCTCCAGAAGATAATTTTGAGTATGCCACAAGCTGTTTTGAATTCATTAGCCAAGTTTTAAGGCTGACAAGACCAAAAAGTCCTCCAAGCACAGTGAAAATCCATTTGGCCATTTTCTACATTCGTGTGATTTGACAATGAACAGACCAATAGAAAGATATGTGGTGTAGTTTTTACACATCTAAAGACATCAGTTTTAATCACAATTTCAAAAATTTAAAGGCAGTTAACTCCTAGTCTTCTTATGATTTTTTCCTAATCCTTTAGGGTGTGAAGTGAAATTTAAAGGTGTCTTTCACCCAGTCATAATTTCCCCTGATAGAATTGAAGAACTGATTTGTTTAAAACTATGCATAAAATGGTGAGTTCCTAAGATGCCCATTTTCTTAGTTAAAACACATTAATAAATTTATTTCTTTTGCCCAGCAGATAAACAGAAAAAGAATTATTTCTAAATATGATATGCAGAGAATCTCTTCTTGTAAGAATGATAACATTCTGGAAGAGACTCAGGGAAGAATTCTCTGTAATTATATGAGATACTAACAGTCTGAATAGTCAGATTTTCACTGAAGAACTTTCTGTGTCTGCCATATCAGAGAAATGTGACAGTTATTCAATGAAGGATATTGTACTAGACACTGGATAAAAGATAAAAATAGATAGAACACAGTCTTTGCTCTCCAGAAGCACAATAGTAAGCAAAGCAAATTTATATATTAAGCAGCTTACAGACTGGATTTTTCATTCTGATAAAGGAAATTGACTTAATGGCAATAATGAGAAGCAATATAAATGTAGATTTGGAGTCTCACTCTGGAATCTAATTCTTGAATATGTCATATTAGCTGTAAAAACTTAAGTCAAGTTACTTAACTGAATTATATAGTTTCTTCATCTGTGAAATAGGGCTAATAATATCTCAAAGCTTATTTGGGTTCAAGGCAATTCTATGGAACATTCAATATAGTGCTTGACATAGTGAATATTCAAAACATTTAGCCCCATCACCTCCATCACCATCATCACCACCTTCATCACCACCATCACTACTATAACCACCAATAGTAGGCAGGGCAGCATGCATCCAGCATAAGGATCCCATATCAGTAATCTCAAATCTAATGGACATTTCCAAGTCAGCAATGATCACATTGCATTATTTATGAATGATTTTATTTCAGGGCTGATCTTAGGTGCCGGCCTCAGCCTGGCTCAGGTGAAAGACATCCTGGCAGATGCAAGCCTGAAGTTCCCAGAGGAGAAGACACACATGTACCAGGCTCTCTGGAAGCATTTGGGGACTCTTCCTGGATCCCAGATCAGGAATATGGCTGTATGTATTTGATGACAGTAAACTCTGGTGTGTGTCTCTTGAATGCTGTCCCTGACAAATCAGAACAATTTTATTCTTTTGAACCAGGCAAAAATACTTATTCTCCAAAGCCTTGTTTAATTTTTATTTTATCACTTGTGTTTTTATAATTACACAACTGGAGTGAAAATAACTAGTTATTTTAAAAAGTCTTTAGGGGGGCACATTGAGAGCAGACATCTAGATTCAGATCTAAATCCCCTCCTGGCTGTGGGCAATTGTATTCTCAATTTGCTATCAAAAGTTGAAATGAAAAGCTCCTTCTTGGGGATTATTAACTCTGCTTCTACCCTTTGTCTCTTTGGGAACGCAGAAAGGTCAGTTTTGACAGTGACTATTCTTTATAATATTGATAATTCTCTCTATTGTTCTGACTACTGGAAAGTTAGTCCAGTCCTAATTCCATACACTCCCAGTGTCTTCATCCCTTTCTTGTCAAGAACTTGTGCTGGATATTTTCCCATACTGGTCATCTGACATTGACCACGCTTGTGTTGGTAGTGGCCTGACGTGATCTGAGTAGTGAAGAGAACTACAGGCTACTGAGAACGATCGGGCCCCTTTGTTGAAGACTTTCTCTGAGTGGTACGAGAGCATGCTGTGTGCTCATACTTAATTTGTCATTGATGGAAGCCTATTTCTGTTGAACAATGGTTGGACTTTATTTTATATTTATTTACTTGAGTTTTGTTTTTAAACTAAGTTCAGGACTTTTAACTAATTTCTTTTATTCTAACTTGGTCAACAATTATTAGGAAATTCTAATTAGTCTTATATAAATCTGTTTTTTTTTTTCCATTTAAAACTATGGACTAGTTTTCTGTTACCTGCATTGTTAAATACCTACTCTTCATATCATCTAAACCACAATATTGTCTTAAGGAGGAAGACTTGCATTCAGTTATCAATTTAAGTAACATCCCTTTTAAAAAAAATCATATAACAAGAAAGAGGTTTTGTTATGTGAATATAAAAATCAAAAACCTCTTAGCTTTCATCCTCCAGTCATATTTTATTATAGCTTTAAATGGGTTTTCCCCTCAATATATTGATTAAAAAACAAAAATTCTTTAGGTGCTGGAAAAAGATATAAACAAATCAGGTATCACCCACCCCCAGCATAAAACTTCATTAAAGACAATTTATTTATTCACTACTGTACTTAGTAAGGATCTCAGGTATGAAAAATAATTTTTTTAATAACTTGATCAGAATAGCTAAAGGAATATTAGTATTTACTCTCTATGTTCAAAGCTGAAAATGAACTCTGCCATTTAGGAAGAGGACTAAGGTTCTGTTCTTTCTGACCTCTGGCCTACTCAGCTAAATATTTTTATTTATAAGCAGAGAAAGCAAAAAAAAAAAAAAAAAAAAAAGGTGGACCTTTGACAGGAAGAAACATTGCATGATACCATTATAGAGCAAAAGAATTGTTAAGCATAGGAAGAACACTTCTTTTTCCCAGTTTCCTCAGGTATTTGGTAGAATTATTTCCCAAGTTTTGGGAGTTTGATTGTTTAATAGTACAGATTCCAGGGAAAGTGTCATTTCATCATTCCACAGATGGAGAACGACAGATTCCTTTAAATAAGCAGTTTCTCCGAAAGTGTCCCAGTGCAGACCTTAAGCCTGGAGAAATCTTGATCTCAGTGAACATCCCCTACTTGAGGAAAGTGAGAATGTTCTTTCAATTTCTTGGTTTTACCTATGAGCCTATAGCTTGTTCATTCCAACATATGCTGGGTTAAGAAAAGGTCCTGAGTGTTTACAAGGGAGATTACAGAGGACCAGTAGTCTTCCTTACCTGTGGTTTCGCTTTCTGCAGTTTCACTTACCCATGGTCAAATGTGGTCCAAAAATACTAAATGGAAAATTGCAGAAAGAAATAATTCATAAGTTTTAAATTGCCCGTTGTTCTGAGTAGCATGATGAAATCCTGCGCCATCTTGCTCCGTCCTGCCTAGGACATGAATCATCCCTTTCTCCAGCATCTCTATGCTACATAAGCTTCCGCTCATTAGTCACTTAGTGGCTGTCTCTGTTATCGGATAGACTGTCGCAGGATTTCAGTGCTGGTGTTCAAGTCACCCTTATTTTACTGAATAGTGGCTCAAAGTGCAAGAGTAGTGATGCTGGCAATTTGGATATGCCAAAGAGAAGCTGGAAAGTGCTTCCTTTAAGTGAAAAGGTGGAAGTTCTTGACTTAATAAGGAAAGAAAAAAACCATACACTAAGGTTGTTAAGATCTATGGTAACTATTGTAGTTTTTTTTTTTTTTTATTTGTGTTATGCACTCTTCTATCATTCCTAGAATCAGAACTTTGTCTCTGCTTCTCCCCCAGCTCCCCTCCCCCGCCACCCCACCCATCTCTCTTTTTCTTTCTTTTTCTCACTCTCCCTCACCCCAAACTCTAAAGTTACTTCCTTACTGATTTTTAAAAATTCTTTGTGCTATGAGGCTTTTTCCTAAATAAGACTTGAAAATATATCTCTACTTATATCTTGGGGTTTGAAAGAGGTTTAAAAAATACATTTGCAATAGAACTTATTGAGAAAAAGGTCTTTAGAGTTAGACTCAAGATTGAATCCTAGTTTAAAGATCTCCTGTGACCCTGACTTAATTACTGACTCACTTTGAGCCTTAGATTCCTTATCTCTAAAATGGGAATAATCAATCCTGCCCTGGAGGGCATATTTGTCTGCTAGGGCTGCCATAACAAACAATCACAGACTGGGTGGCTTAAATAACAGACATTTATTTCCTCACAGTTCTGGAGGCGAGAAATCTGATATCAAGGTGCAAGCAGGGTCGATGTCTTCCAAGGGCTCTCTCCTTGGCTAACAGATGACCATCTTCTCCCTGTGTCTTTACATGGTCTTCCCTCTGTTCATGTCTGTGTCCAAATTTTCTCTTCTTATGAGGACACCACGATGATTGGTTAGTGTCCACCCTAATTACTTCATTTTAACTGAATTGCCTCTTTAAAGAGCCTATCTCCAAATTTAGTCACATTCTGAGGTGCTGGGAGTTAGAACTGAAATGTATCAATTTGGGGGCCGGGGAGTGGGGAGGGAGGCGCACAAGTTAGCCCATAATAGAGAGTGTGACAAATATATATAAGGCAATGTACATGAACTGCCTAGAAACTTGGTGTGCCACTTAACTTTTGCTTTCAGTGGGAATTTGTGTCAGCCTTCCAACAAGCCCAGTGGCAACAAAATGCACTCGCAGTAGTCAATTCAGGAATGAGAGTCTTTTTTTGGAAAAGAGATGGCATCATCAGAGAGTTATCCATCTCGTATAGAGGAGTTGGTTCAGCTACCATCTGTGCAAAGAATTCTTGCCAGAAACTCATTGGAAGGTATGGCATCGTGTCCTTAGACTCCAAGTAATGGAGCAGCTCTTTTTGTGGTGACATGTAATTACAAGAAGAAAAATGCTTACTGCCTTTTTATTTAATGGCATGGAATTCCAATAACATTTCATAACGATTTCTATGTGTTTTGATTTTAGTGAATTCTGAAGTGGGAATCATATAGTCTGTATGTGCACATGTGTGAGTGTGTGTGCATGTGTGAAAGAGAGAGAGCCCATATCCAAACAGCACATAGATACAGTAAGCAAAATGAATAAATTTTCTTTCTTTATTGTGAGAGAATAATATACCATGATGGAAAACAGATTATGAATATTTGTTTTATAATAAATTGCTAAATGTGTTTGCTCACCTGATTTGTTATTTCTATAGGTAATACTAATAGCCAGTATTTCTTAAGTATTTACTAGGTATCAGTTATCATTTTATAACTAATAGAGGGTAATGGTTAAAAACACAAACTCGATTGAGCCAAACTGCCTGAGCCCAAATCTCAGTTCAACACCAATTAATTATGTAATCTCAGTTTATTTAACATTACGATACCTCAGTTTCCTTATCTGTCAAAGGGAGACAATCATTCTTACCTCACAGGGCAGTTGAGAAGATTAAATAGGTGAATATATATAAGGAGCTTAAAACAAAACCCAGCTTGCGGTAAACATTCTAGCGATATAGGGGTCAGTTATTCCTGAGCTAAGAACTTAACACAGGTTGTCGTTTCATTCTTGTGACCATTCCATGAAGTGAGTTCTACTGCTATTACCTTTTTATAGATGAGGAAGTGGTGGATCTGAGCTAGAGACCTTGAGGGTGATGGACTTGTGAGTGATTTGAATATGAGTTGCCCAATTCCGAAGCTTGTACATCTTATGTCTTGCATTAAGTTTTAACTATTTGTCTTACATGCTACCTGAGTCTGTGAGGTAGTGAGTCCCGTCAGGCTAGGAGTCTTCTTTTCTGACTCTTATAAGCCCTGGAATGAAGAGATGCTGGATGCAGCTTGCAGGCTGGTTCTGCACGAAGTCTCCCTTCCAGACTTAGCTCCAGGTGGGAAGGTGGAATTCAAAAGGACTTTCATCATCAGCTTCCTCTTTATTTCTACCTGGAGGTGTCACAGATTTTGAAGAGAATGGTAAATGGAACTGACCATGTAATACCTTTCCTAGTATTAGAGGCCATGGTGATACCCAGAGCAGAGGCAACAACCCCCTACCTAAGAGCCAGAGAATAGAAAAGACAGCCCATATTGGAAACACATGGACTTGCTGAGACTACTTCAGGCTGTCTGCTGATGGCTTGTAAGTTTGGGGAAGAATTGCAAGTAGAGCACAAAGTTGTGCAGGATTTTATTTAACACCACTCAGTTATTTTGTTTCTGATCTGTTCGTCTAGGTGGTGTACAGAAAACTTCTTAAAGATTTGAATATATTTTCTTTCAATAAAGCATTTCCTCCACTCGTTGAGGTTACTTTCATGTTTGGCTTTCTTCTTTGGTTCAGCTTTATTTCTCACCTATAAGATGATGATGGCAGCCATTCCACAAGGTTATTGTAAAATGGGTCATCATAGGACAAGGGCTTAATATGGGCCCTAGTACATCAGAAGAACATGATGAAGACTGCTTAGTACTAGTTTTAATAATAGTAGTAATCATCTAGGCATTTTTTTTGCCTGGTCTCCCTATGACAATGAGTTATAATAATGTTAGCTGGGGATGACATGACTAAAAGAATTCCTCTGAATAAATTTGCTAAACCCAAAAGGAACTTGAACCATATTGGCCTCATTAATCTCATGCTACAACCAACTGACCAAACTAGACCGGGAGCCAAGACCATTCTTCATGTGGTATAGAAGTTAGTGTGACCGCTCTAAATAAGAGGCACAAAGTTCTCCCTTATCGTTGTTTCTGAGGGTATCTCCTCATTACACATGAGACAAATAAGAACCAGAATAGTTGTATCAAATTTTTTGGGACTAAGAACTTAAAATCATATATAAGTGATATATTGTCACCAGGTAATAAAAAGAGAAAAAATAAAGCTAATTGTGGACACCTCCAATTAATAGCAAACTAATACAATCTCTTACATGAATCAAATGATATAATTTAAAGCTTCTACCTTGTAGTCTCATACTTTCAATGCAACTTCCTCTATTCAATATTTCTCTATTATTAAAAATAATAGACTTGGCTGGCTTTAGTTTTCTGTTAAATTTTTTTAGATATAAAAGATAACCACTAGATAAATTGTTTAAAGCCTTGTATGAAGACCCGAATGACCCATTTCCTCGGTTCTAATACGTGTTCTTTCTGGGACCTCAGAATGCTTCCTTCGGGGCGGGGGGCATTGTGGTCAGGGTGCAGCCTCTGCGTTTTCCTTTCCCCCAGTTGGCCAGGTGGTACAGCACAGAGTTTTAATCATACTTGCAATGGTGTGCTTTTGACTTTTTCCTGGCTTAAGCATTTCATTCATTTCCATTTTATTTATTTAGCTCCTATTCTCTTGTTTTATTGGTTTATAAGTCCTTAGATTATTTAGAAAAGCATGTGAGAGAATCCTAAGAACACAGAGATGATAGAAGTCAATGGTCTGCTACACTTGGCTCTTTGTGATATATGACCTTCCAGAGCGAGCATCCTAGAGGTCAGGGAGCTGCTTGTAATTCCGGGGTTCTGAACAAGACGACTGCTTGATAGCCTCCCTTTTAAGACCATCCGGGCACATTCTAAATATTCACAACAGTTCTACTTTTCAGGACCTTGTCCACTATCCTAGCCTCGCAGACAAGTATGAGAGTGCTTTAGAAGATTTTCATTCCAGACATCACTGGAGTACACTTAAATGCCAGGTTAGCGGCTTTTTTTTTTTTTTTTTAATTCAAAGGGCCTGGGCTGTGACTCCTTCGCTGCGACAGTCCCACTCATCACTCAGTCATTCGCAGGCTTGATAAGCCTGAGTTCCCTTTCTGGTGAACTCACAACCTTCTTTTGTGTTAATTAAACTTCAAAATCAAAGGATTGTGACTAAAAACTAAGCAAGCAGTAGTAATTTTTTTTTTAAATGTCTGTCTTGATCTTGAAGGCTGTGTGTTTTGTTCTGTGGCCTTATACCATTGATGTGAATGAGCTGGCTCGCTTGTCACACACCCTTCTGCCCTTGGCCTTGTCAAAGTCCAAGCACAATATCACATTCTGTGCCAGGGCCATGGGGCTGCTTAGATTTCATTTTCAGAGGAGGAGAAAACACAGCCCCTGGAAGTTGATGAAAATGAAGAAATGCTTTTTTTAAAAGAGCTGCTAATTTATTTTGTTTGAATGTGAAGATACTTTGCTCCCCGCAGTCCCTGTTCACCAAATGGTTTCTCTGTGAGTTACGTTTTAGAGTTTAATCCAACATAACTTCTAAGAGCTATTTTCAAGTGCTTCTAATAAAAGCTATCAGAGAGAACAGAATTTCTCATAACTTTCAGATGGAATTTTCTGCTACCACATCATAAAAACATCACCTGAAGTTATCCAGTTGGTAAACTGAATAAGATTCAATGTGTTTGTCCTTCAAATTATTATCAAGAAAATTTACCTTGAGAGTTTTATTAAGTCAAGAACATGAAGAAGGCTTAAAAGCCTCATTTCATTGAATCTGTTGCTGGGTTTAGTTATAAAATCTTACAGTATGTTGTAATGAATATTGAAGTTGATATACACCCTTCAGGTTTTAGGTTCAATATGTTTAAAAATTTAAATATGTCAAATTCCATTAAAAGTGATTATTTTGACAGTTAAAAACAGCTGTCATCTTCTCTGGTGTTCTGTAAAATATAGCAGCTGCAACCGTTGGTTTATAAATACTTAACTTTGACCATAGAATAAACTTTAGAAAGAAACAACAAATTAATGGACATTCAAATCATCCAAAGAAAAGTGGTAATCTTCACATAGTTGATAATCTTAAAAGGGAGTTTGCTATTATAGATTTCAAAACAAGTTTGGAAGCAGTATGTCATCCACACAGATAAGTTTTGTTTTTGTTTTGTTTTTCTCTGTGGTTTTTCTCACACACACACACACACACACACGCACACACACACACATTGCTAGAGCAACTTCAGTAACTCATGATGAGTGTTTTTCCCTCACGTCAGTCCATTTGCTTTGAAAGCATTTTGACACAGCTTCAAGAGATAAGCAGTTTGAGGAGACAATATTTGTTCTTCCATTGTATCTTTAGCCACAGAACAAACAGAAATAGGTATCAAGTACAGCCTTTTTCACTAGTAGATTCATCATGACTAATTGCCAAAAAAAAAGTGTCAAATCTTCAGCTAGAATAATTAATTTTGTATTTGATTATAGAATAAGACAAAAATATATTTTGGGATTTTTTTTCAATCTCTTGGCAGGTCTCACACAGCAAGGTTTCAAAGGCTTCTTTTTTCAGTGCTATGATGTGTTTCATTATTTACGGTAAAAAGTGTTAATTATGGAAAACTCCAAGAGTCTTTATAGATACCTACATATGTGTTTCCTTAGTGTCTAAGTTTATGAATTATCTGGAATTTTGCTTTTCAGGAAGCCTTCTAAAATTAAAAAAAAAAAAAGAGATGTGGATTTTTTACTCAAATATTATTCAAATTGAGAGCCCAACACAGCATCATAGTGAGGGCATTTTACAGGGGGAGTCAATCTCTACCATCTGAAACATGAAAAACCATACCTAATACATTTATTTTTCTTTCAATCACCATCTCAGCTCCTCAGAGAAAGAAGAGACCCGCTGAGAGCATTTTGTTATGAGGACAAATCTATGAGCTATGCCAGTGGAGCTGGTGTGTGTTGGGGCTGCTTCAAAGTCCTATTCATGCCTGAACCACAATACATAAAATTTTCTCTCATTTTCTGTACCCCGCTACATTCATAGCCTAATGTCTACCTTTATTTAATGGTACCTGGGCCAAGTTCTAAATTATTTTTCTTGATAATCTTCTGCTTTCTAGTTTATACAAAGTCAGAACTACCACACCACCACCAAAAATAAAAATAAAAAATAAAAAAACCTTAGCCAATACTCCTTTTTTGTGCATTGCATTATAATAACTATAAAATTGAAGTTTACATTTAAATGAAACAATATGGACAGTAAAATAATAAATGCCTATCATTTGTTATATAGTTTACTATAAAACAGTAAACTTTTATGAAAGTGGAATTAGTTCACAGCATACTACACATGTATCTTATGCCAAGTTAATTTTAAAAATGACTACTTTGAGCCTATAATTGATAGTCAAAATTTGCCTAATATTTTACTTCTTGTCATTTATATTATGAAAACAATAGGATTTTTTTTCATTTTCCTAATAACCAATAAAAATGTTGAACATGTTTTCAAATCACATGCAACAATCTCCTTTCCCTCCTGAGGTGCCAGGCCTTCCCCCTGTCTAGAGAACCTCTGATCTATCTCAACCTGAAGGTTTATTTCTTGAGTCCCTCAAGTAGGTTGGCAGTGAGCAAGGACCACTCTTGTGGAGTCACATGAGCAGCAGAGGGCATTGAAGAAGTGTGTTTTTTCACAGTTATCTTTATGTAAAGTTCCCCATTATAAGTATGATGGCTTTCCTTCATTCTTAGTATTTGTTAAATTAAATACAAATGTTCAGAAAGGAGAAGAAAGCTAAACATCTTCATGAAAAAGAAACTGGTTAATCAATGGGATACCAGACAGTTAGAGTCTTTCCCTTCAATTCCACAGGGCAAGAGTTTCGGCGCTTTTGTTGGACCAGGGGTGGCTTTGACTCGGGAAAAAGGGCACCATGATTGGAATGAGATAACATTTTAGGTGGACTCAAATGTGTCATTTATTGTCAATCCATACTAAATAGGCTCACTCAAATAGCACATTCTGGAAATTAAATATAAAAGTATTTAGCTTTCCCTACCCTCAGATGCCTTAAATGATACTGAGTTGGAAATAAGTCAGTTTCTGTGGCTTCTTTTTCCTCCAGGACAAGTTTTAAACAGTATGTGTTCTGCTGATGACATTTTCTCTCTTCCTTCTTGCCAAATGATGTAGCCTGGCACTGTGAAGCTCATCTCAAAAAAAAAAAAAAAAAGAGTTCCTATCTCATCTAGGGCTTAGGTGACCCATGAACTACAGTGTGGAACAACAGATGGGGTGGTAAGGGAGACATCCATAGCTTTTTCCAAGCCTCACTGCGGCTGACCTACTGTATGCCCCTCACTCCCAAGTCTTCCAGAGAAAGCTTCCAGGAGTCTGGCCTTAGTCCTAGTACCAAATGCGGACCCAGTGAGCTGGGGATGGGGTTGGCCAGCACAGCTTAGCGGGCAGCCCCTGAGGCAGAACTCCAAACCCAGAACTGCCCACTCATGGCTGGCAGTTTTTCTGGAATTTCTTCCTCCCACACTCCCATCATCAGTACCCTTAGAAGCCACTGCCTTCACTCCAGTCTCTGAGCTTGGCTTATATCATGTCTCTTAATCCCTTCTTTCTTCAGACCTCCAATTCATCTTCTACCAATAACCAACTAGGAAAGCTAACAACTCTCTCATTTGAAATACTAGGGGTGATATCATGTTTCTTAATTTGGTTAATGAAACATCAAGACATTATACTCTGTGGCTCTTAAAGAAAGAATAATATTCGTTAATCATTACTCAAAATGCATCTCCCTCTAGCTTCATTCTTTATTAGGATTATCTAAGTTATGAGTTTTGCCAATTATTTCTTAGACTTCTTCACTAAAAATAAGGGATAAAAGTCTCTTCTGGATGTCTACATGCCCTCAATATTTTCTATAATCCTAGTCCTGAGGTCATCATGCTCTTCTGCAAAATTTATATGCCATGCTTAGAAATAGTAAAAGAATTTTGATACTAAAATGTAAAGAAATTCATGAACATTAGCAAGAAGACATAATTTTTAAATTACCAGGAAGCGTTATATTCATTTACTTACACAAATGAAATTTGTATTAGAGATATTTGTGGTCTATATTTAAAAAGTGGGAAAAAAATAAGAACAATATCATGGCTATCTACCCATCTTGCTGTCCCTATTGGATTATTGAAATAGGTTTATTGTCCCGGTGCTACTATTAATAGTGACAGTTTTCATTTTCAAATATGTTCTGGTTTGGATGTAAATTATATAGCTACTCTCTTATGGGAGATATGCATACTATGATCATAAAAATGATATGTTTGTTATTGATTAAACAGAAGATAGACCCAAAGCAGCTTCCTCAAGACCCAGTTAGCCATCCCATCATGCATCTGTCTGGTATTAAGCATGCCACAGGTGAAGCCATTTACTGTGACGACGTGCCTATGGTGGACATGCCTATGGGAACTTTTCTTGGCTTTTGTAACAAGTTCAAGAGCTCATGCTAAGATTACATAAGTGATAAAGTTCTTACCCAACAGACATTAACAATTGCCTTTTCATCTAAGTCATGTTAGTGAAAAATAATGGAATGATGAAGGTAAGCTATTTGTTGATGATGCAAATTAGAAGTGAAATGGGATGGCAATGTCAGATTTACTAGTTTGTCCCTCCACCTAATAACTTCATCGTCCAAGGAATTTTTTCTCAATTGTCTGACAGAACTACTGGAGGATTCTGAGACATATCTCCCTCTCTCATATCTTACTCTCCAATTAAACCCCTTCTTGTTCTTCAGGCTGTGGGGCTGCTGTGTGGAGCCCTGCTCTGTGTGTTTTCCCATCCAGGTCTCTAGATCTGTCAGAAGCCCTCAGCCTGCCAGGTGTGGTGGACGTTGTGACTGAGGAACATCTTTAGGATGTAAACTCCTGCTTTTTAACCAAACCTGAGAAACTTCTGGGATCAGATGAGGTACTGCATTGTTGCTTCTGTTTTAAAAATAACTTCCTCCATAATGGCGCTTTATATTTTCTTAAAGATAGCATTGCATTTGGCACATTATGAAGGATTCCAATATTCTTTGAATGCTTGTTATAAAACACTGTATTCTAGTGGAGAATTAATTCAAATACATTCATTTTCCACATAAGAAAAGATGTTGACTAGTTATACAGAAGATACTTGATTGTTTTATATTTTTTAGTAGTGATATAGTGTGCTGATAACAAGTATTAAAGAGGAGAGCATACTGATAACTTTTCTTTGCTAATTCCTCTCCTGAGAATGCCATTGCCTCAGTCAATGTGTCTAAAGTACAAGTCCAAGTTCAAGTGGTGTCTCTACCATGAAGCCTTTCCATATTCTTTAATCTATGAATTCTCTGAACTCACCTCTATTTATACTGCCATGTATTCAACAGGCATTTTTAAGTAAGCACCTACTATGGCCGGGCGCTGAAATTGAACAAGACCCATGTGGCCTTTACCCTCACAGACCTTAGAGTCTAAAGGAAAAGGCAAAGTGGATCTTTAATGCGCTTTCTACCTTGTATTAAGCTTATTTATTTGTTTTTGTGTCTTATATATTTCCCCTACCTAGTAAAAGTCCTTGAGTGAAGCTCCAAGTCTGGTTCATTTGTATATTCCACACACTGTTTCCCATTAGCAGGGTAAATGAGTAGAGGAACAATGCTAGCATTGTTGCCGTTTGAAAGTTTCAAATGATTAAAACCCGTATCTTCAGTTACCAGAAAATGCAGCATAGGCAGTTCAGCAAGTTTTGTGTAGAACTCAGACTTCTCAATTGCGTTTACACAAAAGAGCTTCTTCATTTGAAACAGTCTCTACTTCTGGCTCTTGCTGGCAGACTTGATAAAGATAAAAAGTTTGATGACTGAGAGTCTCAAGTTAAGGTTGAAACTCCCCCAAGACATTTTAGTATGGCATTGGCAGAAGACAATGGGAATTAAGTCCTTTGCATAAATTTTAACTAATCAAGCAAAGCTGTTTTAGTCTGCGTGATAGTACCTGCTCTCTGAGGTGTGGATATGTTGATTATGAGCTTTTAAGGGACCAGGTCTGTGTGCCAGGCCACAGAGGCAAAACCAGGCATCAGTGGAGAGTGGAGAACCAAGCCATTGTAAATGATTGCCTTTGTTAGTGTCATTCCTTTTTTAAACATTTGTCTATAGTACATTATGCCTTTAAAATTTTTTTCCATTGTAGACATTTTAAACATATACAAAAATATAGATTCAACAATGAGCAACATTTTGCCATTCTTGTTTCATTTATCTACCCACTGCCCTCACCCACCCAACAAACAAGCTCATGTGTGTGTGTATGTGTCTGTGTCCGTGTGTGCCAGATTTAAGATTTTTTACTACCATTTTTTCTAATGATAAAACTACTATATGTTCATTGTAAAAAAGACCTAAAAGTCTAACGTAGATTTTTTTAAATGACCAATTAAATTCTAATTGTGATGATGGGAGAGAACTGAACAGTCATGGCGACTTCTTCCAGTCCTGACTATTTTACCTTTTTGGAGCCTTGGTTTTGTTTTTTCCCCATCGGCTTTCTGCCTTGGTCCCTGTGTGAACTCCTTAGGCCATTTCCCCCACCTGCAGGTAAAAGGATGACTGTTCTGTTCTCGGTCAGGTCGTGGCTAGTACGGTCTCACATCTCTTCATGAAAAGCCTGTGTTCCACCACAGTCTGGGGCACGCACTTGTTCACTGGCAGTGTTCTGTTATCATCCTCTCCCTCCTTCTCTCTGGAGGAATTAGACTGTGACCTTCTTGCTCTCCCGTCCATGAAGACAGAAACCACCTCTCAGAATGGCCCTGTTCACGGTGTGGCAGCCACAGGCCACACTGTGGGACCGGCTCTACCAGGCCAGGGGCCCTTGATCAGTCCTGTACACATGGCCTGGAACCTAAGTCTGCTGTATAAGGGGGCAGCATCGCTCTTGTCCCTTTTCAGCCACCACTGCCACTGATGCATCAAAAAGACGGAGCTTCCCCAGTGCCTGGGGGCAGCAGGCCAACTCTGACAGAAGCACTCGCCTACAGAAGCCTTTGTTAAATTAACCACTGCACTGTGGTTAGGACACATGCAAAGGGGTCAGTTACAGTGTTTCTAGCTCTGTGGTCAGAGGGAGGAGAAAAGTGAAAAGGAGAAAAGTGAAAGGGAGGAGAGGGCCTGGGGCTTGCCCTCTTGGAGAACAAATGTCTTTTCTGCACTGTAGGTGCTTTGCGGGAGTCAGCTTGTCTGTGCCATGATCGTGAAGTCTGAGGTTCAGGCAAAGAGAGCTGCAAAGCGAGTGAAAATTGTCTACCAAGATTTTGAGCCAGTGATTCTAATAATTGAAGTAATTATTCCAGGGTGGTGCCAGAAGAGCAGATTTCAGTGGTGTATCAGTTAAAATGCTTCATTTGACTACATTAACAGGAAGGAAATTCTCGTCCAAGTGGCTTCCAAAGCACAGGGGCTTTATAGGCCCCAAACTACATCACTTTTAGCAAGAAACCTGATTTTCTGCCTTTCTTCCCTGCTACCCACAGTACAGGCTTTATCTCCTGTTGTCACAGGGTGGCAGCCAGGAGCTACCAGTTCCTATCCAAGAAACAAAAGAGAACACCATTGTTTCAACATCCAGTGAGTCCTGGAATCCAGCCTTATCAGGCCACTTAGTCACATATCCAACTCTGAATCAGTGACTAGCCAGAGAAATGGAGAAGCTGTTGGTTACTGCTGGGGGTCGGTACATGGGCTGAATGGCAGGGGAGGGGAGGAGGAGACCTAAACAGAAACCTGAGCATTATTTGGAAGGGGACAGGTGAGGGGAACGCTGGATAGGCAACCAACAATGTCCAGGAGAGGGACACACCCTGTAAACCTATTCAGTGGGTCCTTGAATAATGCCATTTCCTTCAGCATTGATTCACTATGATGTTAATGAGATGCTTTAGGAAACTACTTCTTGTTTCTGTCAATTAGCCTATAGTAAAATTGGTTTTGTTATACGTCATTTTGCTATGCGTCAAAGAACCTACTGATATTAAGTGAGGACTTACTGTTTTCACCTTCGCCCAGACTCTTTCAGGCACAGAGTGAAAATCAACAAGATGCTCTAGGAAGCAAATATTGGAGATACTATTTTTAGATCCCTTAAGGTATATCTTAAATGAGTCTGAGAAATGGATCCTATGATGCCTACTAGTATTTAGGCAACTTAAACAAATGAAGATTTGCATTTCCTATCCTGTTTTTTAGAAAAGAGTTTGAAATTTATAAAAGTTTTAAGACTCACCTCCAGGCAATGACAGAGTATTCTTCTGCATAAATTTTATTGGTTCTTATAATTTACTAATTAATAAAAGCCTAAAAGTTGGGAAGGCAGCATGAAGAGATCAGATCCAACACATGCCCTCTGGGAATAGAATACTATCTTCACAGCATAATGAATAACTCATTCTCTAGGCGACTACATGCCCTGAGGAAGAAAAGGACAAAATGACTTGGCCAAGACTGGTGCCTCCAGGAGAACTGGGCCTTGACTGTGTCTCCTATCACACTGCTTGATGCCTAGTTGCTCAGAGTTTGTTTCTGGACAATGTCCTCGGTGTTTTAAAATTAAAGTAAAATCAAGTCAAGAAGCCAAAAATATAGAAGTTTAATTGGAATCAAAGAGAGATTAGGCCTTCTAAATTTCCCTGACCAGTTTCAAATTCAAACATTCTGTTCCCTTTATGACTCTTTTCATTCATAGTTTGCCTGCTACGCTTCCTTACTTTAATTTATTCCTTCCCCAACATTTTGTTTGGGAGTTAGACAAATGCGGCTCAAAGAGGTGAAGTAGTAGACCCGCTGTCAAACAGCTAGCAAATGGACACGACTCTGACTCGGTCCAGAGCCCAAGCTCTGCGTGGCCTTGGCTGCATCAAATGGGCTGTAGAATGAAGAGAATAGTCTGCCTGGAAAATATTAGTGCCATTCCAGGGCCACTCACGTGTCAGGTTTTTTCTGAGCGTACTCCATTTCTTTTGACTCAATGAGGACATTTGCATTTGCTCCGTGGAGAGTCTCTGCAGCCTGGTTCTTAGCTCAGCTCACGGGGTTATGCCAAAAGTGCACAGGATTCGGGGTGAAAGGAAGAATGCTGCCCAGGCTCATGCGGTGCCCCACGGTCCACGGCGCGTCTACTGCCATAGGGCTGGATCTTGTGCCCAGGTGGCCTCACTTTTCTATTCTCTTTCTAGGAAGCTATACAACAAAACTCCTTCTTTGATCAAGAGAGGAAACTAGAATATGGAAATGTTGATGAAGCATTTAAAGTGATTGATCAAATTCTTGAAGGTAAAATTATCTGAAGAAAAAAAAAATGATGAGAGGGGAAGCAACCCCGGAAGGCTTCTAAAAATGTCTAGTGTAATGCTAATACTAACTTTTCCTTCTAGAAATCAGCCTAGGTGTGTGTTGCTCCTTGGAAACAGGCAGCTCATTCACAAATGCATTTCCCTCTGAGGGTGTGTGTGTGTGTGTGTGTGTGTGTGTGTGTGTGTGTGTGTAGCACAGCAGGGAGACAAAGTGGGAGGCCCAGGTGTTGGCCATGGCAGCCCCCATGCGGTGACCACTCGCTCTGGAAGGGAACTGAAATATGAAAATGTTAATGAAGCATTGAAATCGGCTGATCAAATTCTTGAAGGTAAAACTCTCTGAAAAACATGATGAGAGGGGAAGCAGCTGTGGCCCGTTTTATATGGATGTCTTTTTTCCGTTCACAACCACCCTGCAGCTTGAGAAACTGAGGCTCAGAGTGTTAAGGCGCACAACCATAGTCATACAACAGCTACAAAGTACCAATGCTGGTGATGGGATTGACAGCCTTTTTTAGGATTTCTGAAGCCTGTGTTTCTTTCTCTTTCATCCTTTCTCTCTCAGACTTTTCCCTCCCTTCCTTCCCTGCTTTCTCGTTCCTTTTCTCTCTCCTCTTTCTCCCTCCCTCCCTTCCTTCCAGGCTTCCTTCCGTCATGTATACAGGCATACCTCAGAAATATGGCCGGTTTGGTTCCAGGCCATTGCACTAAAATGAATTATAATCTTTTGCTGGTGGAGGGTCTTGCCTTCAATTTGTAGAACAACGCAACATCTGTGAAGCACAATAAAGTAAAGCATAATAATGCAAGGTATGCCTGTGGATGCATAAACTAATGCTGATCTCAAAAATCCATTATGAAGATTACAAGAGATAATATCATGTGCTTGGCACAGAGCTTGGTACTTAGTAAGAGATCCAAAACTGTGAGCAATAATTATTATTAGGTTTAGATGTTTTTGTTCTTCTCTAGAAAAGGTCGTCTATGATTGAGCTAACACACTGGCAGGCAAGCATTTATCAAACCCAGTGCATCCCAGGTTTTCTCACTGTAAAATGCTTATGAGACCTGCCTGGAGATTCATGTGCCCCTTTCTTAGGATTCTGGAGTTGGAGAATCCAGGGTACTCCAGGAATCTGGTTTTGACCCATTTTAAAAGTATTCCAAGTGATTCTTAGGATTGATAAAATGTGGCAAACACTCGAAGGGCGAATTTGTTTTTTGGGAGAAGAGAGTGTATTTTTAGTGTAGAAAATTTATGACATGGCCATCTTGGAAACATCAATAGTTGAGGGGAGGCTCCTCCACTTGTGCCATAGTAAGTGCTAGCCTCTGTTCTTGTGACAATGTTTTTATGTGAGAATTTAATTATTGTATTTTTCTACATTGTATTTAATTGTTTAATTCAGTTAGGTAATTTATTCAATCTGTCTCTTACTTGAATTTTAACTTGCTACATGCATCACCCCCTATTAATAAGTATAAAAGTGATACAGGAAAATTTATAAGGGAAATACATATTACTTTTAAATTTACATTCTCTTAAATCACTAGTTTGAGATATTTTTCCTTTCTTACTCTGCAATTAAGAATTTTTGACCACTGGTTTCAATGTAAGATAATCATAACAGCACTTTATCTTCCCCTTAGGAAAATAGTTGTTCCAAAAAAAAAGAATATTTAAAAGATAAAATATGTGGAGCATTACATCAAGTCTTAGACTGTGTTCTCGAAGGTAGTGATATTATTGTTTGTTTTTACCAGCTGTGACGATGTCAGCCCTACCTAACCCCGGTGTCATAGCACTAGAGAGGCATTAAAGAACACCATTTACAAATGAGCCAGCTGAGGCCAGAGAGGCATGTGATGGAACAGCAATCAAATCTATCTAAGTTGCTCAGCTCTGAAGTTATCACGTTCTCTCCTCTACGTTAAGCTGCTTTTCATTTATCTCTTTAAAATTTCGTTAGCTGGGATGGGCTTTACACTGGAGAGGTAGATGACAATCTCTGTAGCAGGATTTTCGAGAGACCTGGAAGCCTTGAAACTGAGATTATCTTCCCCGCAACCTGTCCTGTTGGGCAGGTTACAGATAAACTCCTTCATATCTTAATGGCTTTACCGTCTTTAAGGGCCACTTATTAAAATGTAAATATGTCTGGAGGAATCACTCCTGCACCCATGCTGGGATAAAGTTTCATCTCAGGGATTAGTTGAACAAATTGGTTTCCCACCTAGAGAGTTGAGAGCAATACCCTCGGGTGAAAAAAGGGCACTGTGGAGGCGGTGGAGGCGGTGGGGGCGGTGGGGGCAGCAGCACACGAAACGGGGCTCTAGAAGCTTGCCTGCCGTACAGGTTTAAAGAGAAACAGCTCTGCCCACTATGTTTTTGCTCTCTATTTTTTAAATGAGGTAGAGGTTTAACAAAATAAATTCTAAGTGGATCAGTGTAATCATCAGTATTGCAAACCACAACCTATCCTGTTGGGCAGGGTACAGATAAATGCCTTCTTATCTTAATGGCTTTATCATTATTAAGGCCACTTTGAGCCTACTGACAAGTGGGTTTTTCAATGTACAGTCTTTGATAAAGCTTAAATTAAAATTGAGATCTGAGTTCTTGACATTTCAATTTTTGTGTTTTATAAATGAAGCAGAATCTGTCTATTCGTCCATACTCTTTCTGTACTCGGATTTTAAATCAGATAGGAAGTCCAGACTGCAATACAAAAGATTTCCTTGGGAATCTCCTTCAAACAATTTCTAAATCTCTATTACTGGGTACATTTTTAATTTTTAAAAGTTCTGCCTTCCACCTAACATGATGATTGTCATCGTTGTATTGTTTATTTTTTTAACCTCCTTTTTTAGTTTTTTCCCTGCTTTTCAATGTGTTACTTGAACATTTTTTAGAATTTTATTTTGATTTATCTGTAGTAGGGTATTGTGTGTGTGTGTGTGTGTGTGTGTGTGTGTGTGTTTCTTTGACTTTGACAATCAGTGGTTAGTTCTAGTCCATGTTAAATGCAGATTTTTAAAAGGGGTGACACACATAGAGGTAACCAACATATAGAACTTATTTGGTGAATACTCATTCTAATTGTGTTTTCTAGACAACCACACTCAAATACAGCATGGGACATTCCTTATTCCTTTGGCCCAGACATACTCTCCCTCATTTATAATTGCCTTTAAATGTTTTCTGCACACATTATGAACCCCCTGAAGCAATGTTATAATTTTGCTTCAAACATAATTCAGAAAACTCAAGAGGAAAGGAAGTCTATTGTGTTTACTTGCATTTAATTCTTTCCACTGTTCTCTTGCCTTCGTGATGTTCCAAGATCTTTTTAAAATCATTTCTTGTCTGTTTCAATAACTTCCCTTAGCCATTCATTATTTTAGGATAGGTCTGTTGAAGACAAACTCTCTTACTTTTCCTTCATCTGAGAATTTCTTGATTTCTTTTTCATTCTTGAAGGATATTTTTTTACTCGATATAGAAATCCAAGTAGACAGGTCTTTTAGTACTTGAAGAAAGATGTTGTATCAGTCCTCTGGCCTCCATGGTTTCTGATGAGAAATATACTTTCTTTCTGATGGGAAATCTCTGCTTCTTGAATCTGTAGGTTTGTATCTTTTACCAAGTTTGGGAATGGAATTTTTCAGCTATTATTTCTTGAAGTATTTGACTTCAATGACACAAATTTTTTATCTTTTATTTTAGTCATATAAATTCCTGAGGTTCTATTCATTTTCTTTTTAGTCTATTTTCTCTCTGTTGTTCAGGTGGGAAATTTCTGTTGTTTTATATTCTTATTCACAGATAATTTCCTCTGTTCTCTTTATTCTGTTGTTGAGCTCATTCATTGAGCCTCTTATATTTTTGTTGTTGTATTTCTTAGTTCTAAAATTTTTCATTTGGTTATTTTTATATCTTCTGTTTCTCTGTTGAGATTTTCTATTTTTTTCCATTTATTTTAAGTGTTTATATCAGAGCTCATTAAAGAATTTTTATGATGGCTGCTTTAAAATCCTTATTGTATAATTTCAAGGTCTATGTCATCTCAGTTGGCATCTGCTATTTATCTTTTCTCATTCAAGTTGAGGTCTTGGTATAATGAGTGATTTGTGATTATATCCTGGTCATTTGGGGTATTATGTTATAAGCCTCTAAATCTTGTTTAAATCTTCTATTTTACCAGAACTCTTCTGACCCTGTGTTTGGGTTCGGGGTGGCGGGGGAGGAGAGTGATGCCTTGTTATTGCCAGGTGGAGGGTGGAAGTCCAGATTCCCTATATCGTCTCCACTGATACCACCTCAGCAGAGGATTGGGGTACCTCATTACAACCTGATAATGGTGGAAGTCCAGTTCTCCATTCAACTTTTGCAAATAAAGATAGGGCCACAGTTGTTTTTTCGGTAGTGTTTGACTAGGTAGAATAATTTTTATATAAAAGCTTTCTGTCTTGCTAGACTTCCCCTTTCCTTGTCCTTTACAAAATAGGCTTTTATTGGGGCTTTTTTCCCCCTGTCTTTGCCTTCTATGTTTTTGGATTTCTGGCTTCTCTAGCAAAATTATGGGCTATACAAAGCAGACAACAACAAAACCCACTAAATTTACCATTTTGTCTTTCCCTTGGTCCCAAAGTCCCTAGCTGGTTTGCCTTCTCCTCTCTACCTTTCAGTCTTCTTCTTCTTCTTCTTCTTCTTTTTTTTTTTTTATGTATAATGTCCAGGATTGTTAGATGTACTTAGCAGAGGGAACAGAGAGAAATGCATCTACTCCATCTTGTCTTGGAATTGGAAGTCTCCTTGCCATACTATTTTGATTCTATAAAGTTACACAACTTTCTCGATGACTCTGTAATCTACTGTATTGTCAGACATGACATATTCCTCTACAAACTCTACTTCAAATATAAAAGTATAATCAAAGTTAAATATTGTTGTTTGTTACCCTTCACCATGGAGCCTGCTGCAGGAGATAACAGCTGGAAAATGCTACCTGTCCTATCTGACTGCCTTTTGATTTTGGCGTATTTTCCTCTAACAGGTGAAATACGAATGGAAGATCAAGCATGCTTGATTTTTATATGGAAACCCAAAGAATGCTTGCTGTTTCCAAAGGTGAGGATCAAGAAATGGATGTCTATGTGTCCACACAGTTTCCCAAAGACGTACAGGTAACTTGGGGCCATTGTAGAGGGGAGATGGCGAAATGATTTCTGACAGCAAAATATACCAAGAGCAATTAGAAACAAAAGTGTCATTTCAGAGACTGACAGAATTTGGAGTACTAATAACCATATCCATTTGGGTATTAATAACCATACAGTTTAAAGGTTTTAAGTTAGTATTATAAAAGTAGAGGCCTTCTCTTTGAGATCTGTAACTTTAAAACAATTATAGAATCAGCAGGTCTCTTTTGCTTTACTCCTGGTACTGTTAAGAATACAATATAAGTGATAACTATCACTTAAACTGCTGAATGATAATATAAGAAAGTGGTTAAGGGAGTAAATACTAAGAATTTTCATCACGAGGAGAAATTTTTTTTTTTTTTTTTCCTATAGTATCTATATAAGATGGTGGATGTTAACTAAGCCTATTGTGGTAATCACTTCACAATATTTGTAAAACAAACCATCATACTGTACACTTTAAACTTATACAGTGATATATGTCAATTATGTTTCAATAAAACCAGAACAAAAGAATAAAATAGAAAAAAGAAGGCCTGCCTTCCAAAGCCTATAGTACCCAACTCACATGAAGCAGTTAGGAAACCATATTGGGCAGAATGCAAACTAGTATAAATCACCTAAGTCAGAATTTTCATACATGGAAAAATTAAGAGAACCAAGGGCTAGAATCATTTGGAAATTTCCATGAAAATAAAGTCTTAAGTTTAGATTTATACTGAGAGCGAGGTTTGTCTAGATGATGAGAAGAGAAGCCATTCCTAGGCAATTCCACACCAAGACCAAATACCACTCATTTATTCATTCATTCATCTGTCCCTTCTGCAAACACATATTGCCTATATGTGTGCCCAAGCTGGAATGGAGGATGCACTTAGGGGTAGCTAGTCTAAACATCAGGGTGAAAGTAAGGAGAACAAAGCAGAGGGGTCTTGATTCAGTAGGTCATAAGGAGTAATGTTGTTACCAGAGCAAGTAGGAATGTGGGAATGTGGAGAATGCATCTTTTAAAAATGTGGAGAATGTACAACACCTAGAAGGGTCAGGCAAACACCATTCCAGTCCTGTTCCGCTCCTTCCTTCCTGTGTGGCCTTGGGCCTATCACTTTATTCCTCTTGGCTCCCTGTCTATAAAAATGAGTCGTTAAGACTAAATGACCTCTAAACATTAGGATGGCAAGGAAGAGCTAGACCTGCATCCAGGGAAGACCCATTGGCCAACTGTAACAGTTATCCAAACGGGAGGTGAGATGTGTGCATTCTCCAGTGGGAACAGTAGAATGCGGGGGAAAGACCCAACCCGAGGGAGGTTTGGAAGGCCCCAAAACCTCATTGCTTCAGGAAACATATTCCCTGGGATTAGTGTGAAAAGGATACTTTAGGTATAGTTCATGGGGAATTTTATGTTAACTATTAGTACAGAAATACTTCATTGCTATTGAAAGGACTACTTGATATTACTGATAGATTTGACAACGTCATTATAGCCAAATATCATCAAAAGTGGCATGGATGCATGGTTATTGGAAATCATCTTGTTATTTAATATAACCACACAGTTTGTGTATCATGTACAACATTATGGAATCAAAATGTGTTAGGGCCATCCCATTTCCTGTCAGGTTAATGAGAACTGTTATCATTCATAGGACAAAGTTGCTTCAGTATTGAAGCTCCCAGCAGATAAGATCATGTGTCACGTAAAGCGTGTTGGTGGGGCATTCGGGGCGGGGGGGGAGGTGACAAAAACTGGCATAATGGCACCATCACTGCATTTGCTACAAACAAGTAAATGGAGAAGATCTCCTAAATAGACTAAAAGTAAAAGGAGGTCATGCTGAATATTAGCAATATTGGAATTAAAGAGGAAATCTCTGGGTTAAGATTATTTAAAATCACTTATAATATAAATATATACAAACAAGCTGCTAGCTTATTACTTTTTTTTATCTTAAATTGTCAAACTACATGCTACAAGAACTAAAATGAGACTCAATTAATGAAAAGAATAAAAACCACAGTGAAAATACTATAATACGGGGAGCGTAGACAGAAATAAGTTCTGCAAGAGTGGGAGTTACTTGTCCTTAGCGCGCGGCGTGTGTGTGTGTGTGTGTGTGTGTGTGTGTGTGTGTGTGTGTGTGGTCTCTTGATTTAAATGGAGATTTTGCTTTTGTTATGCTTACCTCTATTTATAGTACCATTTTCCTTTGAGAATCTCGAAACAATACTATAGGAAATCGTCTTTGGAGCAAGTACACCTAAAAGGCTGAATTTCTTTGCTGAGTAATTATAGGTCAGTACGTCTGTCCCAGGATACAAAAAGACCTTGATTCCAGGCCTGTCCTGTCTAAGAGCACTTGGCAATCAGACACCACCTGAGTTCCTCCATTTGTAATGTGTCTATAATGTGGCCTTTGGATTATTTGCCTGTAGCAGATGTTGTTATCACAGTGGGAAGTACCCCCAAAGCAATACTCTCGAGGCTTGGGCACCCATGAGCTTCTCTCCCTTAAGTAGTGAATGCCAGGCGTTGTGTCTTGACCCGAAGGGAGGGGAAGCCACTGTGTATGCTTGCGATCAGCACAGCCTGGCCTCAGGGAATAGTTCTGTTGTTCTGTAATGTGTGTAGATGCCACTCAAGCTTATAACCCCGGAAAATGCCTACTTGATAAAAGTGTTTACTTCTCTTGCTTTTATTCTGTTTTAGACATGGTCGTGCAGTCCGCTGCATTCTGGAATAAGGTGAAGACATGCTAATAACTGGAGGTCGCCACCCTTACCTTGGAAAGTACAAAACGAGTAGAAGAAGGGTGGAGGAGTATTTGTGTTGCAAATGTAACACTCGTAAAAGCAGAGGGCAGCTTTCGGCTCCTCTCTAATGGGGAATAGCAATGAGCAGATCAACAAATTATGCTTCTCTTTGACTTTCTAGTTCTTGTGCTAATTGTTTGATTACTGGCATGCTCAATGAAGCTTTTCTGCTTTGCTCAAAGACGGCAGTTTGTGAAAAAGTGCTAGCTGGTACTGGCTACTACAGAGTGAATAAATGGAAAGTATATGAGTATATAGGTCCATGAAAGTAGATCTGATAACCATACTATTCTCATATATAAAAGAGGTAAAAGTAGAATATTCCTATAACAATAGTGTTCTATGAAATTACAATTATTTGCCAATAGTTTCCTCATGTTTAAGTATACCAAGGGTATTTTTGTAAAACTGTGTCCCAGAAATTCCTAGAAAATTTTTCATAGCAGGAAAATTATTATTTTGCTTTTTAAGAAATAAATGTACTTGTCAGAGTGGCTAAGGACTCTAACAAACAACTAAAAACTCCTGGAACTTAAATCTTTATTGTGTTAATTCTTGCTCAAATCGCAGCGCAAATGTAATTGGTGGGGGTTGGGGTCGGAGAGAAGAGAAGAGGAGTCTGCCCCACAGAATCGTTCAGAGGATCAAGCTTCCATCTAGGAGCTCCACCATCATCCCTCTAGGCTGTATTGTCGTGTGTGAAAGCCCCTCAGCACATATGGCTATATTTAAATTTAAATTTACTAAATTAGATAAAATTAAAAATTCAGCCCCACAGTTGCATTAGTTATATTTCATGTGCTCAATAACCACATGTGTCATATTGGACACCCCAATATAGAACATCACAGAAGGTTCTATTGGATAGTACTGCCCTAGGACTCTGAGTCTTCCACTGGATCTTCTGCAGAGGACAGCAGATGAGGGAAGAAAGAGTATAGTGTCATGTGGGCAGTATTATTCAAAGGACTGGATTATAGTTATAGAAACCATCAGCCAGTGGAGATTAAAGCTCTGAGAAAATAATGGTTTCTGATGGAGGGTGGTGTGAGGACAGGAGATGATATTAATACTATTTACAATAGTAATACTAATAATTTATATTTAGAATACTTGCTATGTTTCAGTCATTTGCCTATGATTTCCCATGCATTACCTTTGTATTGACATTTCACAGATAGTCAGAGGTTATAAAGCTTGCCTAAGATTACAGAGTGGGTTAATTGGCAGAGCCAGGACTCAGACTCAAACTGCTGGAAGTCATAAGCCATACTACTTTAGTATTAATTTGATTCCATTAAACAAAAATCATTAAAATGGACTTTAATGAATTCAGATATATTGAAGCAGTGTGCAGACAGAAAACAAGAATATCGAAAATATCTTAAAAGAGTTAAAAGATATGTATTTAAAAGACCTCCAGCAGCACCAAAGGCTGCTGGGAGTTTTCACTGAATTGGGCCCTGTGAGAAAAATGTGCAGAGTATATTATGAGCAGGCCAGAAGATTTGGAGATTAGGAGAAGATTGGTGGCTTTCAGGGAGAAAGTTCTGGCAGAAATATAAGGATAGGAGCCAGAATTCAGGGACTTATGGCAAGAATGAGAGGTCAAGAAATATACAGTTGATTTGCTTTATGAGGAGAAAAAAGGATAGATTGAACAGTAATGATGAATTAAACAAAAGGAGTTTTGCTTGTTTTGCTTTATATCTTTCTCTATCCTCTCTTTTTATTTCCTTTTAATTATTATTTTTAGTATGACAAAATGTACATAACAAAATTTATTATCTTAACCATTTTCAAGTATACATTTCAGTGATATTAAGTATTCACATTGTTGTATAATCGTCACCACCATCCATCTCTGGGATTCTTTTCAGCTTGTAAAATTGAAAGCCTGCATCCATTAAGCAATAACTTACCATTCTTTCCTCTTCCAGCCCCTGGAAACCAGCACTCTATATCTGTGGATTTAACTACTTATATAAATGGAATCACATGACATTTGTCTTTTTGTGACTTGCCTATTTCACTTAACATAATGTCCTCAAAGTTAATCTGTGTTGTATCATGTGTCAGAATTTTTCTTCCTTTTTAAAGCTGAATAATATTCCATTGCATGTATATGCCACATTTGGTTTATCCATTCATCCATTGATGGACATTTGAGTTACTACTACCCCTTGGCTATTGTAAATAATGCTGCTATAAACAAAAGTGTACAAATATCTTTTTGAGACCCTATTTTCCATTCTTTTGGATAAACACACAGATGTGGGATTACTGAATCATATGGTAGTTCTAGTTTTAATTATTTTGAGGACCTGCCATATCATTTTCCATAGCAGCTACACTATTTTATGTTTACACCAATGGTGCACAAGGGTTCCAATTTCTCCACATCTTCACCAAAACTTATTATTTTCTGTTTCTTTTTTTTTCTTTTCTTTCTTTCTTTTTTTTTTTTTAGTAGTAACCATCCTAATGGATATGAGGTGGTATCTTATGGTTTTGATTTGTATTTCCTTAGTGATTAGTAATGTTGTACATCCTTTCATGTGCATATCTTCTTTGGAGAAATGTCTATCTATTCAAGTCCTTTGTCTACTTTTTAATCAGGTTGTTTGTTTTTTGTTGTTGTTGTTGAGTTGAGGGAATTCTTTGTACATCCTAAATATTAACCCCTCACAGGTGTATGATTTGCAAAGATTTGATCTTATCCTCTGGCTTATCTTTTCACTCTGTTGGTTGTGTCCTTCTATACATGGAAGTTTTAAATTTTGATGTAGTCCAACTTATCTATTTTTTGTTGTTGCTTGTGCTTTTAGTGACAAATTCACTAAATGATATCTACATCCACTTGGCCCCCAACACCACTATCAAAGGTCAATTCTCTTTCCCCAGGCTGGATTCATGAATGATGGCAAGACCTTGGCCCTGGATATGGAACATTATAGTAATGGAGGCGCCACTCTGGGTGAGTCATTACTTGTAAGTGTTTTAAGGAGCAAGTTCACATTCTGGAAAGTGTTACATAAAATGATTTAATTCAGAAAATTTTCAATAGTTAAATAATATTTCATTATAAAAGCATAAAGGCCCTCATTGTAAGGCTACCCCTATGTTACTGGTGCCCCCAAAGTGAGCCCACAGATATTGGCTAAGTCTGCATCTGTGTGTTATCTCCCTCCAGGTTTCCTATACTTAGAGCTCTTTTCCCAGATGGATTAGACTGCAACCTCAGCCCTACTGACCTTCTGGACTGGATAATTTTTTGCTTTGGGGACTGTCTTGTGCATTGTAGGATATTTAGCAGTATTCTTGGCCTATACTCAGCAGATGTCAGTAACATAGCTACCCTCCAGTCTTAACAACCAAAAAATGTCTCTAGATATTGCCAAATGTCCTAGGGGATAAGAGGGAAATTTTTCCACTGCTTGAGAACCAACATCTTAGATCAAATGCCAAACTTTTTTTTCTGTTTTCTAGGATATTATATTCACTACATTCTGTAGATTCAGTGTTTAGGGCCTATAAATGCTTCTAAGTATTTTGGAAATGTTTGAAACCTAGAAAAAAATACATTAGCTCTAAAATATAAAAAAAAATTATTCAAATCCTTAAATATTATTTTATAGCAAAAATGCATTTAATTTAACATATGGGTCTATGTTACCATGCTTGATGTGACGTGGACAGGGTAGATCATTTCTGGCCCAGTTTTGTTCTGAGGTCTTAGGATGGTTAAACTGGTACGGAAGGACGAGATTCTCATCGCTTTAACTCTGTATTTCCCTCGGTAATAGAAATGGGACTTATGAAAATGGAAAATGCTTACAAGTTTCCCAACCTGCACTGCCAGGCATGAGCATGCAAAACCAACCTTCCATCCAACATGGCTTTGTGTGAGTTTGGCCTTCCCCAAGCAGGGCTATCACCGAATCCCATATCACAGAAGTTGCAGCCAAATGTGGGCTGCCCCCTAAGAAGGTAACACTAAATTAGTCTCACATACAAAAACTATCAAATTTTAGAGGTGGGAGGGAGGGCTGTCGGGGGTCATTCATGTTGAGGAATTTAAGATTAATAGGGACTAAATGATGTGCCCAAAGTAACCCAATGAACTAGATACAGAGCCAAGACCCCAAAGTTCAGTGATGCTTGTCTTACTCAGACTTTTTCTCAAAGATCCTGGAGACAGAAAGATGTTGAAGAGTGAGTATTGGAATCTAACTTGTTTAGTGAGAAGCCTCCATTGGTTGGGGGTATAACTGCTGCCGATGGATTTGGACGCACCCTTCTAGTCCCCACTTCCTTAATATTTCAGGCAGCAGTCACTTCGGTCACTAAAATGGTATCCTTTTAGTTCTTTAAGTCTAAGTCCCAGCTTCATCATTAGCAAGCTCTGTTTCCTTCCTTGTGCCTCTTCTATCCAGGATCCTGTAGTTAGGGTTGGGGGACTCAGTGTGCTCTCCCACCCTTCTTCCTCCCCTGTGCCTTCTGCTGTAGTGTTGGTGCAGGAAGAGTAAGACCAGAAAAATCAAACAGCCTCTCCCCGTGTGACTTTTCCCAGCAATGTCTCTGTCATCTCTTGGCTAGATGTAGCCACTTTTCAAGTATGTTGTCTGTGGGCTCCATTTCTGCCAGCTCTCTTGGAAATCATCAGTCCCCTGGAAGGGGGTCTTAAATCTCCAACTGACCCTCAGTTAGCACCTCATGTAGCCTTCTCCTTATACCCATGCCTTTTTGCCCGTGCTGCAACAGTTTATGGAAAGCCTCAGTCTCCATTTTATCTACCTTCTTTCTTCTTAGCATAAGAATCTGTGTCCATAGGCAGCAGCCATCTTCTTTGTTACTTGAACTTGTGGGGGGTGGGGGGTGGTCATTATCCCTCCTTCCTGTCCATCTCACCAAGGCCTTTGTCACATTTGGTAACACTAGGGAGGAAAGTCAGATAAGGTCCTCCCTTCATCCCCAGGGAAGTTGGAGGAGACAATAGCCATGCTTAAAAACACTGTCTTCCCCAAAATGGCAGTGTTTTTAACAGCTTACTAATTTCCAGTTATCTTTTTATAGTGATCTGAGGGGGTTTTTAGGGTGATGGGGTGAGTATATGTCTTTAATGGCCCCTGTCAGCTTGAGGAAATGGCTAGCCTCAACTGCTGAGTTTTCTCAGCTGAGAATGTGTGGTATTTGATCTTTTGTTCTCAGCTGGGGGCCTTGGTCGCCAATTCTGGGAATCCAGGAATAATTCTACTCAGTGCTTCAGACATTCTGGGATGGAATCTTTTCATTTGTTCTTCATCCTAGTTATGGGCTGTATTTAAACAAACTCTCATATTTTCCCACTTGGAAGTAAGTACTCTTGTCCTGCCACAGCATCTGAATAATCTAAATCGTGTAGATCATATAGCCTGGAAATTAAATTCTGGATTACCTTGCAATAGCTATTCACAAAGTCACCTAGAATTAAGAGTCCACCATGTACCTAGACTGTGCTGAGTTGTATTAAAAACATGGGGAAAGGATTCCTTCCTTTAAATTACACAAGAGCGGCACGGAAAACATGAAAGTGCTAATATTTGATAGAGGCTCCAAGTTGAAGAAGAGAATGTCATACATTGGCTTCAACAAGGCATAAGTTGAACTCAGTCTGGGCCTTATTGGATGAGCAAATTTTGACTAAGAGGACAAGGGATGGAAGAGACTATGTCTGCAGAGCTCACCCCAACCCTTTTTATCTCCTTTCCTTTTATAGGTTCAAACAATAAACATGTATAAGGAACTTGATCAAACACCGCACAAATAAGAAATTCATGCCAAGAACCTGATCCAGTGTTGGAAAGAATGTATGGCCATG
This sequence comes from Eidolon dupreanum, assembly GCA_028627145.1. Taxonomy (NCBI): domain Eukaryota; kingdom Metazoa; phylum Chordata; class Mammalia; order Chiroptera; family Pteropodidae; genus Eidolon; species Eidolon dupreanum. Next base: position 143,839,425 of record CM053503.1, read on the forward strand.
TCTTCCTATTCCCTGAGGAAAGCAACCATGGAAAGATTCAACGTAGAGAATTACTGGAAGAAGAAGGGGCTGGCCATGGTCCCCCTGAAGTATCCAGTTGGCTTTGGCTCACATGCTGCTGGTCAGGTTGGTTCTCCAAACAGACAAATCAAAATGTGTTGAGGAAACTTTCTGTTAAGGTGAATTAGCCATATGATCGTAATACCTGATTGTTAAACTTCACCAAAATTGTGCTTAATCAAACTAGGTTTTTTCCAGAGAGGACAAGAGCATCTTTGCCCACGTTTTCAGGAGTGGTGGCATGCGTTATTGTTACGAAATTGGGAGACCCAGTATCTATACCTGGCCCTGGCATTAAGCAGATGCGTCAACTCACTTTGGGCCCCAAAATGTTCAAGTATAAAGTAAGAAGGTGAGACTGATGGCCACCAAGATTCCTCTTCTAGCTACCATGTGATTCTGTGTCATAGAAATGGGAAGTTGCAAGGCATTTGGTGCTCCTCTCCTTCTTAGTGGGTTGGGGTAAACTAATCCCAGAAAAGTAAATCATTTAAATAATTTTTTAAAGCACAATTTTGGGAGCTTGTTCATTTCACAGCCATTAAAAGTGAAAGGGAAACTGAAAATCTGTTCTTGTCGTTTAACTGATTAAATAATTTTCTTATTGGTTGCTAAATCCCACTTGCTGTTTCCCCTTCTTCATTCTTGAATGAAACTTACCCTGAATAGCTGGCGAAGGACTTCTCTCTTCTAGCTCATTGTATGGCAGTGATTTGGGACCACTATTATTTATGTCCTTACATATATGTATATGTAGATATACATATATGTGGATAAGATGGCAGAGCACTCAAGACAGTTGTCACTCCCCTTTGCAGAATTCGCACTTTTGGCTGAGCCATGACAAAAATGTGGCAGGTGTATTGAGTCATGACAAAACAGGGATAAATGGGGGTAGAGCTGTAAGGGGCATTAGTGTGTAAGCTGAATGCAAGGGAGCAGAGGACGCCAAGAAAAGTGGATAGGAAGGTCCTTCCCTCATTTTCATAGCCATCCGTGAACCCATTCCCACAGATGAACAGATATTCACCTACTGATCCTGGTTCTGCTTTGCTGTAATCATTAGAACATTTTCATGCAGTTATGAGTGCAGATGGATTAGCTCGGAGGAGTATTATAACAATACAGGTGGTGATCTTATTGCCACTTTGCCTGTTTTTGATGGCAAAAACAACACAGAGCCATTTAGTCACCTGTACACAAATTTCTCAGATGAGGGAGACAGTCAAAAGGCTGTGACTGAGGAACAAAGGCAGAAACAAGGATATTCAAAAGGAAGGGAGGGGGAAAACCATCACAAGAAAGGAATCAGTGAGCAAATAATTTTGGCATACAGTTTGGAGGTAAACTGATTAGCTGGCAACCAATGAAGAAGTCAATCTGGGCCTTCTGTCCTTGAGCAGACTGGTCAGGATCATGGAGAAAACAATCTCCATTGTTTATGGATCATATCGAAATCTCTGAGCATTATGCTATGGTAGATATGGCAGCTCTCTCTATTTAATGGTTGTCATTACTTAATATCTGAGCTCTAGTAGATCAGATCTGTCCTATTTCCCTCATCAGAAATTTCTCCAAAAGGAGATTTAAAAGATATTGATGATTACTGAGCACCTACTATAAGTTCTTCTAGATTTTATCTCATTCAACCCTCAGGGCAACCTATAAGATTTGTAGTCTTACCTTAGTAATGAGAAACTGAGGCTCAAACACCTTAAATAACTTGCCCATATCCTGCAGCTGGTGGGAAGAGTAGCTGGAGCAGAACTCAGGTCTGAGCGGCCCCAGAAGCTGCTTTCTGAGCTACCTCAAGCTGCCCCTTCATAGACCCTTTCAGTGAGAACTGAGGTGGGATTCAGCTCAGGGGGAAGAAACCAGCTAGCAGCCAGCAGTACAACTTCATTTTTAGAAGTTATGTAGAAGCTCCCACCACCCACTGCCGCTCCCATCCTCCTTCCCCCTACCGGAAACAAACCAGCTTCTCTACTTAAAACATTTGCTCAGGGCTAAATCAAGGAACTTGAGATCAATCAAGGTGCTTCCTGGATGCTCTGTGCTGAAAGACTATTTTGAAGCAAACCAAATAGAGGAGGGAACTAGAAATGATATTTGAGCACTTTCTATATACAAGGCTCTGGGCTGGGTGATTTATAAGTTCCCACTTGACTGAACCCCTATCTGTTGGGCAGGTGTGATTCTATTTTATAAAAGGGAAAACTGAAACAGATAGAGGTTCACTCTGTTGCCTAAGGACATCCCGCTAGTGAGGAACAGAACGAAGATTTGACTTCAGAACTATCTGGACACCGATCCCATATGCCTTTGTCATTCCATGCTGTCTTCCTGAGCAGCAGTAGCCCCTCTGCTCCCAACAGCTGAGGGGTCAAACACATTTCACCTACATTATATTTAATTCCTAAATTGTGAATCCCAAAGGGCACACAGTATCTAATTAGCTTCCATATTCCCGGTGTCTTAGCATGGAACTTGGCACAGAGTAGGAGCTCAAGCATTTGAATGGCAGAGGCACCTTGGGAATCTATGGGACCAAAGCAGACTTCTCACCAGTACCAGCGGTGATTGCCAGAAGGTTCAGATTTCACAGACTAAGTCCAAAGTTTATTACTGGAGAACCATCTGTTCTCCTGTTCCAGTCGTGCCGATTTCATAGATAAAGCTTTGTGAAATTATCTTTTGTGGTGCTAACAATGAACCATCCTGTGGTGCCACTTAACTGAGCCAAATTTGACATTTTAAATGGCCCGAGGAGATTGCAGCAGCACATGGAACAAATTACTCAGCAGTCTCTGACAGAAATGCTGTCCTGGACATGCAGGCAGAGTGCTGCTGCTGTCAGGGTCACACGGTGTGAGAAATGCACAATCCACTGTAACTGCCACTCAATCATATGTGACGGCTATGAATTTCACTCACAAGAAACTTCTGAAATGCTTACTGGGCCAAAGAGACCAAATAAAGAGTCTACAAGGCTTAAGAAATAGATTGAATGGCTATGTGGTTGCAAATTCATTTATCAAACTTTTATTGAGCACTTACTATGTGTGAGACACTACATTGCATTCCAAGAAATGCTTTAGGACATGATCCTTCCTTTCAAGGACTCGCATCCTAGCAGAGTACAATGAAGTGCCATAGAATGGAGCTCAGGAGCAGCCACTGCAGCTGACACCAGCTGGCATCTGATGTGCAACCCCAGGGCAGCTGGCTCTGAGCTCTCTGTGGAGGATGCCACTCTGCATCTTTATTGTCTTGAGAACAGTTGACCAGGTGCACAAGACAGTGTTTCCAGGAGTGATGTGTCAACAGACAGTAAAACATGCTGCTACATCTTCATAAGGCCCTTTGACTGATTATTACGAATAGGATGCTTTTCTCAAGGTTCTAAAATTCTCTCTTGGGTTTATGTATGTTCCTTTGTCCCCGGAGCAAGGATACCCCTGTATCCCAGTTTTCCCAATACATCCCTAGTTTACACCTGCTGTCCAGCTAAATAGAGCCCATTTTCACTGTCAAAAGTCTCTCATTTGGAATAATAAAGGCTTATGCTTGTCGTTCGCTGAAATAATGCAAACCTTTGGACACCAAGTGTGGCCAAAGGTGACTATGAAGGTCCTTCTGGTGGGCAGAGAATCCATCTAGGAATGCCGTCCTTTCCTTGGGTTTAGCTGGGGATTGACATGTGAATCCATTAACTTTCACTTATGATCAAGGTTGTTTATAAGTAATCTCACTGAATAATAAAAGCTTATTAAAATTTTAGTTTTACGAAACGGAAATTAGCTTGTTACCAGAATTTCTGAAGATCCTGCCTTTACAAATCCTATATAATCATGCCAGTCTGCATCAAAATTTAGGTATTAAGAAACCTCAGAGCTTTAAGTGACCCCTGGCTGGCCCAGGCTGCATCTATGGGGTTGGCACTTTCCAGTCGAGCAGTTACAAAGGTGTTCCTTGCAGGCCTTCCTGAACCACAGCGTTAGAAGCATTTTCTTAAGACCATATGCTGTTAATATTGCTCTTACATTGGAAACTCAAAGTGAAGAAGCCATCCTTGTTTTCCAGTTTCCTAAGATATCTCCATACCCCCTAATTTAGCATAAGCAGACTTGCAATGTGACATATTCTTATGAATTGCAAAACATTAGTTTAGCTTAGCGTTAGCTTGATTTTTCTGATTACAGCAGCCTTTAATTTCGTTAGCAGTTTGGTTCCTTTTGGATCTCTGTGGGGAGCTATCTAGTTAGAGAAGATTACTTCCAAGTTCCCTTCTAACTAAAGCTCTGTAACTCTGTGCCAAGATGATTTAGAATGGGCTTAGCTCATTCTGCAGCAAAAACAAAACAAAACAAAACAAAAAAAAAACATTAATGTCTATCTGTTTCATCTAACTTGGATTTTCATTTTCGATTCTCTGTAACACACCTACAACTATGGGAATATGCGTTCACATAAACAATTCTTCTATTTATCTCCCAACCTATACTAAACTTTGCATGTTAAAACTAACACCTCCCCGCCAAAAAAAAAAACAAACCTAAATTGTTGCTCCATCCATGTCTGGCTATCCTTGAAGGCAGCAGTGCACTCAAATGTCCTAATGAGGAAATAGCAGCTTAAGGAACAGAGTCCTGCCCCAGACTCAAAGCTTTCCAGCAACAACCTGGCCCCTTGTGGGCGATCATGGGATACCCCAGCATTGGCCTGGCTCTGCTCAGTCCTCTCAGGGCGACAGGGAAAGTATCTGTATATTTTTTGGCAGGAGATGAAAAGGAGGGGATCATTTCTAGGGAAAATGTTTTCATTGACAAGACATGATAATATCAGTCAAAAAGATCATGGAAACTAGTTTCATCTTTTTTTTGCTTAGGCTGCTGCCTTGGTTTATATTTATCTAGATGGATCTGTGCTGCTGACTCATGCTGGAATTGAAATGGAGCAAGGAGTTCATACTAAAATGATTCAGGTTAAGAATACAAATAATTGGATGAAGTTGGATGTGTGTTTATAGATGTGTGTAGGAGAGAGAAATTGTACATGTATATTCTCTATTTCAAAATAAAAAGAACAGGAGACTTTAGCCTTGACTGCTTCAACTGTTAAGCTATCAGCAGAAACTGAGTAAACAAGCCCATTAGCAACTGACCTTCTGAAAAGAATGTGGCAGAAGAGTCTTGGGTTGTCCTATTACTAAACAAGGTAGTGTGTTTATTTTCTCCTTTCCTTTGGATTTATTACCAAGTGAGCTGTCTTTTTTGAATCTTTCCTGGACAACAAAAAGATGTGTAAATTCTGATGTATTGCATTAATTCTTGTTTTTGTTTGTTTGTTTATTTGTTTGTTTTTACAGTAAGAACTCTGAATAATCAATAATATAAATTACATTTGATTTTTGTGTGTGTGTGAGGCAACCCTTGGTTGACCTCACAGATTGCAAGGACCTCCTCAGCTTACAATTCCTTATTTTATTTTATTTTTTGTTTTATACGCCTACAGCACCTGGTCTTCCTAGGCAGTCTCCCATCCAAGTACTAACCAGGCTCAACCCTGCTTAGATGGGATCAGGCTTGTTCAGGGTAGCATGGCTGTAGACTTACATTTGATTTTCTAACCGAACTTTACCAGTTTTCTTTTGCCTCATTTACTTTAGATTAATTTTTAGCTACTGTTTCTATTTTGCTAATTATAAAACGTTTGTAAGAGGTAAATAGAATTTAAAAAAAAAAGACCCTACACAATTCCATCACTATTTCGGCTTCTTTCCATCTTGACTCTTTTTTTTCCAAAAATTGCCAACATGCTGTTTATATAGTTTTGTATTCTGTTTTTTGTTTTTTGTTTGTTTGGGTTTTTTTACCTATTCTTAAGTAGAGTGAACACTTGTCATTAAGAATTCTTTGCAATCATGATTTGTAATGGCTGTATGTGGATGTATATATAATTTATTTAACCTTCCCCAATTGTTGAACAGTTTAATGAATATTTTTACATAAATCTGTGATTAAATCAATGAATATTTTCTTAAAATAGGTTCCCAGAAATGAAATTACTGATCCAGACTATATCTAAAATCATTTGGCACATATTACTGAATTGTTTTTCAGAAAGTAGCCATATCGTTACACTACTAACCGACATTGTATGTTATGGATAGTTTAAAAATTTAGATAAATCGATAGGTGAATAATAGTACTTCATTATTCCTTTAATTTGCATTTTTCTGATTAGAGAGATGTTGAATATATGTTTTTTCACGTTATTGAAAATTGTCTAGTCATATCTCTCCATTTTGGGGGTGGGACTTCAGTGTTTTCCTTATTGGGCCAACAGAGACCTTTATGTTCTAAACCTATGCATTTTGTGTAGACACTCTTCTAAAAGTCAATAATACAGAAGAACAGACCCATGTCCTTGTCACAGTTATGAGTAAACTCTATTAAGCTATACTACCTGAAGGAAAGAGGAGAATTTTGAAACAGTTGAAGTTAGCACTAAAAATAAAGAAAGAAAAAAGCAGCCAGCTAAGTCCTTATGTTGGCCAGCGGCATGAGCACCATCTCCTGTGATCTCATGTGGGTGCCATTGTCTTTTCTCACAAGAAGCGCTCTTTTCCTAGAGCATCTCCAGAAATGTGGATAATGCATTTCCTCTCTGATAAGGGCATCTTTGTTAGAATTTTGCAGAGTGTGGGATAGGCGAGGCCTCAAAGGTGTTGATTTCATGATGATAAAGGAAGACATGAAAAATTTCCTCCTGCTGTGTCGTTGGGCTTTGTTTCCTCCCCACAATGCTATTGCATATAAGAAAGTCAAAGAAAAAAAAAGTGTGCCCAGACTTGGGGTCCAGACTAGCTACTGGGTTTTTAGAAAGAGGAACTTTTTGTGACTGGAAGAATTTGTGGTTCTGCCCCGTATTCCCCATTGTGTATCTGAGGGCTTTGCACACATGCTGCCACGTAGACATGTGCATGGGTCTGACTAACCAAAGCATTTGGGTGAAAAAAAAAATAAACTCTCTCTTCTAAAATCCAGGTGGCTAGTCATGAATTAAGGATGCCACTGCCCAATGTCTACCTACATGGAACAAGCACAGAAACTCTTCCTAATACAAACTTCTTTGGAGATTCTATGGTGGCAGATCTCAATGGGTTGGCAGTAAAGGTAGGAATCACTGCAGTGGCATCCAAATCACTAACCCCATCAGGGCCAAATATGTGGGTGGTTCTCAGAAGATGGTGAGAATTAATCCAGCCCTTAACTCCTCCTCATACCCTCTCAGTGAAAACTGCCCTTTCCCATCTCAGGTTCAGCCAGTGGTAAGGCACTCAGCTACCTTCCTGAGCTGAAATAGCCACCTCTTTTTCTCCCTCATCCTGACATCTCACTGGTCAACTGGTCATTTCAGTTCTACTCAGATATGTCTCTGTGTCATTTCACTTCCAAGTTGCAATAACATGGCTGCTGTGATTCAGACTCTGACCTCCTGCCAGCACCATTACAAGGCTGTCTCTCCACCCGAGTTCCATTGCTTTTCACTCTGGCTTCATGGTGCCAGAGCAAGCTTTCTCACAAAATAAATGCTGTGTTTATGAACAGTGGCCAGTGGTCTACGATCAGTTTTTCTGTTAAGTCCTGACCTCTTAGCAGTCTTACAAGGCACACATCCTGGGTGGTCACACTTCAGCTCCATCCACATGAAACCTGTCACATCACTTCTTGCAGGGTTGGTCTCTTCCTTGTTTATGTTCCTTGGGCCTCTTAAATAAGCCTATGTAATGGCACATATCATGTGATTTTGAAATTGCTGTTTATGCGAAATTATGATTATAATTTTAATTTAAAAAATAATCCCTAGGATGCTTGTCAAACTCTCCTAAAGTGCCTTGAACCCATCATCAGCAAGAATCCTCGAGGCACCTGGAAGGATTGGGTGAGAATCACTGTTACTTTGTGTTTTATGTTCAGGAAAAAAAAAAAAAAAGGAAGAGGAGTGTGAGATACATGTGTGAATTAAATATCAGTAGAAAGGGCACTTTAACAGGCACTACAGTTACATAGTGATAAATAAAGGCCCTTAGGCTGTGGCATGTGGAAATCTTATAGTATGGTGGAGGAACTCTCACATCTAGGAAAATTCTCTGTTAGAGGAAAAAAATAGTCTTCTGTCCAGAATTCTTCTTTTAAACAAGAATTAATTAATGTTTCTTCCTATGGAACCTAGATATTTTCTAGATAATAGCTGTAAATCTGTTTATTCTCCATCTTTGGTTCCATTGTTTCTAAAGTGGGAAGAAAACACTAGAATCTTTTTATGAAAGTAAAAATCATATAAACATTCATTTAGAAATAGGGAAGCAAGCCATTGGGTATATATTCAACCAATAGTAGGCACTCAATGCAATGGAAATATTGAAATACTTCTTTTGATCTACTTATGATCTAGTTGGAAGAGAAGACACATTCTAAAGTACACTAGCAAATTTTTCAGGGTAATAGATTCTAAAGTATCAGATGGTGGGAATGGTATTGATAAAGACTGGGAATATGTGTTGTGCTGACTGTTCTAGAATGTCACATTAAAAGCATCAATCTGTAGATAACATTTGAGAAGTCTCACTTAGAAATGGTCCCTGCTTTCCCATAGAGTTAGGACTTATTCTATAATTCATATTTATGGGAGCTCTCCATCCTTTCTGGGTATACTTTTTTCTGCCCTCTGTCCTGTGCTGCTTGGGCTCAGGAAGGCTGAGAGAGTCTCATTGGAGAAAGCTGGGGCGGGATCAGTGCAAGTCAGTCATCCATCATCTTGAAATGCTGCTATTTAGCCCACTTTCTTATGTAATGGTTGCACTTCTCACCTTTTTCTTTCTCAGACTTGAGAACTTGGACCTAACCTCCATTTTTCCATTCATGAGTCAGCTGTGTGCACTGCAGAGTCAGGAGAACTTTTGGTGTAAATGGTACAATTTAGCAAAATTATACCCCTCTCCTAAGACTATTATGGATACGTGATATGAAATTTAAACATCCAACCACCCACTGTTTACTGAAATGTCTCATCTCATGTTAATAGGCTAAGTCTTTCCAGATGACTGAATAAAAGTCTTCATAAGCAGGTTGTGCATTGCCCACTGTAGTCTAGACTATAAGTGTAACATATCATGGCATCATTTATTATGGTGCTATGAACTTGAACAAATACAGTGAACCACGATTGCCTGTGGAGATGGAGAATGCTGAAAGGAATAAATTAATCTTGGTCCTTCTTAGCTAGTATAATCTCGGTCCATCCTAGTTAGTACTACTGATAACTTTATTTAATACATAGTAAAATTTAAATTTAAATTACAAGCGGTTCTTATTTTAAACATTCTTATTGTATTACGTGATATTCTCCTTTCACAGGCATAGACTGCTTTTGACAAAAGCATTAGCCTCTCAGCTACTAGATACTGCAGGTAAATAATCCTTTCAATTGCATGCTATGGAAAATAGCAGTGGTATCTCGAGGAGAGTTTCATTTCTGTTTGCAATTTTGGCAAAACTTAATTTTGTACTTTGTATTAACCTACTATTATAAAGAATATTTAGCTCCTCCCTAATCCAGCTGTTCAGACAGGGTAGTTCTAGAGGGTTCTCTGAGAGTTAGTACAAAGCACTAACAGGAACCTATAGCAGTGATTGACCTTTGGTTGAAAACTCAGTGTATTACTTAAGTTAAGAAACAAAGGCAAGGAAATGCAAATTAACCCCATAATGAGATAAACACTACACTTTCTAGACTGGCAACAGTAAGAGATCTGACAATAACTATGCATTGTCAAGATGTGGGACAACTGGAACTCACATACTTTGGAAAACAGTTTATCTAATTGTTTTAATGAAAGTGAAAGCCATCAGAGAGCAGGGTGATACAGAGAGTATTGCCTGATTTTGGCATTTTGCCAGTTGTCATGGATGTCCCCATGCACTGGCTAACTATGAGGAGTATGCACTGGAAGCATTTTCAATGGCTACCCTGGGCTAGTGGGGAGCAGAAGAGAAAAGGGTAAAAAGTGCTGGCAAGCTGCTGTCCTATGCCTCTCTTTTACCATGACATTCATATGGTGTCCTTAAAGAATTTCCAGGAACAGAGAAGGCCGTGAAGCCTGATGGTGGAAAACCAGAGTAGCCACAAAGCCCGAGAGCCCAGGGGCCTGATCCCTCACAGGGGAGGCTGAATCCTAGACCCCAAAAGACAAATGTGCTGGTGTGAACCTTTTAAGTAGTGTGTGGTGTAAAATGCAGGTAGAATTCCCCAGATCTGACGACAATAGGATTGATTGCATGAGCCTCTATTAGCCCAAAGCATTAGGACAGGTAATCATACAGTTAGCAGTTAACTTCGAATCATAAGGAGTCATTGGTGGGGAGTGATTGGATGTTTTTGTCAGACAAAGCAAGTAAATAAGAAAGAAGTAAATATTTATTCAACACATTTATTGAATTATCATGCACTGGCACATCACTGTACAAGTATACCTCTTTGGTTTTTGGTGCCTACGAATCAAGCACAGCTCCTAACAGTTCTGTTTAATCATCACATTCTGCAATTAGGAGATGATCACATAACAACACTCCTCAAGAATTCTGTTTCCTCCAGGGCTTATGAATCAAACATGAACTGGAAGGCAGGCGAAGGCCACCCTTTTGAATACTTTGTTTATGGAGCTGCCTGTTCTGAGGTTGAAAAAGACTGCCTGACAAGTGCTCATAAGGCCAGTACCAACTGGGAGGGTCTTTAGGTTGCACTCTTAGATACAGCTAAATTCCACATATTCTATCTATCTGAGCACCATGGAAGCGCCGTGTATTTGGCCTTAGGATAATTTCTTTATATTGCCAGAAGAAAATAGAAGCTGAGCAATTGCCTTGGTGCTATGGCTGCTTCCATGCAAAACAACCAGTGACCTCTCTTCTTTACTTCTCTGGCCTTTTTAAATGGAATCGGGGGAAAAAAAAAAAAGAAACAAACAAAACAAAACAAAACAAAACAAACACTTAGAGAAGAAACACAACCTAAAAGGGGCTTCCATGTAGACTACTAATACAATTGGCAATCCTAACCACTTATGTGAAATGTCATCATATGACATTCTTGAAGGACCTCATTAACATCCACAACCTACTAAAAAGACAGAAGCTACCGTCTTTTATAACCTAATATTGGGGTGACATGCTATTGCTTCTGCATATCCTATTGGTCATGTAAACCAACACTGGTAAAGTGTAGGACGGGACTACATAAGGCTTTACCCTCATGGTCCAGGAGATGAGGATCCTTGAGGGCCACCTTGGAGGCTGGCAACCACAACCTACTAGTGCTTTCTCCAAATCTATCAGAAAACAATGAGATACAGCACTAAACCCATAGCTTTGAAAGCAAAACCTTCACTAACACTACGGACCTGAGAGCACCTCACACACTTCCAGCTGAGGCCAGTTGTCTTGTGGAAGCCCTGCCTTGCTAACTGGTGTCAAAGAGAACTTTACATTTCATTGTGTCTTTAAATAAGAGAGTGCCTGAGGTTTTATTATAGCAGAACATTTCTAGATCACTATCTAATTTTCATAAGAAAAATGTTAATGAAAGTTCCTCATCAAATAAGGACACTCTTGGGTTTCCTTTGTTCCATTAGTAATTATAAATAGAATCTGTTTGTTGTGACTATTAGGAGACCATCATGTCACATAAAAGGAGGCACAGACCTGTTGGAGAGCAAAGGCGTTACCGCCAGCCTGGCTGGGCCTGCTACACTCCTCCTGATTTGTAGGTTATCAGAGAACTTTTGGTTATCAAGTTGTAATGTTACAACTTCTGCTCTAAAAATGAAAAACCTAGAACAGCAGATGACAATTGAAAGACACTTTGTTGATACAACGTGAATTCTGTGCTTCAATCAACATCCCATAGCCGGTTGGACCCTGGATGCTGGGTTGTGTGGTAGCCACAAAGTTTTGCAACAAGGATCATGAGGGCTATAGACATTTTCTGTTTTCTGTGTTGTATCTTATGCCTGTTACAGTAGATTAAACTCAGTATGTTACCTCCCTCAACTGGAACCAAAGTCAAGTAAATATTTTTCAAGTAAATATTTTCTCTCCTATTGTTTCTAATAAAAAGTGATCAATGCTTAAGCTGGTTAAGAGTATTTGTATAACTCTGAAATTTACACATGATAAATTTTCAACATAATAAAATATTGCTTCTTTCTCTTGAAATATAATATGTCCCAAAGAAAGGTTCTATACCCAAAGTCATCCAGGCAGGAACTGTTTCTCAGCTTTTTCTCCCTAAGTTATATTCATCACAGTAAACATTTTTACTTTTTTTTTTTTATTACTAGAACATCAGAACAGACATTGTCATGGAGGTTGGCTGCAGTATAAACCCAGCCCTTGACATAGGCCAGGTATGTGTAATTGATTTGCCTCACTTCCTATTTATAAAAGCCAAAACTGCTTTGGAGATCTGCAGGGAAAACATGGCATCCAGCTTTATTCATCATCTTATTTTTCTATGCCTTTAGTCAGAATCTATCTATTCAGGCCAACCACAGAACTCAAATCCCTTAGTGTTTAAAAGAAGGGAGGAAAATGAATGAATGAATAGTGTTTAAAAGAGGGAAGGAAAATGAATGAATGAAGGAAGGAAGGAAGGAAACAAAGATGTTTTAGGTAGTTTTGAAGAAATATACAGTCTGTGACTAGGGAGCTTGAATGAGGCAGGGCTAAGCTTAGAGGTGACAGAATGAGTCCCACATGTCTGGGATAGAAGTAGATGTAGTGCTAAGTGCTGAGACCTGGACATATGATGGGCTTCAGCTTCAAGGAGCTTGAAATTGGGCTGAGATAACAAATGTCAAGTAACTGCAGCAGTAGTGATTAACAGGTAGCCTATTTTGCCCAGACGGCTTTATTTAAATTTGAAATAATTGACAAGATTGTAAAATCACAAGCTGTTTTATGTAAATAGTCAAATGTCTAGCATATCTCAGACAGTGTTTGAAAGCCATCCAGGAAGCTTAGCGAACACAGAGTTCAAACCCTTTATGTTACAAGAAAGGAAACTGAGTCCAGAGATGCGAGGCCAGCCAGTTCATATGTGAGGATGGTGGGATGAGATGACAGGGTTTTCAAGCCCTGAGGACCTGTCCTAGTGTGATGGGGTCGGTGGACCCACCAGACAGAGAAGGGTTCATCTGTCTGGTAGGAAAAAAAATTAGGGCATTTGGGCTACAGGCTCTCTGAGCCCTCTTCTAGAGCTAAAATTTTAATGCCAAGCTGAGATTTAAACTCAAGGCCTTTAACTTTGAACTTAGCACTCAATAAGATGTTTAAAAATGCTTTTGGGTAAACTGTTAAGTAAACTTTCAGAGACGTGCTTCAAGACATGCTGAAAACCCTCTTACACTGTATTTTAACAACTCTGAAAAACAGCATGAAGTTGAAATGCTACTGTTGATTGTTTTCTCATATATGGAAATTCTAATTATGTTCTTTTTGCCTCAGATTGAAGGTGCATTTATTCAAGGCACGGGACTTTATATAATCGAGGAACTGAATTACTCTCCTCGGGGTATCCTGTACACTCGTGGCCCAGACCAATATAAAATCCTGCCATCTGTGACATCCCCACAGAGTTCCATGTCTCTTTATTGCCTTTGTCTCAAAACTCAAATACCCTGCATTCATCTTAGGTAACCCATGCTCTATGAATAAATGCATACTTATGTGATACCTGTGCAAGGAGGGGCAACATTCATCTCTTGGTTGCTTGGAGTTTTTACCAGAATTATAGAAGAAAAAGTCCTGTTAAACATTTAAATTATAAAATAATTTAACAACATTATAGTTTTAAAAATACTCCAAATCTTGGAGGCTAACACAAACTACTATTACCATCTGATTTTTCACCTTGCAATAATCATTTTCATGCCTTTATCTCCTTTCTCCATTTAGGATCATTTCCTTAGGCTGGAATCCTAAGAATGGGAATATTGGGTTTAAATAATAAATTACTTTTTTAAAGGTAAAAGTTATATATATCATATTTTATATTTTATATGTGCACATATGCACCTAAAGCTGCACATACATGTATATATACATAGGTACGTACAGAGAGTCATAATCTAGTTGACTTGTTTTTCTTCAAGAGTCTGGGAGAGTCTGGGATGTTCTGGGGTGTTTGGTGTTTTTTGCCACCCGTGATGTGGTGAATGCAGCGTGACAGGAGAGAGGCCTCTTGGGGGCATTGAAGCTCAGGAGTTCACTGATCTCGGAGAAGATTAGAATGGCCTATGAAGATAAGTTCACAAAAATGGTACGTTCTGCTCATAAAATTCTGAATTTTTGTCCCCTGTCCTTGTGGTCATGTTTCATTAACCCATCATGATGGTTCACATGGAAGAACCCCAAGGGCATTTGAGCAGAAGAGCTGAGTGGCCCTTGAATTGCATTTTTTCATTAGCCTGGCCCTGCCTGGCCTGCAGTGGGGCTCTGTTCTATACCACTTGAAAAAGTTCATTTTTTATTAACAGTTGTATGTTCCTCCTGTGTTTTGTTTTCTTCCTAGAACACATCGATCAGGAATAGAAGTGCAGTAACTGTGCCCTGACCCTGACACTCAGGCCAAGAACATGGGCCACTCCAACCATCTATCTCAGTCCATCCCAAGCAGGCACTCGGAGTGTGTGCAATTCCTGATTCGAACAGGAGTGGGGAGGGCCCTTTCCCAGCCCCCAGTAGCAAGAATCCCTCCTGCGTCCACATCCTTGCTGAGTAAGCATCTCAGCTATCCTTGGTCATTTTCAGTGATGAGATTTTTCATTGTGGGAGTAACTCATGTATTTCCTAGTGACCCCTCTGACTATAAATAAGTTATTCCTTGTTTATCCCTACATTGAGGGGAGAGCCCCCTCCTAGACCTCCTCTCATGCTGGCTCTTTGTGGTACTCCTTATAGCTTTTCCTAAGCCCCATGAACCACCTCCTCACTCTGGAGAAACACAGACTGATTCCACTTTTCACTTGTCCCTCTCCAAGCACAGGTTGATGACTCTCGTAGCTGCCCTGCCCCACCCAGTGCTCTCCTGGATATCTCCATTTCTCGCACTGTCACTGCCAGACTTCTCGCTGCCATGGTTGCCAGTGGTTTTTATCCTATTTATATTCTGCTATTTTTCACCTGTCACAAACATTTTCCAAATGCAAACATATGAATTTTTCCTTTTGTTCTAGATCCCAAGGGATAAACCTGGATCCTATGTTCCTTGGAATGTACCCATATGAATCAAGTACAACCTTCCGGAGAAAATGGAGTGACTCTTCCAACATAGCAATCTTCCCAATCTCTGTGCTCTATGATTCTAGGTCTAAAAGACAAATTTTCACAGTTCAGAGATCATTTCACAGAGTATTGCTTTTATAGGATGCTGATTTTAAACATACCAGTTAGATTTTGTAGATATGCTTAAGCAATTTAGAAACCATATTTTAAATAGCATTATTAATCGATTTACTCTAGAAAGATCTTTTCATTGCTCTGTCCCTTGAACCCATCCAGCTGAATGGAATAGTAGATAATGACTTGTATGATTCATATTTGGCTTATATTGACCAATAGAAATTATACTGTCTAGTGAAAAGCAATTTTCTAAATAATTTTATTCATAGTATGAACTATAAAGGATATTTGCTTTTTACTTTATATACTTTTGCATTTTTTAGTTTTTAAAAAACATGCATTTTATAATTTAAAACAAATTAATAAACAAATACATTTAACACCCAGAAGCACCCCTGAATTCATTACATTTATGTGATTTAGTTTTATTCACTAAACGTTTTTGGTTCTCTTTCAGCAGGTCGCCCCCAGGGTGGAGAGAAGTGTGCATTCCGTAAGAACTGGATTGAGATTGAAGTTCCAAATTGGGTTAAGGGTAGAGGAAAATGGGGGAAGCAGAGGAAGGTGGGGGAAATAAGAGGGTTAGGAGCATAGACAGACAGGATTTGATTGGAGGAAACTCGCAGAGAGACAGCCAAAACCGCCTCCTGGGCGGCCCTACTGGCCACCATGCTCCCACAGGAGCACCTCAGCAAGTACCTCAAGTACCCAGCACGTGCTTTCCATACAACTACTAGCTAATTATTTTAGCATAAAATGTGCGTGAATGAAAGAAAGGTAAATTCTCCACATTGTTATTTCTAAACGTATGTAGAGAAAGAAATCATGGTGGATTATGTAGTTGTTAGGGTCAAGTGACTGGTGTGTGAGGTGGTGATTTGCTCTATAACTATGGCAAACTTATATCAGTCTGTATGTATTGTTGTCTGGGAAGAGAAAGAAAGGGAGGAAGGGAGAGAGAGAGAGAGAGAGCACCCGCGAGAGAGCGCTAGAGAACCCACTCGTAAAAGGTATTAGGATTCCTAGATGAAAAGCCCTTGATTAGACTTATGTCTTCAGTCTACACTTTACAATTGCATTTATATTCACTTAAGTATTAGGCATCAACTTCTCATTATTATGGTTTTCTTCATCTCCCTCTTCCTTTCCATTTCCTTCCTCCCCTGTTTCCTTAAACTACCACCACCACCACCACCACACACACAAACACACACATATTAAGAGCATAAATGATCATCAGATCATTCACAAATAGTTATAAAACTTTGATCAACAGGAATAGAAGAGAAATCATACCATAAAGTTGAGAATAAATTTCACAGTTAGTTTACATTTTAATACTTTGCTCCATTCAGCAGAGTTTCTTAATTCGTTTAAGAGAATGGGGGTGGCTCCATAGTGTAGTGGTTGCACATCTGCCTTGCAAGTAGAAGGTCCTGGGTTAGCACCTCAGGTGGAGCCACTGGACCCAGGGCCCAGGTGCTCAGGGTGTTTGCTGCAAGCAGGTGGGAGGAGACGCCCCGCCTTCAGAGATCCAGTTCTTAAGGGGAAACAGCAACATCCATGGGTCAAGGGTGGAAGTGGAGGCGGGGAATTAAAGAGGGAAAAAAAAAAAGAGAGAGAGAGAATGGGCAAAATAATTTTCTGGTCCCACTTTTGTTTTAAATTCTTAAGATTTAGCTGAGACATAATCCGTGAATGGAATGTGCCCTTTGCTTTTCATTGTCCTTGACACTGTGCCTGAAAGGCAACCCACATCAGTGTCTTCACCACCATTGGCAAAGAGGAAGAATTAGTTAATGTTGAAACTGCCTCTACATAGAACTATGGAAAGAAAGGCTCAGCATAGTTATGTAATGTGCCCAAGATCACTCAGCTAGCCAGCAGTAGGGGGACCTTGCTTTGTAAGCATCTGCTGTGCCAGTGTTTATGTGCGGGTGCTGAAATGATGCTATTTATCGACTGCTGCCAAGGTCTTGTTTTCTTAACTTTGCAAATATGAGTAAAGAACAAAGAACATATTTTGCAGGTAGCAATGAGAATTGAAACCTTTTATTCAACTGTGTGAACTCAAGAATTAAAAGTTTCTTACTATTCAATATTTCACAACCTTTTGTTATTTTACACAAAACCAGTGTTTTTAGAATACAAATCCTTGCTGGCTATCCTCTGAAACAAAGCCAAACATTTGTCCTGCCAAAATAAAACCAAACACAATACAGTGTTACATAATTTTATAATTGCAACGAGTGATGTTTGATCAACTCAGGCAAACAAGATCAACAAATATATCCTAAATGACAGTACTCAGAAATAATAGGCTACAGGGAAACTGCCTCAATCTATATGGGCATTTCCTCTACATAGGTCAATGAGAGGAATTCAGACCTTGAATTCCTGAGAAAAAAATGTAAATTTATTGTTCTGCCTGAGGAAAAAAAAATGTATTGTTTGTTTGGGAAAGCAAATAAGAAACTCTGGAAACTTTGCACTCTCTGTTGCATTTGTAGAACTTTTTTTCTTCTATCATACATTAGAAACATTTTGATTTGGGTCCTGTGCACAAAGATATAGAAAGGGAACGATACACAATTATCTTGGCTTCTATAATAAAATGAGAAAAACAAGGATGCACATTCTATAGTTGGTCTATGTAAATAGGCATGCTGCTAATTCTAACCAGAAAAAGATACTTTTATGACTTGGATAGTTGAACTTGGCATGCTATATAATAGTCTTTAATCCAGACTATATTTGTTGACTATCCCCCAAACTAAGTATAAATCATTTGAGGGCAAGGATTATGGCTCAGTCTAAAAATACCTCCCACACCATAAGGAATTGTTATACCGTAAAGGTTGCTGGGGACAAAGAAACATCACTGGCTTATTTATCTTTTTGTCCTTATAAAGCCCCTCACACCATCAGAGACACACAGCTGGGTGCATTAGTCTCAGGGTTAGGTTTGTATAGGGTTTTTAAACTCATGTACTGAAGATGCATTAGTAAAAATGTCCCAAAGTGAATAAAACACCATATAACCCTGCAACGTCAGAACAGGAAATGACAAGTATAAAAGCCAAAGCTCTCTTTATGGATGAAAGACTTTACAATAAATCCCTACAATTGAAATTCTCTCTTTTCCCCCAAGTGGTAGCAGAATGAGGGAGAGGACAAAAGAAAAGCAGACAATCTCAATGTCTGTGGTCTTGGTTGAATCCAAGCTGTGCCCTTGAAGTCAGGCACTGGGTTGACCATGAGGACTTCTTCTTCCAACTACGTCAATGGAATCTCTCCCAGAAAACTTCCCTTGGCACTTCCAGTTGGTACCCGACAGGCTAGTACCTACATTTAGCTGTGCCAATCAGAAGCCTCTGTTTTATTTCTGAAAGCTTCCTACCCCTCAGCTTTCAGGCTGGATCCTCTGTGTTCTTTACTTTCAAGAAAAGATTGCTAAAAGCCAAGGAACTCATGCAGGTTCTGCACCCCAGGTATGGTGATGAGCATCTACAGACTCCTAAGGAACCACCTGGAGCCATCCACAGATAATGGGAGGCTTGGGCGGTGAGTCATGAACTTCTTACTCTGTAGAATGAGTTTTACCTTTAACGAGAGGAACTGGGATGCCTGAGCATTTTCCTTCAAGGAATTGACAGAGATTGATTGGTTGATCTTTATAATCCATGTCTCTCGAGCAGTGTTGGCAAGTATGATCCATCCATTTTTAGCAGGAGGAGAAACTGAGGCAGCCAGCCAGAAAATAAATTTCCCACATGACTAGTACGTTCTTGACACCATACCAATTGTTTCTGATCACTTTAGTGTAGTGTATGTTTGTGTAGCATATGCTTATTGAAACAGTCTTTGCGTGGGTGACTTGATGCGATTGCAATGTTATTGGCATGGTGTTTGGAAATATTAGGACTTTAAGAATCTTTTAATTACATACTTAGAGCTAGCCAAAAGAAGCAATGACCTTTTGATTTGTTTTAATTTTCTGTTGTGACTGTGGCTGCTACAGTTATTTAAATATGATTAATGCTAATGAAATCACACACTTTTAGGAATTAGGGGGAAAATTGCTTATGACTCATAAATTTGCAATCATATGAAATGCCTTAAGTCTTTTAAAGTGGTGTTCTCCCTTTTTGTCCTTCTGGAAACTTTTTAATTCTTATTAACTTTTATATGTTGATTCTGTCCCATCAAGATACCTTTTAACTTGTATTCTATTATTTGCAAATGTGATAAACGTTGCATTTTCTCTGTATATAAGTTGTTGATTAATATATTGAACAGAATAAGCCAAGTGAGAACTATTAGAAAATTAATCAACACTCAACATTGAACATGTTAACCAGACTGTTTTGTCAAGTACAAACCCTATGTGGTATCGTACATTTAAATTTCTCCATCTCTTCCACAGAGGAAGCAAAGACACCATCACATGCCTTGTGAAATCCCCATATACTTGTCTATGACACTGATTACTTGCTCAGTGTAGAAATCTTATCTCAGAAGAAAATGAAACTAGTTTTCTTGAGTACCCAGTCTCTTCTTAGGGACCAGAATAGATCCAGACAGTTGCCTGAGAGCAAAGTTGACCTCATCTTAATCCATCTTTTTGAAAACCAGAATGGTTGCCTATCTCCTGTGTTCTAGCACTGCTCTGGTTTTCTGTGATGTCTAAAAAGGTTTCTGATTATGGTTTCACATTCTCATCTACAAATTATTTGAAGGTATGGGACATAATCACCTTGATCGATCTGACCACTTGAACAAATTTAAAGAGGCTAAGTATTACTCTGCCTTTATTGAGCAGTATATTTGTTCTCTGTTTGATACAGTTTATGGTTGATAGTATTTTCCACAAAATATATCTCTCTCCAGTGCTTTAGTCAACTTAACACTACTCCATGACACACTTTTGCCTTCATCATCATTTTGCCCCATTATTTGTATTATTTGTTTGATCCCTTCTTTTCTTTGTCTTCACTGATCAGAGAGCAATCTGGTTGCAATGCCCCACCCAAACTCTTTCTTTCTTATTTACAATTACATCCTCTAAATTTAATTTCTGAGAGCTTCATATGTATTTTATACTATGTTTTCTTTTTATAGTTTCTGGTAAATGGGAGAAGGTTTATCATTGTTACGTACTTTCTGAAACTGACTTTCATAAGCCTACAGCCCTAAATAAAAAACACCCAGCATTCTTCTCTTTCCCTTGTTATAAAC
Organism: Eidolon dupreanum; assembly: GCA_028627145.1. Classification (NCBI taxonomy): domain Eukaryota; kingdom Metazoa; phylum Chordata; class Mammalia; order Chiroptera; family Pteropodidae; genus Eidolon; species Eidolon dupreanum. Next base: position 143,860,187 of record CM053503.1, read on the forward strand.
CCAAAGATGTTCTCCCCAAGCATTCTATGACTTTCACGTCATAAACTTTTTGGTTAACTTGACAGCCATTCCCTTCATGTATTCCTCTCACTTTTGAGCTGTGGAAGAACTTTTTAGTCCCTCTCTTTTAGAAAAGGTAGAATTGCTCAAACTTGGGTAATCAAAGGATCCCTTCCCAGCTATGTCCATTTCCCGTTCCAGTTTTGTAATTTGCTGTAGGGAGGGCCCATCCATACCTTTTGTTGGACCAGGCAGCCTTGATATTATTTAAACCCCGCTGGGCTCTAGCTGTTGGTTTAACTGGTAGGATAGGGTTAGAGGTATGAAGACATACCATATTGTGGTTGCAGAGAATGCTGAAACTAGGTGTTCAGACAGAGGAAGCTGGGTTCAATAAGCCAGAAGTAGAAGTCTCAGCATTTTGCCAAACACTGAGAGGCTAAAGGCAGATATCGAAAGCCAAGGAAGGCCAAGGATCAGGGGGTTGGTTATAAAAACAGTAAGTTAGGAAAGAAGTAGTGAACCTGAACAGTTATCTTCAGTAAGCACTATGGCCCATGGTGTGATGCATGAGAGAGTCTTAGCCACATTTCTGTTTGTTTCTTTTTAAATTCTCACCCAAACGGTCCCTACCCACTTCTTTCCTGTGAGGTTCCTGGATTTCCACTCAAGTTTATATGTTAGGATCATAGGGTCCCTCCCTCCTTTGTTAGTTTTCTTTTTAATATTGCCAGATACCATTAGTGGGTCTCATCCCTCTTTTAGTGGTCTCAGATCACAGCAGCAGCATTGCACTAAAATTGCAAGTCCTCTTTATCACCCACAGTCTGTGCTTTAGTATCTAGACACCATTGTAACGGCTAATTTTACTAATTTCTGTGTATCATGCACTAGACTGTAGTAGGTACTCTATGCCCACTGTGCAGATGACAAGACTGAAATACTGAGTTAAGTTATTGCCAAGCTCACATCCCTAGAAAGTGGAAGAGTCAGGATTTGAACCCAGACAATCTGGTTGTAGAATCCATGTTCTTAACCACCTCATCTGAATCTGTTTGCTTTCTAGAGATCGTTTTCTTTGTCATTTTTTTCTAGAGAATTACCAGGACATCTTTTATTATTATTACTTTCTCCTCAAAAAAACTAGAATCCTTTTGGTTTCATATTTTGGAGTATCATCTGTGTAAGTTTTTAGTCTTATAATTTATTAATTTATTTTTCAAATTTATTCATGTGCCCATCTCTAAGCATTAGTGGATTGTCTGCTGTGCCGTGAGCACTGTGCCTATGGTTCTTACCCTCAAGGAGAATCAGTACAAACCAGGGGTCCTGGTTCAGGGCCAATTAATGCCTTTAAGAGGCCCACAAATGTGCAGAATTTTCACATGCGACTTTGAGAATATACTCACAGAACAGAACTGTCATCAGATTCTCAAGGAGTCTATGACCCTCTCTCATAAAGGTAAGAATCACTAATCTAAAGAGACTAAAAAATAATTATAATACAGTGACATCTGATTTGATCTAGGAGCCATGCCCCAACCATGCTTTCCCAACCTTTGTAAAAGATACTTCTCTGTGCCAGGGTCAGTCCTTCCAATGTTATGAGGTTTTTTTAATACCATCTAGTGATTGTCAAGAACTATAAAGGGTCCAAGATTTTACCCCACTTATAAGCTAACAAGTTAGCTTGACACAGTTTGATGGATGCTAACGGAAAACACAAGACTCCTGGGTCAGAGACAAAGAACTTTACTGTTCTCAACAATGGCCTAGCTGGTGTAGTAACATTTATGCCAGCTCCTGGGCCCTAATTCCCACAAGGCAATGTTCAGAGGACAAGCTGACACCTGGAAATGCAATGGGTTGTTACAGGAGACAAATCTTGAAATCAAGGAACTCCAACTTCTTTTATTACGGTGGTAAGCCTCCCAAAAGGTGACATTATTATACTGGAGAGCAAGAATTCTTGATAATTCTTCCACAGGGCCACACTGTCTTTATCTTCCAAGGCTGTTCACTCTACCAACATCCTGGAAAAGACAGGAACAAAAGCAATCAGTGCCCCTGCTCATAAGATGTGCACATCTCTAGCTTGTGACTTGTACCAAAGGTTGGGTTTCTTCCATCTCTTGTTCTTTCTCTTCACTTATTTCCTGGGGTGCACCTTTCCCTGCAGTGCACTGCAGAAATGTATGCTAAATGTCTTCTGAAGACACTGGTTCAATCAAGAAAAACTACTGGGATTCCATCTATGATTCTTTTTAGAGAGGAGAGAAGTCTTAGCTATGAGCAGGGGAGAGAGGCCAAGGGCAGAGAAGTGTTATTTGTGTTGAAACATTGTATATTAAGGTTTATTTAGGTAATTTAATTTATGGACTGTACTGGACACAGAACTATTGTGGAAAGTTTTTGTCCTGCTAGTGTAAAGCAGCTGATAGCACCTGAGCCAGCACTTCTGTATTAAACAACAAAGCATCACACCCATTATGTGGAATTGCTTCAAGGAAAGCACAATATTGTGCATTGCAGACTCGGAGGTTTACCATTTTGCCCATCTCAGTGAAGATAACTAGATATTTTTCTCAGAAATACAGAGAGGTAGCACCTTAATGGCTTTTTAGAAGGCGAAGTTTGTAGAATAGCATATTCTAAGTGAAAAAGGATTAGGCCATCTTTCTAACATCTAGCTATGTGATAGGGAAGAAGAGAAAAGGGACTATTTCTCACACTTTGATTTCAACCACACATTTTGTGGAGTCATAACTAAAGTGAAATATTTTGTGAAATAAATGCCTACATCCCTTCTCAAGGTGATTCTGTCTTTGATTGGTACTAATGGACTATGGGAATGGGGGGAGGAACCATTTCCATCTTTCATGTTGTGTGGAATCGAGAGCCACTGAGCAACCTGAAACATGCATAAAGCACTCCTTTGTCACTCCCTCCAACTCCCCACCCCCAAAAAGTCTGTGGTAAGTAGCTAAGAAAGACTATGTAAAATCATTCATTTTAAAAATACAAACTTTTTTTGCAAAGATATTTTATAAACTGCAGAAGTTATATATCTAGGGATGTTCGGATTCTTAAATTATTTAAAAAAATAATGTGGAAAAGAGTTAAGATGATGTCAAAAGGGGACATGCAAGGAGATATGTCTAAAAGAAAGATTTAAAAATGAAAACTACAGAACTAAGTGAACAAAATTGACATGAGTAATCCATGTTAAACATTTGTTTTGATGTCCAGCAGTTATAAATATTAGCATTACTATTTACCTGAACTGGAGAAGCAAGACAAATTGCAATAAGATCTATTTATTTATTTGTTCATTTTTTTTTCAATTCATTCATTATTTATTTGAGATTATGTGTTATAAAATCTAAGTATCTTCCATTGTCATCTATATTTCATTTTCAGTTTCCTCATGAATATAAAGATTATTTTATCAGGTACAGCACAGGGTCAAATAAGCACAGAGAAAAGTCCTGTGCTAGATTTCCAGGCTGAAATGGACAGAGGGGCATAGATTGAGCAGAAGGAAGAATCTTTCCACGGAGCCAATCCCTGGTTCTGGGAGGCAGCTGGGTGGATATTGTTCTCACTCAGGAGGCTCCAGGGCCCCCAGGCCTTTCTGCCCTCCCGTGGGCAGCCTGTTTGCCACTCCTCTCTCTGGAGGATTGTTTTAAGGATTAAATGCCTTAAAGAATGAGAAGCACTGGGCTGTGTGGGCAATCAGGAAGCTGTAGTTATTAATAATTACAGACAATGCAAAGTTGTGTTTTATAAACATGAATTCCATTATCAGGATGCACAGCTTCAATTTCTGATTCTGCTATTCTTTAGTTATATAACTAGATAAATTACTTAACCTTTCTAAGCCTCTGTTTCCTTATCTGTAAAAGAAGATTATGATCATGATGATTAAATTATATCATTTCTGAAAAGTACAAAACATTGGGCCGAGCACATACTGAGTGCTCAATAAAACCTCTACAATTGATATAGCTACTACCACTGTACTACTACTACCATCATCATCATTATTATTATTACCTCTTAAGGTATTTTATAACCCTAGGATTCCGTGATTTTGCCATCCTTGTTTTCTTCCTTAGAGTTGATCTTGCTGCCCAATGAATGGGAAAAGGAAATGTTGCTCGCATCAAGAAGAAAAGAAGCCTGAAAGCAATGCTAGTATAAGTCTTCCTTTTTCTCTCTTCTTTCATCTGCAACTTTTCATATTTGGTCTCAGCGCATCCTGTTGATCTATCATGATGAACCTGACTAACAGGGCTGGGGGTGCTGGCAGAGGGACTTGTGTAAGTTCTAAAAACACTTGTCTTTCTCCCAGTCCTCTCTATCCCTTTCCCTCTGTTGACCTCCAGCCACTGTAAACCCAAGTCTTCCTGGGAGAAACAAATCCCCCATGTTAGGCCTGCAGGATATAGTAGCTAGTCAAAGACAGTGCAGCATGGTGACACCAATTTTGGCAAGAGATAACCCAGCTCAAATCTCAGCTCTGAAATTTTCCAGCTCTAGATTAACTTCTTCCTCAATATAATTGGGATAATACTTCAAGGAAGTTGTTGGGAAGACTAAACAATATACATGAATGGTGTACATAAAACCCTAAGCACCGTGACAAGTGCATAGCAGTTACTTAGAAAATGCCAGTTTTTCCTAATAACTGATGTTTGGAATTGCCCTTAGAACAAATCTTGGCAAGAGGTGACTCACAAAGGCAATAGAAATTAGAAAGTGTGTAGGGAATTAAAAGTTTCTATGTACACAGTTTTTGACCCAGTAACTCCACTGCCAGGAATCTACCCCAGGAAATTAATTAGAGATAAGTCAAAGGTTTATTATATACAGGGATATCTGTCACAATGTCATTTAAAATAACGAAACTCAGAAATAACTTGTGTTCAACAATAGGGGATCACTTAAATTATGGTATACCCATATAATTGAAAGATAAACTATCTTGAAAAATCTTTTTTGTGTAATATTGAAAGTTTGAAAATAAAATTATTTGTTTTAATTTTAAAAAAATTTTAACTGAGCACTCAGACACCAAATTTGTAGGAAAAAAATATTTACATATACAGTATAAGCACATATTCACAGAGCAAGAATAAAAATGGAGGAACAAACACATGGTGTTAATGGTAGTTATCTCTGTATGGTTGGGTTATAAATTTTATTTTAGTTTGTATATTTTACAGCAATTCTACCTGATTTTTCACATGAACATGCATTAATTTTATAATTGTACATACAAAAACGTTTTTAAAAAATTCTTATGGGTGGTGTAGTAGTTACAGCAGAAATAGAATTCCTTCTAAAAAACAAATTTGCTTGTTATCTGATTTGGATTGGAAAGGGGATGGAAGAGAAGATAACTAGCATCTTCCATTTGTACTCTTGATTTGGATCTTGCAAATATTAGGGGCAAGAATACAAACAGAAGATGCCCAGTTCTCTTCCGCCTCAGTTTCATCTCGTATTGATGCCATCACAGACTGGACACCATGTGTCCAAATTCTGTCCATCCCCCAAACAGCTGTCCCTTGGCCACCTCACAGGCCTAAGGGTGAACTCCGAGTTTCATGTCTACTCTCTCTGGGAAGGCGAACTAGAGCAGAGGGCTGCATGGGCCCCGAAATTGGGTTTGGTGCCATTGGGGAAGGGAATTCTGAAGTCATGGGCACCCACAGCTTGTGGCTAGAGGATGGGGTACTGTCTGTGAGTGGAATGTCCCTTTGATTCCAATGGTGCCTTGTCCTTTGGGAAGGGGTATGGCAAGAGGGAACCAGAGCTGGGACTCAGAGCTGAGTCCAGGTGATCTGAGGCCTCACCACAACATTGGAAATGGACTCCTCAAAGCCACAGTTGATGCTTTTGACCTCAATAGAAATATAAATAAGAATGAACTTCAGGATGGCAGATGCATAAAAAAAATCTAATAAAATGCTTACTTTAATATTATTTATTCTTCAGCTATAATTTTCTCTACATCACCTCCCTGCCAAGTGTCAACTAATCATGTTTAGTTCCTGTTAGAACTGGAAACTCAGTGGCAAACTTCCCTGGAACTGTAACAGCCAACAGAGCTGGATTCAGCGGTTCCCCGGACCAGCTCTGCTTTAAAAAGCCATTTCTTTTTCTGCTTTCCTGTAATTTCCACACATAGGATAATACTAGGCAGTCTGTGCCTCATCTATGAGACGGCCTTTCTCACAGATGCAGCCAGCTCTCATCCCCTCTGCCCTTCTGCACTAATGCTTCTTGTCTCCTTTCTAGCTAAGTTCTTTTTATGCACTTTCTTCACTTAATATCTCATCCATTCCTGAGATTCCAGGTAATATCTTCGTAAATGATTCCCAGATCCTTTTCTTCTGCTGCTCATTCTTGACCCTGCCTTCTAATACCTAATCCTGAGTCCATCGCACCCCCTTTCTTACTCTGCTAAACCGTCTCTACACTTATGTGACAGGCACCACCATTTTTTGTTTTTTTCTCCCCCATAACCGAATCCTGATGATTGTAACGTGCACCAGCACTCAGGCTCGTCTGCTGCTTCCACTCTGTGCTCACACTACTCTGGTCCAGCCCATCCTCGTTTACACTGAGGTTATTGCAACAAGTTCCTTACCCGGTCTCATTCTTCCAGCACCTCCCCATACAACCCAACTCATGGCAGCATTCCCAAATTTCCCAGAATTCCTTAGGAAACTTCTTTAAAATGTAATTGCCTGGGATTTCTCTCAGTTTTACTGGATTAGAACCTCCTGTGGCTCCCAGTAATGGCTTGAATTTTTACAAAGCTCCTTAGGTGACAAATGCACCCAGTCTTTAGGTCTGGAATTGGAAACCACTGCATACCATAGGCAAATGAATCTCCCAGAAATATCGGCTCAGAAGTACTGAGTGGCTCCCACTGGCTCCAAATGCCATGTCAGATCTGAAGCCTGCCTTTTAAAACTTTCCATAGTTTGGTCTGACCTGACTTCCACAGTGTCTCCTTCTAGTCTCTCTTCTGTAGTCAAGGCCATTGTCTTGATTTCTTCCCAATACCTCGTGAATAGCCTCCTGTATGAATCTGGGCTGGCTCCATTCTCTCCTTGTCCCTCTTCCAGAATCTTGCTGTTTGTAGCACTCTTTTGGCACTGAGCTTCTGTTAGCCCTTGCTGTTGTTCATCTTTCTCCACCTGGGCCCAGAGTTGAGCATAGAGCAGGTGTTTAACAGCTGCCTGCTTCCTTCTGCTCCCACTGCCCCCAGGCTTTTCCAGTCAAAGTAAAATCGAGGGACTGGAATGTCACTCACCACCTTGTGTCCCCAGTTCCCTGTCCAGGGCCTTTTGAACAAGAGAAATTCAATATTTGGCTGTAAATGACCATAATGCTTATCAACCCTTGATGTTGTGCTTACCAAAAGATTAAAACATTAAATTTTTTTTTCTTAAGGTTTGTGCCAAGTTGTACAGAAAAGAAGAATTTCGGCCTTTAGACCACCCAGGAACACATATTTCTACCTGAACTAACAGTATGTTCTTTTTCTCCTGATCTATTTCTCTTTTCATGCTGACAGCAAGGGAATAAACAGTCTCATCAGCCCATCCCCAGTTGATACTTTTCAGCATCTTTCATTCAGGTATCTTAAACTGGATGTCAAAAGGAAAATGTGAAACATCTTCAAGGCAAAACACCCTCTTCCTTATAACTTATTTCTTTAGTTTTCCTTCCATTAAAAATAAAGGCAAGGTGAAAAACAATTTAATATCTATCACAGAAAAACTTACTTACTCGAAATATATTTGACTTAATATTGATTTGCCCCCATGGGCACTTTTGCACTATTGTCACCCTCAGGAACCTGTGAAAGGCATTTTTCCTACCAGGACTTGTCCCCTGGGTCTACCCATCTTGTCTCTAACCTTCTATTTAGTGGAATTCCTTTTCTTCTGTGTCCAGGCCAAGACAGTCACAGAGTCTATTCTGGTACACAACCATCTATGTTAAAATCCGAGGAAAATCCAGAATTCAATCCATAAGCAGGTGAGGGCAATTCCCAGCTCCTTATCTTACTTATCTGACAGTTTGGCACGGGTTAAAAACATCTAATGACCTCTTTTTATTTTTTTAATTGTTCCTTCAAGCATCCTTCGGACTCACTTGTATTTGTTTCACAGACTTCTGCTGGGGGCTTCCCAAATGTCGGCACTGAGCACAGTCAGCAAAGAAATGACACACCACCTGTTCCTCAGGAGCTCACATCACGTGGAAGACTCAGATGGAAGTGTCAGTAACAATTAACAACAGAATGTGAATAGGATTGTAAATATGACTTATGAACTAGGGTGTGGGAGTACAGCAGACAACAAGAGATGAGATCGGGTGGACATCCAGAGAGATATCTCCAAAAAGCCGAACTTGGCCTACAACTTGAATTGTAAATAGAAGTGATCAGGAAGTGGAAAGGGGGATAAATGAGACGTGGAGAGGGAATTCTAGGTAAAGCAAGAATCGTGTGCATTGGCCTGTGGTTTTGCAGAATGTGAAACTTTCAGGAAAAACAAGCAATTCCAAATGACTAGGGCATGGCATGTTAGAGGGTTCACTGTAACCCCCACCCCTACCCCATAGTGTGAGGCGAGAAAGAGAGGAGAAGGCCAGATCCTGATGGACCTTTAATACAGATCTAAGGAATACAAATTTGTTCATAGAGATAGTGGAGAGACATTGAAGGGTTTGATGATAGTTATTTACAAATTTGAAAGATCACTCTGGCTGTTGTACGGAGAAAAGGTAGGAAGGGGTCTCAAGTGAATGCAAGGTAACAGGCAGGTATCACAGCAGCCCAGGAGAGGGACAATGGCATCTAGGACTAGGATGCTGGGGTGGAAGGGCACAGCTGGGGCAAATATTTAAATGGAAAAATCAGTAGGGCTTGGCAATGGACTGAATATAGGAACGTGACCGAGGAGGAAGGTCAGGAGTGACTCCTAGGCTTTCAGTTTGCACAATGAAATGTTAAGTTAGGGAACTGGAGTATAAGTACCTTTGACAGGACAGATCAGAAATTTGGATTTCCACATACTAGTTTGAGATCCTTTTAAGAAATCCAAGGGATGTGTCCAGTAGGTAGTTGGAAGCTCAGGGAGAGGTCAGGGTCACACGTATACCTTTACAAGTTATTTAGATTAAAACCATGGGTACTGATGAGAGCACAGTTGAGAAGTAGCCCTGGATCTAAGCCCTTTAGGGAATTCCAACAGCTAATTAATAGGTGGGAAGATGAATGGACCCTAGAGTTTAAGAACAAGATACTAGAGAGGAGAAATAAGTATCAGAAGATTGGGGTATTCCAGAAGCAGTGGAAGAGAATGTTTTGATAAGGAGAGAGTGGCCAAATACAGCAAGTGTTGAGACATCAGGTAGGGGAGCTGAATGTAGTGACAGAGATGATGGCACTGTTCACCTTCACGAAAGCAGAATGGAGCATATTGAGGAGAGAGTGGGATGGGAAGAATGGAGCCATAAGGCAAAAGAGTGCTTCACAAAACCGTCTGGGTCAGATAATGGAGAGGGCAGTAGCTAGGATTAAAGAGTGTGAGTTTTGTCTTCTTTGTTAGTGGGAGAAGCTTGAATACTGATGGGAAAAATACATGTAAAAGGAAGATGTTGAATATTTAAGAGGTGGAAGGGGTGAGGTCTAGAGCATTGATGGAGGAACACCTTCTCTATCTCTTTCAGGAAACTGTCACTAGTACACTCCTTCCAAGTCTGGAGAAGAACACTCTCTGGCCCCCCAGGACTCTGTCCTCCCCTTGTAGGGTATTTTCTGCCAGGTATTGATCACTTATTTACTTACTAGGTTGTGAGCTCGAGTCAGCTCTACAAGGAAAATGTAGTGTTTACCACTGTGTCACAATTGCCTGACATGGTTAGTCTCAGTTTTTTGGTGTCAGAACCGCTTACACCCTTAAAAATTATTGAGGACCCTAAATAGCTTTCATTTATGTGGGTTTCATCTATTTGTTAAAGAGAAATCCTAGGCCAAAAACAATGTCACTTGCCCCCATAGTCCATGATACCAAACCTAGATTTAATACTTCATTTACATTGCAGTTTCAACCTCTCCCATTAAGATTATATTTCTCTCAGAAATATAATTTTAATCAACCAATCTGGAATTTTCTGGTCAAACACTAGTAAGGTAATTAGTCACAAGGGCCTTCTCCATCTCCATAGAAAGAAGAAGCAATCTGCATGATTAAAAAACAACAACAACAACAACAACAACAACAAAACCCTTCTCCTCTTTTCCCAAAGAAAAGATGTCTGGCCCAAAAAATAATCCTTTCTTTTCTTTTGTCAACAGCTCTCTCGCCCCATGCTTGTTCCTATGAAAAACTTTCATTTTGTACAACTCATCAGAGCTCTCTTTAAGTTGTTGCCCAATTCATGAATTGCTTAATAAAGCCAATTAGGTCTTCAAATGTATTCGGTTGAAATTTGTTGTTGTTTTTTTTAACACTATTGACATTTGTAGTATTTGAGATTAAAACTGGGAAATATTTCAAACATTTATTTACTTGAAAATAAGATGAGTAAACCCATTTCACATTAGCATAAAGAACATATGGCTCATGAAGAATAAACTATGTTTTCCAAAGAAATATCAGTGAGCAGAATGGCATCGTTTTACAATTTTTGCAAATCTTTTAAATACTGACTTAAAAGAAATATCTGGATTTGCATATTTGCTTCTATATTCAGCCAGTCACAACACCACACGTGATGCAAACTTTGGAAAGGTCCACTGTACACTCAGGAGAGAATGAGAAGGAAGAAGGTAAATAACATCTTTCATTATAAAACAGTTTTGACCTCGGGACCCCTGAAAGGGTTTTAGGGCGCCCCAGGAATCCCTGGACTATACTCAGATCCACTGGCCTAACCTGATGAGAGAAACACACGAATTACTTCATTAACTGGAACTTTTAATCAGTTCTCAGGGGCTCCCATCTCTCTGTCATCCTTTCCAACAAAACACATAACTTAAGGCAACATATAAAGAATCCTTACGATAAAGAAATTCTCATTTAGTCAATCTGCTTAATTGTCCAATTTCCAGTGCTTTAGTCACTTAAGCAGCTTTCACCATGATTTTTGTTCAATGTTAAAATTATTCAGTTGTTACCAAACCCTAGTTCATGTGCCCTATGCTTCAAAAGGCCAAAACTCAAAACGGCAGTTTGTTGTGAAGAAAGTTTCATTGATCAAGAAAGTGTCAGCTGAGAAGATGGAAGACCTAATGGTGCTAGAAATCCATCTTGCTCCCTGGACTAGGTTAAGGGTTTTTAAAGGATTAGGGGGAACACGTTTTTAGAAGTGCTGGTGGGGCAAGTTTTTATTGGAGGACCTTGGAACTTGACTATTTATGGATCTTTCTAGACTCTGAGTTTCTGAAAACGTTTTGGTGTTCAAGTTCCAGTTATGCTCCAACCCTTTTGTTCGGGGCGATGGTGTAGGGGGTGTAAGGCAAGACTTTGGTTCCCGGTGCAACTAGAGGTCAAGTTCTCTCCTCTGCTCATGTTCGGGCTGCAAGACGTGTAGTTATTTTCTGTCATCTCTGGAGAGTAACTCAGTATCTTGTTAATGAGTAGGACCATTTTGAGCTGGTTCTGTGGCTACGGTGTGAAATGATTTATTGGAAATTCCACCAAAAGCTCTGCCCTTTTGATGGCTCTCACAAAGAACAAAATAGTGTTGCATAAAATATTTTTACAAGGGTATCATAAAATTTAATTTCAAACAGATTAAACAATTCAATTCCCTTGAGAAACAGTTCCCTTATTTATTATTAAGCAGCAGAAGTTGTTAAACCATGCTTCATCTAGATGTGTGGAAGCATTTCAGCGTCAGAGGACTCTGGGCAGGGAGCCCTCAGGTTCATGGTCCTGTTCACATTAACTATCTGTGTCACCTTGACCGAGACACTTCCCCTTTTTGGCCTCATTGTTATTTTCTTCTATAAAACAAGACCAAGGAGTCTCAGATTTACCCATGCGAAGAAGCAATCAGAAGTCAAGGGCTTTTCCTTGAACACCATAAAATAGTGGCAAATTTAGTTCGACTGAAAAGAATAAGAACAACACTTAGAGAACATGACTATTATATGATCCCTGTGCCAGATCAAAACTGAGAACATAGAAATTCATTAAAAAGAAAAGAAAAGAAAAGAAAAGAAAAAGTTCACCCAATTAAACATCACCAACTGTTTACAAATTACCATCATAAACATTCATTTTCTATTGTTCATTCCATCTTATTGTCAGCTATGGCTTGAGGTGCCATTAGTTTTAGAGAAACTTTAAGGAAATTCTGCCTATTTAACTACTTCTGCTGATTGAGAAAAGTCTAATTTTCACTTGTAGCTGTGAAACCCCTCCATCTTGCTTGGGAAACAAGTGGGAGAGTAAGTTCCCCACTGGCTTTAAAAAATCTCACATTCTCTACTTTTACCATAGTTCTATAGTTCAACAAAACAGCCAGCCTTACCTCACAGAAATATGGCCTCTGACAGCCAAAAGAGCTTCTAGTCAAATCTCTAATGTGGGGATGAAGTCAGGCCTAGAGAGGTTCTGAGGTTTTCCTAAATTCACCTTGGCTGGGCTTAGAACCTGGATCTCCCATTTCCCAGTGTACTCAGTTTTTGCACTCTTGCCTGGTACATAGCGTGCACACACACACACACACACACACACACACACACACACACACACCAGTGCACAGATAGTTAATTCTCTGATGATGTTCTATCATCATTTGTGACTAAGCCAAAAATTATTTCTTCACTTGAGAATTTGACATTAGAAATATCATCCCTGGCACATAACATTTTTGTTTATTTGTAAGTTAAGATTCAATTAAAATTCACTTTGTGTGAGTGTGTGTGTGTATGGTTTTGTTTTTTTGTTTTGTTTTGTTTTTAGGTGAGGCAACCCTTGGTAGACCTCACAAATTACAAGGAACTTGTCAGCTTACAATCCCTTATTTTATTTTTTTATTTTTTATGCCTACAACACCTGGTCTTCCTAGGTAGTCTCCCATCCAAGTACTAACCAGGCCCGACCCTGCTTAGCTTCCAAAATCAGATGGGATCGGGCTTGTTCAGGGTGGCATGGCCATAGACATACTTTGTATTTTTTTTTAGATAGAAGAGATGGCCGAATAAATACACAGAGCAGTGAATTTAATTGTGAATTGATGAAGCCGCTATTCTATAAGTATCTATCTTTGTTTGTTATCCACAGTGGGTTCCATTCAATCTTGCTCGGTTTGTGAGCTATACTGAAGTCCATGTGTTTGTCATTGACATCAGCTTCAAGTCTGTATTTAGCAAGTGCAGAAAATGATGGAAGATTCCAAAAAGAAATGTCTGACTTCCCATAGGGAGAGAACTACCTGGATTACCCTAGAAACCATAAATGATCTTCTAAGACTGAAAATGAAGGATCTCAAAGCTGTAATAGGGAGCACTTCTCTTGGTGACAGCAAAGAGGCCACAGTTCCTACTTCCTATACTGAAAACGGAAATAGTGACAGAAGATGTGGTCATAGCATCTACTCATCAATCAAAATACATGCCTGATAATTCAAACTCACCCTTAGCCCAAATAACAGCCAGCTTGTTATATAATTAATATCTCTGGCTCCTAAGGAACAGTTTGGCCTCTCATTTCAGCTCTAGGATGTGGCCAAAAACAAGCCTCATCTATCATAGTTCTATTTCACTTTGCTTGTTAGGCCTTTAGTAATTATTTCCAGGCCATCACGTGATTTGCAACACAAAATCTAGCTGGCTTCTTTCCTACTGATAATAATTCTTTTACCTTTTTGAGCCTAAAGTTTAAAGAAGTTTTCCATCCAATTATTATCTCTCCTGCAAGGATTTTAGAATCATTTATAGCGACTAACACAAAAGGAAGTGTGTTCTCCTTTATAACAAGGTCTTTATGTTGCAGATGGTTCTGCTAAAGAAAGCTAAGGCTATTTGACACTAACCAAATTCCAGGATTGTGAAGATGGAAGAAATCATATTTTGTAATGTGATGCTGAACCACATTTGATCATTTGAAAAGAATATCTCCTTAATTTAGAAAATCTGGTGAAGATTGTACATCTTCTCTTGAGACCCAATTTTCTGCACATAGCTGGGGCTCAACAAATGTTTGTTGATTCACCCAGAAATTCCTTCAGCTGTCTCTAACTACCTCTGTTACTCAAGGAGTGCTTAGTCTGTTTCTTCCCTCCAGCAGCAGATGAGAACAGTTACCACAGCCTTTGTTAAATAGCTCACGGCATTTTCATAGGCAGAAGCAGTTACCATGTATTCCTCCAGTTTTCCCTTCTCCAGTCCAGCAGAACCAATTTCAGTAGCTGTCCTAAAGGTATCCAACAAGGAGAGGCATTAAATTATTTTTCACAATTTCAGACTCAATTCTTTCTAACAATATTACTCTGAAAAATACAGGTGGAATAAAATCACTTTAAACACTCATTTGTTTATTAATTTTATAGTCATTAAGCATTTACCATGTGTCAGGCTCTAGGCTAAATGCTGGTAAATCAAGCCTGCTTAAAAAGGCATGATTTCTTCCCTATGAACTGATAGTGCTGTGGAAAAGGTAGATGTCTATAAAATAAGCAGAGAGCTGTAATAAGCGTGCTATTTGACATTAATATTTTCCATTATCACCAGTGGAAACTTTCTTCACAACCTAAGGGATGCTTTCAAAATTGTACTGTTTTGGATTAGCCCTGTTACAGTGATTTTTACATTTTAATAAGGAGAATCTGGGGATATTTAGGGAAGGAAAAGACAAAATTACTCATTTAAAATGCTGCACATATTAATTTTAAAGCTAGATATAAAGTTATGAGCACTCAGTAAAATAAATATCTTGTGTTATTTATGCTCTTAACACTATTTACCTGCATTTTTGATTAACAAATCTGTTTGACTTTAATAATAAGAAAACTGTTTTTTTTTTAATGTTGCTTTCTGTCTTGCAGAAATATACTAGTTAGAAATGTGCTATTAGAGCATGAACAATGTGAGGGAAATATCTACCTAGTCTGCCCTTTCCTGTCACTTCTGTAGTCCTTTAGATAACTGAAAAATTGTAGTTCACACACACAAAACCCTCTTGTTAGTGTTGCTGATTTCACCTACGATTTCAGTGCTGCTGAATCAACTTTGTGGTTCTGGCTCTTTATCTGAGAGATTAATTCATTCTCTAAATCTTTATTTAGTTTGCCTTTGAACTTAGTTCATGTCAATAGTAAACAGCCTTTGAAGTCTTACATAAATATCTGTTTCATAATCTCAAAGGACAGACACCTCTGTATGAAAGTGTTCAATGTTAAATCGTATTCGTATTAAAATAAGTTTATGTTCTGAGTTCACAGTGCAATATAAAAAGAAAGTTATTATCTGTCTAGGTGAATTCTTAGACTCCTAAACTGGGATATGTATCTGAAGTTAACCTATTTGGTAAGCAAAATGGAATCTTATTGAAGAAAATCCTGCCCCCCGCCCCGAACTCATCAGTCACATCTATGTAAGCAGATGAAAATCAAATAAACTTTAATTAAATGGTCTTAGCTCCAAGAAGTACTCAAAGGAAACCTTATTTAAAATGAGACTCACATAGTTTATTTCAAGTTCTTTTTACAAGAGCCTTTCTTTCTAACTTCCCAAAACTAAAGCATGAGCTCCCTCTGCTGAGTGAACTAATGTATCGATGAAACAGAATCTAAGACATTTGTTCATTGCTTATTATGCCATTAAGTTCTTAAAAGTATAAGCAATTATGAACTCCAAAAATATTTTCCTTTTTAGAAACTCATGACTATGATATGGATAGGATGGAAAGACAGAGAAAAGTAATTTGCAAGGTAGAGATTCATTAACCGAGATTTTTTCCCGAAGCACTGACTCCTGGCCTGGTGATGCTTTGTAACCACCATTGATGTAATTACCAGGAAGTGTTTTCAAGCTTCTGTTCTCACACCTGCCCTGTTACCTGGCTTCAGCTCTTCATAACACTATTATCTAAAATT